>OY728125.1:1826324822-1827574822 GCA_963277665.1 Viscum album | reverse complement strand
TAAATTCTATCCATAGGTAACAAATAAATCAAATTTTTACCCATATTTCCTGTAAAATGGAAGATCCCACTTCTATGACATCATATTCATGAATAAGGATATCTTATAAGAACCATTGTGATCATAAGAATATGAATAAATTATAAGAGTATGATTCCTTTTAGAACATAAATATCTATATGCTCGGATATATTACCAATATCGCGGGGAGGATGAGTTCTATCTCACCAAATGAGGTAACAAGAACTGCCCATCAAACTAAACCCTCATTATATGGAGAAACGTATTATGATTCTATAAATATTATCAACTTTACCAGTATATTCTATGATGATGAGTGAGTACAAGAACCCATGTTCCTAAAAAATATATTGTGATAAGGGGATGATTAAAAACAGTCAAAGGAGGATAGAGATGATTAGATAAAAATGGACCTCAATATTTAGAAAATGTTCATCTTTACTAAATATATATATCATAGAGACTCTAAGACAATAACTTCAACAAGCCTAATAGGAGCACCAATATACTCTATAATAATTAAAGGCTCATTTAGGAATAATTATATTATAGGTTCATTGGAATGTGGGGAGAACATATGATCATTTATGAAATATAAGAAACATGACTGAGGTCCATCCATAAATGACAGATATGCATCTAAATGATGGTTAGGGAATAAAATGTCTAGTATAAGTGTCCTAAATATCTAAGACTCTATCTAGGGAACAACATGAAGACAAGAATCATGAACCCCTAGTACATATGTATGATATCCTAAAATAAATGGGTATTTCTATAGTAATTATTTTGATTCTCAATTTATTCATCCTTACAAAGGATCTATTAGAATCACTCATTAAATTTATTCTAAGACCTCATTAGTTAAAGGATACAGTAATTTATCTTGAAGTATATCATAAAAAATTGATCATTATAAATACCTTATAGTCATCACCTTCAAATAATAATACATAGAGGCTTCCATATTAGAAAATATTATAACCATGTAAATATCTAAAAATAAATAAGACACTGATATATTTTGATCTATCCTTGATAGTAGTTACAGAATCAACCTTAGACTAGATCAGGCCATTTGGTGATTGGGATATAATAAAGATTAATTTCCTCTCAATGATCTGATAATAAATTTTTGTGTAAATTGTGATAGAAAATAAATTGGTTGAATCATTATCATGGAATTGTTTTAAAAAATTTCCTCTAAATATAAATTTATGGTTTCTTACTCAAGAAAAACTTTTAATGATCGTTTTGGAGGACTATGGTACAATATTAACATTGTAGTGCCCTCATATTATCATTAGTTCCTTAGGTACTATGGGAATTGATAAATTTGGGTTATTTTATAGTGATCATTCCCCTATAAATATTATTAATCTCATTATATATATACAAGGATATAACAAAGGAAAAAAATAAACCAGTGACATTTAATTACATCTTGATCACAACCCTAAACCATTTGGAAATGGATCCTATCAACCCATTCAATGAACTTGTTGAAGACTATGTGATACCTATTGAATTTATTGAGGCAAAAAATTAATCAACATAAAATGATTAGATCATGTAGATCCCATATAACAAGATGGATCACCTAATCACCTTTCTATTATTAGAGGTCAATAAAGATTTTATATTAGATGATTCACTTCCTTTGAGGGAAAAAAAGAATGTTCCACCCTTTCTAGTCAATATTGATCATGAGCGTCTATACATATGGTATGGTATGAACAATATTCAAACCAAATATCTGAGACACTATGATCAAGTTGGCCTTACCCCTTAGAGAATGAAGAAATCATGTGTCTGGGGAAAAATGAACCTCATTCTCTTTATATCCAAGGCAGATATTAAGTCCAGTTATAGATTAAAGGGATGTGATCATAGAAAAAATAATGATTCCGATAATCAAAATATTCCCTCATTTTCATTAAAATACAAATATTATTCGTCATTATTGAAATGTTTTTTATCTTCCCAAACAAAATTCCTTAAACTCTTAGTATATCATCATATCATATTCCATTGATGATAGTTGGGAGAATAATGAAATTACTAAAGATTATTCTGATAATGGTACCCAAGTAGTGAAACCATCCATACTAGAAGATAAATCATCAAATATAATAAAAGAAAAAATATACCATAAATTTTTTATATCCCATTATTCCCCTTTATTTTATTCATTATATGATATTGTGATCAGAGGGAAAAAATATTATCTCAATTATTCCCCTATGGTATTTGAGGAATTTGTCTCAACTACCATTGATGAACTTATATATATTTTTCCATGAAAATAAAAGGTTCCATATATGGTTTTTATTTGTGTCTATAGGACTCCCAAGTTGAATAAAAAATATATATATTTCCTGAAGAATAACCATGTTGTATTTAATTGTAATTATAAGGAGATTCTTAGACTGGACCCTAATGCATCAACTAATAATTTTGGAATGTTCGATGTTTTTATAGATATAAATATGTATAAAAAATATTTAATAAAAACCATAATTATAAGGTATAATCATATGTTTATAAATTAAATAAATAAATCTTATTTTGAAATTTTTAATGCTCATGATTTCTTGGAAATACTTTCCCGTTAAAAAAGAAATGAAAATTTGTTTAAGCATTTATTTTAAGGATCAAAAAATACACTTCCAAACATTATATATTCTTGTACCACTCATATAATTACTAATATATATGACCACTAGATTCAAGGAACTATATCTTATGGATGGATATTCAAGAAACAACTATATATGAATAGAACTTGAATATGATTAATTCACCACATTCAAGGATACCCAACGATTAGAATAATATCAATTAATTCCCTTCATCTTAAATAATACTAGAACTACAAATATATACACCATATAACATATCATAAATACCACTCTATGTAAAAAAATGGAATACTATATCGATGACTTTGGTGGTCAAATATTAACCACACAACAATCTTCATGATGATCTTGAATTAGTTTACAATAATTTATGACAACATAAACTAAAAATGAATCCTTTTAAATGTGGTTCTGGCATAAAATCTAGGAAATTTATTTCCTTAATAGTTTTCAATCATGGATTTCAAGTTGACCATGAGAAGATAAAGTAAATCCATGAAATTCCACTTCTATTAAAAATAAATGATTTGAGAGGGATTTAGGGATTACTTAATAACGTAATGAACTCTAGAAATAAATTTTTAAGAAAGTTCATACCCCTTGTAAAGATATAGAAGATGGGTTCCACCTACAAGTTGGGTGAAAATTTTTATAAAACCTTATATATTCACCAAAAATATCTTTTTAGACTATCGATAGTGGAAAAAAACTAATCCTTTATGTTGAAATATTAGATCAATCATTTGGTTCCCATATTTCATAGAATAATGAGATAAATAATTAAAAAAATTCACCATTATCCTTATAGAAAAATTTTGGATATTGAGACTCGATAGTTAAACAATGAAATGGTCTATATTCCGGTAATATGTTGGGTTTAGAAGCTGAGTAACTACCTATATAATCATGTGGTTCATTCGATATTTCATATTTACACACTCAAATAAATCATTAATTATAGAGTGATGAATAGATTCCATGAATGTTGAGTGGTTATCCTAAAAAATATGATATTTTTTTATGTGATAAGTTCATAAATAGACAAAAAATTGAAGATTTTTTAGCACACCCACCGTAATTGATACGTCAAAGAATAAATATCATTTTGATTAATAGGTTTTCCCTATTCAGGACACTTCCTAAAATTAGGAGATGTATTTTAGTTGTAACACTCTGAGATTTTGGGAATTGTTTTTTTCCAATTAATTTATATTTTTAATATTTTTCATTTTACACGACACTATAAATATTACATTATTTATATATATTAAATCATTAATTCAAATATTCATTTAACACACAATACCAACTTGGCTTGAACTACAAGAAACAGCCATTGGCATACGATGCACACAACACTAATTTTCTATGAAACAAATATTTTTATTGTTTTTATTATTGAAAAAAGATAATTCTAAACTAGATTTCAAACATAGTAATAACTAATTTTTAATTTATTCTGGTTTCATATAGACAAAACAAAATGATAATGACAAATAATATTTTTGTTAAAGTCCTTTTCTGTTATAATTTTTTTTTCTTGAATAAATAAATTTTAATAATAAAATTAATTTTAATGTAACACCCTGACCCCTCCAGACCAGCGCCAGTGCATTAATTGTTATGTTGGAATGGTTAGAAGGAATGAAAATACCCAAAGAACTATTAGTTTAGTAGTTTTTAAGAAACTAGTTACTCAAATCACATTGTAAAAGTTTACAAAATACAATACATAATGAAAACTGAAAGTTTCTTCCACAAAAACTCAATAAATAACCTTCTCTTCATCACCTATTGAGGGTAAAAAATGAATGGCGTGAGATCCAATTCTCAGAAAATGTTAAAAATAACAGAAGAATGAATACTATAATAAGTTAATCATAGTTAATCTGACATAATCAATACGTCATGGTGAATAAATGAAAAACTAATACCATTAATAAATTGAGAATGAAAATACATACATAGATTTTGTCATTTTGTAAACGTCATGGATGATAATAATAACCGATAATGAATAAATATAATTATTATTAATTGGACGTCATGTATCTGGCACATGAAACCATAATACCGTAAAAACGGTTTACTTCTATTGGTTGAAACCTGTTTGATTTTGGGAAACAAACTCGAAGGGTTTGTTGCCAACTGATTTGTTTCATGAGACCTACTGATGCATCGAGGGGCTATAGTAGGCCCCACCCACCACTTCATGTCAAAATAACTCTTTATAAATTGATTAAATAGAAGATCATTTTTCATTTTCAATATTCTTATAGAGTAGGGTATATGGATTCATCAATATTTCCATAGTTAAAATAACTTTCCAAATAAGCACCGTATGTAAAATGCTATGCGGTTTAGAAGAAAAACACATCCATGATATGATATATATGTAATATAAATATAATTTCAAATGAAAATTGATCTAAAATTGGTATTAGGTACACCACATAAGGATTATTAGGTGCACAATATAATGTTAGTCACAATAAAATAGTAGTTGAGACAAAGTCTCTTACCACAATGTAATCGGTCGAATCATGTGACCAGAACTTAATAGCCCTAAAAATAATCATTTAATAAATTTAATATAAATATAATCATGTTATTATATATAAAATGGATGTAAACATATATCACATACAAAAAATAAGTGGTGAATAGTGAAAATATCACGGGAATGAAAGTGAGATGAGAAACCCCTTGGCTATTGCTTGAGTGTGTTCTTCATTTGTTTTAGTGACCTGAATATTAAAATTTATATCCATTAATTAATAATTCCATAACCTCCTATGAATTTAATTTATTTAGTACAACCTTATTAGGTTAATTCATGGCCTTTTTAATGGGTTTAAGAGGTTCAATTTTATTGTTTTGGAAGCATTTTCTTCCTTGGTTTTCATGATTCGTTTACATGCATTCATGAATAGATGTTTGTTTGATATATGGTTAAACATCCTGAATTGTTAATATATATTATTAGTGACATTAAAGATATATAAAATATGTTATAATTATTCTAGGTTATATACTTGAGGATGAATCATTGGTTAAATGTTTTTGATAAATGCTTGGATTTAGCTTGGGAGTTTTGTATACAATTAACGTGTTTGGTATTATTATTCCATATTATGAGTGTGTAAATATTAAATAAAATTATTGAGATGAAATACATATATTATGATCTGGTTCAACCATTATAATGGTTTCATGACCAGTAATGATGGAGAAAGTGACGAACAAAACTCCACCATCCACAAAGGTAATAAATTGGAACCTCATGGACGTTGATTTCGTTTATAAAAATAAAAGGGGGAGTAACAATATTGATGATGGTTATTCCATTAACATGATATAATTACTGAATATATGTGATAATTTATTTTATCATGGTCATATAGGCATAGGATGCGAGAAGAGAAAATGAAAATAGATGAACTTGAAAATAAAGGAAAAGTTGAGAGATCCCTTATGAAAATTAGGCAGCCTAAGGGCGTCGCTTAAAATTTAATAAAATTAAATGATGAGAAAAAAATGTTTTATCATCATATTGAAATAAAAATTAATTTAAGATGAATAAATAAAACCAAACCCCAACATATGAGAATGGAATTTCAAATAGCTAACACAAAAGAAGTGTTGACTTAAAGAAGAGAACGAAGGATTCCCTTACCTTGTAGAGTAACTCCTAGATCATAAAGGATGGGACATTGGGGGATTATGGAAACCTTGGGAGGACTACTAGAGAGGTAAAACCCATAGATATTAGAGCATGAGGGATTTTATAGACAAATAGAGGCAATTTTTTAATAATTTCTTTGTGACACCTCATTAGTGGTTTTCCCAATCCATGGGCTTAACCATGGTATTTTACCATGGTTTTAGCCACATGGGACACCTCATGTCATAATTTACTCTAAAAAATTCTACCATAATTTTATATTTAATTATTACATCATTATGATGTCATTAAAATACCGAAAACTCAAAACCGTATTTTTACTATTCATGTGAAATTCACGTATTTTAGAAAAATCCCAAAGAATTACCCCAACCAATTTTTGATGTGTAGAGTTAAAAAATGAAATCCATTTTTTTAAAAAAATTTCTACGTATTTTTTCTTTAATTTTATAATAAAAACATATTTAATTCGAAAAAAACAATTTTAATGGTATAATTTGTTCTATATCACATTGAAAATGTAATTAAGCTCTCATTATATTATTACCTTAAGAAAATTAAATATTATCATTTTTTAGTATTTATAATGGTCATATTTCTATTCATTTTACTATTCATAAGTGTATGTTACTATTAATCAAAAAATCAAGTTGATCCAATCAGACTCTAAATGACTTACTTGTCAAAACTCTAGATGATCGTTTTTCAAAATTAAAAACATAGAAATGGAAAATGTATGTTTAATGGATAAATTATAACTTTCTCCTTTAATGTTTTGATTCACAAAAGACAATGTACTTCATTCAATATATATTATCTAATTAATAGAAAGTATTTAGGAGGAAGATACTATAAAATGTTTGACGTGTAATATTATTCCTTCCTTTGGAAATTTCATCCTCAAAATTTTATGTATAAAGCCCACCATAAAGATGTGGCTGGTTCTTCTGCATGAAATCCTCTAGTTCCCTTGTTGTTTCCTCCATATTCTTGTTCCTCCAAAGAACCATTACTAGGCAAGTTTCTCGATTTCTCAATACCTTATCCCCTTTTTCAAGAACCCTGATAGGCTTTTCATAGTATGAAAAATAAGGTTCCACTTCTATTTCATCATATATGAGTACATTCATTGGGTCTGGAATGTATTTCTTTAAAAATGATCTGTGGAACACATCATTACCTCTGGGGAGATTTGGCGGCATCGTTAAATGGTAAGATACAACTCCGATTCTTTCTATAATTTCAAATGTTCTGATGTACCGGGTTCTTAGTTTCCATTTCTTTACGAACTGTAAGACACCGTTCCTTGGAGATACTTTCAGAAATACATGATCTCCTACTTGGAATTCCATGTACTTTCTCTAGTTGTCAGCATAACTCTTCTGTCTACTTTGGGATGCTTTAATATGGGCTTGTATTTTTTTCTCCATTTTCATGGTCTCTTCAATATGTTCTAAGCCTATATGTTTCCTCTCACTAACTTCTTCCCAACATGTTGGAGTTTGAAATATCTTTTCATATAATTCTTCATATGGATACATTTGAATATTAGAATGGAAACTATTGTTGTATTGAAATTACACCAAAGGAAAGTATTGATCCCACATACTTTAGAAGTCAAGTTAACATGACCTCAGCATATCTTCTAGAGTTTGAATAGTCCTTTCACACTGTCCATCAGTTTGGGGATGATATGCAGTACTCATAGGAAGTTCAATATTCAAATCCTTCTGAAGACTTTTCCAGAATTTTGATGTAAAATGGGGAACTCGATAAGAGACAATAGATAGTGGTGCACCATTATTTCTCACAACTTCATTAATATAAAGTCTTTCCAGGTGCTCAAGTGGTAAATCATCTCTTATTGAAATAAAATGTGCTGTTTTTGTAAGACGATCAACAACTACCCATATTGCATCATTCCTTCTAGTAGTCCTCAGTACTCGGGTGACAAAATCCATCATAATGTAATCCCATTTCCACATAGGAATATGTAGAGGTTGCATCACTCCTTTGGGATGTTGTCTCTCTGCCTTCACTTGATGACAAACCAGACACCTTGACAGGTAGTCAGCAATTTCTCACTTCATATTATCCCACCAAAAATATTCCTTTAGATCTCTATACATCGTGGTGCTACCTGGGTGTATACTTAAATTTGAGCTATGAGAATCGTCTAACAGTTCTCTTTTTAGCTCAGGTACTGATGGAACACATAACCTCTTCCCAAATTTCATAACTCCTTCTTCATACATGAATATGGCCAGTCTCCCATCCTTAACTACATTAATTTTCATGTGCAGATTCTCATCATCATATTGAGAACTTTTTATCTTCTCTAATAAAGATGTTATAGCAATCATTTGAAAGAGGAGAGATTCTTCCCCTTAACAATTCTCATTTCCATCATCAGTAGATCCATGAATATAGGATCTCTTTAAATCCATATTTGAGTTAGAAGGCCATGATCCTTCCTGATTAATGTACATGCCACCTTATTCAACTTTCCTGGGTGGTAGTGTATTGAACAATCATAATCTTTGAGTAACTCGAGCCATCTTCTTTACCTCATGTTGAGTTCTTTTTTTGTGAATATATATATTTCAATCTCTTGTGGTTGGTATAAATCACACATCTCCCTCTATAGAGATAATGCCTCTATATTTACAGTGAAAAGATTTCAGCTACTAAATGAACATCATGAGTTTGATAATTTTTCTCATGAGTCTTCAACTATCTTGATGGATAAGTAATAAATTTATTATTTTTCATAAGTATGCAACCCAGTACATTCTTTGATGCATCACTGTATATTACAAATCCATCACTTCCAGATTGAAGAGTCAAAATTAGAGCATTGAACAATCTTCTTTTCAATTAAAAAAATAATTTTGTACATTCTATTGTCAACACTAACATAACTTCTTTACCTATGAGCTTGGATAGCGGGTTATCCATTCGGGAAAAATTCTGAACGAAATGCCAATAATTACCTGCTAAGACAATAAAACTACGTACATCTGTTATGATTGTTGGTGTGGGCCAATCATGGATTGCCTTGGTCTTCATAGGATCAACTAAGATTCCATCCTTAGAAACAGTATGGTGCAGAAAAGAAACTAATTGAAGCCAAAATTTACACTTTCTAAACATTCTGTATAATTTATTTCTTCTAAGAGTTCATAGAATAACCCACAAGTGATTCTCTTGGTCTTCATGGACTTTTGAGTATAAGAGGATATAATCAATGAATACCACAACAATGTTATCAAGATATTCCTTGAAAAATATATTCATTAAATCCATGCAAATAGAGGGTGCATTTTTTAGTCCAAAAGGCAGCACTGTAAAGTTGTAATTCCCATACCTAGTCGGAAATGCTGTCATAAGAATATCTTCTTTCCTTACACACAACTGATGATATTTATATCGAAGTTCAATCTTCGAAAAGTATTGATCACCATGAAGTTGTTCAAGTAAATCATCAATCTAGGGAAGAGGATACTTATTCTTTATTGTAATAGAATTGATTTCTCTATAATCAATGCAAAGACTCATAGATCTATCTTTCTCCTTGACAAAGAGGATATGGGCTCTCCATAGTGAAGCAGTAGGTCAAATAAATCCTTTCTCATTAAAATCCTATAGTTTTTTATTTAGCTATACTAATTCCATGGTGGCCATTCTATATTGAGTCTTTGATATAGGTCTAACACCAGTAATAAAATCAATAGAGAACTCAACTTCCCGCTCTAGAGGATGTCTAGGTAAATCCTATTGAAATACCTCAATGTACTCTTTCACTATGTGCACATCTTCAATTTTATGATTTCTTTTCTCACCCATGGATATTGGTTTATCTTCCTCTCTAAGTATTGTTTTTAGTAGAGCTACTAGAGGTGGTTCTAGATAAGAATCAGGTGGCGACATTTCTTGTCATGACCCGTCCTCGGGACCCGTGTCGTGACTACCCCGTGACCTCCTTCCATAGGCCAGGGGATGGCGACTAGCACCAAAGGCGTAAATCCCGATAACTGTGAAGGCATTGCCTTTATAAAAGTAACAAAAAACCACAGAGTACAAGAGGAAGTAAACCACTATGTACAAAAATAAGGTACTGAAAATTAAATGGGCCCGAATAAAAACCCAATCGAAAGTACAACTACAACTGAAAGAAAGTACAACAAAGACAAGCAGCTGGAAGAAGATAGAAGAAGCTCCTGGGTCATCCACCTCGGATCCTACCTGAAGGGTAGGTACAGATAGCGCATCTCCTGGATCGTCCACCACGGATCCTACCTAAAGGTTAGGTACCGATAGAATCCACAATGCTCTCGCCCGTCAACCTCCTCCGAGTGTTGCCTTGTTGTGAAGTCCACCACCAGATACTGTCTCATCGTGAGGTCCACCTCTGGGTACCGTCCAGTCCTCGAACACTCAGCCTCTGTCTACGCTGCCCATCGTCTACAACCAACACAATCAGGTGCGGGCATATCCCGTGCAGGAGTGAGTATAACGAGAATCGGTAGGGACCCCAAGACCCTCAAGGTCTCACTAAATCGAACAAGGATAACCACAAGGAAGATCTCAACAGACAACCTATACTAGGGTATATGCCCATACATATACCCAAGTTATCAAGTATCCCATCTCAATCATGAGGAAACACAAATATTATGAAATCAATGGATAACCACTACCCAGGTATATGCCCATACATATACCTATGTTATCAAGTGACCCATCTCAATCATGAGGAAACACAAAGATTATAGACTCAGCTCAACTGGGATTTTATTCATGATGTCGAAACCAAGAATGCTGGAGAACTCCTCCTCTGTCGAGTACAGTGGGCCTGCCGCTACAGCCAAGCATGCCTCACTAACCCTGGACTGTTGGAGAACTCCTCCTCTGTCGAGTACAGTGGGCCTGCCGCTACAACCAAACGCACCCCACTAACCTTGGACTACAGGAGAACTCCTCCTCTGTCTAGTACAGTGGGAATGCCGCTACAACCAAGCGCGCCCCACTTACCTTGGACTGCTGTAGTACTCCACCTGTCGAGTATTGTGGGCCTGCTGCTACAACCAAGCGCTTCCCACCATGGGTCTGCCGCTACAACCATGCGCTCCCCCTCATAGGCTCCAGAAGTAATCCTTCTGTTGAGTACCGTGGGTCTGCCGCTACAACCAAGCGCTCCTCCACCGTGGGTCTACCGCTACAACCAAGCGCTCCCCCTCATAGCCTCTAGAGGTATTCCTTCTATTGAGTACTGTAGGTCTACTGCTACAACCAAGCGCTCATCCACCGTGGGTCTACCACTACAACCAAGCACTCCCCACTGGGCTATCCGAAACACACCGAGACGATAGATCATCAGTCGTCAAGTCTCAGCCAACTACTAGGTCTCTTCACTCTGCTAGCTCGTCACCAGGAGGGTCTTCTCCATGAGCTACTGGTCAATACTCCAAGTATCACAAAGTCCCACGAAGAAGTATCTCAATGATCCGCCTCGTCATTCGGGTCTCAACGCAATAGACAGCGCATCAGGCGGACGCCCAGTCTATGAGTTACTTGACTTTCTGTCCCTGGGGCTCGGTTGATATCGTGTGCGAACCAACCCATCCGTATCTCGGATGTACCCCTAACTCTGATAGGGTTTACCCATAAGGACCGTTTCTCCACGTGATCACCAACCCCGCTGACGGTTCGTCAAACAGACGTTCGGTCTGAAAGTTATCAACTTTTCCGTTATAGGGGCCCGGTTGGATTTCGGGTACAATCCAACCCGACCACTATCTAGCTGCAACCAAAAATCAGGAAAATCATGCCAAAATTTTCTTCTCATCAAGAGGAATCCACCAAAGATGACGACACGTCAATCGGACATCTCGAGCTCATGTTATAAGTGTTTCCGCTCCGAGGGCCCGGTTGGTTACGTGTTCGAACCAACCCGTTCATACCCAAAGTTCTATGAAACCCTAAGTGTAATATACCTAAACAACCGTCCCGATCCAAGGATCACATCACAACTGACGGTGCATCGATCGGAGGTCTGCAGCCCATGTTATGGGCGTAAGTCCAATAGATGTCCGGGAATATGGGGTCCGGGCCCGATCCGACCCGGCCCGATACCCCTCTGGGCGTGGCCCGGCCTGGCGGCCCGGCGGCTCGGTAATAAAATCCGAGAGATAGAGTGCGTTGGGGGGGGGATACCCCCTTGAATGAAGCCGTGGCCCCCGCGTGGGGGCCGCTCCCTGCCAGTGACGTGGCGGCCAACGTCGTGTCTCCCTTGGTCCCGCGCGGCCACGTTACCCACCTCCTCCTGGAAGCCGGCCGCCGGCCCCACCGTGCCGGTGTGGCACACCGGCGGAATCTTCTGCAGACCACCGGATGCGCTCCGGTGGTCCGTTTGGTCTGCCGTCTTCACCAGCGGTCCTCCCGGGACCGCCCCTTCCCTGTGAAGACCTCATAATGCCTTTGCGGCCCTCTTTGTCGATGTCCGTCAATCCGCCGTCAATCAAACAATCAGCGGAGCCTTCGAATCACCACCACGGCGCGGCGCGGCGTGATGGCGCGACGCTTCTTCACCCACTCTTCATTGTTCCCGCACGGTATCGTCGCATCGCACTGCCTTACACATGCCGCAACAAAATCAAACTAACAAGGGGGAGAAGGGTCAGCCGTGTTCGTGCGGTCCAACCTCCTCCCGTTAATGCGATATCAGGCGGCTCAAAAAAGGCGAAAAAATGGAGATGAAGGTAAACACGAACAAAAAGAATACAATCCTATACCTTGAAGAAAAAGTTGAAGGTTCGTCGCGGAATTGCATGTCTCGGAATTGTACGACGCGGAAGAAGGCTCCGTACACGTTGACAGAGATCGTCCGAGGAGGAACGGTGTCTCCCTTCCTTTGACGCGGGAAGAAGGAACGAAAGGATGCACGTCGGGTCGTCTATCTTTGAGGAATGCATCTCTCACCGTCGTCCGTTGTCGGATTTCTGCATTCTTCGTCGGCGGTGGTGCATTCTTCGTGTTCTTCAGCGAAGAGGAAGAACTTCAAGGCTTGGAGCTTTTTCTCCCAATCCTCTCACAACCCCAACAACTCTAATAAAAAAAGAGTTTTTCTTATTTTAAAACTCAAGACACGCGTTTTAATATTCAAAAAAGAATCAATCAATTAATTGAATTAATTGAAACGGTTAAACCGCCAAATTAATAGAGGCGTTTATTAAACTGATAAACGCAAGAGTTGACTTCCACATAATAGGGGTGCGGGTGCATTGCCTTATTAAAGGAGGGGGTTTATGAAGAAAAGAAACAGTGGGGCTCGTGTGGACCCCACATCACAAATATCCTATCTATTGGGTAGGATATTGTGGGTCCCACTCAAATCACTTATCTTAGGTTAAACAACATTAAGTAAAAAAATAATTAGTCACACCATTTTTATTTTAATTCATTACTTAACCCAAAAAAATTAAAAACCACACCCAAGCAAACGCATCTCTGGAAAAGGTGTTTCTAAGCAATTAGCGGTGCTGCGATTCCATCGGTGCCCTCAGATTTTGATTCCGAGCACCGGTTCAAAAGTTAGAAAATCCCGATCGTTTATTCACTGAACGTACCCGAGCTAAACTTTGGAAAATGATTCCGGGCATACTGGGCCTTATAATCAAGCGCCGTCAGAAACTACGTACTCATAAAATCCCAAAGAAAATTAAGAAAAACATTTCCTTGAAATTTTTTGGTCTTTACATTTCTGTACTAAAGACAAGAGATTCTACACCATTTTCAAAAATTTTAACTTCCTTCTTCTTCCAAAAAATCTTCGCATCATAATTTGAGAGCCAATGAATACCAAGAATTATATCAAATTCAGTAATTGGTATGATGATAACGTTGGAAAATTGAGAAATTTTTGGTGTCTAGAGGGGGACAAGTCCACATGTCTTGGTTGTAACGACACACCCCCTTGGAGTTTTGACTGACAACTCCTTTATTAAATCAAATTGGACATATCTATTTTTTTGGAAAACTTGGAAGATATAAATGAATGCGATGATCTAGAATCAAATAATGTGTTGGTTAAGTTTGAGGAAGCTGTTAAAGTACTTTCCACCACATCATTTGGAACTTCAACATCTGTGGTTGTAATCACATAGGCTCTCCCTTGCTATCTTGGTATTTTCTGAGTCATGTTTACTTGGTTCTTAGGACACTCATTTTCATAGTGTCCCATCTCTATGAAATTTTAGCATTAAATACCATTGAATTTTTTCTTCCCCTTGAATTTATCAAATCGATATACCTTTTCTCCACAGTTATAGTAGACTCCCATGCCTTTCGAGCTTTTCTTGAGATGATTCATTCCACAGTTCTCACAAAATGGAAATAGATTTGTTCCATTTCTCTTCTTCGGTGCTTCTCATTTTCCTTTGTTATCAGAGTACCACTTCTTATCTTGGTTTTCTTTGAAAATATTTGATTTAGAAAATTCCCTCTCTGTTTTGATGGAACTTGATAAAATTTCATAATATGATGAAAATGATTGAGAAGCCAGTTCCCTTTGAAGACTTGGATTAAGACCATCAAAGAAATGTTCAATCTTATCTGTTGAGTCACGTACATAATCCATGACATACTTGGCCAGCCTTGTGAATGTAACCTCATACTCTGCAACATTGTCTTCTTCCATTTGTTTTATTATAAGGAATTTCTTCTTCATTTCAGTTCGTTTCTCATGAGGGAAATATTTTTTGAAGAATATTTCCTTAAACATCCTCCATTCCATATCATCAATTTATTCTTCCCACGTGGTATTCTGAATCAAGGACCACCATTGATCAGCATCACCCTTGAGACAATATACTACCAGTACTAACTTTTTAGTTTCATTGCATCTAAATGTCTTGAATATCTTTTCAAGGGACATGTTCTTTTGCTTAGCGTCAACTGGGTTAGTAGTCCCACAAAAATATGGGGCTTATGCCACATGAAATGATCCAACACAGGTGTGGAATATTTATTCGTTACAACCTGACTAAGTTGTCCCAATATCTTCATGATCCGATCTGCTCCAATATTGACTGTGTTGACTTGCTCAGTAGGGAGATCCATACCTTGCCCACGAGTATTGATTCCCCGTATTCCATAAGATTCCACTTCTAAATAATGGTATACACTGGAATAGTTTATGAATCTTAAATAGAACAGTACTCAATATAGATTGCAATTCTATGCATAGCTATTCATATAAACATGGTTTCTTTGAGGAAAATATTACATTAAAATCCTTCATAATGGATTGTAATGAAAATGTGAATTACCCTAATCATATCCCTCGGGAGTGTCATAACCAAGAGTGCAGCAAGGCGCATTATCGTGTACCAGGATACCCTGGGTCATGCCTGAAACACCTTATTGGAGTTTTCAATCCTAGGTAAATCTGGGCCAAATCCACCTCTACCTACTCGTATCGAGACATGGATACATTTTATAGAAAGATTCACATAATACATTCCTTACCAAAATATCAGGACATTATTGTACAGTTATCCTCAAATACTACATTAGGAATTTTTCCCTACTATATATTTCCTACTCTAGTTTCCATGTTTCCTACTATACTTCCTCTAATACTAACAATAACACCCTGACCCCTCTAAACTAGAGCCGGTTCAATACGTGTTATATTGGCATGGTTAGAAGGAATGAAAATACCAATAGAATGATTATTTTAGCAGTCCTGAAGAAACTAGTTACTCAAATTACATTGGAAAAGTTAACAAAATACAATAAATAACAAAAACAAAAAGTTGCATCCATAAGAACTCAATAAATGACATTCTGTTCTTCACCTATTGAGGGTAAAAAATAAAATGGGTGAGCTCAAATGATTATTAAGGGTTAAAAATAGAGGAAGAATGAATAAAATTATTAGTGAATCATAGTCAATCTGATATAATAAATATGTCATGGTGAATAAATGAAAAACTAATGCCATTAATAAATTGAGAATGAAACTCCATCCATAGATTTTTTCATAGTAAAAACATCATGGATAATAATAATAACTGATAATGATTTAATAGAATTATTATTAATTGGATTTCATGTATCCGGAACATGAAACCTTAATCTTGTAAAAACGGTTTAGTGCTATGGGTAGAAACCCATCTGATTTTTGGGAACAAACTTGAAGGGTTTGTCGCCAACTGATTTCTCTCATGAGACCAACCGATGAATTGAAGAGCTATTGCAGGCCCCGACCAAGACTTCATGTCCAAATAATACTTTATAAATTTATTCAATACAAGATAATTATTCATTTTCAATATCTACATAGAGTAGGGTATATGGATTCATCCATATTTCCATAGTTAAAATAACTTTCGAAATAAACACCGTATGTAAAATGGTATACAGTTAAGACAACAAACACATACATGATATGAGATTATGGATATTTAACATAAATATAATTTCAAATGAAATTTTATCTCAAATGGGAAGTAGGTACACCACATAAGAATTATTAGTCACAAAATACAGTGTTAGTCACTATAAAATAGTTGTTGAGACAAAGTGTCTTACCACAATATAATCGGTCGAATCATGTGACCAAAACATAATAACCATCAAATGAATCATTTAACAGAATTAATTTAAAGATAATAATGTTATTATATATCACGTGGAAGTACACATACGTCACATACAATAAATAAGTGGCGAACAATGAAAATATCACGGAAATGAAAGTGGGATGAAAAACCCCATACCTTTTCCCCGAGTGTGATCTTAGTTTGTTTTAATGACCTGAATAATAAAATTTAGATCCATTAATTAATAATTCCATAAACATATATATATATATAATATATTTATTAAAACCTTATTAGGTTCATTCATGGCATTTTTAATGGGTTTAAGAGGTTCTATTTTTTTTGGAAGTATTTTCTTCCTTGGTTTTCATGATTCGTTTACTTGCATTCATGAATGGATGCTTTTTTGGTATATGGTTAATCAAAAAAAATTGTTAATATATTTTATTAGTGAAGGTTAATATATATAAATCAACTTATAATTATTATAGGTTATATAATTGAGGATGAATCATTGGTTAAATGTTTTTGATAAACGCTTGGATTTAGCTTGACAGTTTTTTATACAACGAAGGTGTTTTGTATTATTATTACATATTATGAGTGTGTAAAGATTAAAAATACATTAATGAGATGAATTAAATATATAATGATCTTATTAAACCATTAAAATGGTTTCATGACCAGTAATTAAAGAGAAAGTGAAGAACAAAACTCCACCGTCCACAAAGGCTATAAATTGGAACCTCAAGGACGTTGATTACGTTTATAAAAATAAAAGGGGGAGTAAGAATATTGATGACGGCTATTCCATTGACATGATATAATTACAGTATATAGATGATACTAGAGTTTATCATGGTCATTTGGACAGAAGAGGTGAGAATAGAAAAAGAAAAGAGATGAACATGAAAATAAATGAAAAGTTGAGAGATCACTTTTGAAACTTCAGCAGCCTAACGGTGTCGCTTAAAATTTAATAAAATGAAATGATTAGAAAAAGGGTATCTCATCATATTAAAATAAAAATAACAGTAAAATTAATAAATAAAATCAAACCCCAACATTTGAGAATGGAATTTTAAATAGCTAAAATAAAAGAAGTGTCGATGAAAAGAAGAGAACGGAGGATTTCCTTACCTTGTAGAGTAACTCCTAGATCAAGATGGATGAGACCTTGAGGGATTATGGACACCATGGGAAGAATCCTAGAGAGGTAAAACATATATTTATTTGAGGATGATGGATTTTTAATGAAATAAACTGAATGGATGAGTGGGTATTTATAGAAAAAGAGATGTAATTTTTTAATAATTTCAAAGGGATACCTTATTAGTGGTTTTTTCCAAACCATGGGCTTTTCTAGGGTATTTTCCCATGGTTTTAGCCACTTGGGACTTATCAATTAATCATATACTGTAAAAAAGTAGACCATCCTTTTATATTTAATTATTACATCATTATGATGTCATTAAACTACCGAAAACTCAGAACTGTATTTCTACTTTTCATGAAAAATTCTTTTATTTTATAAAAATCCAAAAAAATCACCCTAACCATTTATTGACATGTAGAATTTACAAATTAACTCCATTTTTTGAACATAATTTTCTATGTATTTTTGATTTAAATTTTAAATGAAAACATATTTAATTCGGAAAAAACAATTTTAAAGGTATAATTAGTTCTATATCACATTGAAAAATTAATTAAGATCTCATTATCTTACCACCTTAAAAAATTAAAATATAATTATTATTTACTATTTATAAGGGTCATATTACTATTAATTTTACTATTCATATGGGTATGCTACTATTAATAAAAAATAAAATTGGTTCTATCAGACTTCAAATGACTTACAAGTCACAACTCTAGATGAAAATTTTTCAAAATTAAAAACATATAAGTGGAAAATTTATGTTTAATGGATATCTTATAACTTTATCCAATAATGTTTTGATTCACAAAAGACATAGTGCTTCATGCAATATAGGCTATCTAATGAATAGAAAGTATTTAAGAGAAAGATACCATAAAATGTTTAGGGTGTTATATTTAGACTCATTTATAAATTTAATTGGATAAAATAAAATTCATACTTTAATTCATTATGTAAAAATTATAATTTATTGAATTTTTTGAATTAATTTGAGAAACAAGATTTTTTGATGAATAGAAAAAATACTTTTTTTAGTTAAAAACTGGATTTTTATCTATATAATTATTTTTACTAAATGATATTGTAAAAAAAATTAAAGGAATATTACAGGAATATTATGTCTAGAAATAAAATTTAACTCATTAGGATCAAACTTACTTATAAACTGAATAAAGAATCTTAACAAACAATTAAACGTTTTCTTACTTTAAAACCGCATTATTTCATCCCGTCTATGGGATTATCACTAATCTTAATTTTTCCACTTGTTTGATTGGAACATAAAAATGCTAACATAATGCATATTATGATTAAAATTTAGAGTCTAATAATGACATTTTAATTTTTGACCAAAATAATAAGTAAAAGGGATTAAAATAAATAAAAGTTCTTAAGGGAAAATTAATCTTAATTAGGGACTAAACCTTAAAATTAAAAACCCAAATTACCTATAAAAATGTCCAAAACCAATTTTATAATGTTATTTCATCCCTAAAATTTCCATTCTTGAGTTATTTTTGTTTTTGTTTTGTTTTTTATGTCTTCGTATTGGTAATAATACACAAACAACTAATATGTTTCTAAATATTTCATGTGAGTCCTTTTCCTTCCCTATAAATGGACACCACATCTTCACATTAGACACACCTATCAATACTCTTATGTTTGGAAAATACCTACCCAAATTGCCTCCCAAATATCCTCCCTTACACATTTAAGAATTACTTTGGTTATAGAACCACTCAGGGAATCCTTTTGGCCCAAACCGAAAAGATTTACCTCATTTATAGGTAATGTCTTCTTTCAAGATGCTTTCCTTTATATTCCATATCCAACCCTCCACTCTCTTTATTTATTTATTGTCTTAAAAAAGTATATTACATATACTAGGATGTATTTATTCAAATTTTTTTGTCTAAAATTACACACACCTACATCTAATAGATGTTGAACATACTATTTTTTGTACAACAAACTACTTCCACACAAAATGATGATTGTTCATTTCTCTTTTACAACCAATCATGGTGGTCATTATGATAGAAACTCTATTTTTATATGTAATAAATTATATTTAATATGTATTTAATCTTATTTATTACTATTTAAATTCACCATTTTGACCTTCAATTTAGTGTTAACATAATAATCTCATTTGAGGAAGTGTGGACTACCTCCCCCTCAATGTGATGTGATTCGTTCACACACCACACAGAATATATTAAGGATGATTTAATGAACTTATATTATATATTAATGACAATTTAATAATGATATATATATATATATTCGTATATAAATATATATATATATACATCTTTCATTTACATAAATTCTCTCAATGTGATAATGAAAATGGAAAACAGTGTTCATTCGTACGTACGGCTTACCGTCTCCATGACAGGTGTATTACATCACATAATTTATTATTATATAGATTAATTAATATAATAATAATGGATACATGTAATATTTATATAATTTTATACATTCTATAATCATGATATATATACAAGTATCAACGATATAATAAATTTACACGCATATGAAGAACACATTTTATATTACCCGAAGTGAAACCTTGAAATAGGATCATTAACAAGAAGGAAAAATAAATTCATAATGAAATAATATATGTTAATAATATATAATAATACTATATTTTAAAATATGTATAATAAACTAATATTTGTTATAAAGGAGGTTTGTACGAGTATGAAGAGAGTGAAGACAGAAGGTAATGGTAATTTCAACTCACTTTTAATTTCTATGAGATTCATGTAATGATCACAACCATTTACTTTTGTGTAGAGTATGTTATTTAAATTATTTAATTATATGTATATTATTCCTAAATTTATGGGTATTGACACATCCACTTAATTATTCTTATTTCATAGGATTTAACTATAAAAAGTTACCAAATTGGTAGTACATTTTTGTCTCAATTTACCTTCATTGTGACTCATGTTATGTTATGAACATGAACTATTTTTTGAGGTGTATATAAATATATAGTACATGTAATATCCTGAATATCCTTATTTTAATGATATCGTATTCTTCATGTAATTTCACTTTTGTACCTGGATTCTATGATCCCATGTAACCATGTTATAAGTCTTTATTATAAAAATCTTTTCATTTTTTGTGATTATTTTTGTTTATGATTCCTTTGATGAAACATATCAATATTAGTCACGAGTTTCCTTATCATATGTTTATTCAATATATCCTCGTTTTTAGTACCCTTTTTTCACTCTCTGTCACTTAATATAATTCTTTTAGTTAAATCTGATCATCTCCCTCTTCGGGTAGAAATCTAATGTATTAAAAAACCATATTTTCAAAAAAAAATTAAAAAGTGATTAAAAAATATAATTGAAGATAATTTCAAAGGAAAAAATATTTTAAAAAAGAATTATTGATTTTAAATATTAATTTATATTTTTCAAATATATTTTCAAATAAATGGCCTCTAAAATGTTTTCAAGATGTATTTATAATTTTTCAAATTGCTTTCGAAGAAATAGTTTTCAAAACCTTTCATGATTCTTTATATGTTTTAAAGAAATAATATTTTCAAAATGTTTTAAATATTTATTTATTAGTTTTAAAATTGTTTTAAAATAAATGGTTTTCAAAAAATTTTGAAGCTCTGTTTATAATTTTTTATTGTGCCTTTTGAGTGATGGTTTTCAAAATGTTTTCAAGAATCTCTATAAGTTTTCATGTAAAATAATTTTTAAAACATATTCAATATTTTTTTACATTTTTTCAATGTATTTTCAAGGAAATGGTTTTCAAAAAAAATTTCTGGAATTCTTTGAAAGTATTAGATAATTTTTAAATATTTTTTAGAAATGTTTTGAAGCATATTTTAGATGTTTTAAAAGAAAAATGATTTGAAAATGACTTCATGTCTTCTTTATTCATTTTCAAGTTATAAAATAAGGAAATAATTTTTAAATGGTTTTATGTATTAAAAATATGTTTTCAATCAAGAAATAATTTTTTCTTCTAGAAAACTTTTTATAGTGTATTTCAATATTATTTTCCATATAAGATGATATCTGTTGATATTACTCATGAATTTCTTGGAATCTATATAAAAGATCAATTAATATACTTTATATAAATGAGTTATGATTAATGACATGGTATTTATGAATCCCAATTCCAATTCATGGGAAATAAGTTTATGAAACCCATTTATGTTTCACGGGCTATATTCTTTTGAAACCAACTTCTCTTAATGGGTTATGTATATGGTGAAATAATTATGAAAACTATCTATTTACACAAGTTTCGATATATATACATGTATATGATACCCATTTCATTTAATGGGTGATGATATATAAGGCCCTGGCCTTAAAGCTTACTTAATATTGAATTAAATGAATAATTCACATTGAGGATCTTTTGAGGTTTAGAGTTTTATAGAATTAGGACATAACTATTACATCTCAAAAGATTACAAAGTAGAATCTTTTACTAAGTTTCTATAAAATAAAAACTCTTAAAAATAAACATGTCCAGTTCCATGTTTTAGGTTGCATGACTTTCCCTTGATCCCATCCTTGACCCTATTCCATGTTAAGTCCTGTGAAAAACAATTAAAAAAATTGGGATGAGCATTAAAAGCGCAGTAAGGGATACAAAAAGAATGAAAACTGTTAGTTTTTCAAAAAATCAAGTACACCATGCATACTTTATCAAATTAATACTTTTAACCTTTTCGAAGTAGTAAAAACTCTTCACTGAATAAAAGTTCATTACATACAATTCTGTAACCAAAAGACTACCATAAAACCCATATAAAGATCACATAAAATATAAAGGTAACTTGGGACATAAACATACGTTAGTTGAATAACCATAAGGTTGACTTCCACACATATCACTTAATGGAATAGCCATTCAGCCAACTTCCATAAATACCTAATGGAATAGCCATACGAACGACTTCCATACCCAATGCATTGGAGGATATAACATAACCACCCATCCTAGTATTCACGGAACCACCCATCATATGGTTTATCATGTAACCACCCATAAAATGTCTAAGTACCATTATAAAATTATAACACATAAAACCAATATAAATGAATGATAACATTTCCACATTTAAATCACAATATATCATTTAAATATATTGACAAAATAAAATCCTTTATCAAAACCATTTTCAATACCAAAATACATAAAAGATTATATGGTATTTATTTTATTTTAAAAACATTACGGCTTGTTGAGGAATCCAAAGATCAAATAATAATCGAGGTGGCGGATAAGGTCGTTGTCACCGCATACGTTAAAAGAAACATTCCTTTTTGTCATTTAGTAAAATGCTTCGTAGAAAAAGATTCATTTTGTATAAAAGTAAAATTCAGTGGGGTTTATACACCGTATAAAAGAATGTTTTGTGTAAAATGAAATATGACTTAATGAAAGGAGATTGTGACGAAGTCCCTTAGAAAGACTGTATCCTTGGTTTAAGGATAAATCAATTACATTATTATGTGTGACAAACGAATACAAAAAATATAAGTGGATATTAAGTGTAAAACAATCAGATGTTATTCACACATATTAATAGAATGACATATTCAAGGAGTATAAATTTATCCCAAAGAATCAAATTTGGGTTAAGAAGTTCCCTTGCAATAATTTGACAGCCTAATGGTGTCACTACAAAATTCAGAAAATGGGTTGATGAGAGATAAAAAGGGTATCTAATCACATGGAAATAAAATTTAAATCAATAAGGATGTAGAAGAACATATCCCAACATAATAGTATGTGAATTAAAAGACATAACAAAAGAAGTCTTTTAAAAAGAGGACGGTGAATGGTTCCCTTACCGACATGGGTATCTTTCGAAACATACACCCTGTGAAAGAAGTAAAATACAAAATTGATGTAAATACTCATAAATGAAAGTATATTACACAATGAGTAAAATAATGGGCAGTACATACACCACTCAATGTAAATTGTGGAAAATGTAGCATAAATCTCACGGGAATAAAAGTGAGATGAAAAATGCCTTACGAAAACTCGGCAGCCTAACGACGCCACTTAAAACATACAAAATGGATTGATGAGAAAGAATAGGGTCTCTCATCATATGGATATAAAAATTAGAGTAATATTAATATAAAATTACATCATAATAAAAAGAAATATTATCATTAAAATGAATGACATAAAATAGTGTACTTAAAAAGAAAGAGAGGAGTGGGATCCCTTAACTCGGGTCTGACTTGACTCGATCGTTCTTTGGCATCCGGAATAATAAACTTGTGTTAATTTCTATTTGATTAAGAACCTTTTTCATGTTAATTATTCCTTTTATAACAATTATTGACATGTTATAAACATTATGTAATCATTCAAGTTAATAATGTTTGTTTTGTCGATATTTGGTTCTTAAGTCAAAAGTGGACTTCTTACAATTACATGTTGTTCGTGTGGTCAAAGGTTCTTTATATCCAGAATGAAATTCCTGATTTGGATATCATATATATCATACAGATCCAGTATATACATGTATTTATAATATTACATAATCATTTAGAGGTAGGAAATGAAATGCACCGTTCATGGAGACGGTAAGCCGTACGTACACATGAACGCTACTTTCATTTCTATGTCATATTAATGGAATTAAAACTTAATGAGAGATGTGTATATTTTTAATTCCAGAATTATATTAATCCTTTATATGTATCATACATCATATATATTCATTATATGTACTTATAATAGTATATTAAATTTGAGGATTGGAAATGAAATGCACCGTTCATGGAGACAGTAAGCCGTACGTATGCATGAACGCTACTTTCATTTCTATCTTATACTTTAATGGAAATAAAAAAAATGATGATATAAAGGTATATTATAATTCTAGTATAACATCATATATAATAACTTTAAATCCATCTTTTATAAATCCCACATATAGCATTAATGAATCAAATCACTTTGAGGGGGCGGTAGTCCGCACTTCCTAAAATGAAGATATCGCGTATACCCATAATGGAATCCATAAAGATATGCCACAAATTAAAAATACATAAGCTTAAGTAAAACATGAAAACATTATATATCTTATAAAAATACAGTGACATCTTAATGGCCACCTTTGAAGGTGTTATATGAGTGTTGAACAATCATCGTTTCGTGAGGTAGAAATTCACCATCCACAGAAACTGTATGTTCTTTAACCATTTGATGAAGGTGTGTATATGTGTAGCTAGAATAATTATTATAAAAACATCCTAGTATATTTAATATACTGGAGTTGTTACAAAAGAAATTAATAAAAAGAGTTTAGGGGGCTGGAGAAGAAAAATAAAACAAAAGAGCACAAGGGAAGACGTTACCTTAAAATTGGGTAACTCCATTTGGTTTGAATCAAAAGGGTTTCTTGAAGAGCTTACTGCCTAAGTTAAGGGTTCTAGGATGAGTATAGGGATTTGTAGAGACAAAATGATCAGATCTTGGCCGAACCAAAGGATTGAGAGGTGTGGATAAGGTGGTAGAGGTGGGGGCCTTTTATAAGAGGAGAGGAGGGGCACTCTTGGAAAAGTATAAAATGTTACTTTATTTTCAAATGGTTTTCGGATTTTAATGGTTCCAAATTGATGTGTTTCAAGGATAAGGTGATAAGGGTTTGAAATCCACCCATACAATAGGTTTTTGAAATGTTTAGGTCCTAGATTTTGCATTATCTTTCCATTTTATTTAAATCTTTAAATAATGAGGTCATCTCTGCATCATCATGATTTCATAAGGAATTTAATTTATTTAATGACTAAAAATTATAAAAAAACAAATATTATTCAAAATTATGACTTGTATAACCACATGTAAAAATTGTTTCAGTAAAACAAATCATGTTTGTGACATTTTTATTTTAACTTTAAATAAATGGCATAAATGTCATTATCAAACCAAGTGGCTCCATGGGCTACCAAAAATCGACCCATGGGTTGTATTGGTTGGCCATAACTCATCCAATAGGGTTAGTACAAGTGTCAATATATTTTAATTTTATTATAATATCATTTTTACATTAAATCACACTATTGACCTTTAATCGTGATTAATAAAACTTAAAAGTTACTTTTCATCAAAAATTATTTTCATCCCATTGAACCACATTTTACTTAACAATTAATATCATTTAAATTTGATTTTTTAAATTCAAATTACAGAAGTGGTAAATTACCATTTAAACGAAAAATCAAATTTTGTAACCACCACTTTGTGGTTTCAATATTCATCAAAAATTGGTGATTTTCAGAAAAATACCAAAAATTAACCCTAATCTATATTTGATATTCTGAATTAAAAAATGATGTCTATTTTACCAAATTCATAACATATAAGTTGCATTAGTTAATTTTATAATTAATTCCCACAGTCAGAGCAAATAGCGTGTTTTTATGAAACAATAAGTATCAAAAGATTGACACTAGTTTAAGTCCAATTTCAAAGTGAAATTAATTCCAATGGCCACTATTGGATTAAATGGTAATAATATATTCTAATTTTTCTAAAAAACAATCCAAAAGATAGTCTAATCATATAAATAAACTATATTAAAAAGAGGTTTTGAATTAAAATACAACATTTTTCACTATTCATTAAAAAATGAACATTATCAGAAAGATACCAAAAATTTAAGAAAAGTAAATTTTGATGTCCCGATTCTAAATATGAATTTTATTTTGTCAAATATAACACATAAAATTGTCAAAAGGTGGATTTAAAGGAGTTTCACCTTCAAAAGGCGGTTAATCGACCTTTTAAAGAATATTAGAATGTTTACGATTAAAATTGGATTCATTCGCATTTTTAATCCTCTATCATTTATTGTAAAGAGTAAAAATATTTGACAAACATATATAATCATTTTGTAGTTAGTTCTGTTCATTCCCGCCATTACAATGGCTAGGTGTTAACTACTATTTAAAATAATATTATCTTATTATTAGAGTACAAAATAAGGTTCCCAAGAAACTCGTTGTTGCGTATTGGGTACGTCATCGAGCATAGAATCCCCTTTAAAGTAATATTAATATTTTATTCAAAAATATGGATAAATATAAAAATGCCATATTCTTTATTTACCTGGGGTGTTACAGCCTTCCACCCTTTTGGGAATTGCCTCCTCGCAATTTTAAAATTGGTGTTTGAAATATCCTTGAAAGTCCCACATCGGAACAAGAGTCGGAAAAACAATCACTTTAAAATAAAGAAAGATAAGTACAGAGGTCACCCGAGTTATCCCAAACAAGGTTTCCTTGTAAGAAAACATGGACATGGAGGAGAAAACATAGGGTCATGTTCTAATGGAGAGTGATAGAAAACATGTTTAGGAGAAAGTTAACCATAAGAAAATCACAAACTTGTGATGGGTTAAACAGTATTCGATTCCCCAGTAGGAACAGTTAACAGACAACATTTTTGTTTTAAGTTACTCTTCATTGAGGAATTTATTTTTGAGCCTAACTAAATCATAATGAAACATACTTACTTGTCACGTAGACTTCCAACTCTTACTAGATTCCTTAATCAAACTCATATTTTCTTTAAAAGACGAGTATTTAGGAAGACTTGTTTGCATTAAGAGTACTATAATAAATTTCTAGAGAATCACCTAATCCACAAAAGAGAACTATATACATCCCATGTCTTTAGACTCTAACCAAAACCAAAACCAAAAATGTTAGTACAAGATCAGATAATCCAGAAAAGGATAACCCTTTATAACAAGAAAATCTATTCTTAATCTCCAAAATTTTCCCAAACAAAACCCAAAGTTCAACAAGGACCATTCGATAAACAATTTGTCCATAAAATTCTTAAATGTAAACCAAACTAAGATTGAATCCCAAATATTTGAAATATTTAGTCACATAGTCTTCCTAGTTAAGTCGTAACATTTATCTCCAAAAAAACATCAGTTGCTCCTAAAGTCTCGCATTGAAAAGTAAATAACCTAATCACATATCCTCTATGATAAGTTAATAATTTTCATAAAAACCCAAAATCAACTTACTCTAAATTCATAAAGTCACCTAACTAAAAAGAATAAGTCATACTAACCAGGGACTTCACGTAGTCCAGTGGTAGGAGATAAATACCCATTGCACTTTGGTTGTGGGTTCGATTCCCGCAGCTTTGTCCGATGCGACGGGTTGTCACACGGTCTGCATGTTGTCCTTTTTATAAAACGTCGAAAATTACCCTAACATGTTTTAACCTTAATATTTTCCTTATACATCTCATTTTCATCCAAATTCGTTATGGTCTCAACATCTTAATTCTTCAAGTCTTATTTCACCACCATAAGATAAAATAAAACGATTCCCAAAATGAATAACATCATACCTTGATCACGACGTCCACTCGGTTTCATCGTCATCTTGATCACGTAGGTAGAAGTCCCATGTATTACAAAAATGATTTAGAGATCCTTCAATATCATTTTCTTCCTTGATCCAAATACAACTTGTACAACATGGGTCATATGGGTGTTCACAGAAAAACAGTTTTGGAAAATAATCATGTATGACATATAATTCCAAAACATCTTATAAAACAGGATTTCTATAAAATAGTCGGACAGAATTTGAGTTGAAACTTCATAATATTGGTCCTTTTAAAATACCATAAGTATGTGTTGATAGACTATATTTTAAAATCAAATATAAATAGGTTGCGCAAGGGTCTCTTTTCTCAGCACCATCTTTAAAATCATAATATGCTTCAAATTCTTGTGATAAGGTAAAATATTTGAAAATACCTTGATAATATTTACCTTTCTTGAAAATATGAGAATATTGTGAAAATAGTATTTGTCTAAAAACAACCCATGATCCATGATGGTAACAAGGTATAGTAGACGTGTTTGATATCTCAAATAACTGCTTGCAAGTGAGTTGTATGTAGATAAAGTTTCACAATCATCTGAACATGACTTTGCAATAATTATTGCAAGCATGTCATCAGGAAAAGATATGAATGTCGTTTGAGATCCTTCTCCTTCCATTCATAAATGACTTTAATTGACCTGAAAATAGTTATAAAACAAGGATTTAGCTGAAATAATAGATATAGGGACTAATCGTGTGTCTAACAAAAACTCCTAATCCCTAAAGTTGCCTAAACTGACCTCTGATACCAACTATAAGGCCCCGACCTTAAATATTACTTAATATTGAATTAAATGAATAATTCACATTGAGGGTCTTTTCAGGTTTAGTGTTTTAGATAATTAGGACATAACTATTACATCTCAAAATATTACAAAGTAGAAACTGTTACTAAGTTTCCATAAAATAAAATCTCTTAAAAAGAAACATGTCCAGTTTCATGTTTTAGGTTGCATGACATTCCCTTGATCCCATCCTTGACCCTATTCCACGTTAAGTCCTGTGAAAAATATTTCAAAAACTTGGGATGAGCATAAAAAGTTCCGTAAGGGATACACAAAGAATGAAAACTGTTAGCTTTTCAAAACAACATGTAAACCATGTATACTTTATCAAAGTAATAATTTTCACCTTTTCGAAGTAGTAAAAACTTTTCACTGAATAAATGTTCATTAATTACCCTTCTGTAACCAAAAGACTACCTTAAAACCCATATAAAGATCACATAACATATAAAGGTAACTTGGGACATAAACATACGTAAGTGGAATAACCATAAGGTCGACTTCCACACATATCACTTAATGGAATAACCATTCGGCCAACTTCCATACATACTTAATGGAATAGCCATACGGCTGACTTCCATACCCAATGCATTGGAGGTTATAACATAACCACCCGTCCTTGTATTCACGGTACCACCTGTCATATAGTTTATCATGTAACCACCCATAAAATGTCTAAGTACCATTATAAAATTATAACACATAAAACCAATATAAAGGAATGATAAAATTTACACATTTCAATCACAATATATGATTTAAATATATTGACAAAATAGAATCCTTTATCAAAACCATTTTCAATACCAAAATACATAAAAGTGTATATGGTATTTATTTTATTTTAAAAACATTACGGCATGTTGAGGAAGCCAAATATCAAATAATACTCGCGGCGGCGGATAAGGTCGTTGTCACCACGTACGTTAAAAGAAACATTCCTTTTTGTCTTTTAGTAAAATGCTTCATAGAAAAAGATTCAAATTGTATAAAAGTAAACGTCAAAGGGGTTTATACACCGTATAAAAGAAAGTTGTGTATAGAACAAAATATGCCTCAATGAAAGGAGATTGAGATGAAGTCCCTTACAAAGACGGTATCCTTGGTTTAAGGATAAATCAATTACATAATTATGTGTGACAAATGAATACACCAAATATAAGTGGATATTATGTGTAAAACAATCAAAGTTTATTCACACATATTCATAGAATGACATATTCAAGGAGTATAAGTTTATCCCCAAGAATCAAATTTGGGATAAGAAGTTCCCTTGCAAAAATTTGATATCCTAATGGCATCACTACAAAATTCAGAAAATGAGTTGATTAGAGATAAAAAGGGTATCTCATCACATGGAAATAAAATTTAAATCAATAAGGATATATAAGAACATATCCCAACATAATAGTATGTGAATTAAAAGACATAACAAAATAAGTCTTTTAAAAAGAGGAGGGTGAAAGGTTCCCTTACCGACATTGGTATCTTTCGAAACATACACCCCGTGAAAGAAGGACTATACAACATTGATGTAAATACTCATAAATGAAAGAATATTACACAATGAGTAAAATAATGGGCCGTAAATACACCACTCAATGGAAATTGTGGAAAATGTAGCATAAATCTCATAGGAATAAAAGTGAGATGAAAAATCCCTTATGAAAACTCGGCAGCCTAACGACGCCACTTAAAACATACAAAATGGATTGATGAGAGAGAATAGGGTCTCTCATGAAATGGACATAAAAATTACAGTAATTGTAATATAAAATAACATCCTAATAACAAGAAAGATTATCTTTAAAAGGAATGACATAAAAGAGTGTACTTAAAAAGAAAGAGAGGAGTAGGATCCCATACCTCGGGTCCGACTTGACTCGATCATTCATTAAAGTCCTGAATAATAAACTTGAGTTAATTCATAATTGTTTAAGAACCTTTTTCAAGTTCATTATTACTTTTATATCAATTATTTACATGTTAAAAACATTATGTATTCATTTATGTTAATAATGTTTGTTTTGTCGATATTTGGTTCTTAGGTCAAAAGTGGACTTCTTAAAATTACATGTTGTTCGTGTGGTCAAAGGTTCTTTATATCCAAAATGACATTCCTGATTTGGATATCATTTATATCATATATATCCATCATATACATGTATTTATAATATTACATAATCATTTAGAGGTAAGAAATGAAATGCACCGTTCATGGAGACGGTAAGCCGTACGTACGCATGAACGCTACTTTCATTTCTATGTCATATTAATGGAATTAAAACTAAATGAGAGATGTGTATATTTTTAATTCCAGAATAATATTCATCTTTTATATGTATCATACATCATATATATCCATTATATGTACTTATAATAGTACATTATATTTGAGGATGAGAAATGAAATGCACCGTTCATGGAGACGGTAAGCCCTACGTACGCATTAACGCTACTTTCATTTCTATCACATACGTTAATGGGAAGAAAAAAATAATGATATAAAGGTATATTATAATCCCAGTATAAAATAATATATAATAAATTTAAATTCATCCTTTATACATCCCACATATGGCATTAACGAATCAAATCACTTTGAGGGGGCGGTAGTCCGTACTTTCTAAAATGAAGATATCGTGTATACCCATAATGGAAGACATAAAGGTATGCCACAAATGAAAAATACATAAGCTTAATTAAAACATATAAAATATTATATATCATATATAAACATAGTGATATCTTAATGGCCACCTTTGAAGGTGTTATATGAGTGTTGAACAATCATCGTTTTGTGAGGCAGAAATTCGCCATCCACAGAAACTGTATGTTCTTTAACCATTAGATGAAGGTGTGTGTAAGTGTAGCAAGAATAATTTTTATAAAAAAAATCCTATTATATTGAAGATACTTTATTTGTTACAAAAGAAATGAATAAAAAGAGTTTAGGGGGTTGGATAAGCAAAATAAAACAAATAAGCACAAGTGAAGACGTTACCTTAAAATTGGATAACTCCCTTTGGTTTGAACCAAAAGGGTCTCTTGAAGATCTTCCTGCCTAATTTAAGGCTTCTAGTATGAGGAGAGGGATTTTGAGAGACGAAATTATCAGATCTTGGACGAACCAAAGGTTTGAGAGGTGTGGGTAAGGTGGTAGAGGTGGGGGCCTTTTATAAGAGGATAGGAGGGGCACTCTTGGAAAAGTATAAAATGTTACTTTATTTTCAAATGGTTTTCGGATTTTAATGGTCCCAAATTGATGTGTTTCTAGGATAAGGTCATAAGGGTTCGAATTACACCCATCCAATAGGTTTTTTACTTGTGTAGGTCCTAGAGTTTGCATTATCATTCCATTTTATTTAAATCGTTAAATAATGAGGTCATCGCTGCATCATCATGATGTCAAAAAGAATTTAATTTATTTAATGTCTAAAAATTATAATAAAACTACTATGATGTAGGAAATCTTTTTATTTTTCCAATTACTATTTATAGTCAAAATTATGACTTGTATAACCACATGAAAAAAAAATTTAGTAAAACAAATCATGTTTGTGACATTTTTATTTTAACATTAAATAAAAGGCATAAAAGTCATTGTCAAACCCAAGTGGCTCCATGGGGTACCAAAAATCTACACATGGGTTGTATTGGTCGTCCATAACTCATAAAATTTGGTTAGGACAAGTTTCAATATATTTTCATTTTTTATAATATCATTTTTATCTTAAATCACACTAATTACCTTTAATCGCGATTAATAAAACTTAAACGTTATTTTTCATCAAAAATTATTTTCATCCCATTGAACCAAATTTTACATAAGAAATAAAATCATTTAAATTGGATTTTTGAAATTCAAATCACAGAAGTGGTAAAGTCCCATTTAAACGAAAAATCAAATTTTGTAACCACCACTTTGTGGTTTCACTATTCATCAAAAATTGGAGATTTTCAGAAAAATACAAAAAATTCACCCTAATCTATATTTGATATTCTGAATTAGAAAATGTTGTCTATTTTACCAAATTCATAACATATAAGTTGCATTAATTAATTTTATAATTAATTCCCGCAGTCAGAGCAAATAGCGTGTTTTTATGAAACAATAAGTATCAAAAGATTGACACTAGTTTAAGTCCAATTTCAAAGTGAAATTAATTCCAATGACCACTATTGGATTAAATGGTAAAAATATATTCTAATGTTACTAAAAACACAATCCAAAAGATAATCTAATAATATAAATAAACTAGATTAAAAAGAGGTTTTAAATTAAAATACAACATTTTTCACTATTCATTAAAAAATGAACTTTATCAGAAATATACCAAAAATTTAAACAAAGTAAATTTCGATGTCACAATTCTAAATAAGAACTTTATTTTGTCAAATATAACACATAAAATTGTCAAAAAGTGGATTTAAAAGAGTTTCGCCTTCAAAAGGCTGTTAATCGACCTTTTAAAGAATATTAGAATGTCTACGTTTAAAATTGGATTCATTCGCATTTTTAATCCTCTCACATTTATTGTAAAGAGTAAAAATATTTGAAAAACATATATAATCATTTTGTAGGTAGTTCTGTTCATTCCCTCCATTAAAATGGCTAGGTGTTAACTACTATTTAAAATAGTATTATTTTATTATTAGAGTGCAATGTAAGCTTCCCAAGAAACTCGTTGTTGCGTATTGGGTACGCCATCGAGCATAGTATCCCAATTAAAGTAATATTAATATTTTATTCACAAATATGGATAAATATAAAAATGTCATATTCTTTATTTACCTGGGGTTTTACATGATATGTTCATTTATGATCTTGCGGCACATGTATGTGTGATTTCATCATTTGACTGGTGGGACCTATATCTCCCTTCAACGAATTAGGTAATGATTCATATCTCATGAAATCGACTGGACTGGAATGATGGTTTACTCTATTCAGTAATACATGGCTGTAATGAGGGTTTACTCAATTCAGTAATACATGGCTGGAATAAGGGTTTACTCAATTTAGTAATACATGGATAGAAGGATGGTTTACTCAGTTCAGTAATACATGGTTTGAATGAGGGTTTACTCAGTTCAGTATTATAGGTCTTGAATGAGGGTTCACATTGTCGATTAATACATGACTAGAATATTGGTTCACCTGATTCAGTGAAGGAATTTTCCCACTAAGATGGTCTTAGTAGTGATTCCTTGTCTACTACAGAAATCAGTATATGCTTATGTGTTTCTGCAATTCCATATCTTATTCTTATGTTAATTTTTCCTATCTTATAATCATTATTTTATTAGGATTCATATTTTATGAACTTTTAATCTTTTTTCCATGATATCTTTTATGATCTTTGATATGTAGGGTATGATCTTCTATTTTCATGATTACATTATCATACCCTTATGACCATGTTATTTCTTACATGTATCGATTTTTACCATTACTAAGAATTTGAGATAACCCCTTTCTTATGTTTACTTTCTCCAAGTTATAAATTACAGTTTTAGGTATAATTACTAATGGTGGACATCTTTATGGTAGATTTTTAATATCTTTTACCCAGATATATGATTTATTTCCAATTTTTCCAAAGACACTAAACTATTATGGTCCTCTAGCATGTGTTTTTGTAATGTAATGAATATTAATCGAAAATGATGTAATACCCATGAGTGTTAAAGATGGGGTGATATATTAGTGGTACCTCTATAATCTCAACTATAATAAGAATAGAAAACCAAAAACTCAATAGTGGTGTCTTGGTAATATTCATGATCCATCCAACAAAAGATGTTCTAGACTACTAATTTTTATTGTCATAGGGATGCACTAAAAATTTTGTAAAATAATATGCTCTAATTATTGGATTTTAGATGAATATGAATATTCTAATAACCCATGTAAATATTATAAGAAACCTAGAGTTGTAAATGAAAAATATTTATGGTAAAATTTTTATTAATAGAGAAGAATAAAACAACGTATATAAAATTTTTTGAAGGCTAATGGCTGAATTCTCCTATGATCCAACAGTTTCACATGTTTTATGTCCTTAAAATTCTTGTTTCAATCCGTTATCTTGTGCATAAAAACCATATAAGTCCTATAACATGATGAGATCATCATTTTCATCAAACACTGATGGGTGTTCTCTCTATTAATTAACTGTGATATAAAACAAATCATTGAAAACAACTCAACCATATAGCAAGCTGAGACCATATCCTTACCAGTTTATTCTAGCATTGGATGTATGTTCCCCCATAATAGACTACATATATTGTGTCATTCATTCATTATATGGATCCTATATATAATAGATCAAAATATGAGAAGTGTAAAAAATCCATTAGGATGGACTAATTCTCATGGAGACTTCTACAAGAGATGATTTTATTGAATCTTAATCCACTAAATTCAAGCAGGAAATGTGATCACCATTATTCCAGAACACATGTGGGTACCTATGGTTTTCATTAGATAGAAAATAATATCTCTGATTAAATTTAAAGGCTTGGAAATTTCATTCCATCAATAACATATGCCTATGTTTAGTTCACTTTGAAATATTGTGATTTATCTGTGCAATCCGATTTATTACATCAAACCTTAGTGATATTGCACACTATAAAATAATCTTATTAATTTTATATTTTTGAGAAGTTTTCTCATGTAAAATACAATTTTTGATTTCAATTCATTGTGTGTTGATGTTTTTTGGATTTCTTATATTATATTTCATTGGAATAACTTTGCAATCGAAATAACAAAAATCGGTAATTTGTTAATATCTGTTTTAATGTAATATTTTAAATGTTAATCAACAACTATGTCCATATGATTGAAATTTCCAATTATTATCAATTAATTATTGTGAATTAAAAGGAATATTTGAGTTTAATTGAAAGATTGTAATCTTCGAAATTATTTTGAATTGATATTGTATTTTTTTGGATTTCTTATAAACATTTCAATGTATCCATAAGGAGTCACATATATCAGAAAGAAATAAATATTTCTATGATATATTAAAACAAAACATGACCATGGTTTAGTTTTAAAAAATAAGTATAATTGTAGTTTAATCGTTACACCGATGCATTTTGGGGTTGAATTATTACTGAGAGAATACACACACACACACACACACACATATATATATATTAAAACATTATTTCTTAAAATATGAAGTGTAATATGAAACCATGGAATGTATACATTTGTTACATTGAAGAAATATAAGGTTAAAAATGTTTTAGAAGATCAAGAATCACAATGAAATACATGGATGCTGCTATAAGTAGGGGATAAGAGATTTAATGTATTGTCTTATTCAGTTATTATGTGTGATAATTAAATTGACAAAAATATAACTATGAATTTTTCAAAACATAATATCCTATAAAAATATTAATAAAGTAGCACTTTATGTTCAAGAATGTTAAAAAATGTGAGTTGTGGGAGGAATATATTTCCAACAAGGTTAAAGTTATTAATATTCTCAAAACAATTCTACACAAGTATGCATTAGACAGTTTTAGTTTATGTTGGGTGGGATCCTTCAATAAATTAAGAATACATTAATTCTTAATTTCTCAAATTATATTTTCATATAATTTTTACTATGGTTTTGATTGATAAAGGGGATAGAAAATATATTATTTTAGGATGAAATTACCATGTTAAAAGTATATAGAATGTATCATAAAAAATATGTTGATATTACAAAATACATAGGTATAAAAATAATGAATAAACACACAAATGGGAGGCATTACCCTCTAAGAGAACACATGAGTGAAAGAGAGATAAGATAGACACAAACCAACTCCAACTAATAACTGAAATATAAAATAAATCCAAGTACATATAAGGAATGCCATGAAAAAGTACTACAACCGAAAAGGGAAAACTGCAAGTACCCAAAAGGAAGTAAAAAAATAGAAGCGACCACAAGCCCTAACAGCTCCTGCAGCCACAAGCTAGAAGTATCCAGCCTGACCTCCAACCTGCTCCAAGTGACCGGAAAAAATGTTTATGTATACGTAGGGTGAGTATAACATCATACTCGGTAGGATCCTCCCTAAATCCTCTCGTGACAAAGTAATGAAAGCATGCTAAAGCACAGTGTACAACAGTGAATCTAAATCATCACCTAACATGTATAATATGTTCCCAACCTCACCATGGATACTCTCACCAAGTAATGCATACAAGAATATATCATATAATAAAGAATATCAAGGGTATCCCGCTACTAATTCCCCACTGGTTTGACGCTTTTCCCCAACAACATATGTCATGTGTATCTCTCTCCAAAGTCTTGCCCGTATAAACTTGGGCTAAGCTCCACAATCTGCACCACATGCATCACAAAGGCGTGCCCACAGACACCTAGGCTAGGCACCACATAATACTCACAACCAAAAGTAACTAGGTAGTTTCTGGGAGCCACCACAACTCGCATAACGTGTATCATACATCGAGTATTATACCCCAAGCCATTACAGCCCATAAACCGAGTAATGATCCTCAAGCCATCACATCCCATACACGTTACACCTATAGTAGTCCATAGGACCCTATATCCAGAATATATGTGTGTGAAATATCCACAATCCATTATAGCCCTCTACACACATATATGGGGAAACTAACCGATGTTCCAATGACACTAGTATCTACCAAGAGAAGAGAGCGGGTCTAAAGGGGGTAGTCATCCATTCATCCTCCCACTGGAATGTTAGGGAAAACATACCCCAAGGATCAGAATCCCCGGGGTGTCAGTTTCCCTTACCGACAGGGTGGAGTAGCATATAGAAACACATAAAGTATAGAATATTATATAACTCACAACCACACTATGGGAATAACCTAGTCTTAGACAAAACCGCAACTAACGTCTCTCGGACTATAGGCTTCCACTTCTAGGAATATGTAACCTATAAGCACACAACCAATTAAAAAACATCATTAGGTCACTTTATTCCCTTTTTCATCAATTCCTCTTTAAGTTAATTAATTGTTTGAACATTAATTAACCATGAACACAACCACATTAAACATCATTGGCATCACATTCAAAATCAATTGTCCCTTCAAAATTTCTCTACCTCACCATTAAGTTTCATCAAAATACAACCCCATGGGTTAACATCATTTATTGAAACATTATTTACATAATTACTTTACCATATTCCCAGGAATTCTACAAAATCATCCTATGCTACTAAACACAAGGGGGCTCAACACGGTGAGTAGAACTTCTACCCGTCGAGTCTTTACCGCCTATATCAAGAGCATAGACCCATTCTCCCATGAGAGGCTAATCATGAAAACCACGTGGCATACCCTGTGTGTCTTCACCTCATTCCAAGGAAGGGTAACTAAGAGTAGCTTCCTTGAGCAGTGGTGAAACGTAAAGCAGATAAAGAACCAATCAAACCACTAAGCATCCAACAATCACATCCATCCAATTCCATCATCCTTGGTGTCCTAACTGACACCCACAAGCATAAACTGATGCATCTCGCCACTCTAGGCATCATCTGCTACCACAACAACAAGGCCTCCTTACCTCAACATATCACAACACCTCTCTAGTGTCACATCCCAAAACAAGATATCACAACACCCCTCCAGGGTCATAGCACAACACAAGATATCACAACACCCCACCAGGGTCACAACATAACCCAAGTAGAAGGAAAACAAACATCACATCAAATTGGTCTCTTGGACCTTTAACAAGGCATCTTGCCTTGAAACAACAACCACCAAGATATTTCAGGTTTTCCAACTGACTATGTTAATCACATACATCAACATAAATTTGGAACAATATCCACAACAACAACAACCAGATTCATTTACATTCCTCTATATCTTTATCCAATTAATTATCAATTAATTTTGGCTTTATGTTCATTATCAATTTCATCAAGAGCAACATTCTAACAAGCAAGGAATATATATCACACTATCTAGAAAATTAAGAGGCGAATCGTTATCACAGTATAAAGCAACAACATGCGATCACCAATTATTTTAAACCGGTTAAAGTATTTAATTAGGTCAGTTCCACTGTGATCCAAAGGAATAAATCATGCTAACTCTACGATTTCACAAAAACAATTAGAGAAGCCAAGAATCCTCTACCTTAAAGGTTTTCGAGGGAAACCACAACGGTTGATGAGCGCCCAAGAAACCGGGTTGATTCTCCACAAATCCCCCATAGATCTCCTCTCCTAACACAACCATGGCCAAAGATCATCATAAATGAAATCCAAATACTTAGATCTACCCATAACGGGCATAGATCTAATATCACGAGAGAAGAGGAGGAGTATATCTACGTAGATCTTGGAAACCAAACAAAAGGATCACATACCTCGAGAAACCGGCTTCGATTCACGAAGACAAGCCTCCAGATCGCCTCCGAAACCCTTGGGAGAGGTTCTTATACCTCCAAGGAAAGGTAATTCCTTGTTATGGCCGATTAGGGGCTTAAACAAGATGATTAAATGAAAGAAAAGTTAGATCCAAAAATTTTAGGATCTTACTTTATGTGCCTGCATGGTTAGTATGCACGGTTTAACAAATCGTGCCCAAACCATGTGTTAGCTTCTGCCTCGACAATCACTCCTCGTACAGTTAGTCTGCATAGTTAGACAAACCGTGTGCAAACCGTGCATTAGCCACTGCCTCCAAGACAATCCTTGCATGGTTTGGATGCATGGTTTAGGCAATATGTGCGCCTCCCATGGGAACGCCATAACTCTTTAGATTTCCTTAAATGTCCACCCAGATGCACCCCCCATGTCACCTTTACCTCTCGGAACACATCTAGCACCAAAATTTCACAAAGAAATTGACCAGTGAGGTCCGAACCATTACATCAGATACCTATAAAAACATTCTCGTACTCAAGAATCCAAAAACCACTAAATGAGAAAACAAAACAGGGTCTGAACAAACACCCAATGAGATACCTCTCAAAAGAGATCAAGACACCAAAGAAACAAAGGATTACATCTCAAAAACATGAATGTCATAGAGCCACATAAGATAAAATGATACACGAAAAGAGTTAAACATCAGACAACTCTAGGTACTGAGCATGTATCTGCGACTCACATTACCAAGTACTCTCTTCCAAGCTGCCATGTCGCTGCAAGACACGAACAAAAGGGATGGATCGCATGCACAACACCTTCCCTTTGTGGTCTTGGATCTCCACAGGTCGCTCCTCAAAGGTGGCATCATCATAAACATTGATCTCTCCCCAATCAATGATGTGAGAGTCGTCATGAAGATAACGGCGTTGCTGCGATGCATGGAAAACATCATGTATCTAACTCATCTGCGATGGAAGTGATACTCGATACTTCACAGCTCTAACATGAGATAACACCTCGAAAGGCCCAACAAACAGGGGAGAAAGATTACTCCCATGACAAAGCCTTCGCTGCCCACGACGTGGAGTCACCTTCAGAAACACATGATCCCCAACATTAAACTCTAAGGGTCTCTTTATCTGATCGGCATATGATTTCTGACCATCTTTCACTGCCTTCATCCTCTCACGAATCACCTGAACCATCTCTATTGTATTCTGCAAGAGTTCCGGTCTGAGAATTACTAACTCTCTGGCCCCAGTCCAGCACAACGGAGAACGGAAAGGCCAGCCATACAAGGCTTCAAACGGCGCCATACCGATGGTGGAGTGAAAAATATTATTGTAAGTGAACTCCACCAAGGGTAAGTGACTAATCCATGAACCTCCATAATCAAGAACACAAGAGCATAACATGTCTTCAAGAGTCTAGATGGTTCTATCTATCTGACCATCCATTTGAGGGTGAAAAATAGTGCTAAGGAATAGTTGAGAACCAAAAGCATATTAGAGATGCCTCCACACCCTGGAGGTAAAACAAGGATCTCGATTAGAAATGATCATCCTTGGGACTCAATGAAGTCTCACCACCTCCCCCAGATACAGCTTCGGAAAAACTTCCACTGAGCTCGACTCCTTGATTGCTATGAATTGGGACGATTTTGTTAAACGATCGACTACCACCCAAATAGCATCATGTCCTCCTGGAGCTCGAGGTAAACATGTAACAAAGTCCATTGAGATGTCCTACCACATCCACTGAGGAATCTCTAAAGGATAGAGAAGACCGCCAGGAACACGGTGTTCGGACTTCACCTTCTGGTAGACTAAACATTGAGACACAAACTCTACAACCGCACGCTTCAACCTAGGCCAACAAAACAGACTCCTCAAGGATCTGTACATCTTTTTCACACCAGGATGCACTGCTAAAGGAGAACCATGGAACTCTCTGAGGACCGTCTCATGCATCGCCAAGGGAACAAAAATCCTTCCATGATACAACACTCTGTGTTGTTCATCTTCAGACCAACCATCAGGGGCCTCACCACAAACAACTAGGACTCTCCAGAACTCCACCTCAAGATCCCCCAACAGGGACTCTTCCACCTTCTGCATTGTAACAGCCCAAGATTTTATTAAAAAATATTCTTTTTAATTTTATTAATGTCTTGTGTTGTACGCTACACCAAAAGGAGCTTGCACAACACGCATCCTTGACTTGCCTTGCATTACACGCAATCGCGACCTTCCTCGATAGCGTGTGTATTACGCAATACCGAGTTTCACTAAACAACGATATGCTATTAAAATATTATTAAAACTAGCCGTTATAAATAGTAATAACCACTTTTTGAAATTTTGTAAATTTTATTTTTAAAAATGGAATTCATTTTTAGATTCGGAGTATCGAATTTAGCCTAAGGTGAAATTTTGGTACTTTTCGGATAACTTTCATATTCTGATGAATAGTGAAAATTACTAAATTATAATTAAAAACAACTTTTTTAATAGAAATAATTAATAGTGATAAATCATTAATTTGAGTGGTTGTAAAGTATATTTAGAATATATTTTTACAATTTAATACAATGTTGGTCATTGGATGTAATTGCACATTTAAACCAGACATAAACAAGTGTCAATCTTTTGATAGATATTGTTTCTTAAAAACACGCTATTTGTTTTAACAGCGGGATTTAATTATAAAATTAATTAATACAACTTTTATGTTATGAATTTGGTTAAATAGACTTCATTTTTGAATTCGGAATATCAAATATAAGCTTGGGATGAAATTTTGGCATTATTCTGAAAAACATCAATTTTTGATGAATAGTGAAACTACTAAGTGGTAGGTTAAAAACTGAATTTTGCATAAAACTTAATTTTACCGCTTCTGTGAATGGAATTTCGAAAATCCGAGAGACACGGTTAATATGAAGGACTAAAATGTTGTTCAATGAGATGAAAATAATTTTTTGGTGAATAGTAACTTTTTACTTTTTTTTTCCGCGGTTAATAGTAAATAGGGTAACTAAGGGTAAATATGATATCACTATTACCCTAACACATGTCCTAATTCTATTGGACAAGTGTAATTCGACCAAAAACAAACTTAGGAATAAAATATGACCATTTAGGCCCACTTGGATTAGATTAGGACATTTATTATTAATTTATTTAAAGAAGGGTTAAAATAGCAAAAATCAAAGTTTAATAAGTAAATCATTTTTAATATGGGGTTATGCATAAGATAAATTCGATTGTAAATATTCATTAGAAAGCTAAAAATATTTCCTACATGATGGTATTTTATTTGTAATTTTTAGACATCAAATAATTTAATTTATTTATGACACAACGATGATGCAGTAATTATCTTATTAATGAAATATTGACATAATTGATGTTATAAACACCAAAATAAATATAATTTGAAAATTTTTATGAATTCCACTAATTTTCTAGGTTACTATGATATATTAATGTTGATTTAATCAACTTGTTTCGAACATTTAATTCTGTTATGACTTTCACAAAAATCATATATCAAATAGTGTCAAAATTGACACAAAATAGTTTTTAAATCAAATATTATATTATTAATTGTTATTTTATTCCTAAAAATCTAAGGTTCGGCCAAATGACTTAGATAAGGATATATATGTTAATAATAAACAATTTGGGGTTCGTTTGGCATGTTATAGTAAGTGTATTAACCATATAGTGAAAGAAAACAAAAAGACACGGTAAATGTTAAATTATTTAACTTAGAGTTAAATCTAATTGATAAGGTTAAAATAATATTCTAAACTTGTCTAAATTCTATTGGTTGATAGGATTTCAACCCATCCCCACTTTAGCTTCCGAATAATACCCTTTGGAACCATTATAAACCGATTTTGACTTTAATATAAAATAATATTTTGAGATATTCCTAAGGTGCCCCTCTCCTCCCCTATAAAAGGACACCTCCTCCCCCTCCTCCTCACACCAATTTGAGCACTCAAGCTCGGCCAACCCCTGCCAAAATCTCTTCTCCACTTCCCTAGAAACATCCTAGAGGTTCTGGTCTTCCTCAAAGACCAATTCTAGTGCCCTAAGAAGAGGTCTCAAAGAGGCACATCAAAGAAGAGGTAATTACCGTTACCAATTCTTTCATCTTTATTTCATCTTCCACTTCTTCTTCTTAGGTTGTTTCATTATGAAGTAATAACATCAGTATCACTCATATACTGATATGTTATTATAAGTATGAAACAACCCTATTTCACCATCTATCCATCCTACGGAAAAAGAAATCACCGCGCGTGCGTACGTACGGAATACCGTCTCCACGCCGTGGTGTAATCTATTTTCCACCACCACCTTACACGGATGGGTATAATGGTGTAAAGAATAACTATACATAGTTATTATAACATCATATTGATTCTGATATATTGTATAATCCACTCCAATTCAATTCAATATTTATAGAAATGATATCATCGCTCGTGCGTACGTACGGAATACCGTCTCCACGACGCGATGAGATTCATTCTCCATGTTAACCATTTAAGAATGATTATAATGTATATATAAGAAATATTAATGAAATATATGACATTATAAAGCTACTGGATTTATGTATATATATACATATGTAAGTCATCTACTTACTTCCATTTCAAGACAATAAGGAAAGGAAAACAGCGTTCGTGCGTACGTACGGACTACCGTCTCCATGGACGATGTTTTTCATTTTATTTATTTACCTATTATATATATATATATACTGAATATATATGATATATAAATCATATTTTATATTCTGGAAGTAAGTAAATCATGATATAAGTAATAATGATGTCAAGAACAACAAGTCAAAACACCTACGATAAATGAAACGATTTTACCCAAAACGCTTCTTTAACATGGAATTTACAAAAGAACGGGTAATATAATGTCATAAGTGAACCATATATGATATCATAACAATGAATATGATTCTGTAATAAGTCAATAACATGATTTAAATCATTATACAGGAGGTTCAGACACTTACAAAGCAAGTCGGACCTAAGGTAAGGGAAATATCACAATCTCATTTTTATCCGAGATTGTTTATTCGTAAGTATTTACTGGGGTTTATTTTATCATCCACATCCATGTTTCCTCAATATGTAATATTATTTCCATCCAACTACAATGGTTTAAATCCAATTTTTCCCTTTGGTTAGTTTTTAGTAAAAGATATGAAAGGAATCTTTTGTCGTTTATCGTACGAGGTACATTTTGACTTTTTCGACAAAAGTACAAAGACTGTTTTTTTAACTTATACGGCACGAACGGATTTCTACAGTTTTATAAAGCCTTATTTTCATGAAGCTTCCTCTAAAAGATTTCATGACTATTTTCAATAAAATCTATTTCTTTTAAAATTGCATGATATTTTGTTAAAAGAAATTGATTTTGAAGAAGAAAGGATATTTTCCTCAAGAATTCAATTCAAGTGTATTATCAAAATTATTTTCCATCTAAGATAATAAAGGGTTCTGTTTCTATCCATAGTTTTACATTGATTTGACTATGTTGTGATGGAATTATGTTTATGAATTCCTTTATCTTATATGAATGGTTTTATGATGTCATGTTGTTTAAGAATCCCATTTTTATTACATGGGTTACGCTATGATGTATGGTTTATGATTATGTGGCACACATAAGAAAGGATTCATTATAAGATGGGTGGGACCTATATCTCCCTCCAATGCATTGGGTAAAGATTTCATATCTCATGAGATAGACATGGCTGGAATGGTAGGTTATACCGGTTCAGTGAAACAGGACTGAAACGAGGATTACTTGATTCAGAAAGGGACTTTGTCCACTAAGATAGTCTTGGCAATGAGTCTTGACTAACAAGAAATGATTCTCTATGATTATGTGTGTATGCCACAATGAGTAATGTTTTAAGTTATGATTTCATTTCACTACTATGATTTATCCCATGTTATGAAATTATGATCTCTTTTGCAGGTTAAGATTTCCAAAAATGTTATGTTCTTATGAAAATTATGTGATTGATATTTCCTTTGTTTACCCTTACTGAGCATTTGAGCTCACCCTTTTATGTTTTCTTTTCCCCAGGATATAAATAAAGGTTTTAGGTATAAAAAGGAAGATCTTTATGGGAGATGTTGAAGATCTTCCACCACAATTAGAAGTTTACGTTCCGAGTTTCCAAAGACACTAAACTATTACGATCCTTGTGTGTGTGTTTTTGTTATGTACTAAGTATTCCGCAAAAGTAATGTAATGTCTATGTACGATAAGCTTCTGGTCTCTACAGTTGGTATCAGAGGAAAGGTTTAGTCATCCTTTGAAACTAGGATGCGAAAACGTTAGTGAGATTCCTAGAGATATTTCTAAGGTATGTCTAGGGATGTCCCTAAGGATAAGTATACGTATAGGATATAGTCCTAGAACTATGGTAACGATATTAGATTAAACCAAAGATGTTAGATATTTAAGTTACTCCCCCTTTATTATGATTTTTGCCTCTCACACTATTCTTTTTTGGGTTTTAGAATATGGCTGGAAACAAGATGATTCACGATAATGGAGGATATGATGGACAATGGAATGATATTCTTCATGAGCAACCAAATGAAATGGGATTTGGATGCCCAAACATCATTATTATGCCGAATCAGCAATCTCACAACATGATCAATAAAGTAAAATTTGGTAAGTTTCCTGACTCGACTAATAAGAGAAAGATGGAGTTCCATGATGATCATAGAGGAAAGAAAGTTCAATTTCCCCTATGTAAATCATGTGGGAAGAGGCATCAAGGAGAATGTTTCAAGGGAACTGGAAGATGCTTTGGGTGTGGAAAAGAAGGACACAAAGCAAGTAAGTGCAAAGGAAAAGGGTCGGTTAACACCATGGATGAGGATAATGGTATTGCTACGACATCAAAAATGGTTAAGTGTTTTAAATGTGGAATGTATGGGCATTATGCAAACAAATGCCCTAAGGGAAAGAGTCATGAAGAGAATCAGTATGGTCATATGGGTAGTATTTATGTGGATGATGATGAAGAGACTACAAATGATATGTGAGATGAAAGAATTTTTGAAGCTCGGTCAATGGTTTGAGAATGTAGTGGAATGATTACATGTTTATCATGTGTAATTTTGGAATAAAGAGACATCTTTGGATTGTTACACCGTTGTCTTTCCTTGTGTTTTGAAAGTGTGTGATTAATGTTACCAGAATCCATGAAAGGTTATTCAGATATTTTTGGAATGTAGATGATATGCGCATAATGAAGGGATAAGGAGAAAATTAAATGTTTGATAGTATTCATGAGATCATGATTGATATAAGGACTAAGTGATATCATGGTTTGAGTATATAGAATTTTGAGGATTTTGGTATGTGGAAAGTGTTAACTTTTAACTGCACTCATGTTTTCACTAAGGTATTCAAGAGAATACACGATTGAGGACTTTGAATGTTTGGAATGTGACCAACAAGACATATCTTATGATATGTGGGGATCAACGACAGTATTAAATCTCTGGTAATCGTTGTCCCTATATTATGAGAGTGGACTGCAGTATTATAAGCCTAAAGATTAGACTGGATTATGTTGGACATAAGTTAGTATTGTTTAAGGATAGAAGATTTTCGATATTATTGAAGAGATGTTATAGTAACGTAGTTTTAGAAAAAGGGACAACCTGCAAGACGGGCGAAAGCCCATCGCTTCGGACAAGGCTGTAGGAATCGAACCCACAACCGAAGTGCGACTGGCCTTTATCGCCTACCACTGACCTACAGGAAGTCCCTGTTTAGTAGAAACCAGTTTTATTATATTAAGAAGTATGATATATGAAGTATAAGTCCATTTTAGGAACCATATATGATTAATCTCACTATAGAATGACTTATGTATATTTAATAACTTTTGCTAACCTTTTGTTTGAGACAGACGGAATGAACAGTCATTCTATCACATGATCTGCTAACACTTCACGAATAACAAATTCAACTTCATTTATTTAAGAAATGAAGTGGAAATTGTTCAAGGCACGAACAACAGTGAGATTGTACCAAAATAAAGTAAGTATTTATTCTAATTCAAATTTTCAACTTTAGGGAGATGATCTTGAAAACCAAAAATGTTGTCCTAGTGATCTTATACCTGATGAATCAGATGGTACCTTAGATCATCACAAATTTATGGATTTGTGATTACTGGCTTTTCCATAGCCATGTTCTCTACCACTCTCCATCAGAACATGATGGTTAGATTTCTCTTCCATATCCATATTTTCACCTATGTGGAAACCCAGTGATTAGTTTATTTGGGTAATCGTTACATTTCATACTTTAGTTTTTAAAGCCAAGTTTTGGTATTCCCATTTACGATGTGGGTTTCTATTAAAGAAACTTTCAAATAGTAAACCATTTTAACCCCGACGAATTTCGAGGGCGAAATTCATTTTAAGGGGGGTAGAATGTAACAGCCCAAGATTTTAGGAAAAAAATTTCTTTTTAATTTTATTAATGTCTTGTGTTGTACGCTACACCAAAAGGAGCTTTCACAACACGCATCCTTGACTTGCCTTGCATTACACGCAATCGCGACCTTCCTCGATAGCGTATGTATTACGCAATACCGAGTTTCACTAAACAACGATATGCTATTAAAATATTATTAAAACTAGCCGTTATAAATAGTAATAACCACTTTTTGAAATTTTGTAAATTTTATTTTTCAAAATGGAATTCATTTTTAGATTCGGAGTATCGAATTTAGCCTAAGGTGAAATTTTGGTACTTTTCGGATAACTTTCATATTCTGATGAATAGTGAAAATTACTAAATTATAATTAAAAACAACTTTTTTAATCGAAATAATTAATAGTGATAAATCATTAATTTGAGTGGTTGTAAAGTATATTTAGAATATATTTTTACAGTTTAATACAATGTTGGTCATTGGATGTAATTGCACATTTAAACCAGACATAAACAAGTGTCAATCTTTTGATAGATATTGTTTCTTAAAACACGCTATTTGTTTTAACAGCGGGATTTAATTATAAAATTAATTAATGCAACTTTTATGTTATGAATTTGGTTAAATAGACTTCATTTTTGAATTCGGAATATGAAATATAAGCTTGGGATGAAATTTTGGCATTATTCTGAAAAACATCAATTTTTGATGAATAGTGAAACTACTAAGTGGTAGGTTAAAAACTGAATTTTGCATAAAACTTAATTTTACCGCTTCTGTGAATGGAATTTCGAAAATCCGAGAGACACGGTTAATATCAAGGACTAAAATGTGGTTCAATGAGATGAAAATAATTTTTTGGTGAATAGTAACTTTTTACTTTTTTTTACCGCGGTTAATAGTAAATAGGGTAACTAAGGGTAAATATGATATCACTATTACCCTAACACATGTCCTAATTCTATTGGACAAGTGTAATTCGACCAAAAACAAACTTAGGAATAAAATATGACCATTTAGGCCCACTTGGATTAGATTAGGACATTTATTATTAATTTATTTAAAGAAGGGTTAAAATAGCAAAAATCAAAGTTTAATAAGTAAATCATTTTTAATATGGGGTTATGCATAAGATAAATTCGATTGTAAATATTCATTAGAAATATAAAAATATTTCTACATGATGGTATTTTATTTGTAATTTTTAGACATCAAATAATTTAATTTATTTATGACACAACGATGATGCAGTAATTATCTTATTAATGAAATATTGACATAATTGATGTTATAAACACCAAAATAAATATAATTTGAAAATTTTTATGAATTCCACTAATTTTCTAGGTTACTATGATATATTAATGTTGATTTAATCAACTTGGTTCGAACATTTAATTCTGTTATGACTTTCACAAAAATCATATATCAAATAGTGTCAAAATTGACACAAAATAGTTTTTAAATAAAATATTATATTAATAATTGTTATTTTATTCCTAAAAATCTAAGGTTCGGCCAAATGACTTAGATAAGGATATATATATTAATAATAAACAATTTGGGGTTCGTTTGGCATGTTATAGTAAGTGTATTAACCATATAGTGAAAGAAAACAAAAAGACACGGTAAATGTTAAATTATTTAACTTAGAGTTAAATCTAATTGATAAGGTTAAAATAATATCCTAAACCTGTCTAAATTATATTGGTTGATAGGATTTCGACCCATCCCCACTTTATCTTCGAAATAAGACCCTTTGGAACCATTATAAACCGATTTTGACTTTAATATAAAATAATATTTTGAGATATTCCTAAGGTGCCCCTCTCCTCCCCTATAAAAGGACACCTCCTCCCCCTCCTCCTCACACCAATTTGAGCACTCAAGCTCGGCCACCCCTGCCAAAATCTCTTCTCCACTTCCCTAGCAACATCCTAGAGGTTCTGGTCTTCCTCAAAGACCAATTCTAGTGCCCTAAGAAGAGGTCTCAAAGAGGCACTTCAAAGAAGAGGTAATTACCGTTACCAATTCTTTCATCTTTATTTCTTCTTCCACTTCTTCTTCTTAGGTTGTTTCATTATGAAGTAATAACATCAGTATCACTCATATACTGATATGTTATTATAAGTATGAAACAACCCTATTTCACCATCTATCCATCCTACGGAAAAAGAAATCACCGCGCGTGCGTACGTACGGAATACCGTCTCCACGCCGTGGTGTAATCTATTTTCCACCACCACCTTACACGGATGGGTATAATGGTGTAAAGAATAACTATACATAGTTATTATAACATCATATTGATTCTGATATATTGTATAATCCACTCCAATTCAATTCAATATTTATAGAAATGATATCCTCGCTCGTGCGTACGTACGGAATACCGTCTCCACGACGCGATGAGATTCATTCTCCATGTTAACCATTTAAGAATGATTATAATGTATATATAAGAAATAATAATGAAATATATGACATTATAAAGCTACTGGATTTATGTATATATATACATATGTAAGTCATCTACTTACTTCCATTTCAAGACAATAAGGAAAGGAAAACAGCGTTCATGCGTACGTACGGACTACCGTCTCCATGAACGGTGTTTTTCATTTTATTTATCTACCTATTATATATATATATATACTGAATATATATGATATATAAATCATATTTTATATTCTGGAAGTAAGTAAATCATGATATAAGTAATAATGATGTCAAGAACAACATGTCAAAACACCTACGATAAATGAAACGATTTTATCCAAAACGCTTCTTTAACATGGAATTTACAAAAGAACGGGTAATATAATGTCATAAGTGAACCATATATGATATCATAACAATGAATATGATTCTGTAATAAGTCAATAACATGATTTAAATCATTATACAGGAGGTTCGGACACTTACAAAGCAAGTCGGACCTAAGGTAAGGGAAATATCACAATCTCATTTTTATCCGAGATTGTTTATTCGTAAGTATTTACTGGGGTTTATTTTATCATCCACATCCATGTTTCCTCAATATGTAATATTATTTCCATCCAACTACAATGGTTTAAATCCAATTTTGCCCTTTGGTTAGTTTTTAGTAAATGATATGAAAGGAATCTTTTGTCGTTTATCGTACGAGTTACATTTTGACTTTTTCGACAAAAGTACAAAGAATGTTTTTTTAACTTATACGGCACGAACGGATTTCTACTGTTTTATAAAGCCTTATTTTCATGAAGCTTCCTCTAAAAGATTTCATGACTATTTTCAATAAAATCTCTTTCATTTAAAATTGCATGATATTTTGTGAAAAGAAATTGATTTTGAAGAAGAAAGGATATTTTCCTCAAGAATTCAATTCAAGTGTATTATCAAAATTATTTTCCATCTAAGATAATAAAGGGTTCTGTTTCTATCCATATTTTTACATTGATTTGACTATGTTGTGATGGAATTATGTTTATGAATTCCTTTATCTTATATGAATGGTTTTATGATGTCATGTTGTTTAAGAATCCCATTTTTATTACATGGGTTACGCTATGATGTATGGTTTATGATTATGTGGCACACGTAAGAAAGGATTCATTATAAGATGGGTGGGACCTATATCTCCCTCCAATGCATTGGGTAAAGATTTCATATCTCATGAGATAGACATGGCTGGAATGGTAGGTTATACCGGTTCAGTGAAACAGGACTGAAACGAGGATTACTCGATTCAGAAAGGGACTTTGTCCACTAAGATAGTCTTGGCAATGAGTCTTGACTAACAAGAAATGATTCTCTAGGATTATGTGTGTATGCCACAATGAGTAATGTTTTAAGTTATGATTTCATTTCACTACTATGATTTATCCCATGTTATGAAATTATGCTCTCTTTTGCAGGTTAAGATTTCCAAAAATGTTATGTTCTTATGAATATTATGTGATTGATATTTCCTTTGTTTACCCTTACTGAGCATTTGAGCTCACCCTTTTATGTTTTCTTTTCCCCAGGATATAAAGAAAGGTTTTAGGTATAAAAAGGAAGATCTTTATGGGAGATGTTGAAGATCTTCCACCACAATTAGAAGTTTACGTTCCGAGTTTCCAAAGACACTAAACTATTACGATCCTTGTGTGTGTGTTTTTGTTATGTACTAAGTATTCCGCAAAAGTAATGTAATGTCTATGTACGATAAGCTTCGGGTCTCTACATTCATCAGGGATGAATTCGCCGTCATCTAAAAAAGACAACCTATACCTATAACTTCCCCCATATCAAGATGTAATGCCGAAAGGTCTTCCATTACACTCCAGGAATCATCGGATTCACGCACAGCATCACTACGTAACGTTTGGCTCAGGGCATCAGCTACAATATTCCCTTTTCTAGGTGTATACGATATTTCAAAGCTGTATTCATGTAGGAACTGCATCCACCAATGCTGCCACAAGTTCAAGACACACTAGGATAAAACATACCTCAAACTCTTATGATCAGTGAAAACCACAAAGCATTCACCAATGAGGTAATGTATCCAAAACATCATATAAAACAACATTGTTGCCAACTCAATATCATGGGTGGTACAGTTGTGTTCATGGGGATGCAACTGCTGAGACCCATAAGAAACAACTGACCTCTACTGCATGAGGACACAAACTAACCCCAGATGTGAATCATCGTAGAAAACATCAAACTGAGCTCTCTCAGTTGGAAGACAAAGGACTAGAGCACTTACTAAATTACATTTTAGATACTCGAAAGCTGTATGACACTGATCAGTCTATATGAAAGCCTAATCTTTCCTGGTCAAAGCTTTCTGAGGAGTTGCAACTTGAAAGAAATTGGCTACGAACCTCCTGTAGTAGCCTATGAGACCAAGGAAACTTCACACCTATGACACGGTCTTGGGGTCTTCCCAAGACACAACAGCTTCTATCTTCGATGGATCCATATATACTCTTTGTTGGGACACAACATGCCCCATGAAATGGACTTATTGATCCAAGAACACACACTTCAACAACTTTCTGAACAACTAATATCGATGAAGAACTCCCAAAACGACTCGTAGATGCTCTGAATGATCCTCTTGAGATGTGGAGTACAAAATAATGTCATCGATGAAAAATACAAAGAACTTGTCTAGGAACTCACGGAACACAGCATTCCTCAATCCCATGAATACAACTGGAGCATCCGTCACAACAAAAGGCATTACAGCAAACTCATAATGCCCATGATGACAACAGAAAGTTGTATTCATGATATCTTCATCCTTCACACACATCTGATGATATCCTGACCACAAGTCGATCTTTGAGAACCAACTTGCACCTTTCATTTGATCGAATAAGTCATCGATCCACGAAAGAGGATAGCAGTTCTTTATTGTCACTTTGTTTAAGCGATGATAATCGACACACAACTGCAAACTGCCGTCAGCCTTCTTCACGAATAGAACTGGTGCACCCCATGGTGACACACTTGGTCGAACAAAACCGAACTTCAACAGACCATAATACTGTATACGTAGATCTTGTAACTCAGAAGGGGCCATCCTATACAGAGACATAGATATAGGAGACGCTCCTGGCTGTAGCTTGATCCCAAACTCGATCTCTCGTAGAGGGGGTAAGGCTACAACCTCTTCTGGAAAATCATCAGGGTACTCTTCTATGACCCTAGGAAATGCCAGCTTCTGAACCTCCGAATAACTCAACATCATCTCATCCTCCATGTTTGATAAGGATGGAACATGCCTGTGACCCATCGGAGGATCTCACTCACTAACAGACACCACTTTCTCTCCATCTTCATCAACGAATATGGACTTTTTTCTATATCAATCCATAGTAGCCTGCACTGAATACAACAAATCCATGCTGAGGATGACATCATATGGTTGTATTCGTAAGAATAGGAAATCTCCCCAAGAGCGGCGCTGCGCCAACACTAGCTCACAACCTCCACATACTTTAAACAAGTCATCTCGACCTCCAACTAGCATAGTCATTGCCAAGGGCACTGGAAGCCTCTCTACCTCAAGTCCCAAGGCATGGAAAGGGTAGGTGATATGAAGGAGTGCGTCGCTCCTGAATCAAACAAGGCATACACCAAGGTAGAAAAGAAGCAAAGGGTACCTCGAACAACGTCTGGCTTATCTAGAGGTGGTAACGCTAGAGAATAAAGCCGACCACTCCCTCCTCCACGGCATCTCTGACCCTGATGAAGACCACCACCACAGCCGCGATCCACTCTCTAAGGATGGGGGGCATCATGGGGCTGTCCTCTTTCCACCCCATCTCCCCTCTACTGATCGAATGATGGTGCAAACTGCAACTACTACCTCAGCTGGAACTGCCTCAATGGAGGAACCCGGAGCAGAGCGCCCAGTGCACGATTACTGCTCTGAAAGGTCAGGCACTCCCACTGCTGATGAAAATAACAACCACAAGAAAAACAAGCACTTAATCCCTTGGAATAAGCCTGAGAGTTGCTGTCTCCGGGGAAACGAGATGTGAAGGGCTAGGAATTACACCCGGCTGAACGAAAACTCCTCTACCCTGAAAACAGGGAACCCTGGACCACATCCTTGCTTTGTGAGGAATCATGCTGATCCCCCTCTTGTGATGATCCGGTCCTGGGCAAAGTCTTCTCAACAACCTCTTCCCTCTCCAACACCTCATGATATGTGCTTGACATAAATGGGGTGACCTGACATTGGATCTCTGGATGTAAAGACTTCTTGAAATGCCTCGCCCTGGCATCCTCATCTAGTAATAGATCCGAAGCATGTCGTAAAATGTTCCTGAAATAGTTTCCAAACTCTCTAACAGTAGAGCTCCCCTGTCGAAGGGTAATAAGCTCCTGGTGACTAGACACCTTCGCAGTTGAAGAAAAGAAGTCATCTCTAAACTTGTCTCATAATTCCTCCCATGAGTTCGCTTACTCCTCACGATCCCCGAGGAACAACAACCACCACTGCCTTGCTACTCCATGCAACATCGTCACAACCAAGGACACCCAATGCTCCTTCTGAGCACAGATCAAACTGAAGCCCATCTCAACCTCCTCCAACTAGTCATCTGTGACTACATCTGAACCAGAGCCCTCATACTTGTACAGACTCTAGTGCTGAAACTCACGGATTGTCTTCCTCCATGTGTTGTCGTCAACCTCTACCCTGTGGCGACCTGCTGGAACAGCCTGCTGAACGTCTTCTATGAAAACCTGATGAGGACATAGACCATGATCTGTAACTGCAAAATAAAAATCAATTAGAGCTCCTAATCCTAGAATATGGAAGACTCAACATTAATTAATTAATTGTTTTCTTTCACCTGTTTTAGGATAACCAATCCCAATGTCTACCCATTCAAAAAATAGGCACAAAGAAGAATGATGCATGATCCTTTCCTAGGTCTCTACCCTGCAACTAGTATCACCATGTTTAGTAGCCATTGTAAACATAATGGTCCAAATAATAGATCATAGGGGTCCCTAAATGCCTATGTCTCAACCGGTCTTCAGTGCTTACCTCATTTTCTAAACATGAATGACAACGTTTCCCTACCAACCCATGCAACCCCACTTGTGCCTAACTCCAAACTCCATCCTATCCCTCAACCAAACCTCTGATACCACTCTGTCATGACCCCCTCCCCACAACGTGTTCCCCTCATGGGCTGAAAATGTTAAAAGGGAGATAATGACCTCCGAGTCCTACCTCCAGTAGGCCCCGGGTTGGTGACTAGCACCGAGGGTATAATAAACACACAAATGGGAGGTATTACCCTCTAAGAGAACACATACGAAAGAGAGAGATAAGATAGACACAAACCAACTCCAACTAAGAACTTAAATATAAAATAAAACCAAGTAAAAATATGAAATTCCATGAAAAACTACTACAACCGAAAAGGGAAATCTACAAGTACCCAAAAGAAAGTAAAAAAAAACAGCAGCGACCACAAGCCCGAACAGCTCCTATAACCACAAGCTAGTAGTAACAAGCCTGACCTCCAACCTGCTATAAGTGACCTGAAAAATAGTTTATGTATATGATGGGTGAGTATAACAACATACTAAGTAGGATCATCCCTGAAGCCTCTTGTACAAAAGTAAGTAAAGCATGCTAAAGCACAGTGATCAACAATGAAACTAACTCATCAACAAATAGGTATACTATGTTCCCAACCTCACCATGGTTACTCTCACCAAGTAACGCATACAAGAATATATAATATAATAAAGAATATCAAGGGTACCCCACTACTACTTCCCCAATAGTTTGTCACTTTTCCCCAATGACATATGTCCTATTCATCTCTTTATAACGGTTTTCCTGTATAAACTTGGGCTAAGCTCGACAATCCGAACCACATGCATCACAAAGGCTTACCCGTAGACACCTGGGATAATAACCACACCATACTCCGAACCAAAAGTAACCAGGTAGTTTCTAGGAGCCACCACAAATCACATAACGTGTATCATACGTCGATTATTATACCTCAATCCATTACAGCCCATACACTGAGTAAGGATCCTCAAGCCATCACAACCCATACACATTACACCTATAGTAGTCCATAGGACACTTTATCAAGATTATATGTGTGTGAAATAACCAAAATCCATTACATCCCTCTCCACACATATATGGGGAAACTAACCGCTGTGCCAATGGAACTAGTATCCACAAAGATAAGAGAGCGGGGCTAAAGGGGGTAGTCATCCATTCATCCTCCCACCGGAATTTTGGGGAAAACACCCCCCAAGGCTCAGAATCCACGGGGTGTCAGTTTCCATTACTGACAAGGTGGAGTAGTGTATAGAAACACAAAAAGTATAGAATATAATATAACTTACAACCAAACTATGGGCATAACCTAGTCTTCGACACAACTACAGCTACTGTCTCTCAGACTCTGGGCTGCCACTTCTAAGACTTGGTATCTTATAAGAACACAATCAATTATAGAACTTAATTAGGTCAATTTATTCCCTTTTTCATCAATTCCCCTTTACGCTAATTAATTATTTGCACATTAATTAACCATGAACTCAACCACATTAAACTTTATTTTCATCAAATTCAAAATCAATTACTCCTTCAAAAGTTCTCAACCTCATCATTAAGTTTCATCAAACTCCAACCCCATGAGTTAACATCATTTTTTCAAACATTCATTACAGAATTACTTTCCCATATTCCCAGGCATTCTAGAAAAGCATCATATGATACTAAACACAAGTGGGCTCAACACGGTGAGTAGACGTACTACCCATCGAGTCTTTTCCGCCTATAGAAAGAGCGTACAACCATTCTCCTTTGAGAGGATAAACACAGAAAGCACGTGGCATACCCCGCGTGTCTTCACCTCCTTTTGAAGAAGGGTAAGCAAGACTAGATGCCTTGAGAAGTGGGGAAATGTAAAGAAGATAAACAACCAATCAATCCACCAAGCATCTAACAACCACATCCATCCCATTCCATCATCCCTAGTGTCCTCCCCGACACCCACATGCATAAACCGATGCATCCCTCCACTCTAGGGGTCATCCGCTGCCATAACCACAAGGCATATCTGCCTCCACATTTCACAACACCCCTCCAGGGTCACATCACAACACAAGATATCACAACACCCCTCCAGGGTCACAACACAACACAAGATATTACAACACCCCTCGAGGGTCACATCACATCACAAGTAGCAGGAAAACAAACATCACATCAAATTGGGATCTTGGTCCTTTAATAAGGCATCTAGCCTTCAAACATCAAGAACCAATAGATTTCAGGTTTACCAACCAACTTTGTTAATCACATACATCGACATCAATTTGATTAACATCAATTTGGAACAACAACCACAACAACAACAACCAGATTCATTTACATGCCTCTTTATCTTTAGCCAATTAATTATCAATTAATTCTAGCTTTACTTTCTTTATCAATTTCATTAATAGAAACATGCTAACAAGAAAGGAATATATATCAAAATATCTAGAAAATCAATAGGTGAATGATTATCACAGTACAAAGCAACAACATGCGATCACAAATTCTTTTAATCCGGTTCAAGTATTTAATTAGGTTAATTCCATTGTGATCCAAAGGAATAAATCATGCTAACTCTAAGACTACAAAAAAACAATTATAGAATCCATGAATCCCCTACCTCAATGGTTTTCAGGGGAATCCACAACGGTCAATGAGAGCCCAAGAAACCGAGTCGATTCTCCACGAATCCCCCTTAGATCTCATCTCCTAACACAACCAATACCAAATCATATCATAAATGACATCCACACACTTATATATTCCCACAACAGGAATATATCTATGATCTCAATAGAAGAGGAGGAGTATATCTACGTAGATCAAAGAAAGAAAACAAAAGGATCACATACTTCGAGAAACCAACTTTGATTCACGAAGAGAAGCCTCCAGATTGTCTCTAGAACGCTTGGGAGAGGTTCTTCTACCTCCAAGGAAAGGTAATCCTGAGTTATGGACGATTAGGGGATGAAACGAGGTGATTAAAGGCAAAATGAGTTAGATCCAAAATTTTAGGATCTAACTTTAAGTGATCGCATGGTTAGTACACACAGTTTAACAAACCGTGTGCTAACCGTGCGTTAGCTTCGGCCACGACAATCACTCCTCGCACGTTAGTCCACACAGTTAGACAAACCATGTGCTAATCGTGCATTAGCCACTACCTCCAAGACTAGCCTTGCATAGTTTGGCCGCACAGTTTGGGCAAACTCTGTGCCTCCCATGCGGATTCCATAACCCTTTATATTTCCTTAAAAGTCCACCCAAACGCACCCCCAAGTCTCCTTGACCTCTAGGAACACCTTTAGCACCACATTTTCGCAAAGTAAGGGACCAGAGAGGTCCGGGCCATTACAGAAAAGACCAATTATTAGGACTTATTTAATGAGTATTTATAAAAAAATGGTGAGATTAAAGAGGCCATAGAGAAGTTAGTTAAATAATTACATAATCTTGAGATTATTTTCTTTTATATAAGTTATCTATAAATAAAATTATGCAATTACATTTGATTCAATGTTGAGAACCTATGTATATATAGAAATAAATATAAATAATTATTTGCATAGTTTATATGTTATGAATTAATTTAATAATGTTTTAATTTATATTATTTAAATTTTATATTAGTTTTGCATCAAAAAATTCATTAAATATGTTAAATGAATTTTTGGAAGTGTTTTGAGATGTTTAAAAAAACTATTATAATTTTAAAAGTATATGGTGTTTAATGTGTAAATGAAATCTATCAAATTTTTCATGTTCATATACTCAATAGAGTAATAAAGATATATAAATTATGGGTTTCACATAGTATAAAAATACACTATGATATGTGATAAGATTTAATAGATTAACATTGTATCATAGAGTCCTCACTAATATTACATATTGTTATTCCCATGATTTACCAGACATAGAGTGGTTATGTAGAGTAGTGTTCCATTTTATTAGATTCAATGATAAAAAAATTAATTTTACACTATAAAGATTATCTAAATCTCTATTAATTAACAATTACACCCAAATCAATGAATTGAATTTACAGTTTAATTGTGTAATTATCTATGTCATTGTGAGTTATGAAATTCATTGAAAATTTCAATTGTGGACATTAGAGAAGTTTTATTTTGAGTATTGAGATTTAGATTTAAATTATCAGAGTTTGAACATATATAGGGGATTATGTTGAATTATATCAACTGTTTTCATGGTGAATAAAGTAGTTTTGTGGAAATTTGATGAGTAAACCCAAGTATGGGGAAATTATTTTTTTACTAGGTGGTCTATCATGCCTCTATAAGTGGGGGTTGAAATCCGGTGGTTATACAGTTCAATAGTTTGACCAAAAATCCCCATGTCAAACTATAATAGATGTTTTATAGTTCATAGGTATTCCTTTTAGGGGTTAATTATTTTGTCAACTTTTTTTCAAGCTTCAATGAACCCCCCTAAATAGAAGGATATGACAATAAGGGGGTAAATGTGGTGTTCTGGTGTGGCTGGGGGGGGGGTTGTTGCATCATGACACACTAAGCATGGTTAAAATTCTAGAATATTTGGGAAGTATTTTTACATCAACAATAGCCTAATCATACAAAAACTCATATTTTTTTTATTTAGGTTGGTGTGAGACCCATCTTATTTGGGATTGCCCCCATTTTCTTATCGGAGTTCCACTCAGAATAGGGAATTTAAGAAGCCCTATCAACTTGTTTTCCCAATGGAAGCTCCTATAACCCATTATTATGTAAGGTTTATTGGGTATTATTTTGGAATGATATAGATTTTTAAACTCCCCCATTTCCCATTTTTTTATTCATAGTTCTCTAATTTTGGGTGGCTCCATTGATGGTTTTGATAATGATTCCACCATATTAGAGTATAACCATCCCGATATAAAATGTATTAGTGTTTTGTGGACTATAGTGATATAGTAAAAAGAGATGTCATTGGTTGTATTCAATTTCATTAGAGGTGACTATACATGTAGATTTTGTATGATTTTTATAAAATTGGAATTAAATTAGTGACTAATTAGATGTATCATGATGTGTAATTTTTTTTAAAAGTTTTAGGAGAATTTTATTTACCAATAAAAATCCACTTCAATAGGTTTATGCAGTGGGAGGATATTAAATTATATTTATAGTGTTTCATTTAATTTATTTAAATTTTATAATAAATTAGGAATACTTATAATTAATTATTTATGCCATGTGGCTGGAGAATGGATATTTGGAGCATGAAAGTGATAGGTTTGCAAATATGTGGATAAATGTTTTTAGATTTAGGTGGTCCTTTAACATTGAACTATACATATTTATGTGGTTTCTTATATGTCTGTTCCTTGATAATAATTCAGATATTTTTCAAAGGGTACCATATGATCCATAGTGTGATAGTTGAGGGGATTCAATGACACTAGTCCTTGAGAAATGTAAATTTGTATTATGATTCATATGGATTGTTTGTAAATTATAAGGGATTATCAATGAGACTATGGACACCCTCAATTTAGAAGATTCGATTGTTGGGTATGAGTATGGTAGTCTTGGACGTCCATTAACCATTGATATTTTATATCATTGAGTTGTGGAAGAGTGTATTAAATGTCACAAGGTTTTACAAGTGTACATTGATAAATATAAAGTGGGGAAATGAGATATATTTTTTGTGTGTCTATAGATGTTGGGGGAGAGAATTTTATATGAGTATGGAAAACTATTGTGATTCCATTTGAATATTGAATAGTACTAATGGGGGTGTTCCATGAGTAAACTGAATGGGATTTTTGGGAGGATGAGGGTATTAATAGTGTAATGAAGTATTATTAAGGAGTAACATGTTTCTACTGAGTAAACATAGGTTGTTATTTGATAATATCCACTCACTAAGGGTAGAGTAAAGATTTATTTTCTCTTCATTATGACCATATGGGGTAGTTCATAAAATGAGTGAGAGGCCTAATGTATTTTTATGTTTAGGTGTAAACTATTGGTCAGGATTATGATATTGGTATGGTCTAAGGGGAAATATATTTGTATATATTATTATTATATAGATCAAGTAATTGGATACAGAAAACATATTCTGTTAGGGTGGTGATTTTGTGTCAAATGTGCTTCCCACTTGTAGAGATCTGGTTATGAACATGTATATCGAAATACGAGTACTAGGATTCTGGATTTTCTACTATTTTCACATTTCTTTTTTTTACACTCTATAATTTCCACGAAACAATGACGATCCACCACTAATAGTTTTAGGGTGGTGTTTTGTGACATTTCACGAGACATAGTATTTGACCTTACACCGAGTGAGAATGTAGTGGTTAGGATGCAGTACAAAATCATATCTAGGGTGAGTGGGTAGTATATATGATGTGTTATAAGACACTACCCTATGTGACTGAGTTGTGTATTACCCCAAAATATTAGTTTAAAATAATACTAATCTTGATAGATTTCTTAACATGCAACACCAATCTTTAAGGAAACTATGATATCAAATAAAAAATAATATTTAAATGAAAATTATACCCCATACATCAAATTGGTAGTTAAAATTAGTAATAAACCCATTATAAAAAATATTTATAATTGATTTAAATAAATTATAAATAATTATTAATTTATAATTAATAGGTACTCAATTTTAGTAAAGTTATTTTATGCATCAAAAATACATTTTCTTTAAAATAGGTTTTATTTCACCTTGTATGAAAATATTATAATAAAATTGTTACAATTTTTAGAAATTTTATTTAAGAAATGAATATATTTTTTGAAAAATGAAATTAGATATTTTCTTAAGTGGATTTTTGGGGTTTTTCTAAAAAAATTATTTTTAAGTGAATAGTAAAAAATATTAATTCATTTGTACAACTATAATTTATTTTTATTAGATAAAATAATATAAATTTCCCATTATATTTTAAATTAAATATTAATGTAATTTAATTAAATGGTAATTGGAAATAATCTAATTAATTACACAGTAATCATTATATGAATTATTAAATTATAATTATTCTCTAGGAAGCGGTGTATGTTATTTTTAATGATCAAATTATTTGAATTGAAATATAATTATAAATAATGATTAAATATTACAGTTATGACTTGATTAATATTATAGATAGGATGGATCCATAATCAATATATTTGGACTATAACCACGAAATAGAAATATAGATGAAAAAACAAAACAATTATCACCAAAGAATAAGGATTTCGATAAAGAATGATTAATTAATGGGCGTTGAAAAGATATAAGTGATTCCTATAGGAAATAATAATTGTGTAAATACCTCATTTTTAGAATTATAATATATATAAATTTATTATATATGATTCTAGAGTGCGTATGAAACATGTCATATATAAGGTAATGATTCCTCATCTCAATATTATTTCTTGGAGACATATATAATATTATGCACATATTTTGGTTTTTTGAGGGATATATTATACTCCTATGAAATATTATATTATGAAATGTTTTTTATCCATTTTATTTAATGTTGAAATTTAAAATTATTTCATCCTTGTGTTTTTATTCTTAATTTACCAAAATGTTATGAATTTCTCATCTTACTTTTTATTTGGTGAGAAATATTCTATATTCATCACCTGTTTAATTTGGGTTCAATATATAATACTCGTAGATATGTTATATCTTGAATCTCTTTATATTTATGGTATTTAAATTTCATTTTAATTTATTTCATTGATGGGGGGTTATGATTCAAATGATACCAAAGAACATAGGGTTTAATGTTAAAATATAATTTTTACCTAGATTCTTTATTGTAATGTTTCTAAGGATGAGGTTATACAATATATATACCATTAATCATATTTCATTACTTATCGTTTGGTCAGTTATATAAATTTCTAGTTTTACTTCAACTTTACTCTCTATAAGTACTCAAAAGTACGGAATAATGTTTTTAAGGATAACTGACATTGTTTTTATATTTTGTTGGTAATATTTTTATTCCAAGTCCATATTTTTTATAAAATATTTCACGAATATTTGTAATATTATATAATTAATGATTAAATAAATTGTTACCCATGATTTAATTTATATAAAAAATCTTAAATTGTATTTTATTATCATTTTCCAAATGAGGTAGCTTTTAATGAAGGTGTGAATACAATCTTTGTTTTATGGTAACCGCATGGAAAAACATATAAATTTATCATGATTAATCGTATAATTGAGGCTTCAATTATATGTTTCAACTGTTATTTAAAAAACCTATTTCCTTAATATTTTGGATGAATTTAGATTTTTAAAAAGTATATTATAATGAAAATAAAATTTTACTCAAGAATTGATCTAGTGATATTTTAAAGGTATTTTTTTATATAAAATAATACATTGATGTTTGTTATTCTTAACGGGGTAAATAATCAATTTTTTTAATACTTATTAATTTTCTATATGGATTTTTATTATGCTTTTGAAATATTAATGAATGTAATTTTGTTTTCCATGAGTTTTTTATAGAAAAATGATCAATGTTTTCATGATCGTGTGAAATGAAAATGAATGGATTATGATCACGAGATGGGTGGTTTTGTTATATCCTTCCAATTAATTTGGTAAATATTAATGTTGTATAATCTCAAATGGTACAAGAGAGGTTATATAAAGCCTATAATATGGTATGCATGAGGTTATCACAAGCCCAAAGATGGTACATAGGTGGTTTTCTAAATCCTAACATGTAATGATTTTCTTATTGGGTAACCTTGAAATAATATTTTTCAGATTATGATCATGTGACACTTTTTCCACTATTTTATGAAATGATATTTTTATAATTTTAAGGCATCATTTATCATGTAGTTTAATTTCTTTATGATTCATTTTTTATGAAATTCCATGCTTTATTCCATGACTCATGATTCTAACCTTTCCATTATTTGGTATGACTTTCAAATCTAAATCTCATGTTATCATACCCTTATGATCATGTTATCCTTAAAAATTATCTTTTATTGATATATTCAATACGTAACATTACTGAGAATACATTAACACCATTTATTATGTTTAATTTTCCCAATTTTATGAATAATGTTTTTAAGAAGGGTTCCACTAGCTAAAATATATATTTTCATTTGATTTTTAAAATTGGATTATTTGGGTGAGCTGGAACGGGGCCATACAAGACATTACAAGATCAAAAAAAAATTTAGCTAAGATGAAATCTAATTTCATTCAAATCTCACAAAAATTTATGGAATCCGTGGGACATAAATCCTTGTTCATCAAGCCTCCTCGATCCACACCCCTGACATCAACCCAATTCATCGTCACATTCATCAGACATCATTAGCAAGAACCCACCAGACATCACCACCGCAGCTTCAAACAATAATATAGAAAAAACTGTCACCCCTTATGTTGTCCAAAAAACATATCATTAACATCTATCATCAAATATCATCATCCTCAAATGACTAAATCTCATGCCAGACACCCTAATAACCAAACACATCACCTCCCTTCATTTGTGAGACACAACACCATCAGATTCGATGTCACCACAGGTCGATACATAATAGGCCTCATCTTCCCCTTCTGAAATCCACTCCAGGGTAAAAAAATTCAAATAAAATCCAAAATGATGTAGAAACGTGGAACATATCCTTCAATAAATGCACTAACAAAACTGAATCAAAACCGGAATAATGACAATAAAAACCAAACAAATTGAAGAATCAAACCAGTTCATATAAGGAGCACCATCGACCAAAAAATAAAACCTCCCAAAAAATTTAGATAACCAAGGCTACAGGTCCATATTGAAGTAGAGTTGATGTTCTTGAGGTCAGGTAAGGGATTAATGTTCCCAATGCCTCAAAACGACATTAAAGAGACGAGATCAAATCCAACATCTGAAAACAAGAACATTACAACATGGTATCCCCAAATAGAACCTTGACCACTAGACCACATATCCTAAAACACCTGAGATTAAATATCTCTAGATCCAAATTAGAGAGGCGTAGTGTAATGAGAGGTCAGTGAATGGTAGAAGTAGCTAGGGGTTTTGAAATTGGAGACCACCAATGGAAGCAAAAAAACAACACCCATAGCATAAAAGAAGAAGACCACCCTGCAGAGGAGGAATAAAATACGATCATGAAAATCCATATCATGGAGAAGAAAAAGGAATATAGAATTTGAGAGTTGAAATAAGGTGTAATACTGATAGAGAGAGTGCATGGATGAGCCGACATCCTCGCGTATAGGGTTTTAGGAGGAAACCCTGGCAGGTTTGAGATCGACAGTGAGTGGGGGAAGTGGGCTGAGAGAGAATAGAACCATAATGTGTTTCATCTTCATAAAGGGTTCCAGTATTAAAGAACACAGTGAGAGATGTTTTAGATATTTTATGTACAAGTTGTTTATGTAACCAAGATTCGAAAGAAAATAAATCATTAAGGTTATAGTATTGACCATAATTTTATGTAATAAATATCCATCTAAAATGAGGTATTATATACTTACATAATTTTTGGTCTTCCTCAATTAGTATAATAGAAAGGTTTAGTTATTTTTGTAAACTACGATGAGAAAACCATAGTGAGTACCCATAGGATAATCCTTTTAATAAGATAACATCATAAGTTAGGCTGAATAGATGAGTGTGGTTCTTTTAAAACATGTATCTGTATCTAGATACATGAAAATGGGTGTGGTTGTGGAATAGATATACCTAGGGATACTGACTGTGAATGGGGTAGATTGGGTATTAACTCAATAATCACTAGCACTATATTAGTGGGCTTAATACTATACACTAAGATATACACTGCAATGATACATTCTTAGGAGAATTCATATTTACATTACAAACCATTATGACACATTTGAATAGAAAATGACTGTGGGTGATCTAGGTTAAACCCAATATTATATTGATTGAAAAGAAGGTGTCATGATTTAGACATCAACCGAAATATTTTTTATGATTATATAATCTGTCATGATGATTATGTTTGATCACTCTATATTTTTTAGTTTTAGATAATAGTTGTATCAAGAAGGAAAAATGTTAACACTAATTGTGATAGATTATGTAGTTATTGTAATCATGAAAACCACATGGAATGGGAGATAGAATGGAAAATAATATGATCATTCAAAACCATCTATATCGATATATGATTAAAAACCTAAAAATAAGTGAGTTTTTGATAAAAAAAATTTAGAAAAAATTTAGTTTCATTAAGAAAATATAGGAATGTTGTTTCAGATTACTATGTTTCAATAATGTGGGAAGAATCTCCCAGGGAAATTTCATAAAGAAGTGGGAAGATGCATTCTATTTATAAAATAAGGAAATAGGGAATGTAATATAAAAGGATAAAGAGAAATTTAGGTTCACACAATGTATAAAAATAATGTTATCTAAACGTTAGAATAGATGGTTGAATTTTTTTAAAAGTGGAATGTATGAGAATTTTGAAAATCAATGTCACAGAAGGAATGCTCAAAAAGGGATCAACAGGGTTGTTTGAGTAAAGGATTAACTATTTATGATGAAAACACATTGTATGAAATATGAAATGAATGTATTGTTTTAATAGTATTTTATATGTTAAAAGTAATAAAGATGATAAAATTGAGGTTGATGTATCTTAATACATGTTTGAAATTTCATTTTGTAGGAAGGAACTATTAATGAAAAAGATATTGAGTCCTGGTAAATATTTTATGAAAGAAATGGAATAATTGAAATTTCAATATTTTGGGTATTCATGAATTATACTATAGATTTTTTTAGCAGTGATATTCGAGTTATAAGAAACATAAAACAAATAAAGACTATTCAACAATAGTTATTGATTGTGAATTTTCAATAATATTTTAAATAAAACTGCTATCCTTGAAATGTATGTTTTCTGTATGTATATATTTATGGAAAAAATGATTAATTGATAGAAACCCTTAATTAGTGATTTATGATGAGAGAATATTTTTTAGTCTGGCTAAATAGATGATTTATATCCACAATGTAAAATAGCCCGTATTGATTAAATCTAAATTAATTTCTAATTTGATAGTAATGTGATTTATGTTATCTTTGATGAATTTTATTTTAATTTTTGATTTATGGATAATATTATAAAATATATTATTTTATTTAATTAATAATGGTATATTTATTTTTTTGGAAGAATATATGTTTTAATTGAGGTTTTATTGTAATATAAGTTATGAACTCGTTTCATGAGAATATATGATCAAGGTATTCACTTGTATGGTATATGAAATCTTGATATTCATAATGTTGTTAGAAAATAAAACTTATGTTGATTTTGGAAACATTATGATATTTTCATTAATTTTTTTGTGCTTCTGTACAACTAATCTTTCTATTAGGAGTTTGGAATTTAGATGTTTCTAGAATGAATTAAGTATATCTTTTGGAACTATTATTGATATATTTGAGATAATTATTTCAAAAAACATTTATTCACATTATTAATATTTGAGTGTAATAAATATTTATGGTTTCAAAAACAAAATAATGATAAGAAGAATATATTTTCATCCACTTATAGATCGTACGATCCATCAGAATTTTATTTTAATTCTTTTAGAATGAAAAATTAAAAAAATTTATTCATCATTGGAATAAGGTTTTAAAAGAGGTGGATTTTAATTGAAACAATATTCTAAAGGATAAAATTATAAATATGGAATTTAAGAAATATATGAATGTAAACTTTCTCATAGACCTTAATAAAATAATTCCTTAAATAGAGGAAAAAATATATTTTAATTTTTTTTTCATTTTTACAATTATTTAAGTGGGATTGGTGGATGATTCCATGCCTAACTGACTTATAGTTTTGTGCTCATTAACCTTCTCATGAAAATGTTCTATATCATTATCTATTACTCCTTAGAAATTATCTTTTGACTCCATGTTTTTATATTCACATTCCTCTATTTTTATCTTTATCTAGAAACTTGTTTATGTGGAATTTTAGATAACCATTATGTTTCCCACTTCCCCTTTCCAAATGATGTTTCATGATTCATTTGTATGATGTGAGTTTTCAATAAAGGTATCTCAAATAATGAACCCTTGATTATCGATACAATAATTAAGAAGACATAGTTTATTTAAAAGGGGGGGGGTGGGGGTGGATGTAACACATTGAATATTTATATTAAAATAATACCAATATTGAAATCTTACCTAATACACAACATCGAGCTTTAAGTGAACGATGATTTATAATTACAAATATATTAATTTAATGTGACAGTTACATCCTATCTATTAAATTAGTAGATATGTATTTGAATAAAAAATCATGAAAAATATTTATAAATGGTTTTAATAATGAAATTATAATTACAAATTCCTAATAAATAAGAAATAATGTATTAGTAATGTTATTTTATTATTCAATATATAATTTCATCAAAAATTGTTTTCATTATATGTTATGAAGAAACATTATAATTAATATCTACCACTCATAGTAATTTTATTAGGGGAAATTAATATCAACTTTAAAATAATAATGTTAATATTATATTATTCTAAATATTTGGTATTTTTAAAATATGATTTACTTTTTAGTTAATAATGAAAAATATTTATTATTGTTATTCATTCGTTTATTTTTATTATAAAATATAATTTAAATATAAAATTATGTTTTTAATATGATGATAAATTAAAATAATTATAATTTAATTTTTAGTAATCTAATAACTAATTTAGGAATCCACATTTAAATTATTTTGGTATTTTTTTTTTTGGGTCTTAAAACAAAATTTTCTAAAAATTATTTTCATGAAAACAAATGTATTTTTATCTCAATGAATTAAATTAGTTTCTATTTATTATTATTTTAATGAAATTTATAGATTATATATTCACTAAAATATTATAAATTTTATTTTATTATATTTACAAGGTAAGTAATTGATGTAAATTAAATTTTTTTCTCAGATATATATTTTTCTAAAAATGGGTTTCATTACCTTTTACGTTCCTATATATAATTAGGTTCTTCCATTTATAGAAATTTAATCTTTTAAACTTTTTCCAATTTTTGAATCATCATAATTAATATAATTTAATAGGGTCAACTTAATTTTTGGTCATAATAAATAGTAAATATTGAAATTTTTGTTACCACATTTATAATTAAATTTTTTTTGCAAATGGTGAGGGTTAAAATAAGATATAAGGGTAGTAATTCTACAAAAATTTCACTAATAATTATTGGTCAAATATATTTCTTCATTATATTAAATATTCTTTGACTTATTATTTTCTCTTGAAAGTGTCCTTATTTAATTGAAATTTTTATGTAATAGATTGTGTATTTGTCCCATCAATTAGAAAAGGGAACACATTATACTCCATTTGTAGAGTTCAAGGATTAGTTATGTATATGTTTAAGGGGGAATCCATGTTAAACTATTTTATAAAATTCTATCTTTTTAATCCAACCTCTATGAATGATTAATGTTTTGATCCGTCATATTTAATTATCTACATCTCCCAGAATGATACAATTAAAACAATTAGAACATACAAGTATTTTTAAAGTGTTATTTAATAGGACCTACTCCATTGTGAAACCAATTATACTACCTAGTTACAGATTTTAACTATATGAATGCAGTTAGAATAATGGAAAATCCCATTCCCATCAACATTAAGTCCCAAAATGAACCAATCTATAACTCCATTAGAGATTAAAAATTTCTACCTACTAGAAAATCTTATGTACCACATGGGGATCTTTATATTACATCCCACAATGTTACTATAACCCCCCTGCCTGCTCCAGAGTACCACTGAGGACTGCTTTTGGATCAGAGTCTTACTTACTACTTTAACAATATTGAGTCATAGATGATATGATTCCATAATGGAAATATATAATTCAGCTTCAGTCTTATTATTCACATCCTTGAGATGAATTATTTCTCTAAAAACTTACCATATCACCTAGCCATCTCATATAAAATCTTCTACAACTTTAGAAACTGATAAAAACATGTTGATCCTTCTCACTGTCCAATGAGATTTTAAGGATCCAGAATGATATCACTACACTGACGATGTGGGTGTATGCCTTCTTAAATAGCATATAGATTCAGTCTCAAAAATAAGGGCTCACAATGTACAAGAAATACATTATGTACATGCATTGTTAATAATAATTCATATTAAAACAATTATGGTCATTAAAATAGTTTTTCATTAGAAAGATTTATTTTTTAATAGTTTGGGGATAAAGACTAATTTTATTATTAAAGAAATGACCTATTTTAGTCTAGATATAGGAAGACCAGTTTGATATCCTAAAGGATCAAGAACATGTGGCCTAAAAACAAGGCTTGAATGATAGTTTTTGTTGGACTAAAGGGCCCATTTGTAAATAGTGCAGCTATTTTACCTGAGCTGATACATAACCTGCTATAGTACCACTACTTCTATAGAACCTGCTATAGTACTGTCACCTCTATAGTGTCACCACTACTACACTACCTCCTCTATTACAGTACTACTCTAGTACCATATAAAATTATTCTACAACACTCAATATTTCCTCCCCTACCCATATTTGATCCTTGTACTTTTATATTCCATGTAGGAGCCTCTACTACTTCAGTATAGTCTCGTTGTCACATATTAAAGCTTTATTACATTTCCATATCAGTGTTTGTATAATTCACTCATATACACACTACCACACTTTTTTCACTACATTTTTAAAAAGAACACTACCTCTTATGTTATACTTCAAAATCATGTTAAATGAACACTTCCAAATACAATATATCAACACCCAGAATTCCATTATGAAAGTTATTCATGTTATAGTGTCTCAAAATATACCTTCACGCATCACTACTTTAAAAGAACTCGTTTTTATGTCATTCACTCGAAACACCCAACATGCATGTATATAATCTCATAGAATTATTTTAAGCTCTTTGTTATCAGATCCTGGATTGCCTCTAAATTATCCACATAAATGTACACATAGGTTTTTATTTGTTCCAAGAAAACCATAGTTGGGATGTTTACACTAGTTCAAGGAAAATCAAACCACCCTTATGTGATCACAAATGTAGAGACACAAATCAAACACATCAAACCTTCTTGCATAACAAAAGTGCCTAATCAACTCTTTTCTCCCTCTACAGAACCACCCTTTGACATGTGATAAACTCTTGAGTATAAATTAACTACTTAATAGATATTTTAGAAAAATAACAACTCGAAAAATTCTTATATAATAAAGGAAAACCACTCAATACATCAAGAAAAGGCTTCATGTGATGATGAGAATAACTAACACCATAATGTTTTTTTTCTAAAATTCCATTTTCCATCAATATGATCTTAATTTAGACTAAAAAATTTACCTTTAAAGATGATTCAATAATTTTGGACTAATCAGGATGATGAAATTATGATTGATGTCTTGGATTGATGAATAGAAATGAGGCCAATTAAAAAATACACGACTAATGTAGGAGCCTTTAAAAGATTGATGAAGATGATACTTGAATTGATTGAACTTTTCATATCATTCAGATCATAGAGTATTCGATCTATCCATACATTATAAAACAAATGAAAAGTGACTATTGATGTGAGTCCCACATTTGTCTTAAATTTTGTTTCACACCTCCTTTTATAATAAGATTCTCTTGTGACTATTTAGAATTAGTATCCACTATACACTCCCAACTCCTGCTAGCACCACCCTATGCTAGCACCCTCTTCGGCCTCCATGTTGTCTCTACATAGTGATGAATATTCATATTCCCATGAAAACGTAATAGTTTCACTTTACACGACCCCTTCCACCATACTATCTAATCCAAGGTTGACCTTCCATCCTCAACAAGGGATACCAGTCCCTATTGTTGGCTATTATATTTGGCTATTTTTGTTTGAAATTCATTAAAATATTTATCCATATTTCATATAATGTAATAATGAAATATAAAATCTTCTCTTTATAATCATATATTATTTCAATGTTGTAAACATTATGTCGATCCCAATAACCAATGACACATGTATTTTGAACTAATGATAAGCTCTATAGTCAACACATTTAAGGTTGAGAATATTTTCAAAACTATCCTCAACATTACGTCATTACTAAAATACTGAAATAAACTGCAAATAAATTCAATAATACATATTTATTAAAAATTAAATTTAACTCAATGTGCACTTCAATTTATCCCTTTATATTTGTTGCAAATACCACCAAACAACATTAGGATCAATATGTTTATTTTTACTTTATATCCCTTATTGAAAATGAATACCAAAATCACGTTGAGGGAAATATTTATCATTAAACACATTCTTCTCCCGTAAAATGATGATACCACATATTTTCTTTTAAAAATATCCTTTATCCAAATTGCTCCATGTCTACATTGGAAAACCCAGTATATAAAACAGGAGTGTATAACCAAGGTTATCAATGATGTCCAAAAACAATCATACATTAGATATTATTCTCAGAAAACTGTCACTTTATACCTTAGATCTTCTTAGAAAAGAAATTCATGAAGGAAATATTTATCCTGTTCAAATAAGAATAAACCCATAAGGATTTTCAGGAGAATAAAATATAGCTTCTTCTCAATATCAACTCTATCTTAATATGTATTGTGAAAAAAAAATTAAAATTAGGATGCTTCATGTGATAATCAGATTAAAAATATGTGTGAATATATAACTTCTTCAAATCATCTATGATTCACCTTATGGGATATATCTATCCCATTCAATTTCCCGAATGTAACAATAAAATAATTTATATATGGGAACAAGAAGGAACCTATTTTTTTAAAAATAACACATAAGACGATATTTTCTTGTCAGCCTTATCTTTTCCTTCTTTTTTTGATATCAATTTTTGAAGTGTTCACATTATTATAAAGCTTTTCTTTATGTGGGGTTTTTTTACACCATTGTATATAAAGAAACATTATTTTCTTTTGATTGTGAAGTGTTCTTCATGTAATGTGTATCCCACTCACACAAATTATTTTAACTCTCTAGATCAACATTAGTAGATGAAATATTTTGATATTTAGTATCTTTTCTTAAAATAATATTCTTACCCCCAAAAATATCATAAATTTTATTTTCACTATTTTTATCCATTTTCAGTTGATTTCTCCAAATAGTAGAACATTTTTTCTCTCTATGTTGAGCTTTTTGTGTGTCTCACACTGATTTTATAATGTATATGAATTCCTCTTTTTTACCTTATAATTTTTCTTCCTTTTGAAATCCTAGGTAACCTCTCTAGTTAATTTAGTTATTCATACCATAGATCTATGAATTTAGACATCTTACACAAACTTCTATTAAGAATTGACACATATTCTATTTTGGAACATTTGATGGATTTATTTGAATGTATATTCTAATCTGTTAATTATCGCCCCCTAGTTCATGTCTGATCCCTAGAAATGAAATGTTGTACCAACAAGAGTAGGTTTTATTCCCATATTTTTCACAATAATAGAAAAATAATTTGAATTTGGATCTCCAACATATTTCATGGAATGGTTTTTCAAATCAATGTGTTGGTCTTTTTGTACGTCGGGATTGAGTTTCCTTAGGCGAAATGATGTTACTAGAATATTCCTTCCATTTTTTGGTGTGATGAACTGTATATGTCTTTTAATTTTTTAATCAAAGATTCAACCACTATATATGAATCATCTTTTAGCTCAAAATTATTATTAAAGCCTTTATTTCAAATTCAATTAATGTTTTATTGTCATATACATTGATTATGTTTCAAAACACTCTTTCTCCTTTATAATTTATTTTGACTTAAATACCACTCACAGACATCTCAAGATAAACTACCTCCAATTCTCACTTATTATTTTCATTATCAAGATATAATTTAATTCTATTATTCTCGTCATTTTAGCAGTTATTTTTTTTATTTTCATTTTTCAGATTCATATTCTCAATATTAAGTCAAGTGTTCTTTTCACGAGAAAAATCCAAATATTGTTTCACCCTATATTACAGATTTTTTTGTGAAATTATCATCATCATCACTAATAAAGTAATTTTATTATTTCTCAAAATAGAAAATAAATTGAGTTCATCATATAAATAACAACTAGATGATTAATTTTATTAGTATAATTTATCATCAATTTACTCATTTTTCAAGTAGAATAGTTCATCATATTCTTATCCTTATTATTTTCTTAATTTTTCACACTTTTATCGAGAGATTCAGATTCATCAATTTTCATTCATGAAATTTATGGTAAATAGTCCAATATCAATACATTTTAAGTAGTTGAGGAGTTTATTTCATTTTCATTTCCATTTTTTCCTTTTTGAAAACATTTGTAATAGGAGAAAAAAAATTCACCGAGGTATTCTTAAACTTCATCATCATCATAATCTATTGATTCCTAAATATCCACTTATTTGAATATTACCTTCCTTATAGCCTCAATGGCCATCTCCTCTTTCACATTGTTTTTGAAAGATGAAGATTTTATAATTAAATGCGATTTGATAATATTAAGTAACTCATCCAATAAAAAGTCCTTATCTTCAAATGCTAAAATCCTTAAAATCTATCAAGGTAATTTCTCATAATATTTTTCCCAATTGTTTAATATTAACTCTTCTAACCAAATTCACTAATATTACCTACAATCTAATTTATCTATTTAAATAATCATCAGTACTTTATTCATCTATCATTTTAATATCCTCAAACTGACTTCTCCATATTTGAAGATAAACAACTTTTACATTAAGTATTTATTTATAATAGTTTCTATGTTTATTCTAGATCCAATTGGTAGTTTAGAGATCTATCACTTTAGTGCAAAAATGTTCTGATAAAGTGATAAAATTTTATTTTGAGACATTATATCCACTAATATATTTCTCTTATCATCTTTGGTCATAGAAACATCCTAATCAAATTTTGGGAAGACCATTTTTTCTTTATCTATCACTTCAAGGAAAAGAGATAGAAGGCATGTAAGAATCCTATTCCTCCATCATTAGTGGCTATTTCCATCAAAATTATCGATTCCGTGAATTTTCATTCAATTTTTATTCTCCATTTCTCAAAAATTTCTAAAAAATTCAAGGGTTACTATGTCTCTAATACACGTTGTATTATCTGAGTATCATCTAGGTTCTAGTGAGAGGGTAGAGGGGGTGAATCAGTTGTGCACTATTTTTAAATTCTTTTATTTTTAGTCCAATATATATGAATAATTATGGTATAGATCCCTCACCTTTAATTATACACATCTATATGAAATAAGTAATAAAAATAAATCACAATAAAATTGGATTTTTAAAAGGTTTGGTACTAAGAACCACTACTAACATCAACCTATTATACTCCATTGTTAAATTATATGACTATATTCTAGAGGTTACAATAAGGGAAAGTCCATTTCCAATCAACAATGAGTCCCACTATGTTATACTATATATTACCAATAGATATTAGAAGTTCCCATAGTCAATATAAAATCTTGAGTCCCATATGTTAATCTTTATACCCTGTCCTAGATTGTTATTAGAACCCCACCAACCTAATGAAGAGTCCCGCAAGAGATTTATTCTTCTTAAGAGTTTGACTGAACACTTTAAAAATCAAAAGTCATAGAAGATATGATCTCTTGGTTGAAATATTTTTGTCGTCATTAATAGTATTATAAACTTATAGAGATGAAGTTTTTATTCCTCAAAAATCCAAATCACCAAATCTTCTCATGTACAATCTTCTAGAAATTCAGCAACAAATAAACATCTACCTGATTCGGATCCCTATCCATTGAACATAAAATTACCTATAACTATCTCATTATTCTCACAACATGGGTTTATAACATATGAAATAGTGTTATTCCTCAGTCTTAGAAATGAATGTTAAATATTTATAAGAAATGTATATTTCATGTGAATTATCAATCATTATTCATTTATGAAACAATTCATGGTCTTCAAAACACTTTTTGTTATGAATGTGTTATTTTATGTGCATGTAAATGTTTGTATAATTAATAAACCCTTTATGTACCACACTTTTTTCTTAATGAACATGTAAATTGAAAACATCATCTTATATTATTCTTGAATACATCAATATATGAACACTTCCATAGAAAATATAATTCCATCCATAATTACTGCACACAAGTATGTCTTGCAACAATGTCGCGGACCATCTCATTATACAAGACTCCTTCAAAAGAACTCCTTTTCAATTTTTTCTTTTGAAACACCATTGATGCATGGATATAATATTATGAAAAGGTCTTAATATATTTGCAGTTAAAACATGCACTACTGTGTACCATCCTCATTATGGTGGCTTCACCATTGCTGATGTGCCTCTATGAGAATGTTCCACACAGCCTCTACCGCCATGATAAGAGAACCAAGGTTATACTTCCCACCAAAATAGTGGCTATGGGTCCCCCATTATGGATAGTCTAGTTGGCCATGTTTTTTATATAAAATCCATTAAAACACTTATCCATATTAAATATAATGTGGAAATTTATCATATAATATCTTCTTTTCCTCACACAGTCTTTCAATTTTGTAAAAATTATAAAAATACAAAGAACCAATGGCGCATGTCCTTTGAACTACTTACAAGCTCTTTAATCATCACATTTATGGTGGAGGATATTTTATAAACTATCACAAACATCACTTCATTACTAATATACTAACATCACCCCCATATTAAGTCAATCATCCTTAGTGGCAGAAAGTTTCATTCTACTCAAAGGGTACTTAACCCATATTCAAAAACATTGAGCACACTGGATTTGAATATCTATTCAAAAATCCCTCTCAGATTTATATACATTATCATAGACCCACTAGTAATCTCCTAAGACAAATATTTAAAGGTTTATGTTGTTATCTAATTGAGGTATCATAAATAAGAAGTATAAATTTTAAACGATCTCTTTCAATTTTATTTTCAATTCCACCCTCTCTAAATATATTTTTACCTTCATAAGATGTTTAAAATAGTATCCTAAATAACTGAGATTTATTTATGATTTTGTCACAACCATTTCCAATGTCATTTCTATTAAATGTGAAATGAATTTATCTCTCGTTCATACATGTGGAATACCACCTCCACAAAGAAATATAATTAATTTTCCATCTCCATAATTCATTGTTTGTTATTATGATGAATTTAATATTTGTATATTATATTTATGAAATAATTTTTATTATTTAACTATAATATATAATTCAATTTCTTACAATCCCATTCATTGGAAAGTGATTACATCGCTCAAGTGTACATGTGGACTACATCCTCTAGTAAATGATATGATTAATTTTTCATTTATAATTTTTAAAAAATGTAATAAGGATATATTAATTAATTATTATGAAATTTTTGATATTTTAATGGTTTTATATAGGTAAATTATTATTTACCTTTCTTTCATTCCATCCAGCTAGAAGTGGAATCATCACCCGTGTTTACATACAGACTACCATCTCCACAAAGTGATGTCATTCATTAATAATCAAAATATAATATGAATGGTTTTAAAAGAGTATATAATGATTAAATATGAAAATTATGAAATCATTAGTACTCTATAGATTATGGTACCCTGATCATAGTACAAGGACCGTAACTCCTAAATCATATATATATGAATAAATGAAATAATTTCCACCTAGAAAAAAGGATTTCAACAAATATGTTTAAAAAATGTGTTAAAATGAAATATGTGGTACATATATGGTATTATAAACATGTAAATGGTTCTATTATCAAATTATAATAAATCCAAATTTATCATGTAGTAGGATAGAGCGCTTTTGAATAATGTTATATATAATTTAAGGTGTCTTTATCTGAAAATTGTATCATTGATACATGTTTTATGATACGAATTGATTAATGTTCAAGATGTGTATATGATACTCCATTGATATTTTGTATCATGTATAATACTTAATTTAGGTTACATAAATTTAAAATAAAAATATTTCATTCATGGGGTTTTATTTTGAGAGTTACGAAAGTGGTATGGTTTTCTTATATCACATTTATTTTTATGAGACATATTCTTGATTCACATTTTGTTTATTTTGTACAGTTTTTATAATGTCCATTAGATATGTTTCCTAATGAATTTATTTATATTAATGTATTTTTAAATTTCATTTAATTTTTTTCTTTCATGGGATATGATTCAAAAGTTACACAGAAATAATGGTTTTATGTTAAAATATAAATTTTATAGAAACTTTTTATGATTAAATTTATGATGAAGAAGTTAAATAATATATATATTAAATTTTATTTATTTATTTATATTATAGTTATTTCTATAAATTAAAAATTTATCCTTTCATTTTCCATTATTTATGAATTTAAATGTATAGAAGAATGTTATTAACCAAAACTAACTGTGTTTTTATATTTAGAGAGGAATATTTTTCTTCCATGTCCATATTTTATTTAAAATGTTTATAAGAAATTTTTTAATATTATACAATGATTTATTAAAAATATTTTTACCCATGTTTTAAATTTTATAATAATATTTAAAAGTAATTTTCTATTTATTTTTTGAAAGAGGTAATTTTTAGCAAATGTGTGAATAGAGTCATTATTTTAACACATTCCGCATAAAATGATTCTCCCACCATCATGCATAATCATAAAATGAAATAATTACATATACTTTTCCATGGTCATTTTCAAAAAAAATATTTTCTATATTTTTTGTGAAAATTTTATATTTTTAATAATTGATTTCATAATAAAAAGGGGATTTTCATCCTGGAATAGTCCAGTGATATTTTAAATTTATTTTCATTTATAACGACATTCTTCGATGCTTATTATAATTTACTAGATAAATGATTAATTCTTACCATCATTATTGTTATTTTTATGGTCAATGGTTAGGATTATGAAATTTATTAGGAATCTATTTACTTTCCCATGGGTTATTTTATGATCCAATAATAATAGATTTGATTATCTTATGAAATATATATGAATATTTTATGATTATTTGATAGATAGTTCTATTATATACCTCCAATGAATTAGGTAAATGTTAATATTTTTGAGTTTAAAGGTTACATAACATGTTATTAGTAACATCCTGACCTGACTGACCACTAATATGGTAAGGGTAAAAGTGGTTCACATGGACTCAAACGTGCCTCCCCATATGAAAGATGATGATGACTAGAAGTTAGAGTCTAAAGATGGTATGATGGGGAGACTATACACTTATGTACAAGTATCACTATAGTGTATCATGAAATCAAAAATAAGAAAAAACAAAATCAGTATATGAATAAAAGAAAAAGCAGTGGAATAATAATAATAATCAACTGAATAATGTAATATGGCCAACACCAATATACGAATTATTTATGAATGAACTGATAATGATATATAATAAAAACTAAAAATGTATACCATACTATGAAATACGTTAAGGAAAAATAATAAAATAAAATAAAATACCAATGGTTGATCTCTATTAGCATCATGATCTGTATCTCAGTCACATGCTCTAAACTCCTAGGTATACAAAAACATCTCAAGCAAGAACCCATGACCCTATGAACATAATGTCAAATTAGGTACCCATTGTGAAATGGTGGCCCGAGAAGGGTGTGAGATATAATTCCTAATAGGTTCCCACCCACGATGTCTAAAACACAATCCAATATGTTTAAAATGTAAAGAAGAGAAGGAAATATAAATAAATAAATAGAACTGACATATATAAATAAACAATGATTTGATTAAGGACCAATTTGATGCCTGACCATCTCTACCTGCTTCAGCTCATAGTTTGAATAAATTATATGAACAATAATTATATATATGTTGTAATAATATTTATACAATGTAGTTCTATATTATATCCAATTATATGACCGACATACATGCAGATGTAAGTGGCACTATAATTTGAATACTAGATTCTAGATGGACTAGGGTGTAACTCATTAATTAATAACTACTCTAAATGATCATATATGCTCAATGAATATGGAATATTATCTACATCCCAATATAGTGAGAGATGTCATAAAAAACACTTGGGATCGAATGTGATCCATCACAGAAACACTCTAATCATGGAACATGGAACATAAATAAATATTAACCTATAGTATAACCAGGGTGATATGAAATAATCAACACCTAATGTAAGGGAACATGGTTATATGCCATGGTTAACACCCTTTATCATCACAATCATCATATATAAAGGTGTATCATTAATAATATAACGCATGAGTCAAAAACTCTCATGGAACTTATTTATCAAGACCATATATATATAATTCATTTTCATTTTCTTAATATAAAATATGATATAAAACCTCTTATATCATCCATTAGCCATGTTTAATTTCAATTAAGAAATTACATTTTATAAGAATCATTGAGTTAATCATAAATATAAGGCATGAGATTTTAATCCTTTGAAGTCATTTCCAAAAACAATTTAATATAATTATGTTATATCATTTAAAAAATTTATAATATGATAAGGTAGTTAATAAATCCTGAATATGACAATCCTTTTAACACATTCCAATTAATCCTCTTAAACATGGAAATTTAATTCTGGGGTCAAATGGTAATGTATAAGGCACCATGTTCTAGTGGGAATTTATCTACTAGGGTAATCCCATATCTAAAGAAAGCTATGTCCATAGAGGGAGAATGGTGCATTAGTAAATTAGTGTAGAGAGGCCATGACATTAACTTAGAAGGTTTATTGAGTCAATTAACATTTATAAAGGAAGGGGAAACCCTATTTATAACACTATAGGGGCCATGCACTAACATGATACATATCTAACACAGTCACAATGGCATATGGAAAACTCAAAGAAATAATTCAAGAATTATATGAATAAAAAAATTTAAACTTCTTAATTTAGAAGACAATAAACCTCGTCTATGCGTTTTTATTATAAAAACATGACATTCTTCCAAAAAAAATCATGTAACATAATTATGAATTATTTCAACCAACATATAACAATTCAGATTTATTAATATATTTATAAAAAACCACCCAATAAGTAAAAAAATAATTTATAAAGGTTTAACATGAAACCTAGTAGGTGATGACATCACTTGGGTAATTTCACCCACGGGAAAATCCTCTTATAGTTTAAGAAAACCTCTTAGAAGGAATTCAGGTAAATTAATTCAATTAATCAATATGGAAAAGCAGACTTGCTACACCCATAGTGTCTCTATAAATAATGTACACATCCTATAGTTTACAAAAAAATCAAAGGACATAAATCATGGTGAAATGATCAATTTAATAGAAATAAATAAATTTAGTTGAAAAATATAACAAGGGTTACCGTATGATGTAACAAAGATTTTTATAAAATGATTGAAAACCAAGAAGAATTTTATAAACTACCTAACTCATGCTTATGGAATTCCCCTCATCCAATATAAATGACTGATTCAATTCAGTTTATAATAAATTGATGAAATGGTAATTTTACCCAAAAATAGGGAAAATGAGCTAGCACCATGAGAACATGATCAAGAGAAAACTAAATGAAGAATGATAAAAAAAATAATGAACATCATTCCAATGTGGATCTACAGTGACAAAAAACAATTGAATTAGGTAATGAAAAATTTATTTTTTCAATGCCTTGAATAAACTTGGGAGGAGCCAGTGATGGTCAAGAGAGGGCACAAGCACTAGAGGAGAAGAAGAAAAGAATGGCAGAGTGTTAAAACTCATTAAGGGTGAAAACATAATTTTACCCTAAAAGATGGGCTGCACAGTTTAGCCATATGGTGTTTCAAAACTGGGCACTAACTATGCATTGAATAGTTTATGGGTACTTCCTATTTGGCACTAAGTGTCTGGGATATATGCATGGTTTTAAAAAAATGTGTGCAACCACTACACACCACCACTATCCACCTACTATAGGTCCCATGGATTGTATATTGAGGGCCACACGGTTTCAGAGAATCTATGTTCATTATTCGTAGAACTAAAACCTTTCTTTATAGGGTCCAGAATTTATAAAATGCAACAGCCCAAGGAACCTCGTAGCCCATTACCCAAGACAAAGAACAATATATTGAAGTGTTCCAACACTCGAAATTATGTTTTAAATTTTGTTTAAAAAATATCAAATCTAGTAAATGATAAATTTCAAATTCTTTTGATTTTTCTTTATGTTAAAAAACATGGGCCATTACATCCTCTGCACCTTAAAACATATCATCCTTAATAAGCATTTAGGAACAATGAAAACATCACCCCAACTAAAAGGTTTTGAAGTACTATTAAAATGGTTGTGTATCATTTCAAAATGACAAATGTACCACCATGAACTTTATAACCATGTGGAACATAAGATAGAACACTCAATCCAACAGTCAATTTTTGAACTAAACACTAAAACAATGCATACCCAATACTATTTATCTAAACAAACAATCACATCATTGACTTGTTAAATATTCGGCCGAATGTGCTCTCCAAAATAGGATTTAACAAGAAAAAGAGGTCTAATTCCGAACCATGATACCTCCAAAGTCGAAATATTCAATGATGTATGCCCCAAGAGTTCTAATGATGTTCCGGGTATGATTTCATTAAGTGAGAGGACACAATTGCAATAGAGGCCATAGTAGAAACCTCACATTAAAGAAATGATTGAATACCAATCAAAAAAGATGAAACTGGTCACCCATGATTGCCCAGAAGATACAAACAACCATTATACCACACCCTCTATAACCAAAAAACAATCGTAAAATGGTTCTTCAACATTGGTATTCAGTGACTGAAATAAAATAGGTGGATCCACCTTCAACTGACCATGCACAAGACACCAAACTTAGATAGCCAGCATATTTCAAACTAAACCACAATAACTTCCTATAAGGAATATCATGTTTAAGAATAACACATACACTGATTTCCATACTCTACTTTAGTGACGTTCTTTGATCAAACCATCAACTGGTTATTTAAGATGTCATGCCTCATCATTAACATGGGGTAACCAAGTTCGATCCCACTAGAATTCTCAAACATTAAATGTCCCCTCTAAGCCCAACAACAAGATCAGTGTAACCTAAGAATCAATGAACTCGAATCCAAGGAACCAACCCAAGGTATTCTATGCTCAATGTTTACAAGAGAGACATTAGTACACATCAAAGACCCCTACTACAAAATATTGATTTAGAATAGAGAGGAATCGATTTGGAAATAATTTAAAAGGAAAGAGATGGTGTCCAAGAGTCCATCCAAGGAGTTCATATGTGAGAACCAAAATATCACTCCGGACTAACCACAAAAAAAAATAAAACCATGAATATAGTTTGAAACTCTTATAGATATTAATTATTGAGCACAGAATATTTTAAAATTATAGTGAGGCATAAGACTGATTCTCTCTTAGTGAATCAAAGATGAAAAAATGATATGGAACATGCAAATCTCTTTTGTAATATTACACTAAGTTTATTCCAGGAAGACATTAATATAAATATTCGAACCACCACTGGTCGAAGTCTTAGAATGATCATGGATTCACGCACTAATGCATAACCATTAACTGGCCACATTACTTTACCATCCGAGGTATTCCATGATCTCTCAATAATTACCACTAAAGCTCATCCAAAACCATAGGTGATTATCAGTGGTTGTATACATAGTCAACCACATCAATGTATTACTAACGAGAAATCACATCCATGATTAAAACTTTTAAACCATAATGTATCTCAAGAAAATCCAAACATTTTATTAGATACTCTCAGTAGTGTTCCATATTGTTGGAAGGACACATTTACTATGATTGATATGACTATTACCACCTTAATAGTGTCATAGTCATCAAAATAATAGTCATATAATCCCCTCATAAGTGCACTAGATGAGAGTTACCTTAAATGTACATGTGTCTCTCTTCCATTTCACGATCACCACATCACAAAATTTGGAATAAAAGAAATTAACAACTAGATCCACCCTTAAAAACAATATATCATCTTAGAAAGTCATCACGAGCCTTGGAAAAAACATGATTCCTTTAACACTCAGGTCACTATACTATAGAGATGACTCAAGAATGTACTCTACTCCTCAAATCAAAAAAATTATATCGAACTCAACTAGTTCATTACATCATTTAGAAACACATAGAGTACAACATAAATCAACATATTCTAACTGATATCTTAGAATAAAAATGATACATGCAAGATACTACCCACAGACATATCATCCATAAGAATTTATGTCTCAAATGGACTGTACAAGAGATTTAACGCGGAGTCATATTGCCTCATACAATGATTAACCTAGATGATGAAAAACCAAGCCTTCTAGTATTGAGGAAAGGGATAGGGTCACACAAATTAATAAGTATCCAAATATGAACGTGGAATATCTAACCTAATGAAACTGAGCATTACTAGATGCTCTAGTATATAACAAAGGTACAGGATACTGTGAACAACCATTCGTACGAGGGTTTCATTTAAAAAGTATGAGTCCTTATATGGAGAATGACACCTGAACATAACCAAACACTAGGATACTAATGGAATTTATCAATGAATTTAATCTCTAAGAGTTCTACCTACCATGAATCGACCCTTATAATGTAAAAACTTAAAACCTATAACAAGTTTGTTCCAAATAGAAATTCACTTGTCTAAAGAGCCAATCATTCATAGAATTTATAGAAATAAGAAATTTCTAATGAAAACACTCATGTTTCTTTTCAAAGGTAGTCTAGAAGAAGTAATTACTATAACTACCTTCGTGTGTAAATGAAGGAAACCACCTATGGTCCCAATTTAAATCCATTACATTGATAAAAATTTAACCTTTAAACATTCAACAACATTTAGAAAAACATCTAGGTATATAGAAAAGTGATAGAAAACGTTTTTTATGTTTTTAAACATTTATTGACATCCCATTATAATTAGATAATTTTACATATAATTCCCCTCTTAATATATAAGGAGACCCACAAGGATCCTATTAATCCAATATGGGTTCATTAAGAAGAAATCCAATAGATTTTTCTAGATCAAATAAATTACAAACATCCAAACTAGTCATTTCATAAGAAACATTCCCCAAAAGATCTACATGGGCCCATTCATGCATTTTTGGAGGTAATCAAAGGATCTCCATGCCCATGTGATATAGTGAAATTCCTTTAAGTTGATAATCAATTCATTTAAAATCTATATTAAAAAAATACATTTATATCATAATAAAATTATACCTTGGTCATATATAAGGTTTGATTATGTGGGTTTCCATTCCACAACATATAAAGTTCTCATTCTCATTATAAACCACACTCTAGATCGCATTTAACTAAAACTAACTCACTTTAGAATTTGAGAACAAGTATATTTTCCATTTATAATCATTTTAATACTATACAATGATCATATATAATGGTCTAGTTACATGGGTGACCATCTACCAAGATATAGAGCATCCATTCACATTATTTTTGGGAAATTATCTCCCATTAACCGAAATCAATCCATTTCCAAATTTGACCTTTAATGGATTATACATTTTAACAAAAACATCTATATGTACATAAAATCTCATAAATTGGTTCGAATATACTTGTTAAATATTACCAATTATTTGGTTTTGATACAAATTTAAATTTCTAATTAGTCCCCATTTAATTGTCAGCCATAAATTTATCCCATGAAACCATTTTACATATCAACAGGAAATATAGAGTTTGATTACGTGAATTAAACATAGAGGGAATACAAAAAACACAGGAGGAGGAAAAAATGGTCGAACATGGTAAATAAAGTATACAACATTGAATATAATTACCTAATCATGAATGAAAATTGACATTCTAATAAAACACCAAATAATGTTATAAATATAGGAAGGATAATGAAAATAAAATCATGGAATATACACTCAAGGTAAACAATCCGCACCATAAACTTATAAATGAAACTGTCTGGAATGGAATATGCATGAAATATGCATTTCTATACACCTAATATGATGCATGAAATAATTAATCATTGTCATGACATGATAAGGATACTTATTATAAATTTAATATATAAATAAGAAATAGAAAGTACACCATTCACTCGAGGAGAAATCATAATCAAAAGAAACTAAAAATAACATGAACAAAAATCCAAGCCATGGACAATTAGACTTTTCCTCATGGGTGGGATGATTAGTCCCGTACATGACTATTTACCAAGAATTGAAAAAATCCAAGTCTACTATCTACCACCAAAAAATAGTACGACAAATTAAAAATAAACCTTGTGATACAACATTGTCATTTCCTGACCAGACTGACCACTAATACGGTAGATTGATCGGTGTGTCACATGGCATCAGGTGTGTCATCCCGTATTTTTGAGGATTTTAACTAGAAATGAGGGTGGAAAGATATTACAATGGACAGACTATACCCTCTTGTCTGAGTAACACAATTGTGTATCAGGAATTAAAAAAACAGGTAACAACAGAAGTAGTATATGAATGAAATACAAAGTAGTAGAACACCATTAATTATCAAATGAATAATGAATGATACTCAACACCAATATAAAACTACTTCACGCATGAAATGATGAAGATAAATGATGAAAATTTAAAACTTACATGATGATAAAAGATGTATTACATAACAATAATGAATGAAAATAAAATCCCCCCGGTTGATCTCCATTAGCTTCAAAACTCCTACTATATCCTATTTTCCTACCTCCCAAGTACATGCCAAACCACTGATGTATGATGACATTGTCCTATAAAAACAAGTTCTACCTCGGTACCCCAATGAAATGGCGTCCCGAGAAGTGTGTGAGATATATATCCCATTAGGATTCCACCAACAATATGTAAAACTAAATCTATTCTGTCGATAAATTAATGTAGTGAAGGAAGTATAAATAAATAAACCGAAATTACATAAATAAATAAACACCAGTCATCTCAGTTTATAATTATACACTTGGTCAACACTACCTACATTAGATCACAATCAGAATAGGATGCATGAATAGTAACCATATGTTTATAGTAATAATTTATACATAGTATAGTTATATATTGATTCACCCTGTATGAACCAAGTATGTGTGGATGTAAGTGTCCATATACCTATAATACTAGGTGATATATAGATCAAGGCATAACTCAATCATCCATAACCATTATAAATATTCTTATAAACTAAAGAAATAGGGTTCATGACCTACATCCTAAGAGAGTGTGAGATGTATGCAAACAACACTCAGGATGGAAATTTATCCAATTAGAAAAAACTCTTATCATAGAACATGGAACATAAATCCCAATACCCTTGTAGTATCACTGGTGTCAGATTTCATAGAAAACACCCAATGTAAGGGAGCATGATTATCTACTATTCTCAATAACCCTTAATATCACTAACATACTATATCAACACCTACCATTTATAATATAAGGAACATGAAAAAACCTCCCATGTGTCTTATTTATCATGACCATTTATATATAAGTCATATTTGTGTTCTTAACATAACAGTTGAGGAAAAACCTATCATATGTTACATTGTTCAGGTTCAATTTCCATTAATGAAATATATTTTATAATAATCATTTAATTAAGCATAAATATAATAAATGACCATACCATCCATTGAATTTATTCCAATAAATATGTTTATATAATCATGTCTTATATTTTAATACATTTAAAATCATCTAATTGAGGAAATGAATCATGGATATTCTAATCCCTTTAACATATACCATTTAATATACTCAAACATTTCAATTAAATTTATGGGTCAAAAGGGAACATATAATGTACCTTGGTTAATTGGGAATTTATTTACTACGTTAATCCCATATCTAAATCAAGCCAATCCCCTAGAACAATCTTGGTCTATTAGTCAATTATACTGGAGTGTCTAAGACAAACACATAGAAGGTGCATCAGGTCCATGAAAATTTATAAAGGAAGGGAAAAATCTATTTAATAACACTGAAGGGGACATAAAGTAACGTTCCACATATTAAGCACTATAAAAGAGGTATATCAAAAACACAAATCCATATGTCAAGAATAATATGAATAAAAAATTTCTAACTTTTAATTTAAAAGGTAGTTCATCTCAGCTAAGGGGTTTTATTATAATAATATGACACTTTCCAAGAATAATTCTTTTAACAAAATTAAATATTAATTAAATAATAATAACTAAATTCATATTTAAGAAATCATTTTAAAAAAATCCCAACTAGTAAAATTAATTTATAAATTTTCAACTTGGAAATTAAGAGGTGCTGACAAAACATGAAAAATTACACAGAAGGGAAATCCATTTATAGTTAAAGAAATGAAATTAGAAGTTAGATATAAAATTCAATTCATTTAATTGAAAAGGGAAATTATACTTGGGATCAACCATGGGGTGTTCATAAATGTGGTTTTCATCATCCAAATTACCAAACAAGAATCAAAATATGTACTTCATGGTGAAACGATCAAATGGATATGAAAATAATTACTGTAGAGGTAATTTTCTGTAGGTACCGATGTACAAACAACGATGATATTTTTGAAAAAATAAATAAAATTGAGAAAAACTCCACAAAACACCTGCATTATGCTTAAGTTATTCCCATCATCCAATCTCAATGTCACATTCAGTCAAATTTGGATGAAATTTAAGTCACATATATTTGACCTGAAAATAGGGAAAATGTGATTACACCATGATAACTCGATTGAGAGGAAACTAATAAAAGAATGATCCATAAGTATTTGAGAGCTTACCTATATAGATATATAGAGACTGTTAATGACTGAATCAGGAAATTGTCGAACGAGTTGTTCTCATACCTAGAATAGGCTTGGGAAAAGCCCATGACTCTAAAAATAGGGCTCACATAGTGTAAGAGGAGAAGAAAATAAATAAGGAGGATTTTGGAAAATAAATATGGTAAACAAACAATTTTTCCATAAACAATTGAGTTGCAGGGTTTGGTTCTATGGTTTGGCCAAACCCTGTATCAACTATGTGGAGAATAGTGCATAAGTACTTCCTATTTGGCAATAATTGTGCGTGATAGGTTTCAGAAAACCATACATAACACATGCACAAAACCCCTATACACTTATTGTAGGTTACACATTTTTCTGTTGAGGGCCTCATGGTTTGATAAAAACTGTGCAGCTTATTTAGTGCACACAATCCTTTGATTATTGTGGTCCCTCTATAATGTTCCGACCATAAAAATTACATGTTATAGTGTTTTTAGCTAGATTTCACATATTACATTCCCAAATATCATTTAGGTACATATTTCTTAAATTATAAGACAAAAATCATACATATCAACCCAAAATTATAAATATTTGGTACCATTAAAAAAATATCTATTTCTTCCAAAATATAAAATTTTAAACACAAATCAACATCATAATTTTGTGAAAAATATTTATTACATTTAACTTGAATTTTACTTTCTCTTACACATCATTATTAAATAAGAAAATAATTTAAAATCATTGTATCAGTACAAAAATCTCATGACGGGTTATAAAAATATAGAATGTATACATTAGTTCATAAATACTTGTAAACATATGAAATCAATATCAAAAAGTCATACTTGACACTCATATATACATACTTTTTAAATCATGATATTTCCATTAGATTTAAAAAAAATAAAGAACATAAATCGAACTATAAAGGTATATTTGTGAAGTACGTAAATAATCTTGTAATGCTCTCGACTAACTTATGATTTGTGACCCTCATGGCTACCATTCAATGTAACCCTCACAACTACCATATTGTCTAATCATCGTAGTAACACTTGGAGAAACCATACATCCGACCTCCATATTACACATAACCAATTCATTGGAGAGATATATATGTCTCATAATTCATCATAAAAAATTCCCAATTACAATAAAATAATTATAAAACAAGTATAATTTCATCAAAACATTTCTTTTGAATTTTGTAAAATAAACTTTTGAAAGAGGATTTTAATAGAAAAGCCTCATACAAATATTATATAATTGATGTGATACATAATATTGTGGATGTAATATGTATATACAATGTAAATAAAAATAATTCAACATAATATACAAAAATTCACGCCCCAAAAAATTTTAATACCACATAATAAATGAAGAAAAAGGTTAACCCAATAGATGGAAATTAGTTTATGAATTACCATACCTCAGGGTTTTCAAACTTCATATTTGTTTAAAACTAATGTATAATAGATTAAATAGAGTTATTAATATCTTAGAGATACATATTAATATTTATAACACCTTATATTATCATTTAATAACATCATTTCACCCTTTAATTGTTAGTATTTTCTTCATTCTATTGTTTTGGGTGAATTCTTTATGTGATTTACATTGTCGGTTTTGTATTTGATTTCCTTATCATATGGAAATGAAATTATAGAAGTGGAACGAAATAGAATTCAAATTTTTTTATAATATTAATTGATTTTATAAATCATTTTTGTTATATGGTGGGAGGATGAATCATTAGATGAATCTTTTAGTGATATCTGTTTAGATGATTTTGGTTGTTCTTTGGTAATCACAAATGAGTTTCTTTATATAACACAATGTTTTGAATATATGTCAACTACATGACATTAAAGAGAATTTATAATAACATTTTAAATAGTTTCCAACCATTAAAATGTTTTTTATCTACTTTTGAAGGTTGTAATAGAAATTGAAAACACATCATTGACGCTTTTGGTAAATCAGCAGAACACAGACAATGTTTTTATTTTCAGAATAAGTTAAAAAGGAGAGGAAGAATGATGATTAATACCTTCCAAAAAAATGAAAAATACATAATATATATGATTATGGATCTTTCATACCTCTTGGATAAGGGGAGGGGGTGGGATTATATGAAAATAAAATGAATTCAACAGAAAACATAATAAAGTGAAAGAGGACTCTTACCACTTGATCTCTTCTCATTGAGATCCTCCTTAAGGCCATTTTTGTGGGTTTTTGGTGAGACCAAAAGGTCTCAATCATGGGGATGATCCTTGGAAAGGGTATTGGGTGGAACATAAGAAATAAAAAAATCTTGAGAGGTGTGAGAGGAAGAGGGGGTGAGGGTGGTATTTATAGTGCAGGAGATGAGGAGTTTTACATTATTTTAATCATTAGTTTAATATTTTTGCTCAAGACTATTAATAGAATGAATTTTTGTTACCAGAAATAGTAAAAAGTGAATGTGAGTAGGATAAAAATTCCATTTAAATCATACATTACTTGAGCATGATGCATAAATTCATTTATTTATCATATTTAATAATTATAAAATTCTATTATCCACAAGAAATTCAAGTATTTCAGAAAAATCACAAAAATTAACCCCAATAATTTTTGGATTTATTGATTTAAAAAATGAATTCCATTTTTAAAAATTAATTTCCAACATATTATTAATTAAATTTTTAAATAAAATTATATTTTATTCCATAAATATAAATTTTAAAACTATAATTGATTTTATATCACCTTTAAAAATTAATTAAAATCTTATTATCATATAAACTTTTGAAGATAAAATAATAATATGATTTACTATTTATAAGGTTCATATTATTATTCATAATAGTTTGTTATTATTCATGAAAAATATCTAGTTGGTTCTGTCAGACTCAAAATAACTTAATGATCATAACCATAGATGTCATTTTTTTGAAATTCAAATCATAATTGTGGAAAAATTAGGTTTGAAGGATAGATTACAAAAATATACTTAAAATGTTATCATTATGTAGAGGCATAATGTTTCTTGAATTTGATTTTTTTTTAAAACCTTGGGGTGTTATATACTTCCCACCTTCTAGAAATCGAGTCCTCGGAAATTTATTTACTTATTAAACAATTTTGGGCACCTTTCCCTTATAGTATTTTCATATTCCCATGTTGATTTTTCAACCAAGTGTTTTCTCCAAAAAAACCATTAACTAGGGGACTACTATATTCTATAATACTTATTCTCTTTGATTGAGAATCTGAATAGGTTTCTATTCATAAGAAAGGTTCTATTCCTGCTAAACAACTTATGGGCTCAAAACCTGGGATGAATCTATAAGATACTTTCTCAACATAAAAACATGAAAAAAAATTGTGTACTTGAGATAAAATTAGAGGTAAATTTACATGGTAGTCAACTGGTCCAAATTGATATGGGATTTCATAAGGTCTAACGAACCTTGGAATTTGATTTCATTTTTTACGAAAATGCATGACACATTCCATGGTGAGATTCTATGAAAAACATGATAACCTTACTCAATAGAAATGACTTTCATACTATTAATTTCACAACTTTTCTACCTGCTCTGATCTATCCTCATGTGTTACTATAACATCTTCACTTTCTCATTCACTTCCTATACTAATTCTCGTCCCATCAACATCATTTCTCTGACTTTATCCCAAAATGATTGAGTTAGAAACTTCTTGGCATATAATGAATTAAAAGGTCCCATATCTATACTATAATGAAAAGAATTATTATATGAAGCATAAAATAAAGAATGATTCATATCCCAACATACCTAGTAGTCCATTGAACAAGCTCAAAGAATATCATCCAAAGTCAGAATAATCCGTTCTAACTTCCTATAAGATTGAGGAGGAAAATCTATATTGAAATTTAATTCTAAGTCCAATTAATTTTAAAGTCACTTCCAAAAATTAAAAGTGAACCAAGGATCCCATTCAGATATAATGGAAAGAGGCACTCCATCTAACTTGAATATCTCTTTGAGGTACAATCGGTATTTCCGATCCAAATACATTATATTTGAAATATGAATAAAATGTGAATATTTATTCAGTCGGTCAACAGTAACCCATATTGAATTGTTACCTCCATAAGTCTTTAGTAGTCCCCTAATGATGTCCATGGATGTATTTTCACATTTCCACTATGGCACGAGTAAATGCTGAAGCATCATCTTCGGCAAATAACACTATTCTTTAACCTATTAACATGCATTTAATTTCATGGTAAAATCTACAATATATATTTTCATTCAATACCACAAATAATAATCCTGAAGGTCTTTGTAAATCATTGTTATACTAGGATGAATTAAAAATAGAGAACTATGAACTTCACACAACAACTCTTTTGTTAGATGATAATCACAAAGAACACAAAATATTCTTCCAAATCTCAAAAGGAAATCATTATCAATGTTAAATTTTAGAAACACACCTATTTTAACCAATTATTCATTTTTCTATAGCTCCCCATATTCCTTCTATGCTTGCTTCATTATTTCTAACAAATATGACTGAATTGATACCTAAAACAAAATAGATAAATTTCTTACAGCAATGTCTTCCAAGACAAAATTTATCAAATCATTAATCAAGGGGTTATATTCCAAAAATAACATGGTTAATGATGCATGTTTTTTTTCAACTGAAGTCATCCACCACATTGTTTTCTTTTCACATTTGGTAATTGATCAGGAAATCATAATCCTTTATCAGTTCTAGACATATTCTATGACACTTGTTTAGTTCCTTCTGAGTCAATATATAATTTAGACATTTATAGTCTGTATATATTTCACATTTGGATCTGTATAAACGATTCCTCTAAATTTTCAAAGAAAAAACCACAATTTATAATTCCAAATCCTGTGTGGGATAATTTAACTCATGTGGTGTTAGTTTTATTAATGCATAAGCTATTACCTAATCATTCTGAATCTAATCACAAGCATGTACCATCAATGGTGCATCGCTATAGATGAAAAATTTACTATTCTTGGAAGGAAGGGAAAAATTTTGAGCATTCACCAATCTCTTATTCAGTACCTAAAGAAATATCACTTTCTTCCATCTAAACAAATTTAACCGAATTTCCTGTAGACAAATTTAGCAGGAAAGATAACCATGCAATGTTTTTAACAAACCGTTAGTAATAATCTTCTAGTCAATGAAAAATAAGAATCACTATAACATTTGTAGGTATTATCCATTTATCAATCTTTTTTGTTTTATAAGGATCAACTATTATTCCATCATTTTTACAATATTCCCTAGAAAAGAAATCATTTTCAAACAAAAATCACACTTTCTGAATTTTCCATAATGTTTATTTTCCTTTAGTGTTTTCAAAACAACCCTTGGATGTTTTTCTTGTGCCAATTTTTTTTAGAAATTACCATAATTTCATAAATAAAAACAACTAAAAACATATTAATGAACTCATGAAATATTCTATTGATAATATCCATGAATACAATAGGTGCATTAGTTAACCCAAACAGTATAAAAACCAATTCAAGATTCCCTTATCATGTATGAAACACAGTAATTAGGATTCTTGCTTCCTTCACTTTCAATTAATAGTACCCTGACCACTACTCAACCTTTAAAAAATAATGTACTCTATAAAGCTAATCAATCATGTTATCGATATGAGGTAAATGATACTTTTTTAATAGTGGTGTTATTTAAGGAACTATAATAAATGAAAAGTCTCATGGAACCGTATATATTTTTAACAAAAAAACATAAATACTCCATTGGGAAGTGCTAGGATGAATAAAGACTTTAAAAAGTAACTCCAACAACTAATTTTTTAAATCATGATGTTACATTTTATCCAATCAATAAAGATGTTTTGAAATTTTCTTAGAGTAAGGAACTACGTCAATTGTGAATTCACCTTCTCGATCTGGTATAACACTGGGTAACTCATTAGGAAAAAACATAAAGATATTCATTTACCATTGGAACATCATTAATCGGAATAGTTCCATTGTTTTAAAAAAATATGAAAAACATTACTTTAATTTTAATCTTTCAATAGTTTCTCGGCTTCCTCACATGTTAAAAATTGTATGGTTCATTTTTGTATACAAACTGAAACCCTTTCCGAAGAAAAAATTCATTAGCTCTATAATTAATTTTAGAATAATAAATATTAATCCAATCTATAATCAGAATGAAATAAAACTCTAATAAAGTAAAAACCACAAGGTTTTCATGTAATAACTTTCCATAGATAACAATAGTAAGATTAATAAAATTTATTTTTGTTGAATCATTACCCCATTGTATTTTGAAAATAAGTTATGCTCTCATTTGTTGAGGTGATATTTAAAATTTTCCGAAAAAAATTCTAAAAAATAATAGAATGTATTGACCCTATATCAAACAAGACTTTAGTAAAATCTGAGAAAAAAAATATACTTGATACCACTATATTGGATGGAACAAAATCTACTAAATTAGCCTCAAAATATCACAATATACCTTTTTCATATTTTATGGCTACTTCCCATCATCCATATATTTATTTTGTAATACATTTGCATAAGGAACCATATCACCACATTTGAAACACTTTATATTTTTTTATCAGATTAAATGTTATGATCATTTTCATTAAAATCTTAGAACATATGTCCAAAATTACCACATTAAAAACACATCCTAATTTTTCTAATGTAGTTCCCATGGTGCTTTTTTCCATAGTTTTAAAAACTAGATACTTGACTTATTTACCATCAAATTACATTAATTGATTATTACTCGTCTCTATCCATATAGACCTCAATGTATATTTATTCTCAATGTAAATGTGATTATTAGAGAACTATATTTATACTATATCAGAACATCAGAAAAGATTCTCTTTACTTTTGATCTCCCATGAAGCCAATACCCTTCGAAATCTGGGTTTCAATCTAGGGAAAAAATATTTTATTTTGTTTTTAAGATCTCGAATTAGATTTGGTGTATACATCTCCAGTCGGGAGAAGTTTTCATCACTCACGACCCATTAATATTTCTCATTTTTCCTAAATTACAATAATTTCATCTCCATACTAAGTCAAACCACCTTTAGAAAATATTTTTCAAAGAAAATAATTTATAATTCATCCCACTCTAAGGCATCAATCTCATCTCTATCCATCATATTCATGACCATCGAACACCACTGATCAACTTCACCTTAAAAATGATAAATGGAATGACTTAACTTTTTACTATATACAAATTCCATAAAATCAAATATCTTTTCATGGGCTTTAATCCATCCTTTAGACACTACTAGGTCAAAAGATCCACTGAATGAAGGAGGGTGTGACCTCATAACTTTTCCACTATCGTCATAGTCATTTATAGGAAAACTGGTTACACTCTTTCATGTATGAAACTTCTATTTATTTCCTCCATTATCTGATCCATTACTATAACAATGTAATTGGTTCCAATTCCTACTATTCATAGTTGTGGATTCGGAAAGATATCAGCCTTTTGGTTCCTTCCAACATTAGCTTCCATATTTCTTCTATGGAAAACCATTTTGAATAGCCATATCATAGATGAAGCGACATGGTAATCTTTTAATGCTATACCATATCAACATAAACATAATCTAAAAATCATTTATTGAGTTCTTTCAACATCATAATAAGTCTTCATGTTATCTAAACCGTGCTCTAATTCCAACTATAAGGTCTCGAACATAAACATTACATATTCTTGTTATTTCGACTATATTTCACTTCATTACATTACCAAAGATATTTTTGGTTTGGAGTTTTATAAATTTAGGACATAACTCATATATATCAACCTACAAGAATAAAATTTGGGTTACATTAAAATAGTATCCATTTCATCTGAAACATAAAATTTTAAACAAAAAATAACATCATGATTTTTTTTAAATATCTTCATAACATTTGAATTGACTTCCTTCTATCTGTTACACATCCTTATGACCAATTTAAATCATTTAAAAACTTGGGATGAGAACAAAAATATCAGTGGGGGTTATAAAATGAAGGAATGAAAACATTTGTACATGAATACTTGTAAACATATAAAGTCAATTTCAAAAAGACATACTTGACTCCCAAATATACTTACTTTATGGAAATTGAAATTTCCATGAGATTTATAAAAATATAAGGACCATAATAAGAGATATAAAGGTATCCTAGGGAATTAATTAAATAATATTGAAACCCTTTTAGCAACCTTATGATTTGTAACCCTCATTGCTACCTTACAATGTACCCCTCATGACTACCTTATTATGTCACTATCATAGTTACACAAAGAGTAACCATGATTCCAAACTCCGACATACACATACCCAATGAATTGCTGTGAGACATAGGTTTCACCCATAATCATAAAAATTCACAAGAACTAAAACACAATTATAAAAATTGAAAATTTTCAAAAATTGTTTTTTGGAATTATGTAAAACAGAATTTTAAAACATGATTTTCAAATAAATTCCATTAAACATAAAATATAATTGAATTGGTACTTAATAGAGGTGTTTTAATATAGATATATACGATAGGTACACATAATTAAACATAATATAAAAAAATTCATCACAAAAATAATTTAATTAGAACATAATTAATGATGTAGAAGGTTAACCTAAAGAACATAAATTGGGTTAAAATTCTATTACCTTAGATTTTCCTTATATAAAATGTGTTTAAACCTCCTGAATAATGATTTAAATATTGTTATTAATATATTTCCAAAACTTTTTAATGTTTATAACACCTTATATGACCATTTCATAACATCATTTGACCCTTTAATTATTAGTATCTTATTCATTCAATTGTTTTGAGTGCGTTGTTTATAGGATTTCCATGGCCAGTATTGTATTTTATTTACTTCTCCTATGGAAATTAAATTAAATAACTGGAGTGAAATTTTATTCATATGAATCCATAATATTAAATGATTCCATAAATAAATTTGGTTATATGGTATGATGATTAATCATTAGATAAATCTTTTAGTGATATCCTATCATTTTAGCGATTCTTTGGTAATCACGAACTAGTTTCATTATATAACATAATGTTATGTGCATATGTAAATAAATAAACAATAAAGAGGTTATATAATAAAATTTTAAATCTGTTTCAAGAATTAAAATGGTTTAATAACTTGTTTTTTAGGACGTAATGGAAGTTGAGAACACATCATCCATGATTTTGGTAAATCAACACTTCACAAACGATGTTTTTATTTTTCAATAAGAGGAAAAGGAGAGGATAAAAGATGATGAATATTTTCCATAAACATGATAAAATCCAGAATATATAAGATTCTTGAGATTTTTTTCCAATTGTATAGGGTGAGGGGATGGTAGTATATGAATAGAAAAGTAATTGAAAAGAAAAAATAAGAAAATGAATGAGGATTCTTACCTTTTGATCTCATATCCTTGAGATCCCCATTAATTCCATTAGTTTTAGAATATTGGTGAGACTAGAAGGTCTTGAACATGTGGAAGAGCCTTGGGAAGGGTATTGGCCAAAAAATATACAGTTCCAAAAGCTTGACAGTTTTGATAGGAAGAGGGGTGATTGCAGAATTTATAGTGTAGGTAGGGAGGGGTTTTAAATTATTTTAATCATTAGATTAATATTGTATCTCAATACTATGAATAGACTTGATTCATGTAACCCAAAATAGTAATAATATCATGTGGGTTTGAATAAAAGTCCATTTACACCATCTATGATTCAATCATGATGCAGAAATTTATTCATTTATCATATTTTATAATTATCAAATTTCACTATTCACCAAAAATTCAAGTATTTCAAGAAAAATCTGAAAAAACATTATCTAGCCATTTATCGACATGTATATTTCAAAAATGAATTATTTTTTAAAATATGATTCTTTATATAATTAATTTAATTTTTGAATAAAATCAAATTTTATTCAAAAAATAAAAATTTTAAAACTATAATTGATTTTATGTCACCTTGAAAAATTAATCAATAAATCATTATCATATAACTATAATAAAATAGAATAATAAAATTATTTACTATTCATATGGTTCACAATACATTTTATTTTACTATTTATAAGGGTATGCTAGTATTCACAAAAAAATAGGTTGGTTCTATCAGACTCCAAATAACTTACTGATCATAGTTGTAGATGTTCGTTTTTCAAAATTCATATCATAGATGTGAGAATATTAGGTTTAACAGCTAGTTTACCATTATCTCCTTAGACCAAAGTGTCATTATTTAGAGAAAAAACATTTCATGAATTTCAATTTTTTTTAAAAACGTTGGGGTCTTACACTAGCCCTCACAAAACTCAACAGAGCACCCAAGGGACCTCTTAAGTGTTTAACTAAGTCCAAAACAACACACTATTGTGTTAAAACACTGAAGAATAACATTCTGATTCTTGAATTAAAAATGACCTACCCAGTAAGTTACACAATTCAAATTCCAATTGATATTCATCTAGTTCCGAAAAATTTCATTGCATTTTCACACGCCCAAAAGAGAGTATATGGGATATTATCCCAAGACTAAATAAGGCACAACGGTTATCAAACCAATCCTAACATGTGATGAATGCCTTGGTGGGTAAATGAAAAATAAATATTTCTGTGTATAATTTTGAAAGACTATATTCCACTCTTTTTACATGATATTTTTCAAATTTTTTGCTTTCTTATATCATGTTCTTTGATTCCATTATGATTTTTATCTTATGAAAATCAAATATTTATGACATGAATCATGATTTTTTCCTTAGAATTTCTAGGTATGAATTTAATATTTTATCCACTTGTTCTCACATCCTTAAGAAAATGTTATTCTTAAATATTATCATTGATTTATATCAACATTTTTTACCATTATTGAGCTTCTGAGCTCATTAATTATTATATTTTCCCTTCCTATGGATATAATGAATGTTTTTATGAAGGCTGTGAGTCATAAATAACTTAGTGTGGGAAGATGTAGATCTTTTATGTACAATCTATTTATGTATCCATGTTTCCAAGTAAAATAAACATATATATTGTTTATAATCGATCATAATGATATATAATGAACATTCATATAAAATTATGTAATATTTATGTATGTAATCTTTGGTTCGCCATAAGATGTGGTTTAGATGTGATACATGGCCATACCATGAATGAGTGGGTAGTGGTTATAATTTGATATTGGAAACAACCCTACATACGAGGGTAGTGTTTTAAATGTGACGAATGACCGTACCTTAATTAAGAAGTTCAGATTTAGAACATGACTTGGGACCCTACACTGAGTGAGACAGTAATGATTAAAAAGTTGTATGAAAACATACACTGAGTGAGAGGGTGGTGGTTAAGATATAATCGATGACTCTATGTTGAGTGAGAGGGCAGTGGTTAAGACATTAAAATAGACCTCACCCGGAGTGATAGTTTGTCATCATGTGACTGTATACGAGACTAGAAAATGGTGCAATACATAACCATATTTGAGAGTGTAGCGGATGAGATATATATGTAAGACCCTACCCAAGGGATAAGTTATGGTTTAGCATATTCTTTTGAGTCTATTTATATTCTATTATTTTAAAATTTTGGTGAGTTAGGTATTGGGGTGTACTGTCTATATGCAATGAACATACATAATTACTTTCATGTTATATATTACATTTACATTTACATTCTATCTATGTATATACACTATGTGATGGATTATATAATGGGCACCTGGTGAAATCATATTGAGTTTTAAACCCACACCATACATGGGTACCCAAGTGTCTTTGTTGTACCCATGTATTGTTTTTCTAATGACATGTCATATAAGTTATATAGAAGTAGTTGATGGATGAATTTTGCCATATTTGTTCAAGAATGAACATAGATTTTATTTTTGACACTCAATTTCTATTTTGTTTTGTACTAGTCACCCTAGAGGGTGACCATGTTGTATGTGTATATTATTATTATATTATTACTTTATTTTATAACATGATGATGCTATCTAGTTTTTATTTTTCTTCCTATTATCTATAATACTGTATTCTTAATTTAATTTTATATATTAGTTCTGTGAATTATTTATTACTAGTTGTGATGGTTCTACAACTATACTCTCCCTAATGTTTTTAAAAACTCTCCCCATAGTTCATCATCCTATGGAATATATAGAGGCACAACTGATGTCCTATGGAACATAGACTAGGATTACATATGTGTGATTTTAGAGAGGTAATTATTGTGTAAAATCATAGTATTATGTTTTTGTCTTATATTTTGGGAATGGTTTTTAGAGGTAGAATGTATTTTCAGATCTTGGGATTATACTTATGCATGGTTTTATTAAACTCATTTATGACGAAAATATAATTTAACAAGGACTTTCATTTTATTCCACTTATTTCCATTTTTATGATTACGATGATTAAAAAAGTATGATGTTATAAATGATTTTCTTTACTCTTGTCAGGTGTCGAAAATAGACTATGACTTCATGTGTCATAATAATGACATATATATACCTATATATGTTAATTATTTCTTATTATTGAAAAATGTTTTTTAAAAATAAGAAATGTATATTATAAAATATTTTAAATGGGATTTTTTTTAAGATTTTTATTGAATATGACTCAAATAATTCATGTTTCCACAATTTAATATTCTACTTTTTTCATAAATAAATTTATAATAGTGCTCTATTATTTAAAAGCATTTTATTTTTTTAAATTTCAATTGTTTTCTTATTAGGATTTTTATTATTTTTCTCATAATAAATGAAAACCTATAGTTGGTTGGTTTAAGTAAAAGGTTCTTTTTAATGGGATCTAGGTATTAGTTATTGGGTAAGGATAGTTCATTAGTGACAAATGTTAGTTTTTTAAATTAACCATGAGTGGGATAGGTTGGTCATATAATTTTTAAGGTGGAATAACGGGTTTACACTCTCAATAGTGTGTATGGAGGACCCTTGTAGTTAAGGATAATTGTTAATGTTGATGGAATAATGATTTTTTGTTTCATATTATTTTAATTTTTTGTTGTGTACTTGCTGGATGTGAGTATTAATCATAGTTTAATATTAAAATGGTTTAATTATTTAAAAGTTAGATAAATTCTCAATATATATGAGATCTGGTGTTCTTTTTTATCTAGTACTTTCTTTGAGTGAATTGGAAAAAAATTAACCTTGAGAGTGTTGTGAGGTGTAAGATAGACATACAATATTTGGTAGATTTTATTTGGATCCCATATTTATTTGGAAATTCTTAGTTATGTTTTGTTTCACTTTAGTGTAATGGTTATGGGTCATGATAAGAAAATACTTGTGGGGCCCGATGATGTTAATTAGTGGGGAGATATAACATACCTAGGGAACTATGTTCTGGAACACTAATGATTTTGGATACAATATGTTTTTTAAGCCTTAAGATTTTTGGGTAAATGATGATTTTATGGGGATGGATGTCACATTAGTGAATGACAGTTAGGTGGGTAGCCTAAAGTTAACAAACAATTATTTGTAGATAGTTTCCATTGTAATATTTTGTATAGTTATATAATTTATCCAATTGGTAGGACATTGGTGAAATATGTATGGTAGTGGGAATTTTGTGAATTCTATGAACTTTTGGGAGAGAGTTTATATAGAGGAAGATTGTGGGGTATTATTCTGTTTTTTATAGAAATCATGATAGGAATTTGGAAAATTGTAGGATAACAACAATGATTACCTATAGATATATATTGCAGTACATTGGCTTAGTAAAGAGGTTTTGGTTGTGGAAATAGTTTAATAATAAGAATTAGTAATTCAATATATACAGTACCATTGGATGGTGATGAATTATGAGGAATGTCTCAGCTAATGAATGTTGGGATAATGGTCAGACATGATTGTCCCAATGCAAGTAGAATGTCTTACAGAAAAATAGTGCTTAGAAAATATGAGTAAAAATCTAGGGTCCACTATGTTTAAATATATTTGGTTTGGTAAATGGTATTGATTTTCTTTTTTTGTTCATTGTATATCATTGGTTGGTTATATTTACGAAGGTCCGTCAAGATCATGAAAAGTTTGTTTTACATAAACTATCCTAAATTCTGAACTCAGGGATTGGAGTAAACATATTTTGATGAGTAAGGTAGTGTGTAGTTGAACATGTATAATGTTAGTTTTTGGGTGAGAAATTATTTTTGGTATGATGGTTCATAAAATAATATGTTGGAGGTAATTCTACTAGTCTATTCATGCAACCCGCACATTAGGTTGGTAGTTATTTATGTCAATATATTTGAGATTCTAGATATAGTTGGTTTTCTAATGATTACATAAATGCATGGGATTTTGAGTGATCCATATATTGTTTCAACGATTGGATATTTTTAGAGATCATTTTGTAGTGATGGTTTTATTAGTGTGTTCAATGAAAAACAATGCATGCGTTTCAGTGAAGAATCTAATTAGAGTAATTTTAATACACAACATTTTCCTGGTGGAGGTGTTAGGTTATAGAATGAGTGATGTTATCCTTATGGGATAATGTCATTTTTGATACAAATTATTTATTATGTATTCCTTGATTGTAGTTACAAATGATTGATTCAGAATTTTTTTTTGAAATTAGATGTTTCATTTGGATGATGATTGATTCATGTGGTGTTGGTCATGATAATTTTTTTTATGAAATTCGTTGGGGTTGGGTTGATTGTCATTGTATAGAATTATTGAAAATTAATATTCTATTACATGAAATGGAATCATATTTCAATGGATGGATCAAGGATTTATGGATCATATATGATTATTCTTTGGAATGATTACCCTTATTGTGGGAAATTTGTAAGTTCCTGTGCCATTACATGTAGTGATGTTGAGAGGAAATTGGAATTTTGATCTATCGAATAAAAGTTTTTGGATTATTAATATATTGATTAAGATTCCGAGAATTGGAAAAAATAGAGGAAATTTATGTACATATTATTTTTTTGTTTCAGTTATAATAGAATTCTTTGTGTGGAAAAAATAAGAGTTTTCCTTTTTTGGGGTATAAATTTTTGAATAGATGGATTAAACTGACGGGGGTTTCATCTTAATGATTTTGAAGGATAATGGTTGGTAAGTAAAGCCTCGAGTAACACTAAAATTACTATATGTATGTTCCTTCTTGTCTCATATTGGTTTGAATTATAGTGTGAAATTTTATTCATGCCATAATGAGTCCCCAGAAGGGAGGGCATCAAAATAAGGTTCTCAAACACACTCTAATGGTGTGGTTGTAGTATTTGGTGTGTCTATGGGGGGTCCATTTCAGTATGACCCTATAGGTAACACTAAAATTCATCCTCAATGTGGTATTATTCTAACACATTGTAGGGTATGACACTTCAATGGTTTTCTTTTTTTAGGATGGGTATACTAATCATTTTAGGGTTTTTTTCCCTTTCTTCTTCCCAACATCTACTCGGGGGAGGGACTCTGGGTAGACAACTCTTCTTGTTTCCCCCATAGAACATCAATTAAAACCATTGACTTATGGTTGATTGTTTTTTTTTGGAATTTTGGATCTTAGTAAACTCTTAAATACATTTTTATTCTTCATTCTATGGTTTTTTTGTTTCTATTTGATCAATTTAGTTTTTTGATTGAGGACATCCAAAGTGTGCATATTCTATTTGTATACTAAATTTTTTCTAGTGGTGAACCAGAAAAAAGATTTCTCACATTTTCTTTGGAATTCATTTGCAATTATTTTTTGATTTGATGTCATATGATGGTGATTTTTTTGATTGGTTGGGATAGATAATTCCATTGATAGATGATATGTTGTTGCATGAGGTCCAAACTATGTCAGGTTACATGGTGTGATTTCAATGGTTATGCATCATTTAGTTAAATTTATAATCAAATATAAATTATTTTAATTATTCTTTGGGAATTTATTTGTAGAGAAATTGGAAAAGGAATATTAAGGATCTTGGTTCATGATTGGACTGTAATACTGTGCTTCTTATTTTGATAATATATTCTTTTTTGAGGTAGGTGGTACCCTTAATAATTTTCTATTTGTGTTTATGGATGTGATTGTGTTCCTATGACTTGAGATTAGATTATCTATTTTTCAAAGGGTATGGATAATCCTTAATGAATTAGTTTAGGGGATTATATGTTATATATTATTGGGTTTTGATCTAGAAATCCTCAATCAATATTTTCCCCTATAATGTAGTGCAATGATGACCACGAGATTGTCTCTCTAAGAGGTTGCAATTTTTGAGTTGCAAAACTATCGGTTTTATTTAAGATTATTTTGAAAGAATATAGACATGGATGTGTGATTAAAATCATGGAAACTAAATACCAATAAAAACTAAAGTGCATAAAAATTGTAGAACAAGGCTAAAAATTGATTAAAAATAACATGGGGTTTTAAATCAGAATTAAAATAGTGGTCGCGGGCAAGCATCAACCTCTCAAACACTACCCTCTTCCTTTTATAAAAATATTACTTAATAGGATTTCTAAATTCACCCCCAAGGTCTCCCAGGTGAACACTCAAATATCAATAGATATCATATCAAAACCTCAAAATGATTTTCGTCCCTTATATAGAAGTGATTCAACTAATTGAAGACGTTCAAGAAATCATACCTAATTAAAATTTTTTCAATGATAATGCCTCACTGAGGAAATTTAAATAGTTAAATAAATTAATTTACTTCATAGAAGAAACAACCATTCAAAAAATCATTGAAAATATATTTTAAGAATGAAAACTACTTCATTCATTCAAATGTTTAAATTAAAAATAATTTAAAAAGGAGAAGACACATTAAGAATGCAATTGAGAAGAGAGTGTTTATCAGGTGTCACTATCCACAGCCACTTTTTTCTTAGTGATGCATTGCTTCAAAAAACATGGTTTTATCCATCATAGCATTGATGTATATAATCTCTATCATGATCATGACCTCCACCATAGAGAAGAAATTCTCAGAATGGTTTAAAAGAGGTCCAGTGGAGTGTAATTGTTCCATATTTTTTAGAATCCCTTCAAATGGTTAATGAGGGTTGTATTTATAGTTAAAATTTTTCAAAACTCAGGACTAATATGTCTTTATTTTTCAATGCATCTCTATCTTTATGACGTGGAATGGGGTTTCACATTATTTAATACTTCCGATTTATCCTCCGTGTGCATGAATCACATGTGATTCTCATTTAAAACATTGAATTCAGTCACCATGTGAAACAGGGACGTATGTTTTGTAAAATTATTTCAGGTATTTTACCATCATCACAACTTTTCTAGTGCCTAAATTTCATTTTCCAAAAAGGCACATCATGAAATTGAATTTAAATTTTTTTAACTATGATACTCCAGTTTTCTATCTTTGATTATTTTTTGTCCAAAATATAGTGTCATGCCACATCACTACACTCGCGAGGTGAATTGTATTTCACCTAAACCCAAAGATAAATTAGCTATTTGAAAGTATTTAAATGTTTAGAAATGTGTAATTTTTTATTAATATTTAAAAATTTATTAAATTCCCATAACAATTAAGTTTCATAAAAATTAGAATATTTTTTGTGTTTGGGACCTTAAATTAAATATAAAAACAGTGTAAATATTATCTCCACCCATTACTATCCCTTGATAAGTGGCCCAATTAATTATTTTTCCTAGATATAAAGTTCAAAGTAAATAGGAAGAGTTATGTGACCTTGTAACTCCTTGAGTGAATAAAATAGAATCTAATTCTGACCCAATGGTTAGCTTCTATCATTTGTTTGAAAACCTATACTAAACATGATTATGCATTTTCAAGATTTTTTCACGATTTCATTAGTTTATTTCCATCCACCTCCTTCATGGAAAGAAAACTAGATACACCTCAATCAAGAGATCACCCTGTATACCCCTTGGTTAGAAATTTAACACCATTATCCATTACATTTTATATTTCAATTATATAATAAAAAAGTTTATTGAGCAAGGTATTATTTGATATTCATGAGGTAGAAGAAAATAGTAAATTACATGGGATTATAATATATTTCACCATGCACAAACGATTTCAACTTCTTAAATCATATTAAATTTAATTAGTTATAGAATTAAAACAACAGTGACTCTGGAAACACATATTACATCTCAATGATTAAACCCCAGTCATGATATCTATGATCAAGGTGGTTAGATATAATTGTAGAGTGAATGATTGGAAAATATTAAAGACATACAGAGATAAAAATCACTTCAATTTTAATGAAAATGAAATTATAGTTATATAATTTGTAACGAAATTCTAATCCTAGGGCCAGGATGCAGGGAATCCTCTTAATGAAGGGGATAAGTTGTTTATGTAAGTATTTACCAGGGTTTTCTATCACGTTTATATTTGTTCATGGGATTCTCCATATAAGTTTTATTTAGAATTAAGATGTTTAAAAATAAGAAATGTTATTAAATGATTTTCTAAATCATTTTAGTCTTCATAATATTCTAAGAAAATATGTATCTTGAATCCCATTAAAAATCCTCCCTGCTCATATTTTTATATTCCTCCTTGAATTAGTTTTTATAGTCAACATAAGATATGTAAATGTCATTAATGGTTGTGGATAACAAGATGCATTACATTCCATTATATCTTTTGTATGAGTTTATAATTATAGGGAGAAATGATTCAGAATACATAGGCATTCAACATGCCATTGGTCAATATTAACAATTAATTGGAGATATGGATCATGTTAGAAGGACATGGGAATACACTAAAGGATTAATAGCATAAAAATTCTTATTATTTTCTTATAAATTCAAAAAACATTATATCTATAGATTTGGACAATATTTCTCTAATTACAACACCTCAAGCACCACAATGAATCTCGTATTCTATTATTACTTATTAATTTAAGGAATCATATGAATCTATTTAAGGAATATTATAAATAACCTATTATAATGGCATAACAAAGTAAAAATGTTATATATAAATACCGTGATGTATATTTACCATTACATATCACTAAAAAGTAACATACTACAGACGAGAAATATTACTTCAGTGGAAAATTAATTTTCTCAGACTTATTATTTGAAGGACATTATGTATCATAGGGAAGATATAACATATTATTTTAGTGGAATAATATTATATTTCACATCACTCTTAGTCATGGATAAGAATCCTACAAATGATATATTTTATTTAAATACTAGTTATTTCATATATAAGGTTTTTCCCTTTTGAAATAACTATCAAACTTCTTCAAAAATATTTATAAAGATGCTACACATCATATATAACTCACTCACATATGGACTAACCCATACATAAGTGTTTTCACTTATTTTCAAACTATTCTTTTTGAACATGATGAATTATTTTTTCAGTACTATAAAAGAATCATATATATTTATTCTTTCTCTTCATTGGAACTTTTCCAAATTTTGAGTATGAACATAAATGTAATCTTTTAAAATAAATCACTTATAAATTTATTCATTCTACCAAAAGTCCATCCCCTCACTAACAAATTAATTCAACTTATAGGATTAATTATCTATAATGTTTATCTTATATATAAATATGAATTAAAAAATTATTATTCCACCTAATACATGAGAAATATTTCATAAATAAAAAATATGACCCTTTCAAAATATTCTCATCCTTAATTTCAGACTTGAAATCATCTAAAATTTATATTATTGTAAAAAATTCCTCTTTATTTAATATTAACATTATGGAAAATACTTATTAAACATCAAAACACAAAAAAAAATTATATTTAGTTGGAAATTTAAAGTTTAATTTTTTAAAATATAAATTAAAACCATGAATTTAAGATAATTATTAATAGTGTTGAAATTATTTCAGTAAAATAAATTGGTGCCAATTAGTCATAAAATTTAAAAATCATTGTAATTATTAAATAAATCACCAAGTGAAATAATGAAAAAATATTATCTATTAATTCTATTATAATAAAATATTACACTCATGGGAAATCATCAAATATCTATATAAAATCCACATAAAAACCAGTAATGAGAAATCTTTGTATTATCATTTTATAAATAAAATTCATCATGTGACATCATATTAAATAAATTTAAACATATTTACTTTAGTAAAAGAAATATTTGTTCAAAATCAAGATTCTATATATGACCCAATCACACCATAAATAGTTTAGAAATTCATGTCATTATCTTTAAAATATAAATTTAATATATAGTTACCCAGATAATAAAAAACATTCATATTTCACTATAGGACAGTAAAAATACCCATTTGTCCCCAAAATTATTAATAAAAATGTTTTAAATTATAATAATCTTTTCTACTTTAAATTAGGGGCTCAATATTGTAATGAGACATCAATTAAAAAATTAATATCTAAAAGGTGGAGGTAAAAATATTAAATAAAATCACATGAAAATTCAAGTGAAACTAATAGTAATATACCTCAATAAATTCCAATTGAAATATTTTACAGCACGTTACATGTATATTAAAGGAATTTATCCTTATTATACATAAATAAAATGAATGATTTTGACACCATTGTGGTGGGTGGAATAAAATATTATTTATATTCTCCATGTTTGACATAGTTGTTCAAAAACCATGTCTCTCCAAGAGAATGTTTTGGATGAATCATTATTCCTATAATTTTATTATAGGTTTTCTATTCAAAATTTTTTAACACTCCACTATTCTAATATATATTTATTGTAAAAAAATTTAATATCATCGATAGCTTGCAATAAACACTATACAAAGTCTAAATGAACCATAATAGTTTGTAACGTTATAACATTACCATTAAATAGATGGGTATGAATAGTATTAACTAAATTATTAAAATTATGGAGTTTACACATGTATAAAATAATGTTATTGTTTATAAATTGATTATAAATGAAAATGAAATTCATTAGAAAATAAAAGAAAATATTTTTTGAAAAAACAATTTTGAAGCATGAAATGTTTTTTAATATTGTTACATAAAAATAATCTCTTTTATTTAATGATTAAAATAAAATTTAGGTACATTTTAAATCAAATAACTTGTTTATTCATTCATTTTTAGCTTGGTGTGGTATAAGAATCAATCTTGTTATCTACCTAAAATTGGAATTTTTTTCTAAAAATTTTTTTCTATAAATTTTACACACTTATTTTAAAATTATATTTTTATGCCTTTATAAAATATATTTTAAAGAATATGTTACTTAAATAATTATTTCAAAATAATTATATAGTGATGTTTTGATAATTTTCAGAATAGATTGATTTTTTGATAAATTGTAAAAAATATTTATTTTTATGAAAAATTATATATTTTTTAAATAATCTAAGAAGATCATTTTTGTTTTAAAATTATAATAAATATAAAAAATCAGTGTTTTAAAATTAAACCAATTTATTTAATTACAATCATATTTTTGAATAGTTTTATAAAAAAGTTTTATCCACAACAAAATTTATTCTTTGGAAAACAACTTTTCAAAACATTTATAGGTCTACAATGATTTAGAAAACATGTATAATTTTTATTTTATGGGAATATTTTGACCTTATATCGTATTTGGTCCATTTATAGACCATTTTGGACCCTTTTTCGATGAACTTTACATGGAATTATTTGAGTCCTTTTAGAAATTACTAGTGTTCCACTCACATAAATTATAAAAGGGAAACCCTCTCCTATATTCTCCTCACATAGAGAGAATTTTATATCATCCAATACATAAAATTTCCCTTAATTAACTGTATAATAATGACATAGAGTCCCTATTTTGACCATAAAACCATAAAAGGTTGGATTAGTTATAAACATAAAGATAGTGTATGAAAATAGTTATATTTATTAACCATATTTTTTTATATTATTTATTCTTATACCTCATTTAATATTTTTAAAATTTGTTGAAATAAAAACATAATGATATTCCATATAATAATATTCTATTATGTTAATGGGATAACATATTTCAATCTCGTCTTCCATCAAAGGAGAAACAATCCCATCAATCGTGTTCACAACATTCTACCACCTCACAAACCGATGTAATTTTTTTTCGACAACAACCTCTCATGGCTAGATATATTTATGGATTTAATGTATATATATAATATTTATGATATAATTGTACTTATTTAGTTATAATATTACTTATACCTTATTACCTTCCAATCCGTTATAATGTTATTACGTTGCTCACACATAAGTGTGGACTACCACATCCATAAAGTAATGTGATTTGTTTTTCATTTCCACATTAGATCGAAATTAATAATGATAAATTTTATAAACTTAGTGAATATATATTATAATATTATATAATAACTATTTTATAATGGTGAGTTTCTATTTAATTATTTTTACCAATATGTTGAAAAAATGACATTTTTGAAAAGTGTAATTAATTTTTCGATCTTTATATTTTATGGATTTACCTAAATACAATTATAATGAATATATATTATATTGATATTATTATTATTATTTATATAATGATACCATTATTATGGTGAAATGATTTAAAATACCAAACCAAAACATATATGAAATATGAATCATTTATTATAAGTAAAAGTGTTTTTAAACAAGAATTATTAAAAAGATGGTCATAAATAATTATAAGTAAATTATATAGGGTATTTTATATATGATTATGGTTTTTTTACATAATTATGATAAATAAATAAATAAAAACATATTAAAAAGAAGATTCATATACATACCAAGTAAGTCGATCTAGGGGTAAGGGTTTATTTCATAATTTAATTAATATTCAGTATTGTTTTTGTTATGGACTATGCTGGGTGAATTATTTTATATTATTTTCTTAACCATAATATATTTTATTTATATTTGTTTATTTATATATAATACATGATTAATATTCAATATCTTATATCTATGCTGTGAAAATAAAAAAATAATAATTTTATGGAAAACCAACCATGTTTTTCATCCAAGTTAGGAACCTTTCTCGTCCATGTCCATATATCCCACAAAAAGTTTAAAAGATTATTTTTAATATTATTCAATGATTTACTAATGGAATTTCTACATATCTAATAATTATAAAAAATGGTTTTAAAGGACAATTCTTGTCTTTTTCCAGACAATATACCTTTTACTATTTTTCAAAAGTGTGAAAGAAATGTTTTTTTACTTACATGTTCTTTTTATGACTGGTCATCACTTTGAATGATCATTTAAAATTTTACAAGATAAATTTGAAATATAAAATTATTCATATATTTGAGACTTTTTTTGTTTTGAGAAAATCATTTCAATATGTAATGTGATTTTTACTCAAAAAAATCAGGGATCTTATTAAAGTATATTCATCTATGTCAGCATTATAATGAGAGTATTATAATTTATTGGGATGTGATATTCTTATAACATTATCCATTCTAATTTGGTTGGATTATGATTATGTTTATTTATTTTGTGATTATTAAAATTTCATATGATGTTTTTCCAATAAAAATGTTTATATTGATTATGTTTCACCCCTTTTATATGAAGAAAGCACTGATCTTATTAAGTGATGTTAAAGGCCCTCTATAGCCCCTTTGTGCATTAGTATACCTGATGAAAAAAATAATATTTTGGGTATTTGGTGTACAAATTACCTATTTATGTATGTTTTCTTGGTATAAGACCTTTAAGTTAAGATTATGATGTCTAAAATTGTACATTAAATCATTATGAAACTAGTTATTATTATCCACATGATTATTTCTGATGTTATTCTTCCATGGATTTATTCCCCTTTTATGGTATTATTTCTGTTGAATATTTTATTATTTTATATCTTATACAAGTTAATAATGTTTTATTTAATTTATTATATCTTATGTTTTAAACATTATCTTCTTGATAATATTTGCTCACCCATTATTATATTTTTCTTTACCTATAATACAATTAAGGGATATATGAATGAATGAGGAGATTTATAATAAGAAATAATAAATTTCTCACAAAATATATTATAATATATTTTATGTTTTTATGTAATTTTAGAATAATGTGTCTATATAGTCTACAATGATTATTTAACTATTCCATCATTCTAAATGCAATACATTATTCATATTACAATATAGGAGAACAATAAAAAAATCTAGTCTACTATAGTATGGGTTTTTAAAATTGGTTGATGATTAATTCTATGATAAACATTGATATCCATATTTAAGAAAAAGTAGATTAGATAGCATAACCCTATCATAAAACTCTGAGGATATGTAAAATGGTAGAATAACATCATAATATTTTCATATGGGGGAGATTATATAGAACTTCGTTGTCTAGATACTACAATTGATTGTTGTTTTAGAATATATTTATCTAATTTTATTAACAATAAAAAGAGTATGTTTGAGTACATCATCACTATTATTCTGGTGGGCGGTGAGTGTTCCCTTACTATACACCTATTTTTACACTCTTGAAGGATATTCATGGTTAATATATTGTTTTCGTTAATAACCATTGAGATGTATTTGAAAATATTTATATTATTTGAGAATATTTCCAAAGAAACCATTTTTATGATTATGATATTATCAGTTTTTAAAATTTTGAATTTATGGTATGTGTTTCACTTGTTATGATATTATACATTATGATTCACAATGTTATAATATAATAAAGAGTACTCCATTGTTTAGAAGTAGTACCTATAATAAGTAATGGAAATAATATAAATGCACATAATCCATGTGGGTATTTACCTCTATGAAAGGATAATGAATTTGGAGATGGAGAAAAATAAATAATAACTATATTGGGGTATCTAAATTAGGTTATGACCAATAAATTATTCTTTATAGAGAAATATATTGATAAAAAATGTGGTGTAAAAATGTAATAATACTTCGTACATAAAAAAATCATTAACCAATGGGAATAAAAAATAATTTTAACCTTGGTTGTGGATAAGTACACTAGAGAATATATTTCTATTATTGGAAAGTAATGAAAGGGAGAAGGTTTTCATGGTAGTTTATCATATCTTAGGGGGTCCCTATTAATGGTGGTAATAAATTCAAAACAATATATTTGAGGAGTAAATAAAGAGAATGGACTGAAAATTTTAATGAACTTTTTCTGAAAGTTATGTTTCTCATGAGCATGGATCTGACATGGTGATACAATTATCGAGCTTAAGATAAAAGAAAAATAAATATTCTGCTACGCATGAAACCACCTTTATAATGATATAATAGAATGATGTGGAATACATATGTGGTATAAATAGTAATATTGACCATTTATTTTATGGTCCATAGAAAATATTGCACCCCATGATATTTTGGCATGTCTCTTTATAAATTTAATCTCTTTAATACCTTACATAGCACACAACACCTTACTTAAACGAATAGTAAAATATGAATATGAACTAGATGTTAAATTGATGGGAAGTAATATTATTAACAATATTATGACATTTCTATATTATATATTCAATATAATTCTTAAAATTCATCCTATCTATTTTCTAGACATTATATATAAATAAATCATCTTGATGCATAAAAATCTATAATTTTCTAAATTATGTTTTGTCGCATTTTGTCAATGAAGCTATTTTAAAATTCATTTTTTCTACTATTATTAATTTTATTTGAAATAATGGAATTTAAATTTAAGATATCTATTTCATAATTATATCGGTGTTAATTTTAGTTATATTTTTTAGAAAATATTTATTTTCTAATGAATAGTGAAAAATAGTGCATCTGAATTAAAAAATAACTTTTCATATAAAAAAATTTAAACGAAAATTTATATTTTAAATTTATTTTATAATTAAATTATATCAGTTTAAAATATATTAATACAATTTAGTTCAGTGGAATAAATTTTAATTTTAATTGGATTTAAAACCATTGTAAATATTTGAGAATTTTTACTTTAAAAACCAACTTTCTCACCTCATCTATGGGATTAATTTTAAATTTATTTTAGCCACTTATATGTTTTGAATTATATAAAATTTATAAAATATTTGTATTTATTAGGTAAAAATTATTTTAATATATCCCTTTCAATATTTGTAATATGATTAGCAACTTCAGTATTGTTTCTTACTATTGATAAGGGAAAATCAGCTAATTAAAGGTAAAATTAATTATGATAAGAATAATAAAATTACACTAAAACATAACCAAATTTTATTTCATGATTTAATTTTTACCTTTTCTATACTATTAAATAAATTATAACCTTTTTTATCTACTGAGATATGATTATGATATTTATAATATTTTATTTATAGAGAAGTCAAATATGTCATACTCATGTTTTTAATAACTATAACATTATTTAAATAGGTTTATTAAGAATATATACTCAAATATAACTGTTAATTTTAAATATGAAGGAATTTTATTTATTATAGAAAATTATTTTAAATTTTCAGTGAAGGATTAATTAACTTAAATAATTTCACAATAGTGATGCAATAATTATTTTATTAATTGAAATATAAATTAAACGATAAAAAACACTAAAATATGAATAATTTTCTATTATTAATGTCATAAAATTTTTATAGATTACCATGAAATTTTATTTATGTTTTTAAAAATTTAATTCAAAGATAACATATTTTATTGATATTTTGAATTGTTAATGTAAAGAAAACTCTCAAACATGACAACAATGATATTACAAAATAAATAATATTTAAAGAAACTATATAAAATTAAAAAAATCATAAATACGTAAAAATGATTTAGAATGGATCATAAATGTCAACAAAGATCAATTTATGATTATTTTTTAATTTTATAACTATATTAACCATCAAAGAGTAAAAATCCATGTTGTCATGGTAATTGTTAAAGCGATCAAATAATGGTTAAAACCAAAAGATAAGTTTATTAATGTGAAAAAAATTGTATTAAAATTATGTAAATAATGAATTTAGACCCATAATAATATTCAATAATAAATATATCATATTTTACCCAATTCAAATAGAAAATTAATTTATATTATTTTAATATTTTCAGAGTTCCCAAAAGTGCCACTCACCTCAATTATAAAATGGAACATCCTCTCTCACTTCTTCACAACAAATTAATACTTCTATATCAACCAATACCATAAAATATATCTTATAAAATTTGGTATTGAAGATATGGAGAACCTATTATTCCAAAATACAAAACACTAGAAACTTTGGGAATATATCTAAAGGAATTCCACTAAAGAAGATGTGATTCTTTCTATACCAACTCATCCGTGTTCATTTATTTTTATACTTCATTTTAATGAGTTTTTTTCACCCTAAAATAATAAATATATTTAAAAATATTTTATAATATGTTATTTTGATGATTTTACCACTCTATTTCTCCGTTTATCAATCCTATGAAAAATGAAATCACCACACGTGCATACGTACAACTTACCTTCTCCATAATGTGGTGTAATTTATTTTTCATCACCACTTTACATGTATGGGTATAATGATGGAAATAATGGATATATATGACAATTGTGACATGATAATTATTGTATAAAATTAAATATACCATCAAATTCCTTACCCTTTAACCCGTAAGGAAATGATTCCATCACTAGTGCGAACATAAGACCTACCATATCCAAGATGAGTTGCTGTTCATTTTACATTTTCTCCATTAAAGAATGACTATTAAAAGGTATATAAGGAATAAATATGGTATCTATTACCTTAATATCATTATTTAGATGAGATAACTATATTTCATGTATAATAATCGGGATATACATGACAAAAGATGAATAGGAAAATGAATTAGTTAAAATCATAAACAAAGGTAATAATGAAATTTTATTAACAAACAGATATAAGTGGGTCATATATGATATTATAAATACTAATATGGCTCTAGTATAAATTATTAACATGTTTTAAACAATTTTAAAGGACGTTAACACATGTTTAACTAAAGAACAAAACAAGTTGTGGGTTTCTCGTCCCACTTTTTCTTTCATGAGAAATATGTCATATTCACCATTTATTTCTTTTATGTGGTGATTATACAACCCATTTAATGTATTAATGAATTATTATATTTTTAGTCATGGTATTTAATGATTCATTTATATTTATTTATTTCATGGGACATTTTTTTAACCAATTTTAATGTGGTAATGGTTTATTACACAATATCATCATTAGTAGAGATTGTTTAGATATATGTATCTACTAAGGAATATTTATTTTACACTACTAATTCTTATAAAAGGGGTTCAAACATGTTATTTCTGTTATAAAATTATTTTTGAAGTCATTTTTACCACATTATTATTTTTGAAAAAATATTTCTAAAGTAATCTTTATGTCTTTTTCCAAAACAATGTACTTTATAACATTTATTACAAATTTTTAAAATGAATTTTTTAACATTTACTGAATGAATGGAATTTCATACCATTAAAACACCTTAATAATTTATTTATTTCATTAAAAATTTCAATGGTTATATTTAAAGAAAAATATTCCTTTATTACATGATCAATTATTAGATTTAAAAAAATAATTTGAATATGAAAGGGTATTTTTCCTCAGGAAATATTTCAATTATATATTTAAAGTATTTCTACATATATAAATATTATTTTTAATATTATGTTGATAATATGACTTTTTGATACCATTCATCATATTTATTTGGATAGATTATGATCAGTTTTACTAGGGATGTACTGATATTTTGAATGACTTGTTCTTATATTATAAATAGTTGTTAATTTTGTTAAGAAATTATTGTTGAGTTGTATTCTTTTTTTAGGTGAGGAATGAATTGGAATTAATATGAATCAGGTAGGGAATTTTATAGCCATACATACATTACAAGGTCTCTTTGTCCAAAATGTACTTGGTTTTGGCCAAAGCCTTAACCATTTATAAGATTCATAGCAGAAAACAATGATGATGTTAGATTCTAAACCCAAAGACATGATGATGATAAATTCAAAGCCTGAATCCTCTAATGTATGTTTCAAATGTATGTAATTTGGAATTCAATAATTTTGAGGATATTTATTGATTTCCATTCGATTATTTGATTAGTAGAATATCTATCCTTATGTTTATAGCTCATATGATTATTTATATGGTGTTATTTTATCATCATATATTCTAGATATATTTTTCTCATTTTATTGATAAATGGAATGTATTTTGGCTATTAAAATTTCAACAACTGTCATTTCTTATTTATGATATCTTCCTTTATATACATACCCTTACTAGAAATTTTATCTCAAACCCTTCTTATGTTATATTTTTCAACCAGGTTCCTGAGAAGTCTATTATGAATTATATTAAAGGTTAAGAAAAGGGGAATAATGGTGTTATCAAGGAAAAAACTTTTTTTATATTATATATAATATTTAATTTTAATTTAAAATATGTATCCAGTTTAAATAAACTACTGAATTATTTGGTGCTTTGGGATCCAATTTCATGTAACTTATTCCAATGTAATAAAGTAAAGCACTGGCTCCAGGCTACTAGGGTTGTTTTCCATGAAATCTTTATTAGATAATGTTTAGTATAATCCTTGTGAACTATATTTATGTTACAATATATTATAAAATTAAATCAAATTATTTTTATTAGAAATATAACTTAATGAACTATTCTTATGATTCAAGGATCTGTTATACCTAATTATTCAGTTTAGGATACATGATTCACTAGTTCTAATATCAAAATTTAATTGTTATAATGCTATGAAATATCTATTATATGCCATTGTTTTAGAAATTGTACATGGTGTAATTAAATGAAACTATATAAATTAATGTAGGGATTTCCCTCCTAGGAAAGAAAATGAATCTCATGATGGAGCTACAACTGGATCTGAAAAAATTTAACTATACTATAACAATTATTTAGGTTATGAGTAATAATATTACCCATATGGAGCATCAAAATCTTAAATGGGTTGTAAAAATATTATACCACTTCAGGAGAAAACAACCTCCATCATTCAATGGTATTACAAATCCATTTTTAGATGATCCATAGATAAGTTCCTAAGAGAGAATATTTATAAATTTTTGGTCATAATGTGAGATATAATGTTGTAATGGAAATTTATCATCTATCATGGGATGAATATAAATAGTGTATATTGATTCAAAACACTAAGGATTCAAAAGAAATATCAAAAAAGTAATATAACAAATTTAAGGATCTTTTATTTTTAAAATATGTCCCTCTTGATATATGATAATATATGGAGAGACAGTTATTGATTACATGTGAAAACAATGATGAAAATGTTTCTAATTATTTTTAAAAGATTTAAATAATATCAAGGCATGCTGAGGAATAAATATATAACCCATGGAGTAAGATTGATTGTTTATTTGATGGGCTTACGCCATTCCTCCGAAGAAAATATTTATCCCAAAAATTATGATCATACAAAGATATTGTATCGTGTGGTATCAGGATAGAGAACTAATTATCTATGTCTTATGACTCTAAGTAAATGTAATAAAATAAGAGAATGATGCGACAATAGACATATAAATGGAATAATGGAAAAAATATTTTCAAATATGTGAAACATGCGGAAATAAACAAAAAGGTACATGATCAAAATGAAAATGATTTCATTTAAAATGTCTGGAAAAAGGAATCCAAGCTCATGATTGAAAGGAAAATAAATAATTTTCTAATGTTCAATTATTCTACTATATGTAAGGGGGGAACTATAAAAATGAATGCCCCAAGCGTCAAGGAAATATACAGTATAAAAAAGGGATCAAGGTCATGATTATACTGTTACTATAATAATAGTTTAATATTTATAATATTTGTGTTTCTTGATTAAAAAGTTATGTCGTAAAATTATTTTATTACATATATTATAGTTATTATAATCATAAGATATATAAGGATTGTACAATAATACTTCTTCATCATCGATTTGGATGGGTGAAAGTTTTCATTATGGTTTTAATGTGATCCAATATTAGTTATGTGACAATAAGATCTGCATTATTTTGTTTGGGGAATCTAATTTTAAGTTGATTTTTGAAATGTAGTAACCATACCTCTAAATTTATGGACATTGAATTTGTAATGAATTATTTTGAATGAAAATTAAGGTAACTTCTTAGGGATTGGAATAATTTGAACATTATATATTATTGTTTATGGTTAAATTGTGATTTATCATATTGAAAACCCATTGTTAACCATTTTTCTGATAAATATTTAGAGAATGATGATATAACATGCATACCTTATGATACGGTAATAGTGGTCCATGTATGAAAAATTTATCTTGAATATCCATTTTTCGATATAATAAATAAAGTGAAAATTGATGAAAGTATGACCAATGGATGATATTATGGATGTGAAATGGAATTACTAAATTATGTTTATTTTATAATGTGTTTATATGTATAGTATAATAATACCCCAACTATAGGAATTTGATTTTTGAATAGAAACGTTATCTTCTAACATTTCTTTATGAGAAAGCAATTGTCATTTAACCAATATAATTTTTACAGTTTTATGATTGTTAAATTTCTAATGACTATGTTCCATATCACTATTAATGAAGAATTGATAGTTATATTTCTCTTTCGTGTCAATGTTTTCACTTCTAACTGATGATATCATATTCTAAAACCTAATTTTGTGGTGACCTCCACATTTATCTTTCCCTCTAATTAATAAGATGTTTTATTAATCCTAATTGTTATGTTTGTTTCCCACAATAGAATTATCAAGTATCAAACTTTTTTTGAAGTGTAATTTCAAATTGTGAGGAGATAATTAATTTTATGATGGGAGAATGTAAATCCCCAAGATTTTATGGTACATCGATTTTTAAATATAATCTCTTCGATAGTATACATTGCATGGAACACCCAGCTTAATCAAACAACAATACCCTATTAAAACATAGATGTTAATTTGATAGGAATGAATATTATTAACCAAATTATGAAATCTATATATTATACATCCAATATAATGTTTATTATTAATCATATGTTGTTTTTATAAATGAATTAAAAATATTTAAATTTGAAGAATAAAAAGCTATATTTTTCTGAAGCTAGTTTTCCGACCTTTGGACTGGGAACATATTTAAAAAAAATATTGATATGTTTAAAAATTATATATAATTTTTTTTTAAAATAGGAATAGAAAAACTATCTTAGGGTGAATTTTTGGTATTTTCTTAGAATATTGATTTCCATTGAAGAGTGAAAAATGCTGCATTTTAAATGAATAATGACTATTCATCTAAAATATTTACAAGGATAAATTATTTTTTAATTTTGTTTTAATGTAAAATTATATCTATTATACATTTATTAATCTAATTTAAGTAGTTTGAATAATTTTTATATTGAATTTAGATATAAAAACATCGTATGTTTTCTAAAATATTACATTAAAAACCAAATTAATCTCCAATTCTATGATATTAATTGTAAATTACTTAATGAAAATTTTTGTTTTAATTTTTCTTAATATAGATAAAAATTTTGATTCAAGAGGTCCAAATTGAGTAAATAGTTTCATTTTATTTTTTTTCCTACATTAATAGTCATTTTCGTAATTTTGTTAATACGATTGAGGGTAAATTAGATAATTAATTGTAAAAATATGTATGATAAGAATTAAAAAATTTCCCAAACACTTGACCAAATTTTATTCGATGAGTTATTCATTACCATAATCATTCAATTATCGAAATTATAACATTTGGGAGCCACATGGATGTGATTATGACATTTATAATATTTTATTTATAGAAAAATCAAACATGTCATACTCATGTTTTAAATGACTAAAAAATTCCTTATTTCTAATTATTATGAAGATATATTTGACTTTAAATATTTGTTTGAAATATGGTATAATTTATTTCATACCTTGGTTTTCTTATTAACCCTCTTTTCGAGTTTATTTTTCGGATCTCGGTATTTCTCTCAAGTCTCATGTTTTAAAAGTTTGATGTTTTTGGTAATGTTCTATGTAAAGATGCAAAAATTACAAGGAATTTTTTTTCTTAATTTCATTGAATTTTATGAGTCTTTGGTTTATAACGGCGCCTGATTCTGAGGGCCGGTGTGCACCGAATCATTTTCTGAAGTTTTGTTCAGGTACATTCAGTGAACGTACGTGCATGTTTTTATATCTTTTGACCTGGTGAACAGAATTGAAATCTGAGGACACCGATGAACTCGTAGTGCTAGTATTCTCTTAAGGAAAGCATTACCACAGTTGCGTTTTCTTAGGAAGAGAAGTTAATTTTTGGAGTTTAGTTAAAAAAATTTAAATTATGTGTACATAATTTGTATTTGATGGTGGTTATTTCCTTCAAAGAAGAGTTGATTATGGGGCCCACATCCCACATAACCTCCCATGGGAGGATAATGGTGGTGGGGACTATATGAGCCCTAACCCCATCAACTCTCCTCCTTACACACCCCTCTTAACTCTCTACCTCCCACATCAATTATAACTCTCCACCTCCCTTCTCTCAATTAATTATGCCAACACCCTCAAAAATTAATTGTCTAGCATGTAATAAATTATTTGGCTCATCCTTTTGAATTATTTTGAAAATTCATGTTGGGAATAAAATAATATCTTAGGCTATTATTTTTGGGGTTGGATTTTGTTGTGTTGGGGAGGCTATACAGAATTGGAAGGAGAGGGTTTATCTCTCGATGACGAATGGTGATGAACACGAAGAACGATGACCTCTTCGACGAAGAATGCCAATTCCACCGAGGAATGACAACCTGTCTTCCTCCCTCTTCAGTCACGACAAGGAATAATACGTTGTTTCCTCTTCGGACGCACCCCGATGTCAATGGAATAAACTTCTGTAATTCGTGATGCCCGACCTCCGCGACACTCATCTTCCACGGTTCGTCGACGTGCAACGTTCTTGAGATCGAGGTAGGGTGTTTGTATAATTTAATTAGATTAAATTATAACTTCATTCTTGTGGAATGCAAGTGGTCATCTTTGGTCAATTTTTATCGCCTAACGCGGAGGTCACGAGCCAAATTCACATGGCCCGACGAACCTCCGATGATTCTCGAATATTTTGGTGGTGGAGAATGGAGGTGGCGACGTGAAAAGGTGGCGGTTGTGGGCCAACCGTGTGTGGAAGATCTACGGCTCACTACCGTGGCCCACTTGGGAGAAGAAGAACCGGCTGGCCATAGCAGGGCGGGCTGGAGGGACAGCGGCGCCCCATGGTGCTGTGTTGCGGAGGACCGCAGCCCGCGTTCCGAGGGTTGCTTCGGCAGGCGAACCGGCTGGCTCTTTAGATGGCTAGGTTGATAGAGGTCGTGACGCTGTGAGAGCATCACATTAGGGAAACAGTGGCCCGACCATGCGGGCTGATCACACCGAGAAGCCCGGCCAGCTTCGGCTGGTCAGATAGGAGGGCGACACCACCGTTTCAGAAGACTGGGGGTCGCGCCGCCCGATTGGCTCGGCCAGCTGGCCGAGACGTGGCTGGCCGTGAGCCAGGCCGCGCCCCACCGGGTCGTGTCTCTCGTCATTGGTCTGGGCCGACCCCTCATCCGGGTCAGACCCGTCGAGCCTGGATGGCCGACATGCCAGCCCACCGGGCTTGACAGGCCGGGCCCGTTTCACTTAAACGAGAATAAATTCAAGACCGCTCGTCCGATCGACGCGCCGTCTACGGCACTGGGATCCTCACGACGAGGAAGTACTTTTTGATACTCTTAGTGAGTTTTGTATGACTTTAGAAAATGGTTGGGTTTGGATCGAGTGTAAATCCAACCGGGCCCCTTGAACGGAAAAGCCATTATCTCTCAGTCCGGACGTCCGTCTGACGAACTGTCAGCGGAATTGTTAATATCGTTGAGAAATGTTCCCTTGAGTAAACCCCATTGTAGTTTGGGGTATAGTTGTGTTACGGTTGGGTTGGTTCATACACGAAACCAACCGGGACCCCGGTACTAAAATGCTAAAAACTCACAGACCGGGCATCTGATTGATGCGTCGTCTATTGTGTTGAGACCACTATGACGAGGCAGTCTATTGAGATAATTCAACTTGAGACTTCATGACACTTGGAGTATCAGGTTCTGGCATGTGGAGCAGACCCTCCGGGTGACAAGCGAGAAGATTGCAGTGAACTAATAGCTGGCTGAGACTTGACGACTGCTGACCGATTGACTTGGAGTGATTCAGATGGCCCAATGGGGAACACTTGGTTGTAGTAGTAGACGGATAATGGGGGAGTGCATGGTTGTAGATGTAGACCCACAATAATCGACATAAGGATTACCTCTGTAGGCTATGAGGGGGAGCTCTTGGTTGTAGCGGAAGACCCATGGTGGGAATTTCTTGGTTGTAGCAGCAGGCCCACAATACTCGACATGTGGAGTACTTCAGCAGTATAAGGTTAGTGGGAAGCACTTGGTTGTAGCGGCAGACCCACTGTACTCAACAGAGGAGGAGTTCTCCAGCAGCCATGGTTTCGACATCATAAATGAAAATCCTAGTTTGAGCTGAGTTAGTGACCTTTGTGTTTTCCTCATGACTCGGATGGGTTACATGATAACATAGGTATATGTATGGCCATATACCTATGTAATGGTTATCTCTTGAAATCATACTTTGTGGATTATCATTGTTGGATTGTGTGAGACCTTTAGGATATCGAGGTCCCTACTAAGTACCATTATACTCACCCCTGCACGGGATATGTCCACACCTCGTTGTGCTGTATGCAGACGACGGACATCACAGATGGAGGCCGAGACCGCCAGGACTAGATGGTACCCGCAGGACGACCTTAAGACGTATCGGTACATGGTGGAGTTTAACAAATGTGGAGTGCTGAGGAGGCCATCTGTACTTATCCTTCATGTAGGAACCCTAGAGGATGATCCAGGAGCTGCTTCCACCTTCGATATATTTTTCTTTTAGTTGTACCCATTTTTCCTTTCCTTCTACATTACTATTGGTCTTTTATTTCAGGCCCCTTTACTTTCAGCACACTTTTTATACTACTTTACTTTGTTTTTTATTCCGCTTGTACTCTGGTAGTGTGTGTTACATTTTATAAAGGCAATGCCTTTCCAGTTTTTTTGGGAATTATTCCTTTGGTGCTAGTCGCCATCCCCTAGCTTATGGAAGGCGGGATTGGGGTAGTCACGATACGGTCCCCGGAGGGACGGGTCATTAAAAATTGTATCATAGGGAGGTTGGTTCTACTGCAGAACTTAGGACTCTGATATTTCTTTTCTATGAAGAAATAGTGTTAAGGGTACTAAGTGTGGTTTTCAGTTCAGGGAGTCCAGTGTTGGTGCGGGCGGCCGACGTATCCATACACTAGGACCCTGAATTTTGATTTCCGACTCAGTGCATGAAAAAACTAATTGCGTGTGAGGTTTAAAATAGTTTTGATTATATCAGCTCAAACCATGTGAGCTCACCAGGTATTGCCTTTTGACAATGTCACAACTGTTCTTTCAAGATACCTCCCTGTGGAAAACTAGTTAGATCCCCAAGTGTTTTGCATAATGACAGCCCGTCGAGTGACGAGGCCTCAGTACAGGGCCCTCTTCCAGTTGAGGCACCAGCAGTACTAATTCTTGTTGGGACACCAAAGCCACCAACCCCACCAGTAGAGAGTGCACACTGCTTGAGCGTGCTGCTCGAGTTCCAGCGCCTGGGGCCACCCAAGTTCAGGGGAGAGACGAACCTGCATGCGGCTTAGGATTGGATAGAGGATTTGGTGAGAGTTTTTAGGATAGTAGGGACACCAACATACTTCATGGTGATCCATGCTGACAGCCTCATTCTGGTAGTAGTAGGAAGATGGTGGAGCCTGATGCTCCAGGTCCACAACAAGGCGACACTTCTTTGGGAAGACTTTGGGAGCCTGTTCCGGGTGGAGTTTGTCCCATCCACCCTTTGAGCGTTGCTGATACAGGAGCTAATTCATCTGAAACAGGACATCATGAGTATAGCTCAATACTCAGTGAGGTTATCTAACCTCTCGCGTTACTACACTGATATGGTTCGAGACCCATTCTTCATAGCCCAGACCTTTGAGCAGGGACTCTGGCAAGAGATTAGAGCTTCAGTTGTCTCCCACAGCTTCCTAACATAGACGAGGGTGTTGGAGAGTGCCCTCCTATTGTATAGTTTCTTTACTGAGCAATATCTAGAAGAGGGACCCACTCCTAGTCGACATGTAGTGGAGTCTTCTACAGCTGGCAGTAGATAGATGATACAAGGGTCCAAGAGGTCGAGACACACAGGTGGGAAACCACATGACTCAGGAACGTGTGTGCGAGGCACCCGGGGTAGAGAATAACTTACCATGAGTGGACAGTGTTACTCCTGCAGTGGGCTAGGTCACATGGAAAGTGACTATCCGACCCTCCATACAGACGATCGAGAGATAAATGAAGGTCCTCCCAGACAGAGGCATAGGTTCTTTCAAGACGGTCCGTAGGGTGATGGCGAATGTGTCAGGGGAGCTAGCCGTGCAACTAGTGCTGGATGATGCTTCGAGGTGTTGCCACCCCAACCACCAGGAGGTCCACCCCGATCGCAGGGAACTGGTGGACAAGGGAGAGCACAACTTCAGCCAGCTGAAGCATACAACCAAGGAGCTTCGAAAGTAGGTAGACGGGAGCAGGACTTGTTCCAGGCATAGAAGACTTTGTTAATGATGCTTCTAGATTAATTGATGTATTTTTTTGTGGTTTCATTGTGTCTTGGTACTTTGAGCTGCAGTAATAAAAGACACTTCTCCTTGTGACGTTTGCTTTTCTACCCTTTTTGTGTGGTTAATACTAAGAAGTCCCGGTTAAAACCATTTACTTGACTCTCACATTCATAATTTCTACTGAAGGAGTCACAATGATCATACAATGATACCGAAAGTGTGACTCAACCCTTTTAGGAGAGAGTAATAGTTTGATATCTTGGTAGTAGAGTCGAGGCCTTACGACATCATCCTTGTCATAAATTAGCACGATTCATGTCAGGATTGACTTTATTAGGCAAAGGACGTGATTCACCCAGGGGATGAGACTGAATTTCGATTTTCAGAAGAGTATAAATCTTACCAGATCTTGTAGAATATAGTTTAGGAAGGGTGAAGTCGGGTTCTTACAATTGGCTAGTCCCACCCATAGTTCGTTGAGTGAACGGTTTGCAGTTTACCCTAATCTATATAGTCTCAGTTGTTTCTTCTCTAAGAAGGACCTGATCCTGAGACAACGGAAGTGGCTTGTGTTCCTCCGGGACAATGAATTCAAGATAATATATACTTCTAGGAAGGAGAACGTTGTTTCGGATGATCTCAGTAGGAGGTCTGGTTTTCAGCTGCTAGGAGTGAAAATGGGAGCGGGAGGCTCAAACTGCGTGCACAGAACCCACCATTTTTCCCTAGTGTGTGTTGTAGAGTTACGCGAACGTAAAGCCCTAAGGTTTAGGAAATATAAAGACCTTAAAATTTCAAGGAATTTTTTTTCTTAATATCTTTGGAATTTTATGAGTCTGCAGTTTCAAACGGCGCCTGATTCTGTGGCCTGGTGTGCCCTGAATCTCTTTCGGAAGTTTTGTGCAGGTACATTCAGTGAATGTACGTGCATGTTTTTCTATCTTTTGAACTGGTTCCCAGAATTGAAATCCGAGGACACCGATGAACTCGCAGCATCGGTATTCTCCTAAGGATACCTTTATCGTATTTGTGTTTGCTCGGGAGGAGAAGTTAATATTTGGAGTTTCATTAAAAAAAAATAAAACTTATGTGAACATAATTTTTATCTGATGGTTGTTATTTTCTCCAATGATGAGTTGGATGTGTGGCCCACACCTCACATAACCTCCCATGTGAGGATAATAGTTGTGGGTCCCACACGAGCACTAACCCCTTCAACTCTCCTCTTTATCCCCTTCACTTAACTATCCACCTCCCACTTTAATTCTAACACTCCACCTCCCTTCTCTCAATTAATTATGCCAACACCCTCAAAAATTAATTTTCAAGCATGAAATAAATTATTTGGCTCAACCTTTTGAATTATTTTGAATGTTCATGTTGGGAATAAAATAATAGCTTAGGCGATTATTTTTGGGGTTGACTTTTGTTGTGTTGGAGAGGCTCTACAGAATTTGAAGGATAGAGTTTCTCTCTCGGTGAAGAATGGTGAATACCACGAAGAACGACACCCTCTTCGATGAAGAATGCTGATTCTACTGAGGAACGACGATGTGTCTTCCTTACTCATCCTCCATGACAAGTGATAAGACGCAGCTTCCTCTTCGGACGCACCCTGACGTCAACAGAATCAACGTCCGTAATCCGCGATGCTCGACCTCTGCGACAATCGTCTTCCGCGGTTTGTCGACGCACAACATTCTTGAGATCGAGGTAGGTTGTTTATATAATTTAATTTGAATAAATTATCCCTTCATTCTTTTTTAATGCAAGTGATTGTCTTTGGTCAATTTGTATCACCTAACGCAGAGGGTGTGGTCCGAATGCACACGGCCCGATGACCCTCTGAAGATTCATAAATATTTTTGAGGTGGTGAACGGAGGTGGTAGCGAGCGAAGGCGGTGGTCGTGCGCTGGCCGCATGTGGAAGAACCGCAGCCCACAACCGTGGGCTGCTTGGCCAAAGAAGAACCAGCCAGCGGTACCCAGCCAGGCAGGAGTGACCGTCGCACCTCATGGTGCCGCACTGCGGAGGACCATGGTCCGCGTTCTGTGGGCCGCTTCTGTAGGAAAACTGGCTGAGTTGAGGGAGGCCACGACACCAGGAGGGTGCCCCACTATGGAAACAACGACCTTCCCGTGCGGGCCACTCACACCGGGAAGACCGACCATCATCAGTCGGCCGGACAGGAGGGCGGCGCCGCTCGGTACTGTCGTTTTAGAAGACCGGGGGCCGTGCCCCCTAATCAGCCCGGCTGAGGGCCGGGCCGAGCTGCGCATCATCGGGTCGGGCCAACCCCTTAGCCGGGTCAGACCCGGAGAGCCAGGACGGGCTGACGCGGCAGCCCATTGGGTATGACGGACCATGCCAATTTTACTAAAACATGAATAACTTTAAGACCGCGTGTCCGATCGATGCATCATCTACGAAATTGGGATATTCATGATGAGGTTGTCCTTTTGCGATACTCTTAGTGAGTTTTGGATTACTTTAGAAAACGTCCGGGATTGGATCGAGCGTAAATCCAACCGGGCCCCTGTAACGGAAAAGCTAGTATCTCTCAGACCGGATGTCCGTTTGATGAACCGTCACCGAGGTTGGTATTCTTGTTGAGAAACGACCCCTTGAGTAAAACCCATGGGAGTTCGGGGTATATTTGAGTTACGGTTTGGTTGGTTCGTACACGAAACAAAACGGGCCCCCTGGTACTAAGATTTTAATAACTCATAGACCAGACGTCTGATTGATACGTTGTCTATTGCGTTGAGAACCCTTTGATGAGGCGGTCCTTTGAGATACATCAACACGAGACTTCATGACACTTGGAGTATAGGCTTGTGTGATGGGGAGCGAACCCTCCCGGTGATGAGAGAGCATAGTGCAGAGACCTAGTAGCTGGCTGAGACTTGACGACTACTGACTGATCGAATCGGAGTGATTCAGATGGCCTAGTGGGGTTCACTTGATTATAGAAGCAGACCCACAGTGGAGGAGCACTTGGTTGTAGCGGCAGTCCCACGGTACTCGACATAATGAGTACTTTTGCAGACTATGAGGGGGAGCGCTTGGTTGTAGAGGAAGACCCATGGTGGGAAGTGCTTGGTTGTAGCAGCAGGCCCACAGTACTCAACAGGTGGAGTACTTCAGTAGTCTAAGGTTAGTGGAAAGTACTTGGTTCTAGAGGCATGCCCACTGTACTCAACAGAGGAGGAGTTCTCCAACAACTATGGTTTTGACATCGTTAACGAAAATCCTGGTTTGAGCTGAGTCAGTGACCTTTGTGTTTTCCTCATGAATGAGATGGGTTACATGATAACTTATGTATATTTATGGGAATATACCTATGTAATGGTTATCCATTGAAATCAAACATTGTGGTTTATCTTTGTTGGATTTTGTGAGACCTTGAGGGTCTCAGGGTCCCTACTAAGTATCTTTATACTCACCCCTACATGGGCTATGCCCGAACCACATTGTGTTGGATGCAGACGACGGACAAAGCTGACGGAGGCCGAGAGTGACAGGATTGGACGGTACCCGGAGGATGACCTTACGATGTATTGGTACACAGTGGAGTCTGACGAACGTGAAATGTTGAGGAGGCCATATGTACCTACCATTCTTGTAGGAACCCCAAATGAAGATCCATGAGCTGCTTCCACCTTCCATCTGTTTGTCTTTTAGTTTTACCCATTTGTCCTTTCCTTGTACATTAATTTTGGGCTTGTATTTCCAGCCCCTTTACTTTCAACACACTTGTTATACTACTTTACATAGTGTTTGCTTCCTCTTGTACTCTGGTACTGTGTGTTACGTTTTATAAAGGCAATTACTTCCCGATTTTTAGGGAATTATGCCTTTGGTGCTAGTCGCCATCCCCTGGCCTATGGAAGGCGGGCTTGGGGTAGTCATGATACAGGCCCTGGGGGGTGGGTCATGACATTCTAATTATATTTCGTTCTGAATTTATTCCTTAGTTTTTCTATATTTTTTGTTGAAAGGTTTAGTTTTTGGGCTTTACAAGCGGTGTCACACTATTTGTGCATGGTTAGAGGAAACCATGTTGTATTCTCTAGGATCCCATGCAGGTGTTGGGATGCTTCTGGTTGAGGGTGAACATATCATAAATAGTTAAGAAAACCATATAGATAGTTGTATGAAGGTTCTATATCATTGGGGAACCATTTCACAAGTTTGGAATATGGTTTCGCAAACCCTCCATGAAAACCATGCAAACTGTACAAATACCAAAAAAAATTGTGATGTTACATTCATACCCTCTTCTGATTTTATCTTCAAAATGACCATTTTCATATTACTCTAGTTCGTGTGACACAATGGAGTCTTCTAGACCAATATCCAAGCTTCCCCTTCATCCCATTGTGTGAATATAATATTTTTCCATGGTATTATGAGAAATTTATCAATGTATTATTCTATTCTCTTCCCCCCTTCCTTCTCATTAAATTTTATTTGGAGTTCCTATTCCCCCACGGTCTTATAGATCAAGGATTCATTTCTTAACATGGATTATTTTTGGATTTTTTCTGGTTTATGGTTTCTCTTGGATGATCTTGGATCTTGTATCCTTTATGAGGTTGTTCTAGGTGTTCGTTGTTGAAGTGTTGTGGGATTGAGGCCGGGTTCCCTTTACAGATTCCTTTAAATTTAACAATCATTATTTTACTGCTTTAAGATCCTTCCATAAAAGTTAAATATTGATGTGTGATCCTTTTAATATTTTATTGGTGTGAAATGTGATGATTTCATCTATATTATAATGTGAATTACATCGTTTTGTTGTATTTTCATAGTAAGTGTTTGATAAAATTATCGGTTGGATTTTTTATGCGATTGGTGGATTTTAAATGTTAGTTTGGCTTGAAGAATTTTTTGGGATATATAAATTGTGGTTTTGGGTTCCTCAAATGGATTTATAAATAGTTTTGAATCCTGAAAAATTAATGACATGTGATGATGAAGTGCATCCCATATGTATTTTTTTGAAAAAAATTGGGTTTTCACATGCGGTACAAGAACTTAAATGGTATTTTTTAAATAATTTTTAAAGGAAAACTATGGGTTTTCTCCTTTTTGGAAAGGTGATTATCATTATTTAAGAATGGATTCTTGAGGAACATTTAACAATTTTATTTAAAAGTGGTGAATTTTTTTATCATTAAATCCCTCCATTGTTAAGGTTATTACATCATTTATATTTAATAGATGGGATGTCCTCACCATGGAATCATCACGAACCATTTATGTTAATGGGTGGGATTTACTCACTATGGACTCTCACGACCCATTTAAATTTTGAGGAACATGGTATCCTAATCAGGGAATACATTTAAGACCTATTGTTTATAGAAAGATATTGATCATTGGGGTGGATCAAGGTGATGCATATTGTGAGAATTATTTATATATAATATTTTTTATTGTATGTGGATTCTTGGTTATCATTGGTTGGCTCACGCCTTTATAATCATGACATGGAAACCAGAAATAGCTATAGAATTTTATGAGAACCATTGGAAAACTAGTTATGATTATTCAATGACTAGTTTTTCATAGTATGAGATATTATACATTTTCCAATTTTCTCTATGTGATAGTTCCCCATGGAATGACCTTTTAGGGTGTGACTGATCATGTGGGATAAATTTGTTGTCATTGGGTGATCCATGCTTTCCGTGATGAGTCAACATGTATAGTATGATCTGGATTATTTAGAAGGTACTATGTTTTCTGATGTATATTGTAACTTTTTCATCTACAATAGATGATAAAGATAATTGTTGGTTGGTTACTCTTGAATTCTTATTCTTCATTACTCTTATTATGTGATCATTTTTATAGATTACTTTCATGGTGTACCTCTTGGTTACAAGTTTTGTTTCGGCTTTTGAATGTTCATGGAATGATATTTTGGAATCATGTTGAACATTTTTTTCTTCTTAAAAAAAAGAAAACATCTACTTTTCGCTTTTAAATTCATATGGTTACCTCTTGGGGAAGAATGTGGTTTTAAATGGTAAGATGGTTTAATGGACTTTGTTTTGTTTTAATGTGGAAATTTGTGGAAAAATAATAATTTTTCATATTTTCTTCAAACTTGAAGATGATGTTTCTTTATTTTAGAGGATGTACATAGGTAGTAGATTTTTATGGGAATTCCTACTAAGTTTGAATATCCATACCTCTTGTTCATTCTCGTTTTATCCTTTTTTGTTGTCTTCAGATTGGTTTTGATCACTGTGGGAGACAATTTATCTTTGTATCAAAGAGTAACCCTTAGGGTCACATGGAAATGTTTTGGTTGTCATGTCACTTTGGGTTTTTGTTAAATTTTTTTGTGTTCTCAAATTTGTCAATTGATATTCAATTAGGTTATTTATTCATTCGGGGTCCCCTATTTATTTCCACTATTCAATTTATTTATTTATTTTGGGAAAAAGCATACCCTTTGGTTACTATATTGATTCCCAACATTATTTTACAACCCATGAGGATCAGGAACACCCTTCAGACCATGCCATGGGTTGGCTCAAGTGACCGTTTTAGATCCAACCTCAGTTGGTTTGTGAACATTTTATTCATCATAGTAGTTTATTTTTAATTTTTTCTATTGATATAATTACCTTAAATTCCAACACAATAATGATGCAGTGATTATTTTATTAATAAAAATATCAAATAAATGACATTAAAAATATTAAAATAAATTTATTTTGAAATAATTAATGTCATAGAAAAATTTTATGGAATATATTTACATGTTATGGATGAATTAAAATATTAGTTTGGAGATATATTGTTTTATTGATATTTTTAAAAGTCATTATATTGAATACCATCAAAATTGATATTAATCATTATTTAAAAAATTAATATTTTATTAAAATATATAAAATTATTAAAAATATTAAACTCTTCCAAATACTTGTAATTTTTTTTTACAATATCATGAATATTACTTTATGGTTATTTTTTAATTTTATATTATATATCTTGACTATCAAAGGGAAAATGCATGTTTTCATGGTAAGAGTTAAAATGATTAAATAAGGTTTAAAACCAAATGATAATGGTTATAATGGGACCGAAACTTTTAAAAAAATTATTGGATGAGAATATTTTGATCGATCCTCATATAATATTTTATATAATACTTATTTAGGTATTTTCAATTTAAAAATAATTTATATTAATTTAATATTTTTAGTGTTTCTAAAGGTTCCACTCGCGTCAATTATAAAATTTCACCTCATATATCACTTATTCAAACACATTTTAGCCCTATATATTAACTAGAACCTGATTATCAGACAAATAAAAATAATTACACAAGTTATGGATGTCAATTTATTCAAAATGGTCCAACCCTAGAACCACTAAGAGGAGATTAATAGGAGGTCCACTAAAGAGGAGGTGATCATTTTTACTAACTATTTCAAGTTCATTTATTCTGATACATACTTTTCTTGTGTTTGTCAATCCTAATAAAATAAATTCAGCATAATATATATTTTGATATTTTATTATGGTTATGGGATGACTATATTACACTTTTTATCCATCCAACGAAAAAAAGCACCATACACGCGTATGTAGGAATTATTATGTCCACACAATGGTGTAATTTTTTTCATCACCACATAACTAGTATAGGTATAATGATGAAAGAAATAGAAACATATTATTATTATGAACTTTCATTAAATCTATAAAAATTCATTCCATCCAATTCCTTACACTTTAACCATTAAGGAAATGCTATCATCGCTTGTGTGTACGTACATCATACCGTCTCCGTGACGCAATGTGATTAATTATCCATTTTCACTTTTAACTAATGATTATAAAAATTTTCTTAATTAATAAATATGGCATATTTGACCTTAATATAATTATGGAGGTGATGGAACATTATCCTATGCACTATAATTAGGACTTACATTACAAAACATGCATTGGAAAATGAAGCAGTTAACACACGAAACAAGGGTAATAGTGAAATAATATTATCAAAAGAGTATAATAGGATGATATTGGATATCATACATATAAATATGGTTATAATATAAATTAATAACATGATTTAAACCATTATACATTAGGTTAGATAACATCTAACTAAAAGAAATGACATGGTAAGGGTTTCTCGTCTCACATTTACTTCCTTGAGATATATGTCATATTCACCACATATTTTTTTTGTGTGGTACATATACATCCCCATTGATATATTTTATCATGAATATATTTTTATTCATTGCATTTAATGTTTTATTTGATCTTATTTATTTAATGTGGAATATAATTTAATGAATTATAAATTGGTAACGTTTCATTTTACAGTCTCATTAATTTTGTGAGACTATTTATGTTTAAGTATCTTTTGATAAATATTTATTTTCCATTATCATGTTTTCTACAAATTATTCATAATTTTTTAATATTCTCAAATGATAGTTTGAATTCATTTTTATTCATTTTTTATTTTTTACAAAAATATTTAAATGGAATCTTTCTATCATTTTTCTAAAATAAGGCAATTTATGATTTTTTGAACAAAAGTATAAAAAGATTATACTATTAACTTTAATGGTTGGAATAAAATTTATTAGCATCATGATAAATTATGTTTTCCAAAAATTATTAATAATTATATATTTTTTTTTTCAAATAAATTTTTTTACTCATTGCATGAACTATTTTAAGATTTTAAAAATTATTTTCAATATAAATGTGTATTTTTTCTCCATAAATATTCTAATAATCTATTTGATAAATTTTTATACATGTAAATATTCTTTTTTTAATAGTATCCTTAGAATATAAAACATTTATAGAAATTATCATATGTCTATAGATGGGTTATGATTAGTTTGACTGTGGAATTATTAATATTCCATATCACATATCTTATAATATGATTTTTTTGGATTTCTTAAGAAATTTTTATTTAGATGAATTTTTTATTACTGTGAGGAATTCTTTAGACTTAGTAAGTAATGGTTGGGGCTCAATATACCCCTTGATGAAATGTTAGGTTTCACAAGACAAACTAAACAAGGTTTTGGTGAAGGCCTTACGAATTTATAAGATTCGTGGCATGAAACCTTGACGATGTTTTTCTCTTCGAACAAAGCCGTGATGATTATATATTTTTTGAGAAAAGCCTCAATAATATGATTCATATTTCCTAAATTATGAGTTCTATAATTATGAGATTATATATTTATTTTCATATGAAAATTTTATTAGTATAATATCCATGGTTAAGTTCATAGATCATGTGATTATTTATATGACATGATTTGATCATATTTTATTCTATCCATATTATTCTCAAAATATTGATTAAATGACATGTGTTTTATTTATTTTCATTGGCATACTTTTTTTTATTATTTATATTATATTCTTCTGTATACATACCATTAAATATCATTTAGTATCAACCCTTTATTATGTTTAATTTTTTCCCTAGTCTACAAGAAATTTTGTAGGATTGATATGTGGGGTTACACTAAGGGTAATAATGGTGTTCTCAAGGAAACTATTTTTTTTTAAATTTTATGAATAATATTTAATATTAATTTGATATATGTATCTAGTTTACCAAGGCTACTATACTATTTACTCCTTTGGGATGTGATTTCTTATATATTGTAAAATTTTAATAAAGTAAAGCACTGGATCTAGGCTATTGGGGTAAAAGTTTATATAGTCTCTATCAACTAATATTTAGTAGAAACCCTGGGAACAAGGTTTAGGAAAATATAAATTTCAAAAATGAATCCCTATAACATAATATGATAATATATCCAAATAAAATAATCATATTTTTTATAGAATAGTGATACCTAAAATTTTAAACTAGTATTTGTGATTTACTAGTTATGACATTACACATTATGTTTCATAATATTATAATCTAATCTAGTCTATTTCAATTTTTTAGAAATAGAACCTAGAGGATGGAATGGAAACCATATAAATACTTATATAGATTTCTATCCTAGGAATTATAATGAATCTAGAGATATAGCTACAACGAGATCTGAATAACATATAATTATTTTGGGAAATATAACTCAGGTTACGTGTACTAAACATACCTGTATAGTGTTTCTCATTCCAAAACACGATGTAATAATGTTAGACTTCTTAATGTGACTATAATATTCATCATTTAAATGGAATTAAAAATCCATTTATAGATTATCCATAAATAAGTTTCTTAGAGTTGATATTTCTGACTTTGGTATGTAAGGAAAGATAAATCGCTGTTATGGTTGTTTATCACCTCTTAGAGTATACATATCAATGGTGTTAATTTATTCAAAACACTATGGAGGCATCAAAAGTAACAATAATTGAATTAAATGATTTTAAATAAGTTTTTATTGAAAAATATTTCCATTATGGACTATAGGGATAAAATTATGGTGTCCTAGGAAAATAAAGGATGATAATGTTTCTTTGAATGAAGCCTTATTTACAATATTAGAAAGTAATGTTGTGGACAACATATTTTACCCAACGAGTAATATAGATCAGTTTTTATGGGTTACATCCATTTCGTGAAATAGTAATAGTCTCCTAAAATTTTTAATCATACAATGATATTGTCTCAAGTGATATAAAAAATATAAATAATCATCTACGTCCTATGATTTTATGGGAAATCATGAATAGAAGATAATGAATAAGCAAGATAAATATCTGAAATTCAAATTAAATTTTATGCATAAAATACAAAAAATTATTTTCTTTGAGATGTGATTTCTTATATATTATACTAATTTAATAATGTAAGGCACTAGATCTAGGCTACATGGTTCAAGGTCTTTATTTTTGGTATCAGAGAATCTTCAGTATAAACCTTGGAACTATATTTAATAAAACATAGTTTACAGAATGAAATAATTTAATATAATATGGAAATATATCAAAATAAACAACTAATATTATTCATATATTAGTTATACCAGAATTTTTTATTTAGAATATATGATTCACTAGTTACCAGATTACACATAATGTTTCGTAATATTATGATCTAATCTAGTCTATAAACATTTTTAGAAATGGAACATATTAGAAGGAATAGAAACCATATCAATTCATGTAGTGATTTCCCTCCTTGGAATGATAACGAATTTAGAGATAGAGATGTTTCTGGATCTGAACAACTTATAACTATACTGGTAAAGATAACTTATGTTATGAATAAAAGACATACCCAGATTTCATATCTCAGTCCAGAACATGGTCTAATAATGTTAGACTACTTAATGCAACAACAACCACCATCTTTCATTTGGATTAAAAATCCATTTTTTTCGTATCCATAAGTAAGTTCTTTAGAGATGATATTTCACACATTGGGATATAATGAATGGGAGATGGTAGTAATGGATGTTTATCATCTATTAGGAGATGCATATCAATGGTGTTTACTGATTCAAAATGCTAAGGATATAGAATAAATAACAAGAATAGAATAGAAGGATTTTGATGGTGTTTTGTTGAAAAAATATTACATCATGAACTATAGGGAGAAATTTATTTAGTCTTAGGAAAATGGTAGATAAAAATGTTTCATAGTATGAATCCAAATTTATAAGACTATAAAAGAATGTTTTGGACTACATATGTGACCCAAATTGTAATAATGATCATTTTATTTATGGGTTAAATCAATTCCTCCAAATGAAACTATTCTCCCAAACATTCTCATAATATGATGATTTGGTATCATGTACTAAAAATAAAGATAAATAATTCTATATATCCAATGATTTATGGGAAATCATGAAAATAAGATAATGGAGAAGAAACATATATCTTCAAAATTAAAATTAAATTTTATGCATAAAATATTTTTTTTTCTTGACATGTTATTTATTTTAGATTATTCTAATTTCATATAGTAAGGCACTCGATCTAGGATAATGGGGTCGAGGTATTTATAGTTGTTATCAAATAATATTTATTTGAATCCTTGGGAACTTAATTTAAGAAAAATTAGATTAGATAATGAACCCCTATAACAATATATTGATCTATATCTTAATTAACTAATCATATGATCAAGATATTAGGTATACCTAAATTTTTAATTTATTATATGTGATTAAATAGTTATGAGATTACACATTATGTTTCTTAATATAATAATTTAATATATTCAATGTTAGTTTCTATAAATGGAATCTAGTGGGAGGAATCAAAACCATTTGAAGGCACGTAGGGATTTCCCTCATAGGCAAGACAATGAATCTGGAGCTAGATTTACAACTAGATCGAAAACAATTATAATTATACTAAGAAAGATAACTCAGGTTATGATAAATAAAATTACCCATATGTAGTATCTCAGTCTAAAACATGGTGTAACAATGTTAGACAACTTGTTTTTACAACAACAAATGTCTCTAAATGAGAGTAAAAATCCATTTGTAGCTTAACCATAAATAATTTTCTTAGAGAAGATACTTCAAACATTGGGATGTAATAAATGGGAGAAGGTTGTTATGTAAGATAATCATCTCTTAGGTGATTCATATCAGTGGTGTTCATTTATTCAAAACACTTATGATGAAGAAGAAATAACAAGAACAGAATGGAAGGATTTAAGGAAGTTTTGATGGAAAATATTTCCATCATGGACTATGGAGAGAAAATTTTTGAGTCTGAGGAAAATAGTGGATGGTAATGTTTCTAACTATGAAGCCAAATTTACATTGTAAACAAGGAATGTTGTTACATATGTAACCCAAGGATTAATATTGATCAATTTTTTTGGGTTAAATCCATTCTTTAAAATAGAACTAGTCTCTAAAGTGTTCTCATCCAATAAAGATGTAGTCTCATGTTTAATAAACAAAGATAAAAAAATCTCTAAGACCAATGATTTTATGGGAAATCAAGGGAATAAGATAACCGAGAAGTAAGATATTGATAAATGGAATAAGGGAAAAAGTATTTTCTATCCTCTTAAAAATGTGGAATGAAACACAAAGCTACATGGTTAAAAGTAAAATTATTTCGTTTCGTGTGTGGGGAAAAAAGATAAAATTATTTTCATTCCAAGGAAAAGAATGAATTTACAAATGAGAAATAGCTCCACTGTATGGATATGGGGAACTATGAAAAACAATTCCTTAATAATCAATGAAATATACCTTAGAAGAAGGAGAGGGATAAAGGTCAATAGTTTACTATTACTATACTCAAAGTGGAATAATTAAAGTATTTTTGTATTTGGAATCAGTAATTATGGTGTAAATTTATTTTTATTAATGATATCCTAGTTATAATAATTATATCGAATATTTAGATTGTAATTTACTTATTCTTTTAGTATTTGGATGAATACAAGTTTCATTATGATTTTATGGTGATCAAATATTTGGTATGGGACAATAATAGATTCATTATATTGTCTAGGGAATCTAAAGTGATGTATATTTTTGAAATTTAAGGACCTTCCTTCCAAATTTTTTTACATTGAATTTTTATTAATGTTTTTTGAATGAGTCTTAAGGAAGGGACTTATGAAATGGATTAAGTTGAAATATGGATATTATTCTTTGAGGTTATTGTATGATTTATCATATTTGAAAGCCTTTGTAAATGAATTTGGTTTTGATAAATATTTAAAGGATTTAGGAATTAAATTGAGACTTTATAATTTGTTAAAATTACTTTAGGTTTGAAAACATGACCATGAATATCTACTTCATGGCATGAGAAATTATGTGTAAATAGATAAGATCACAACAAAATAATGGTATTATGCTTATTTAATCCAAATAAATCAATAAAATTTATTTATATATACTTATAAGAATATAAAAAAGAATACCCAGACTATTGGAAAATGATTTTAGAACAAAAATATTATCTGTTTACTATTCTTTTTGAGAAATCAATGGTCATTTAACCAATCACATATTTATAATTTTGTGATGGTTATATTAATAAAGATCAAAATCTATATCATAATCCATCAGAAATTGAATGTTTTATTTCTCTTCTATGTCCAATTGTTCACTCCCATATAATTTTATCCTATTCAAATTCCCATTTTTTTGGGGACCTTCAGATTTTCCTTTCACTTTTATTAATAGGATGTTTTAATAACCCTACTTACGTTTTGGATTATCTAGATGAAAATTTTAATATATCAACCATTGTTTTTTTATGTAAATTTTTAAATTGGGAGGGATTTTTTTCAAAGGAAGATATAATGTAACACCCCAATATTTTATCATATGTCTCTTTTTCAATTTAATCCCTTTGATAGCTTACGTTGGGTGCAACATGTAGCTTAAATTAACAAAAAAAATATTATTATAAACAAGATGTTAAATCAAAAGAAATGAATATAATTATCAAAAAATTTTAATATATATATAATATATTCAATATAATTTTTAACATTTTTCATATGTGATTTCTAGGCAGGATATAAAAATAAATCCACTTTTTCAAATAAAAATATATATTTTTCTCAAGGATGTTTTGCATCTTCTTGAAGACCCACTTGATTTAAAATGAAAAATTTACAGTTTTATATATTATATATGTAAAAATTAACTTTATTTTTAAAATTTTTATTTCAAATTGTTCTTTTGTTGATTTGTTTGGAATTTTTAAGAAAATAGTATTTTTCCACTAAATAGTGAAAAATACTACATTTTAATTGAAAGATGACATTTCATCTAAATTTTTAATTATGTAAAATTATATTTAAAATTCCCTTTAAAGTAATATTAGATCAATTATACATATATTAATAAAATATATGTCAATGGAATAATTTTTATATATAATTTATATTTTAAAACATAGTAAACTTTTGAACATTTTTCCCTTGAATCCCCTCTTTCTCACCATCTCGATGAGATTAATTATAAATTAATTGAAACAATTTTTTTTTTGTTTTTAATTTTAAAAAAGGGATTCCATATTTGCATTAAATAGGTATAAATTAATTAAATAGGTCAATTTAATATTTTTTGGCCAATATGAATATTATATTTATTAATGTTTTTAACCACATTTAAGGATAAATCGGGTAATTAGGGGTAAAAATAATTATGATAATAATTAGAAAATTACCCTAAGACTTTCCACAAATTTATTAAATGATTTATTTTCAAACATGAAAATATAAGGATCAAAATTAAAACCGTTTAGATCCACTTGGATGAGATAATGACATTTATAATATTTTATTTAATGAAAAGTTAATGATTTAAAACTTATTTTTTAACGACTATAACATTTCTTATATTGGGTTATTCAAACGACATATTAAACTATAAATGTAACACCCTGAGATTTTATGAGATATATTATTTTGAACTTATTTGATGTCTTTTAATATACACTACACCAAGATTAGCTTGTACTATATGCAACACCGTATTAGCTTGCAGTATACGCAACACTATTCTTGGCTCGTGTTACACACAATTTGAAGTTCATTTTGTGGAAATTATTCTACGCAACATTAAGTATAGATTTTGTTTAATGTATAAATGAAATAAGCTTTGAATATGTTATACGCAACACCAAACTGAGATTTCACTACACACAGCCCTATCTTTTTTTGCATTACACACAATCAATACCTTCATCGATAGCGTGTGTAGTACGCCATACCGAGTTTCTTAAACGAGATATTATTATAATATTATTATGAACTTGCCGTTATGAATAATAATACCAACTTTTGGAAATTTTATAAATTTAATCTTTCCAAATGGACTTCATTTTTGGATTCAGAATATTTAGATTATCCTAGGGTGAAATTTTGGTATTTTTCAGAAAACATTCAATTTTTGATGAATAGTGAAAACACTAAGTTATTGGTTAAAACCAAATTTTTATTTAAATAAATATTTATTTTTTTTAAATTTTTTTAGATCAAAATTTATACATAATACCTATATAAATTTAATGTAATTCATTGGAGTCATTTTATAATGATTTTAGATATATAAAAATTTTATTGAACTTTTCACCATCTTTTATCCACCTCCTAGGAGCATTTGGATTTGTACATAAAACAACATTTTACCGCTTCCGGGAGTTGAATTTTGAAAATCCAAGAGAAACGGTTAATATAAAAGAGTAAAATGTGGTTCAATAAGATAAAAATAATTTTTGGTGAATAGTAATTTTTTACTTTTATTTACCACTGTTAAAAGTAAATAGGGTAATTAATGGTAAAATTGATATTATTATTACCCTAACACACGTACTAATTATATTGGATAAGTGTAATGAGACCAGAAACAACCTTAGGAATAAAATATTACCCTTTATGTCCACTTGGATTAGATTAGGACATTTATTATTATTTTATTTAAAGAAGATTTAAAAGAGTTAAAATCAAAGTTTAATAAATAAAACATGTTTAATATAGGGTTATATATAAGATAAATTCGACTATAAATATTACATAGAGAGATAAAAATATTTCTTAAATAATGGTATCTTATTTATAATTTTTAGACATTATATAATTTAATTTAATTATGACACAATGATGATGCAATAATTACCTTATTAATGAAATATTAACGTAATTGATGTTATAAATACCCAAATTAATGTAATTTGAGACTTTTTATAAATTTCACAAATTATTTAGGTTAATATAACATGCTATAATTGATTCAATTAACGTTTTTTGAACTAATAATGTTGTTATGATTTTCACAAAAATCAATTACCTAATAGTGTCAAAATTGTCATAAAATAGTTTTTAAAACAAATATTATATTATTAATTGTTATTCTATTTTTAAAAATATAAGGTTTATCCAAATGACTTAGATAAGGTTATATATATTAATAATGAACCACTTGGGGTTCTTTTGTCTTGTTATAGTATGTTTATTAACCATATAGTGTAAGAAAAAAAAAGGCCATGGTAAAGGTTAAATTATTTAACTTAGAGTTAAATCTAAATGATAAGGTTACAATAGTAATCTAAAATTGTTTAAAACCAATTGGATGAGAGGATTTAGGCCCATACCTCCATTATCTTCTAAATAAATAAATTTTGAGCTATTATAAACCGAATATGACTTTATTATAAAAAACAATATTTTAAGTTTTTCATAAGGTGGCCCTCTCCTCCCTTATAAAAGGGCACCTCCTCCCTCTTCTCTTTACAAAATTTTGAGCCTTCATGGTCGGCCAAATCCTTCCCATTTCCCTTCTAGACTTATCTAGTTATATCATAGAGGTTCTTGTCTTCTCAAAAGACCAACTCTAGTGCCCTAAGAAAAAGTTTAAACGATGTGCGTTGAGGAAGAGGTAATCTCTTCTACCTACTCTTTCAAGTTTCTTTCTTCTTCTACTACCTCTTCATTAGGTGTTCCATTATAAAATAATAATATAAGTGTTACTTATATACTGATATTTTATTATTAATATGAAACAAACTTATTTCACTTTCTATCCATCCTACGGAAAAATAAACCACCGCGCGTGCGTACGTACGGAATAACGTCTCCATGCCGTGGTGTAATATGGTTTTCCACCACCACCTTACTTGGATGGAAATAATGGTTTAAATAATAAATATATATGGTTATTAGAATATAATACCAATACTAAGATATTATATCATCCAATCCAATTATATTAAATAATTATGGGAACGATATCATCGCTCGTGCGTACGTACGGACTACTGTCTCCACTAATGCGATGAGATTAATTTTCCATGATTAACCATTCATGTCTTATTATAAAGTATATATAATAAATAATCATAAAATATATTACATAATAATGATACTGGATTTATGTACATATATGTTTCATTTACATAATTCCATTTAATTCAATATGGAAACGAAAACAGCGTTCATGCGTACGTACGGCCTACCGTCTCCATGAACGATTTATTTCATTCCATTTATCGATCTATCATATATATGATGAATATATATTATATATAAATCATGTATTTCATTATTGAATTAGGAAAACTAGGATGTGGGTTATAATATCAAGAACAACAAGTCGAAATACGTACGATAAATGAAACGATTGACCCAAAACCATCGTTTAACATGGAATTGACAAATGAACGAATAAAATAATGTCATAAGTGAATCATATATAATATCATAAATATTATTATGGTTCTGTTAAAATGTAATAATATGTTTAAACCCACTATACAGGAGTATTAGACACATATGAAAGAAATTTGACATAAGTTAAGGGATAATTATTCCAATCTCGTTCTTATTCGATATTGTTTATTCGTAAGTATTTAATGGGTTTTTATTTTTCATCCTTGTCCAAAAAAATGTTTTTCATAAGGTGTTTAATATTCTTCCATGTATTTTAAAATTCATGTTTACACCTCTTTGACTTTTACTTTGTGTTATGGAAGGAATCTTTGTTTTTTTACCATACATGGTACATTTTGACTTTTCCGTTAAAAGTACGAGGAAAAAGTTTTTTTAACTTATAGGGAATGAACGAATTTTTACGGTTTTATAACACATTATTTTCAAGAAGCTTACTCTACAAGATTTCATAACTATTTTTAACAAAATCCATTTCTTTTAAAATTGAATGTCATTTTGTGAAAAGAAAATTATTTTGAAGAAGAAAGGATATTTTCCTCAAGAATTTATTTCAAGTGTTTTGTCAAAACTATTTTACATATAAGATGAAATTATTTCATATGTGTATGTTTCAAGTATAATGTCTCTTTGATTTACATGGATTCACATGTTTTTTGATGAAATGATATCCATTTTTTTTATGGATTATGTTATGATGGGATGACGTTTATGAAACCCATTTTATTCTTTGGGTTATGAGGAATGATTTATGTTTATTTTGTGGCAAAAGTAAGAATGATTTTATAATGAGATGGGTGGGACCTATATCCCCCTTCAATGAATTGGGTAAAGATTTATATCTCATGAGATAGACATGGTTTTAACGAGAAGTTAATCCGGTTCGGTGATATAGGACTAGAACGAGGAGTGAACATGGTTCAGCAAGGGAATTTGTCCACTAAGATGGTCTTGGAAGCAATGACTTGGCTACTATGGAAATAATATCATGTGATTAAAGTTTTTAAACAATTAAATGATTTATTTCCATGCTATTTTATCCTGATTGATGTTCCATCATGATCTATTCCTTACGTACTGCCATTTTTTATGTCATTTCTCACGATTTTGATGTTTAATCATTATGTTCATGTTTTTATGTTCAAATGTGTATGGTTTGTTTTATTTTCTCGATGCTTACCCATACTGAGCATTTGAGCTCACCCTTTATTTGTTTTCTTTTCCCCAGGATATTATGAAAAGTTTTAGGTAAGAAAACAAAAGGGGAAGATCTTTATGGGAGATGCTGATTATCTTTCACCAGGATTAGAAGATTATATTCTGTGTTTCCAAAGACACTAAACTATTACAGTCCTTTGGTGTCTGTTTCTGTTATGTTTTAGGTAGTGTGCAAAAGTAATGTAATGTCCATGTATGTAATTATTGGGTCTCTACAAAAAATATTCAATAAAATTATAAATTAAATAAATTAATCATAGTAAAGTTTTTACATATTTTAGCTAATAATGAATTACCTTAAATTCTTTAACAATAATGAGGTAGTAATTATTTTATTAATTCATGTAATAAAGAAATGATATTAAAAATATCAAATTAAATATAAATAGAGATAAATATTTTCCTAAAAGAATTTTATCAATTAAATTTATTTTTAAGTGATATATTAAAAAATTTCTTTCAAAAATATTTTGATGTACTGATAATTTAAAAAAGTAAATGTAAGGAATAGTTTCATAATATAAATTAATGATATTTTATGTTAACTAATATTTTATTAAATAATAAAAAATTAGAAAATATTTTAAATTCATAAATATTATTGGAATAAGTTTAAAAAGTTCATTAACTATGCTTTTATGAGTCTCTTGGAATTTTATAGTAACAACATTAACCCTCAATTTGTAAAAATCCATGTTGTCACGATAAGAGTTAAAGGGATTATACAAGGGTTAAAACCAAATGATTAGGGTTAAAATGTGGTATAAAATTCTATTAAAATTATGAGATGATATGATTTAGTCCTATAATCATATTATATTTTAAATAAATCATTTATTACCCATTTTTAACTGATAATAGCTTTATATTAATCTAATATTTTGGGAGTTTCCCAAAGTACCCTCCACCGTATTTATAAAAGGAATCTTCCTATATCATATATTAATATAAATTTGAGCATTACTGTTTAATAAAATCTAAGAAATTTATCTTATAAACATACTTAGACGTGTTATGGTGTTAATTATCTTCCAAAAATACCAACCCTAGAACCTTTAAGAATAGATTTAAAGGAAGTATGCTGAAGAATAGGTAATCCTTTTTACCAACTCATTCAAGTTCAATTATTCTTCTACATCCTTTTAATGTTTTTACATCGTAAACTAATAAATATAGTTTCAAATATATATATTTATATATATATTATAAGATGGTATTATAATTATGTGGAAACTATATTCCTCCTTTTATCCATCGTAGGAAGAATTAATGCACCACATGTACGTATGTAAAGATCGATGCCTCCTTGTTGTAGTGTAATTTTTATTTCATCTCCTCTTTACATGGATTGGTATAACTATGGAAATAATTAATTTATATGATAATTATTACGTCATATTTATTATTATAAAATTTATATACCATCCAATTCATTTTACATTAACCATTAATGGAATGTTTTTATCGCTCGTGCGTACGTACGGTCTACCATCTCCAAGATGCGATGTGATTCATTTTTCATTTTCACTATTAAATAATGATTATGAAAATGTATATAATGAATAAATATGGTATATATGAACTTAATATCAATCTGGATATTATATTAATAAGTACTCTGCACAATAACTAGGACTTAACTCACACATCTTGCATATGAAAATGAAGCTGTTAACATCCGAAACAAGGGTAATAACAGAATATTATTAACATAAAGCATAAGTGGATAATATATGATATCATAATTATGAATATGGTTAAATTATAATTTAATAAAATGATTTAGTTTGTTATATAAGAGGTTAAATTATGTTTATCTAATGTAATGAACAATGTATGTATTTCTCATCTCACTTTTACATCTTTGATACATATGTCATATTCAACCAATTTTTTCATGCATATAATTTCCCTTAAATATTTTATATCATGAATATATTTTTGTTCATGGAATATAAAGATTTACTTGATGTTATTTAATTCATGGAGTATACAATTATACAAATTATAATGTGTTAATGGTTTATTTCACAATCTCATCCTTATTCGATATTTTTTAAGTTTAGGTATTCAAGGAGGAATATTTATTTTCCATTACCATATTTTGTAAATGGTTTTAAAAAATATTTTAATATTATAAAATTATTTTGGAAGTCACTTTTACACCTTTTTTAATTTTTATAAATCTTTTTAAAAGGAATACTATTTTTAACCATTATAAAATGATAAGAATTTTCTGCTATCAGAGAGAAATAATTATTTAAAGATTTATTTATAATATTAGAAGGTTCTTTGCAAAGAAAATTATTTCTTTATTACATTCATAGTTTTTATATTTTAAAAAAATATTTTGAAAATAGAAAGTGTATTTTTCCCCATGAAATATTCCAATAATATATTTAAAGAATTTTCTCCTATATCAATATCATTTGTTGAATATTATGGTGAGAAATTACCCTATTTATAATATTCTTCATCTTTTTTGGAGGGATTATGATCATTTTAGTTGGTTATGTATTGATATTCCATATGAGTAGTTCTTCTAATGTGACTATATATAGATTTATTTAAGAAAAATTCATTCAGTTGTTTTATTTATTCATGTGAGGAATGAATTGGACATAAAAAGTTACAGGATTGTCCTTCTATCAGCCTTGATGTATCGTTAGATCTTATGAGGAAAACTAGTCTTGGTTGTGTTTAAGTTCATACCCATTTTTAATATTCTTGGAAGGAAGTATTGATGATGATAGACTCTTGGAACAATGCCTTGATGATGTTTGATTCTTGGAATAAATCCCTAAATGTATGTTATAGATTTCTTAAATTTTTCATTCCATCACTATGAGATTAGTTATTGATTTCCATGTGATTACTCAATTATTATAATGTCCATGGTAATTCCATACTTCATGTGATTATTGATATGTCATTATTTGATCATCTTTTATTCTAGCTATATTATGATTAAGAAACTAATTAAATGGCATGTGTTTCATTTATTTACATTTCTATAATTGTTATTTGTAATTTATTATAGATTTTTATGTATAAATAACCTTATTGATAATTTTATGTCACCCATTTCTAATGTTTTATTATTACCTAACTTTCTTTAATGTCTATTATGATTGATATAGAGGGTTACACAAAGGGGAACAATGGTGTTCTCATAGAGAATGAATTTTTATTTTTTGGAAAATATTTAATTTTAATTTCAAATATATATCTAGTTTACAAATATTAATAATATTTTAAGACCTTTGGGAAGGGATTTATTTTATTGAATGATAATTAAATAATTTAAGGCACTAGCTTTGATCTAACAAGGTCGGGATCATTAAAAAACATATTTCAATGGGACATAGTCTCTCAAATATTCATATCATATAGGGGGGATATCATGTTTTATCAAGAAAGGGGTGTCATTATCTAAGTCTTACGACTTAAAAGGATATTAATAAAATAAGAGGGAGGTTGGGTACATTGGTAAAGAAATATTAGAAAAGGTAATAAGGGAAGGGTGTAATTTTAGAATTTTAATAAATGTCGAATGAAAGCCCAATTTAATATGCTTGTTGGGAATGAGAGTATACTTTATGTGTAGAGATAAAGGCAATTAGGATCATTATTTCAAGGAAAACAAATAATAGTCCAACATTTAATGACATTATTGTAAGGATATGGTTCGTTAAACGAATGAAAATCCTAGTATTCAACCGAATTTATCTCATTAAGGGACAATGGAGAATGTCTAATATTTTGTGATCTAAATAAATTATTTTGAAGTTCATAAATACATGATTGTAGGTAGTTTAATCATAGACTCAAATTTATTTAAATACTTTTTTATTATGGATTATCTCTCTCATTTATATCATCCATGTTTTCCATGAAAGGTAGATATTTCTCTAGAATCAGATTAAGAGGATTATAAGTTAAGACTCACAGTTTAAGTACCACTAACACAATGATGTGTTAGTCAGTTCCAATTATGACACAAATATAATTCATATTGTTATTAAATTCATTATTAGACCTATGATCAATTTTTATATAATCTCAGTTATGATTGTCTTTTGAAATATGATGCAAACATTGATTAAAAATTAAATGATTTTAAGATTCATTATAAATATATGAAATCATTTTTATTTAGAGGTGGAATTCATCATCTGATTCCTACCTAGATCCACTACCAGTAGATCTTATAAATTAGATTCCTATGGAGGAACAACCGACACAATCAATGGATTAAAAAGGTAATATTAAAATTTTGTATTTACCTATTGTATTTTAATATATTGATGCATTTCATGAAGAATTTACAAGACTTAAACCATAGTGTGATGTTGTTATTTCCATTGATCTAATCCTTGATGCCAAACCTATATTAAATACACCCTATAGTATGAATAGTATGGAATTAGTGGAAGTTATGAAACAAATAGATGTTTTTTGTAATATGATATTTATATACTATAGTGTATCTACATTGGTGGAAAATATCATTTTTATCAATATGGGAGATGGATCTATGAGGCTGTGCAATTATTAGAGAAAACCAATTCTCCTAAAATTAATAAAACTTATCTTTTTCCTCATATTGATGGCTTATTTGAGCAACTGAATGAAGCTAAATGTAATATGAAGAATGATATTCGTTTAGGGTGTCCTTAATTGTGAGTAAATAAGGAATATATTCATATGAAATAATTTCGAATGAGGTATGGACATCATGTTTTTACAATAATTCCATTTGGGTTGACTAATGAACATTATGTTTTTATAGATCAAATGAATAATGAAAACAAAGAATATCTTGATAGTTTTTTGGTATTTATCAATGATATATTGGTGTAAATTAAGTACAATTAAGACCATGATAGTCATATATAGATAATTATTGAAACTATTAAATGAAGAGTTATATCATAAATTTATTATGTTTGAATTTTTTCTATATACTTTTTATTTTCATGGACACATTTTCTCAAGATATGGAATCTTTGTTGATCCTAAAATGATTAAGGTAGTCCAAGAATGGCCTACGCCAATGAACATAATCGAGATACCTTGTTTCATTGGGTTTGAAGGTGACATTCAGTGATTTGTTTAAAATTATTCATAACTAGACAACTCATTAACAAAGCATTCTTGTAATGGGAATATATACATATATATAAATGAATGTGAATATGTTTTAAAAAAACTGAATAATATATTGTTCAATGTATCAATTTTGACTCTATTGTCATGAAATGATAAATTATTTATATATAGTAATGCATTGAAGAAGAGTGTCATTGTTTCCTCATGTAGAATGATAATGTTATTGAAAATGCATCTTGGTAGTTAAAAACTCAATAAAAAACAATCCAAATAATTATTTTGAGATGGCATCTCAAATATTTTCTCTCATAATATGGATACGTTATCTATGTTGCGAAATGTGTGAGATATTCATAGACCAAAGGAGCCAAAAATACATATTTTCAAAGAATTATCTTTATATGAGGTGTTGAGGATGATTTGAGATACTTAAGGATAATGATTTTTCAATATACTACTATCCAAGAATGGAAAATAAGGTCAAAAATTCAGTAAACAAGAATGATCATGGATTTATATGCAAAATAAGGATTAAAATGGATACTATGTTCGGGAATTAATAAATATCGATATGGGAATTTCTATGTAATGGGAAACATAACTCCTTTTTGTGATGATTTCTACACCTACTTTATTAGATAAGATAAAATGTTATTATCCTAATTGTAACAATTTTCACTACAAATGTCAGGATATGGATGATGGGAAATTGTAAAACATCATATATGTAGATGGATTTATGATATTTAGAAGTTGGATATGTGTTCTATCTATATCTAAGAAGAAGAGGGAATTATTAGATGATTCTCATAACTCAAATTTATTTATAAACCCAGATTTCACCATGGCGTATAGATATTTGAAGGATATTTTTTGTAGAATAATATGATTTAGTTAATTAATAATTATGTGTAAAGAAGTTTGGTTTATCAATAACAGAATATTAAGAAATATTATCACAGATGTTTCATATGACCTGTAATTATTCGTAAATGGAAATTTGAAAACATTACTGTTGATTTTCCAATAGATTATAAAAAACTAATAGAAATAATGATTCAATTATTTATTTCCCTACTAAATATTTACATTTCCCCACTATAACAGATAAATTAAATTTGGAGTTCCTTTAACAACATTATATTATTTAATTTATAAGACACAATGGAATTCCTCACTTAATTGTGTCTTATAATGATCTGAAATTTATACTAAAATTCTAGAAAATTAATTAGAAGGATCTTGATAGTGATATTCCTTTAAGTGCTAATTATCATCTTCTAATTGATGGTAAGTCTAAAATTACTATCCCAATCTTAGAATACTTGTTAAGGTCATTATAACATTACTATCAAGGTATGTGGGATAAATATTAACCTATTATTGAGTTCTCATATAACAATATCATCCATTAATGTATTCAATAGGAGTTGAATGAGGTATTTTATGGGGAATGATTTAATAATAAAAGTAGTTGGGATGATGTTGCTGAAAGGAATCTTGTAGTACTATTACTTGTAGAGGAGAAAACATAAATTTTAATGAATATTACAAAATATATTAATGTATATCAATATTGTAAAAAGAACAATGTTTATAATTGAATAAAAATTTTAGAATATCAAGTGCGAGATTATGTTTTCTTGAAACTATCTCCATGGAATGTTGTTATCAGATTTGATAATAAAGGGAAACTGAGCCCCAGGTACATTATATATTTTGACACTAATGATATAATTAGTATTGTGGAATAAAATTTTAAAATTCTATCTAGTCTTTCTAAAGATCATGACATGTTCGATAAATCACTATTACAAATGTACATTCAAGATTCAATACATGTACTCTCCAATAAAGAAATATAATTGATACAAGATTTATCCTATTGTGAAGTTAAAATATAAATTTTTATACTATAGTATATGTGTAGATGAATTGAATGACTAGGAAGTGAAAGGTACATTGGTGAAATCATATGATAAAAGAGGGGATGTGAGAACATGAATAAATTATGATGATGAATTACCCAAATATGCTTAGGATGTAACATTATAGAATTTTCAAGGATGAATTTTCTTTAGGGGAAAGAATGTAACACCTTGAAAATTTATATTATATATATATATTTCTTTAAATAAATTCAATGGTTATCAATTGATTTGAAATTAAAATAAACTTAATTTTAAGGCAAATGAAATGTTTTTTTTGGTAAAATATTTTTTCCCACATTTTGTTTTTATCATAAAAAAAGGAATTAATCACAATTAGTGAAATATATTAATTAATTTTATATATTATAATTTCAATTAAATGATTTATCATTCATCAAATTAAATTTCTATGTTTGTTTTAAGAATAAATAATGTTTTATACTTAAAAATGTTTTTTCTCAAAATTTTTTTTTTGTTTTTAGCATACTTTTTTTAGAATTTATATTTACCAATTTCAAAATTTTATTTAAAAAACTGAACATAATTTTTTTATATAAACATGTCAAAATGACCATACAAATATTTTTTTATTGTTTTATGAAAGGAAATGTTTTCAATGAATTCTGAAAATAACTATTTTTAATAAATATTATATTTTTATTTAAGGAATTTATGTAGTTATATTTTTAATAATTTAATTAAAGGATAAACTAGTTAAATTTTATTATTAATCATATTTCTTAATATGCATCAATTTTATGTCAAATTTTGATATAAAAATATTTTATCCTTAAGAATAATTATTCCTTTAAAAAATACTTTTCAACCCATTTGTAGGTTTAATACTAAATTAATTTGTTAAAAATATATGAATTTAATTATATAAAATTTGTGGAATATTTTAAATCTTCATTACTAATATTTTATTATAATTTCAACTTAATTTTGGGTCATATTAAATTACAAAAATATGAAAAATATGTTACCATAGATAAGGTTAGAGAGAGTTTATCTAGGGATAAAATAAAAAGATAAGGGTTAAAATGACCACAAAAAATTTCTAATATATATTTAATGGCCATATTTTGACCTTATCGCATCTAGATTTCATTAATGATCTATTTTAGAACCATTTTCAATGAATGGGATACAGAATTATTTTAAAAATTTGAAAAATTACAAGTGTCCTCCTGATTTCAATTATAAATGATTACCCCATAAACCAATAATTATAGAAATACATTACATAAAACACTCCCCATTACAATGAGTCCCTGTTTTGATCATAAAACCATCCTATAAAGCCTTTATGTAAAAACCTAAAGAGGTTGTTCGAAGAAGAGGTATAGTTCTTAGCCACGTTTTTTAATTTAATTTCTTCTTCAAAATTGCTGAATATTTATAAAATATTATAAAATAATAACCCCATTATCTTCAATATACTAATATCTTATTATGTTTAAAAACATATACTATATCCATCTCCACTTCCATCAAATTGAAAACAATATTTTCGATCATGTTTATGACAAACTACAACCTCATGTACCGATGTAATTCATTATCAAGCACTGCCTTCCAAGAATGAGTAAAATAATGTATTTAATTTATATATATGATATTTATGAAACAATTATACTTCTTGAATTATAATACCATATCTAAATTATTTTATCAAATCGATTAGAAAATGATAATGTCGATTGTGCATATATGTGGACTTCCTCCTCCATGAAGTGATGTGAATCATTTTTCAATTTCACATTTTCATAGATAATAATAAGGATATATTTAATGAATATATATATATATGATATATATAATACAATAATAATTCTATATAGTTGAACTAATATTTAACTTTTTTTTTGTTCCATCCTTCGAAAAATGAAAACAACATTCATGCATGCACACGACCTGCCACATCTATAGACAGTGTAATTCATTTTTCAATCTATTTATTTTATGGATTACTATAAATAAATATATAATTAAATTATATTATTTTTATATCATTTTTATAATTTTTATGATGATTGAACAATGTTTAATGTACAAGGATCAAAACTACCAAACCAAAACATACATGAAAAATTACTCACTTAATACTAGAACTGTGATTTTAAAAAATAATGATTAATATAATGTGTATAAAAGATTATAAATAAATAATATATGGTATTATATACATGAAAATTGTTATATAATATATTTATAGTAAATATAAATTATGTATACAAGGTGTTTAGACACATATAAAGGAAGTTGAATATGGGGTAAGGGTTTATTTCACAATCTCTTCATTTTTAGGATTATCTATATATATGTCTTATCTAGTACAAATAATTTTATTTATATCTTAATCCCATTAAAATTTATTATTATATAGTTATTTATATAAATTTTAAATTTTCCATTCATTTTATTCTCTTTAAGTACTCAAGATAATGAAATACCATTTTTAAGGAAAACCACCATCGTGTTTTTTATTCAATCAGGAATCATTCTCTTACATGTCCATATTTCCATTAAAATGTCCAAAATAATAATTTTAATACACAAAAATGATTTATTAAAGAAAATTTTACACATTTTCTAATTTTTAAAAACTGTGTAAAAGGAATCTGGATTTCATTTTTTTATTGTGGTACCTTTGTCCTATTTACAATGTTGGGAATGGGGTATTTTTTCTTTTATGGAATGAAAATAATTTAATTTTTTCATTACCACTTATTGATTTGGTAATTCCATTAAAAGTTAACAATAATATTTTATAAGAATTTTTTTCCTTGATATATTGGGAGTTTTTATATTTTCAAAAGCTATTTAAAAATGAAAAGTGTATTTTTCTCAGGATATATTCCAATTATATTTATAATATATATTTGACTATGTAATGAATTATTGGTGAATATCAGTTTTTACTAAGTATTTAATTCTCTATACCATTGTTCATATTACTCTATAGTTGATATGATACTGTTTATTTCTTGGGTAATTATTAATATTTTGTCTTTAAATTTTTTAATGAGAATGATTATATTGATTATGTTTAAACCCTTTCATATGCAGAATGCCTTAGACTAAGTAATTTATTGGAGGGGCCTCATAAACACTCTTTATTAAATGGTTGGCCTCATAAGGAAATTTATTTTGGATAGTTGGAATACACCTTACCAATTTATGTATGTTGTATTGTAAAAATTCATTGATGATAATATTATGATATTCAGCATTACATATTCAGACATTATGAAACATTTTATTGTTATTAATGTAATTATTTATGTTACTATATTTTTAATACATTTAGTCCCATCTTAATTGTATAATTTATTTTTTTATTTGATTATTTTTTATCTCATCCATGTTATTTATTTTTTTACTTTTTATATAAATAGTTGTATGCTTTCCCTTATTGAGAATATAGCCTTATCCTTTATTATGTTTTCCTCCACCTGGTATATGAATAAGTGAGAAATGAAAGATATCAAATATTTAAAATAAAAAATTATAAACTTATCAAAATAATTAATATGCTATATTTTCATGTTTTCTAACGTAATTTGTGACTAATGTATATATTTAGTCTCTCAAGTCTATTATACTATTCAATAATTTCAGATGTGATCCCTTGTTATTATGCCAATGTATTAGAATAACTTCAGGATTTTGGAGACTAGAGTCTAGGTTTTTATTTTTTAAATTAAAAACAATGAATTGGGGGGGGGGGTGTCAAAATATATATTGTAGTTATAGTTTAAAAATGAATATGACAAACATAGATTCAGAAAAATAGCAGGAAGAAGAAATCCATTGGATTAATGATTGTGAATTACACTACTATCTGAATCATGTAAATCCTAAACACACTGAATCTACACACACCATATTCTATGTAAAAATCTATTACTAAACAATATTTTGTTTATTCAATGTTTTACTATGAATCCTTATGTGTTGTATATCATGTTACTTTATAAGAAGAAAAATAGATACACATAAATTTAGAGAGAAATGAACTTACCTCAATGTTAAAAATTTATTCCATAGCCCATTAAATCTGCATCTTCAATCATATACCAAAAAAATAATTGAGGAAAGAAATATGTGATGTTAAACTAGGAGATTAAAAACTTTATGAGGAAGGGATGAGCAACATTGTTACAAAAAATACAACACTATAACTTCCTAAATACTTAGATATTTAATTTGATAATAAATAAAAAGTGTAGTGACCTTGGAAACTCACAATACCTATCAAAGATAAAATATCTAGTTACTCTCCATGATCATGTAGGTTAGAGACCAAAATGGAAAAATGAGGTAAAATTATAGAAAGAAGTGAGTGAGAAAAAAACTTCAATAAAAGTAAAAATTAATTATAATTGAATATAATGGTATAAAATAATCTTTTAACTTTAATAGGATCCAAGTAATCCACTCAAAAAAAAGTTAAATTGTTTAAATATGTTGAATCTAGGTTTTTGAATAATTATTTTACATGTTAATGGGATAACACTATGTGAAGTTAGATCAAACAGAATGAATGTTCCATGTGGGATGTAATATTCTATGATTTTATATAGATTTTTAGTCTTAATATTATTCTAAAAAAATATACATCATGATTCTCTTTAAATCACCTCCATGATGAATTTTCATTTCCCCCTTGAATCAATGCTTTATATAAGTACAATATATAGAAATATCATTAATGGATAAGGATAATTGGATTCATACCCCAAGATGAGTGATTTGGTTTGAGTATTGGATTATTAAAAGAGTATATTTTTGGATTTTTTTGGAATAAAGGTGACATTGGAAATGATTGACATTATATTATTTCTCTAGATATCATTTCATGGTGTTGCGAATGTGTTATGGAATGAATTGTGTGTGTATGTGTCATCCAATTCTCAAAATAATTTTAAATATTATATGAAAACATTTGGACCATGAATCTCTATTTATAAAACATTAGGTATCACATTGAAGGTCTTGGTTTACTCTTAACTATCAATGCATGGAATCTTACATATAAGTTAAAGTACTTTCACACATCACATGTTTTACCCCTATGATAATGGAAAAATACTACATAAAATTACTAGGACATGTGGTCACCTTTACATGTCACAAAATATAAACTATTTTGTGTAGGGAATATTACTAAAGAATAAAGGCAATTTTAATTACATATTATATAAATAACATTATATATCTCATAGAAGCTCTAATAAGTACATTTAATGTTAATAAAAAAATATTACACATCACTATTATCCCACACATAAAATCAATTGTATTGATGATATTTAATATGAATTAGTTATTTAATGTTTATGTTTTTTTCACTTATCAACATTTTTATCTTTCTTCATACTTATTCTAGAAGATATTTTAAGTAATGCATAATTACATTATGTATTTCATAACTTATATTTAATGTTTTACCCTTTCGTCTCAATTATTTTTTCAATACGTTCTTTATATTTTCTATATTTATTTAAATGGACTCTTATGTATTCATTTACACTCTTTATATTTACTTTATCTATAGTGAAATATTTTTGGTTACCCTATAAACATGAACCCAACCCAACTCTCCAAAGAATTGAATGCCATTCCTCATCTCCATTCGATGGAGACTAGCACCTGGTGTCATAAAACACCAGAGGGGATGCTTTTTTCAAATCAAAAACAAGATACAAGGCACATATATATAGTGGAATAAAACAATATAAGAATAAATATAAAAAATATATTCCATAAATAATGAAAACGTACAGTATAAATACAACCCAAACAGTAAGATAAAACCCATGGGTACATATCCAAACCACAAAGAAAACGAAACTAGAAACAACTACTCCATGTGACAGGTGGGTTACACCCTGGTGTTTGACCACCAAATTCCTAAACCTAGCTGACATAAACCTCATTGCCAAAGAGAAACACCTTTTTTATCTATAAAAATAAAATACAAGTTATACACATTCACGAGGGAAAGAAAACAGAGTGAGAGAATCCTATCCCACTGGATCCCACATAGATGATACAAATAATGTTTCTAAAATATAATAAAAAAATGAACAATTTTATGAAAACAAGGCATGATTATAAGTTGAATGATATTATATTAAATGAATGATAAAGAGTTACCTTATCAAATTGTTCTAAATTAAATACAGGGAAAATAGTTTCAATGAATATATCAAGAAACCATTTATATCTTATCAAATAAACAATATCAATACTGAATCATTACAAGAGAAAGAACAATGGTAAATATTCATTGGATTAAACAAGGTCAGTCTATCCAAACAAAGGATACCATTAGAAATACTTGTGCACAATGAAGTTACAAGGAAAATGGGCCTATGAAATAGAGTAACACCCATGAGTAAACCATATTCAAGGTCATGATCACATCCCTTGGACACTCAATCATGGAAATAGTGGAAAACCACACAAATTGGACATAGCCCGGAAAATACCAATTGATGAGGCATAATACTACACCATACACCAAAGCTACTATGATTTCCCATATTTCACATTTCATGAATAAAAAAGGGCTTATAAAAATTAATTATATATTTCCAAAAAACCCTTCTCCTAAACAATATTATTTTAAAATTTGTTCGAAAACCAATTCATAATTCATTTAAAATAAATTTTTTTCCCAAAAAATGGGAAAACTATCATTCCTCAAAACCCTTTCTACCAAAAAAATGAAATCACTCATTAAAACATATTTAGAACCATTTAACAATACCGGAGCATTAAAGGATTAATTTACATTGGATAGTTAAGGAATAACCTAACCTAAACAGAGGCCACACACAAAACACATTTTGATCCACAAACCAATAGAATAATAAATCAAAAGTAATGAATAGAGGACCTAATATTGATTATCACATATTTGGAAAAAATTCCTTAAACAAAATGGTCATCAGAATGTTTAGAATAACACGTACCTCAACAAAACGTGCACATCACACCATAACCAACTCAAGTACCCGACCCTGGAAGGTGATCAATCCACATATATAAAAGGGATAATAGAATAATAGTTTAAGTACCACAAACCTATTAAATTTACACCTGCATTTCTACCTAACCAAGAGAAATTAAACCATTGACAATAATAAAAAATACACTTATTGAAAGAGAAACAACCAACCATCCTAGAGAATAAGCATCAAATAGAGAAAGATTAAATATTGGATAAAATTTGATGGGATATACCTAAGGATAAAGGCAGGTACAAACAATCTTAATTAGAGGAGTTATAGGGGAGAACAGATAAAAACACCGTGTGTAGAAGGGATTCATGTTGTGAATATATCATATTGCACATATTCCTAAAATAGTGTTTCATTATTTTAAATATTCAAATTAATAATTAAAAACATGAATTCCTCTCATTCCATGGGCCTTTTCGTTCCATAAATTGGGAATGTATTGATTATTCCCAGAACAAATCTCATTGTGAATATGGTTCTTAGCATGAAGAGGTTATACAACAGACACCCAACACAACCCCTGAAAGAACTACCATATCTCCTCAGATCATCCCTAACATAATATGAACCTAACAAACACACTATTAAAAATTAAAAGAGAGTGTTCCAAAACCAGGATGTTTCAATTATTAATGATATTATAATTTCAATCCCTAGACAGTCATGTGGATAAAGGGAGATCCATAAATATGTGAGTCTTCTTCTCAATCACTGATAATTCCTACTACCAAATCTCAATAGAATTAAATCCATGTTTACATAACACATTGAACAACAAAATAGAATTTCCATAAAAGAAATTCATATTATAATCAATGATATCCATTGTATTTTTATCACAGTATAAATATCTAGATCTAACTCAATCCCCTCCTATCATAAAATATGAGAGGGATTAATAGGGTATTTCTTAAAATAATATATGTAGAAAACATCATGAATTTACCTTAAATGAGCTTCTAATTCTATTTGATAAGATACATATCCAAGCTAGTTAATGACGTAAAATTTCACAACGTATATCAAAGATATATTTCCCTCTTTCCCAACCCTATAGTGAATTAATTTAAGATGAAGCTTCAAGAAAACCTAGTCACCAATAAAAAGTATAATGAATGACAGAACTAATCAACATAATAATTATTACTTCTATGATTTGTAACAAAAAAAATATCTTGAATCCTTATCTAGGTATCTTGAATGAGACTTAATCCTAAAATTGAGTCCTAACCAAACTATTCTCAAAAAATAGGTTAGTTTCAATGGAGATCATGAAGGGTCCCATTTTAATCAACGACTCGTAGCTATTATTATAGAAAAAAAACTATTCTATTATGAATTTACCATGATACATTGAAATCAATGATTTATACATAGATTGTATCCTCCAAAATATGAATATAATTATCTAACTATCAATCCATTCATGGATGGTATGTTTTAATCAACTTGATCCGAGTCCCCGCCACCTCCTAGTGACACATCTAGAAACTAGAAAGTAATATGGGAATGTTTTTTAGAATATAGTAGAGGGAACTGCTTGAACCATATGGTATATTGTATACATATCATACATAAATCCACATCCTTGGTGGTATCTATGATCAAAATAAAATGAACTAATTTTTTAACCTATCCATCAACACATAAAAATAATTATTTTTTATAGAGGCCTTGATAATTTGAATTCTATGTCCCTAGAATCCTCATCCCATTTCCATAAATGCACTGAATGATTCCAACAAAGATATAAAGGATTCATGTTTTTATACATTATCTACTAGTAGTTATAGCATCATGACTCATAATTAGGAATGTCTCGCTTCAAACCCAACCACTTTAAACAAATAATCATGTTAAAATACATCATCATAGTTATAGGGTGAACAAATCAGGATGTGCTATAGAAATAGTAAGACAATAAATTCCTCATAGATTATAAGATTATAAAAATATCCCAAATTATGGGATACCAATATAAGGTATAGACTACTTAATAATGGTCTATTTTCCATGAAAGGATTTCAGGATTATTTTTAACACTTCAACATTTCATTGAACTTGTAGAATAAAATCAAGGAGATATGATGATATCTATATTTTGGGTATAATCAAACCCGAATCATCATCTTATGTGTCCATATGAAATTTATTAAACATAATAATAAGTTTTCACTGTACTTTTTGTTAAAGGATATCTTATGGTGGAACTTTCATTCTAATAATGATAGAAACAATATTCCCATTCCTTATAGTGCATGTGTTTTGAAAGTAAAACTTATAGTTATACACTACCCTTCATATCCCCCAAATATTAAACTATTTTTGATAAATAATAAAGGTAAAACTCTTATGATATGAATGGATCAGGAAATATTACCAAAAAAAATAGTTTCAATAACAATTAATCACATACAGAACCACACAATTCTCTAAACCATGAGTAGGGTAATTTTTGTCTTATGGAAAAAGAAGATGAGATCCATAGGCCCCTAAGTGATCATCCTATATAAGAACCCAAGCCATACCATCACTAATAGAATCATTATACACTAAATACCACTCAATAGGCTTAGGTAAGATCAAAATTGAAGTAGACGTCAAAATCTATTTCATCACATTAAAATAAAGGTAACATTTTTAATCCCTTGTGAACATCACCCTATTCTTAGTCAGAAAATCCAAAGGTGATTCAAGACTCCCGAAATCCTCAATGGGCCACTGATAATATTCTAGAAGACCTAAAATACCTTAATCATAATAATGTTTTTTGGATCTTAAAATACGAAAATAACCACCACATTCATATGATCAATTGATATTTCATGTTTTGGAATCAATATCCCAAAGAGATTCATGTTTTTTATCAAGAAATTGCAGTTGAAAATTGCTCTATTGTGGTGGTGGATCCACAATATTTCCGAAAATGGATTCCATTTGTGCCCATTATCTTTCTAAAATTTTTAATACACCAAGTTATAATCCAAAAAATGAGACATGTGTCATGGTACTGATGGAATATATAGTTCATCAATTCACTAAATACTTTAGGAGTATTAATTAGAACAAAAGGCATCTCAATATATTCATAATAGACATACATGATCCTAAAATTGGTATTAATAATATCTTACACTTGAACTGAGAGTCAATGATAATAATACCAAATGTCTATTTTTGAAAAACTCATTTATGCATTTAAATATTTAAACAAGTCATAGGTAAGTGGAAATGGGTACATTTTCTTAATCGTCACACAATTCAATATCTGATTGTCCATAAAAAATTATGTGAATCATCATCCTTATTGAAAATAAATACAAGGGCTAGAAATGGTGAATCACTATAGTGGATAAATTACTTAAATATAAGATCATAAAACTATATATTATTCACATTCAACTCATTTGGGTATATATGGTAAGAATATAAAGAGATAGTCTGTGTATCTAGCACTAGATTAATCATGAAATTTACCTCCCTGTCTTGAGGAAGTATAGAGAAGTCATATTGGAAAAAAACTAGGACTTACATTACATACAAGGGATTATCACTAACATAAGAAACATAATATGGAACTATTCAAATTTAAGACAATAATCTATAGAGTTCTTAGAATAAGGGCCCCACATGATTGGACCACGTATTTCATTATCCCCGAAGAACTTGATAACTCCCATCGTTGGAAGAGATCAGAACACTATGATGATAAAAATCAATATAATAATGATGAGAACCTATCTAATCCATCCTATTGATGAATATGAACAAATCCAATTTGGGAAATTGGAAATCCCAAACCAACTCTACATTAACTATTCACAGAGAACATTGAGGAAAATAAAACCCATACTAATTACAATTTCCCAGAGGCATATCTAGATAAAAAATGATGGACTTGAGACCAATTATAATTTATAATAATAAAAAACTTGTGGATATAAACATGTATAAGTAACCTATATAATATAATCAAGATTCTATAGAAGAAGAAACAAAAATAGTACCTATAATTACAGATATTCCCACATCATCATTCACAAGAAATTAATCCATGGTGTGAATGATATTAGCTTTTATGGATTGTTCCAGGATCCCTATACACATTAAAGCTTCGGATTGTTCCACTTTAGACATTATAGCTAAATATCCTTGACCATAATGGTTCATAGACATATCTCTGAATAACCTCTATTAATGGAATTGGGGTCCATAGGCTTTACACATTTTCATGGGTATAAGACAAGTCTATTGGTGGTTCTCTATTTTACTTAGTAGTTACAAGTTGGGTGATTCTCCTAGTTGTTGATAATGCTAGAAAGGAGGCCAACTACTGAGAAACAACCTCACCACCCTTAAAATTATCACAATATTGTCTATTATTCCCATATGTTCATGGAAATTTCCAGTGTGTGGAATAAAATATTTATAGAATCTAATCTTCCATTCAATATCAATGTCTTCCATAATTTCCCTATCTACCCTATCTTTGTTGGTTTTAAGATTTAGTATGTATAAATGAAATTGGATACTTGGTCACAACCCCTTTAAGTATATTTGAGACTTCATCTAATTATTCTCCACCTCATCTAGATAATAATTAACCATCTTCACAAAATGATTAGTGTAATTTGAAACCGAACTCTCTCCCTATTACTATGAGAGGAAATCAATAGACTTTTCCATCATCAGAGACTTTAGGAATCATTGCTGATTGAAGCTGGTCTTGAAACCTTTCCAATACATTCCTTTGTTTTAATATTCTTCTACCATAGAATCCCACCACCGCTTGATGGGGAACTTGAGCCTATATTTTTCACACTTCACCTTGATATCTGTTGGCTTATCCAAGAAGTATGTGATCTTATTTATATTTTCAATCCAATCCTTTCCCTCTTAGGGTACATTTTTACCCTTAAAGGATGATGGATTATCACATAGAATCTATCCAGATAGATCTTTGTCTCCCTTGGATCATTTTAGTGACCCAATATATAGTATTTGAACACGTAGTACATTTTAATCTACAACTCTAAATAATCATACGATATCCTCTATAGGGTTCTAATTTAGGGATGATTCTCATGAAGAGAATATATCACTACACCAACATATATAACCCAAGGATGATGTCTCAGAGAAACATTACTACAAAATGAAATAATATTATTAATAAAATACAATATTATCATATTAGTATAAAAAAATCTTAAGCATAAACTGATTTTGTGGTCAAAAATCAACATAAGAAAAAACAACCTAACATTCCATGGTAACATGAGGCTTATTGTGGAATAATTTTCCTAGGAACACACCACAACCTACTTATCATGTCCGAAAAATCCCATATCTTGTATAGTATTCATCAAAAAAGGAGGAAAATTGAGGAAAAATAACCTTCAATAATAGATTTTAACTAACCGACCCAAGTTAAAGTCTAAAATAGAACTTGAACTGATTCTCCACTAACACCAAAGGGTGTTAAATATATCCATTGGAATCAAACATCAACCCGAGGGAATTATTTCTCACAACTTGTAAATTGATAAATAATATATATATATATATAATGGAATTGAAAAAAATAGGAATAAATAGAAGAAATATATTCCATAAACAAAGAATAAATTTTAGAAATACATCCCAAAATTTATATCAAAACAGAATGGTATATTTATAAAACCCAAAGGATAAATAAAATAGAAATAAATAATTTATGTGACATGAGGTTGAAATCCCATAATATCACTACTAGAGACTCATAACCTGGTGGGATAAACAATGTTATGTCACTATATTGCACTTTAATTTCCAATATGAATATATAACATATGGTTTAAACATTCCAAAGGAAATTTATAGGGTGTAAGTTAAACAGTCGCAGTAGAATCTCAACCAGGTGTTCTATATAATGCCTCTATATAATATTTTAATATCCTCAATTTTAAGAAAAAATATTTGATGAGTAGTTAATTTTTAAATTCAAATGAATGGTTAATAATTTACATATTCCCCAATATCCAATGAAATAATGTCAAAAAAATTCAAATCATATATTTGGAAAATAATTTACATTTCTTCAAAGTTGGTATATCAAATCCAAATCATAAAATTCAATGAATAACGGTAAACATTATTAGGATCACATTAGTTTATAATACCTAGAAAAATAATACTATTAATAAGACTAGTCTATACTTAGGTCCCCAAAACACATGGCCTAAGAAATAGTGAAAGATCCCATGTGTGAACCCCATATTGTGTTAAGATCACATCCATAGTGAACATTTCCTTGTGAATAGGGGAAGAAATAAAAATTGAATCCCATAAAAATAATAACAGACTAGGACTAATAATAATCTTTCAACCTAACTACCCAAGGATTCATATTAGTTTCATTTGTCAAATTAATAATAACATATCTCACTTCCTATTATGTTTTCAAGTAAACATTTTCATCAAAAACATTCTTTAAAGACCATTTCATAATTCCACTTTAAAAAGAATTAAAAATTGCTTTTATTTTTACCAAAATAAAGGGAAAATAACTTTCCCCATAACCCATTTTAATGTACACAAATAAATTAATCATGGCAGATAATTTTGAAATAGTTTCACAAAACAAGAGTATTCATGGTTCACCCAACATAGGTATAAGATGTAACAACTTACAATAAAATTGGGTCACACACTAATTGTGATAAGATAATACACCAAGAGTGGAAACGAAACTCAATATTAGTGATATAATCCCCAAATATTGATTCTCACATCACTGAGTAAAATTCCATAAGAAAAATGGCATGTTGAGAGGTTAGACCTAGACATACCACATGAATGTTGCATGTTTCACCACATCCAATGAATGGAACACCCCCAGAAGATTATCACACAATAGTCATAGAAGTGATATAAGGATTATCATTATAAGTTCATGAATACCATAAAACCATCCCAATTACACATCTAGACCTATAGAAATAATACTAATGAGAAGAAAAAATAGCTGCTAAAATAGATGCAACCATACATGACAGAGATTGAGCATCGAATGGGGGAGCTCAGGAATGGTAAAATCACACTAAATAACATGATATAGACTTAGGGTTTATATAACGGAAACTAATATGAATTATAGTAGGTATAGTGTAGTGAAAAAAACATTATTTGTAGAAGGTATTCACATAGAAATTGGGTATTTATGAAATCAATATCTTATATTTCATGTAAAAAAAAGTGGTATTACCTTATTTTATAAAATTATATAATGGACTCATGATGTTTTTTCCATTTACTTCATGAACCTTTTTCAAGCCTTAAAAATTGTGTTAATGGATTCTACCTAGAATAACTACTATTATGAATACAGTTTATAGTGTTAACTAGTTTTATAGTCAGCACCAATGACAAGTCATACGAAAAATTCCTAGAACTCCTTGGATCATTCTCGACACCAAATAAACCTAATAAACATTGTATTAAACATATTAATTTATATTACATTAAACAAGATGTTACATTGAATTTTTAATTTGAACTCAATAGTACTCTTGTATACGAGGTCTTTTTCCAAATTTATCATTCTTCCAGAAGTTCCGCGTCTTTCTTCAAGATCCGAACAATTTCCATGATTAATATTCCATAATTTTTATATTTTTGAGGGTAAAAATGACATCAAATACAAGTAAACCAAATATTCATAAAAGTATTTACAAATACTAAATTGTACTTCATTAATATATTTTCTTCCATACTTTCAGGTTTGGTTTCCTTCAAATATTCAATTATCTTAAAAAATATATAGTGTTTAATGATTCACATTAAATAAAATAATTTTTTTATATATAGAAAATAAATCCATGGAAATGAAAATCTTAATTTCCCATAAAATATATTAAAATCATGAATTTTTGTGGATTTATAGAAATGTTGGATATATTACTATAAGTTAATTATCTAATAATTGGCGCAAAAATATGAAATATATGGTGACTTATTTGATGGGTTTGAAATGGATGAAAAATAAAAATATATTCTACATCATTTACCATACTTATTTTATAAAATGATAAATTAAATATAAACTATTTAATTTTTCAAAATTAATTTTATACACATAATATGCGATGAAATAGATGTAAATGTGATAATTATTAGTGGAATGAATCCTTTATAAAAAAGTCTTCTTTACCAATTATGTTCAAGTATCCACAATAATTTCCAATTCTATGAGTAAAAAGGGAGTTAAACTTCCATGATGTCATGTAAGATCTAGGAATGTTAATAAATACAACATCATATTCAATTTATTTAGTTTTGTTGGTAGGGTAACCCAAACTATTTGGGGTTATTATTTCACCTTTAAATAAATGAACTTCTAATAATAAAATATATATTATTAATGTATTAAGGTTATAAAATTTATTATCCATTATAGATTTCTATGTTATATACATTAATGATTCCAGATAAAGAACACATGTACCATTGATATTATCATTTTGTTCAAAAATTATAAATGAAACTATCAATACTCATAAAGGTTGATTTTAAATATAAATTTTCAAAATATATTACATGTTAATATTTTAATGATAATAAAACATACAATAGAGGATTAATCCACCTTTAAAGTCAATATGATCTATTCTTAAAATATAAATTAAATGATCTGTTTCTAATCCTCATGAAAAATAATCCCTTTTCTATTGAAGATTATACTTTTCCTGATTAATATATACCATAATTTGATTATTAATTAAATTTTAATAATAATTTATGTGAAAACAGAAGTAATTTTTTGTCATATTGAAAATAAATCATGTGAATACCTTGTAAAAAACATTATTGGAACCCTTAAATGTGTTCATATTGACACTATCACAAGATTTCAATAATCACTTTACAATACTAAAATTTATTATAAAGTTGATTGTAAATATAATTATGTGTTTTTTAAATTAATTATTTTTATGTTGGTAAAACCTATTATACAAATTTAATAAATATAACTATCCATAAAAGTTAAAACACAGCATGATAAAAATAATTATCATTTCTTAAATGATAATAAAATATTTAATTTTTTAATTATCAAGGGATAATAATTAAAATTGGAAAATTAGTTGTTATAACATATTATTGGTTGTAATTTGGATAATATTTCTTGTATAATATCCTCAATATATATACACTGAATTCATTTATAATATAATAAAAAATGTTATGTAATTCTCGATATGACTTAACCGTACACTACTAAAAGTAGTTAAAAAATATTTCACTAACCTATTAGATGTTAAAATAATATTCCCAATATCATAATTGTTATGGGTTATCCTTGTTAAAATTTATTTGAAGAATTATTTCTTTATAATAGTTAATAATGAGTATGGTTAAATATTTGCTAATAGGATCCTTACAAAATTGTATTTATAGAATATATGAAACTAAATATTATAAGGTGAAAAACCACTATCCACTTCAGTTTTAATATGAAATTATAATGTATCTTGTTTATAATTATTGTGGGTGTTGGTGTACTATGATGAAATACATATACCTTGATTATATATATATTATATTTATTTAATATTAATAAAACATCTATGTAAATATTGTTTGTTTTTCTGTATAAATATAATCTTATAATGTCCTAGAGTAAATGTCATATTGAAAATGTCATAGCAGTTCCCTACTATGATGAGAAACTTGTTGTTATATGAAAAAAATTCTAAAATAATTTTCTATGGTTAGATAACATACTATTATGGGACCATACTACATATACCTCTAGGTGTGAGTACTCGTAAGGGGGGGATTCTTCTCATGAAGTTTTCACTTGGTAATCTCCATGAAGGGAGATTATGAGAAAAATTATAACAGTAAGAATTCATTATGGTTTGATGTCATAAAATATTTATATATATATGAGTGTGTGTGATGGTCGTTAGACTTTATGATTATTATTAATTCATGTTACATCTCACATACTTAGATGTATTTTATAGACAATGAAAATAATAGTTAATGGAAAAGTTTGATACGTTGGTTGCATTATGAGGGAAATTTCATTAATGAAAATTCATGGAATGATTTTTCACTTCCATATTTATCAATATAAATATCCATACCCTTTAATTAGAATAAATCACTTTAAATTCATGGCCATCGTATAATGATTTTTTAATTTTAGATAGTCAGAAATGACATATCAAGCATATAACTTGATGACAAGGATGTGAAACTGGTTTGATGAGTTATTCTAACAAAGGGATTATATTAAGTACTGAGCATTCATATCTGGTTTTTGATGTTTCAACACTAATTTCAATCTACTGGGTTCGTTTACCCTTTTCTAGATAGTAATATTAAATTTTAGGCTAGAACGCATAATGAAAATGGGAATTAATTGTAGAGGGTCACACACTTAGTGTTTCTATTGGTATAGATAAAATATAATTTCAGTTTAATTAATGTAATAAATGTTATTCACATGAATTGGAATTAATTTTATTAAATTTATATATATATATATATATAATAAATTGAATAAGTAATTATTCTTTTGATTTGGAATAATATAGTTAATTTTTTGTTGAATATTAAAATAAATATTTATTTTCTAGATTTTGAATAAAATATTTAGTTATGAAAGAAATATTTATTCGATTATTCAATAGATACAATATGTTTTTTAATGGACCAAGACTGATTATAGTGACAATAATAAATTAATAATACTACTATATAATATTTATTATTCTAAATGGTGGTGCACACACCACAAAATAATAATAATATAATAATTATTATGTGGAATAGGATTTATTAAAAATTAAAAAATATAATTTAATGGGTTGTATGAAATTTAATTATATTTTAACTTAAATCCAAACTCTATAAATATAAGGCTATGTCTGTTTGGTAGACCATAAAAAAATTAAGAATAGAGAATTTATTCACACAAATAATTATCTCTTAGCTCATACTTCTCTCTCGCTCTCAATACCAAGATTTGAAAGAAATATTTCTTCATGACTGAAAAATTAGTGATCAAGAATGAACAATACTAGACATTTGACTCATCATTCTAGCACCCAATGATAGAGTCATCTTTCTAGGAGATCATATGTGCATGTGTGGATCACATCTAAAGGTATTCTATCCTTATATCCATATAGTTTAATAAAAGTGATATGAAAGGGTCTTTTTAGATGATCAAAATTCACCATTGAAAAAAGTCCCAAAGCCCTGCAATTTATTTATTAATGTTATAAATAAATTAATTATAAACATGACATGAATGGTCCTTTATTTTGGTTTTACTAAATGATTTATAAAAGAAATTTTAGTATATCACCCACCTATGAACAATTTTTCTATGCCCGAATCCATCAAGTGGTATCAGAGTGTTGACACTTAAATTTAATATTATTTATTTGATTGTTGACCTATTCATAATTTTGTTTATATTTTAATTTAAAATTAATCATTTGTTAATTATATTTTATTTGAAATGTTCCCTAAAAAATGAATCATGTTAGTTCTATATTTCATTTTCTTAATCTTTAAGAGAATATGAATAAAAAATGGATATTCCATTGGGAAGCACCAAATCATTGGCCGGTAAAAATGGGTTATACAGTATGCATCCAGAGTACATGTTGGGTACCTATGGGAATTTTATCTGGATGCAATGAGATATTAAATTTACATAGTGATTTTTTTCACACCACATGTTGATCAGTCCAACCTAAAATATAGAATGAGTATAGAAGATGTGTAGATGGAATGTACACACCATGTAGTTTGGAGAAGTCAAACATGACAATGTCGTAGACATGTGACTTAGACATATGACAATTAAGGTACATGATGTGTATGTTGATGTACATTCCATGTTGTCTCCCATTATTGTAAATAATTAAAATTACATTCAATTTGAAAATTGAATCATTAAAATTTTATTTTATTGAGTGAAAAAAAATCATGTGTTTAAAAATTTAAAAATGGTTTTTATGAATTTTAAAATATTAATCAATTTAGTGTAATTAATATGTCATTGGTTCATTGGTTTATTTTCCACGAATGAAATTACGGATGGATATCTCTAAATAATATTAGTTGAGCATTAAGAATAATGAGAATTAATGAAATAGTTAAATAATGAAAGAACATTTATCTTAAATAATAAAAGAATGAAGAAATAAATGCTTTCCATCAATATGCTTTCTCTTATTTGTTGCATGTATGGCTATTCATGAGCTTGACTAAGACCTTTTTATGTGTTGGATGTTTCATTATTATTGATTTCATGATTTTTTTAATTATTTAATATTAAATTTAATAATTAAATGCGACCTATCCCTCCCTCTATTATTATATAGGACCTATATGTCCAAGGAAATTCAAGTAATCCCATTTAACCATTCCTTATATTCCGCTTAGTGGAATGTGGGTAATAAATATTTTTAATTAAAAGGGAAACCCAAGGTGCTTTGAGGTAGTTCAATATGGAATCATAATGATGTCAAACTAGGTGAAAAATTGGTGGATAAGTGGAATTCTATAACTCATGACATGATCAGTAATTACAGTTATTTCCCCTAGGTAAAAGTTAGATTTAATATCCCCTCATTAAATCAATTTTTAAATAATTCTTATGAACATGTTAATTAATTAATTAATTTTTTCCATGTATTTAATTTTTTATTTTGTGGATGTGAAGACACGGTCACATATATAAATTAATTAATGTGAAAATACATAAATTAAATAGACGAGTTTTTCATAATTTTTTGTCTAACATGGTTAATTAATTAATTATCATCTACATAAAATTAAAATATATGTAATGAATAAAACAAGATGTGATTTAAGAATAATAAATTAAGATACCTCAATGAAATATTTATCCATACTAAGACATTCATTACTTGATTAGTAATGAAACCATAGAATTATGTGTCGATCATGACAAATGTTTGAACACATACTTTTGTCCTGGAGTTCTCATCATAGTATTGGGTTGATTTAACTAAAATTGTACTGAGTTTAACAAAAAAAGTATATTCAATACAAATTTAGAGGTAAGATATGAGGAAATCCTAATCAAGTTTTTTGGATAGGGGAATCCACTGAACAGATCTTTGAGTTTCAAGTTTGTAGTTGGTATGACCAAAAAACTAATTACATTTTATTGTTTCTATGGAAAAATAATCGATTATTAAAAATATTAATGGGTATCCCTTCCACTAGAATGTTAAAGAAACTAGAAATTTAGTGTTCAAAGGGGAGGGGTATTAAGACCTGATAAAATAGTGGGATATTTAAAAAATAAATAAAATTTAATTTATTATCTCTCACATATTTTATTTTCAAGAAAAGTACTAATAATATGATTTTTTAAATGTAGAATAAAATGAAAATTTCATCATCTACACTATATCCATGATCAATATTCGATAAAGATAACCACATGACTAGTAGTAAATTCTAAGAAAGGATTAGATGCATTCGGGTTGGGCAACACCATGAATAGAAATCTTATATTCTATAATACCCAATGCCTCCACCTTCTAAAAGGGTGAATGATAATGTGATCTCTATCTATGAAAAAAATTGAGTGATGTAATAAATATTCAATTTTTTATGCTATCAAATATGTCTAGAGAACTGATCAAGTATCATGAAAACAAAAATGTGTATGGCATGCTTGAGCACCTCCGTAGTCATTACAAGGATAGATCTAGAAAAGAACAATTTGATATTTCTAAGGGACCCTTTTAGAAATATCATTGAGAGAGTTCCCAAGCTGGGCCTAATGTAGTCAAGATCATTGGCTACATTGAGTGCTTAGAGGTTATAGGTATTAAGCACATTGAATAACTAGACGTCATCCTTATTTTTTCATCACTCCATTAGAGATATTTCATATTTTTTTTTGAATTTTAATATGAAAAAAATTGAGAAGTATCAGCCATATATTCTTACTGTTCATCACTATGTAGATAGGGATATGAAACCTAAAAAACCTTCCGTCCTTATGGTAAAAAAATGGAAAGGGGATGTAAATATGTATAAGTCCAATGATTCTTCACACCCCTTATGTAGAGGAATATGAAGGGGGAAATCAGTGGAACTTGATGCAATCAATATCCTATGAGACAAGAAGGCCTTGTGGAAGAAAAATGTAACCTAACCAAATAATAAAGGAGAATCTTCAGGTGGATTTGTTATCATGTGAAATTTAGAAATTTCTAAAAACTATTTATTAGATAAATATTATGGTGCTTAAATATGTATTCAAATATAGGAACCAAGTAGATTCTGAAATATTGACCATGGGGTGGTAAATATTTAAGGAGCCAATAGAGCTAAACGTGATAGTATAACTATTAGGGACTACCTATCAAATTTATTATTCAAGTGATCATGGTTTAAATAGTTTTTCATTATGTTCCTTCGGTAAATAAAAAAATTATTTCTATATCTAGAATGGGTATTTATATATTTATATTCATATTTAAGAATTAAAGTGTCCTATTTTAAAAATATAACAGTTTTTATTATTAGTCACATTTAAACAATGGTCCTTGTGTGTTTTATTACATGAATCAAATAATGGAAATCGATAACTAAATTCATATAACTAATACCATTACCATCATTAGAATCACTAAAAATGTATTTTAAATGACATTAATTAGAATGAATTTCATCAATATGGATATTTTGATTAATTTTAACTAAATCCACTTGATGTATGTCACACATGTTTACAATGAAAACTGACAAATTCCCCTTCTGGTGGGAAAGGTGAAATGAACAAAGGGATTCTTGAATTATTTCATAATGATGTGTGTGGTCCATTTAATTTTGAATCAAGGGGTGGGTATTCATACATCATAAATTTTAATGATACTCTTAATTAATATAAATTTATCTACTTAATGATATATAAGTCATCTTATTTTAATAAATTCGGGTAATGTAAGAATGAAGTTGAGTACAAACTTTGTAAGAAGAATAAGAAAATTTTATCAGACCATAATGAAGAATATATTAAAAAAGACTTCATTGATTAATAATAAGAATTAGAGAATTTATCTCCATTCACTCCTCCTTATACACCTCGAGGGAATAGTGCAATATAAAGGAGGAACTAAACCTTGTTAGGAATTATGAGATAAATTATGAGTCATGAAAGTCTTACATTATTATTTTTGGGATACATGTTATAAAATAGATGCATATGTACTAAACTGAGTTCCAAATATGGAAATAAATGATATTGTGACATCCAAAACCCAGATGCCTCTTAATGGTTGCCCTGAGCCTGGTGACCCACATGGCCTCAAGTACAACTCCCCGAACGTTAGAGGTTTTCGACTAACAGTGAGTGACTAGGGTGTTTCTATGCACAGACTATGCCATCATCACTAATGTGTAGTGTAGAGGATGAATTTAAATAGGGGTAAATAGTAAAATAAATATAAGTAAAAAGAAGGCACAACCAAAAGTAGATACGACAACAACAATAATTGAAACAACTAGAATAGCATTAAAAAACTGATGATATTTCATATCACTAGAAAAATGGAAAACATGGATACAATAATGTTGGAATACATGTTCTATATAAGTATAAATGAAATATAAATCTATACCAATCATCTCGAGCTCCGAATCAGCCATCTTCAATCAAGATCCATCCCAAACAGTAAGAAATTAAGTTATTTAATCCTTATGCATCCCTTTGTCCACTCCTGCAACAATGTAATATACTCTAGGTAGCATAAGTTTCTTGGATAGTGTGTGAGATAATTCTTAGTGGGCCCCACCAATGGTGTCTATGAATTCCGACCCATGTAATGGAAATGTAATAGTGTTCAAGCATGAATATATAAATTAAAGCACTAAAATGTATCGAAATAGCCAATAACCTATTTCAGCCATATCTAGTGTCCGAAACTGTAACCAATTCATTGTTTGATCTTTACCAGTTTATAACTTATTATATGTTAAATATATTGAAGGTTCCAAGTTATAGTAAGGTAGTGTGTGTTGATACTTAATAGTGAATTCCTACGGTAATTATCAAGGAGACCTAGACCTAAAGGGTCACCAAATTCATAATAAATATATCCCGGTATGGGGTAAGAGTTTAATCAAAGGAGCATAGTCCAATGCATTCCTCAATGACGTTCTTACTGAGTCGAATGAGTTCTTCTGAGGTAACATGGGGATAAGAAAAGACTGAGCCTGATGGGTTGTAACCATGGAACCTACATATCAATGCTAGATCCAAGGAATATAACCAATTCATCCTATACTTATATTTTATAGATCTAATAGTTTCATACTAGGAATCCAAATAATGGACAAGGATTGAGATATAGTTAGTCCTCAACCTATTAATGATATAACCTTAAATCGGAATGGGGTTCCCGAGTGTTCAAGGAATTATTATATCAGAATCAAAGATGAGATAAGTTCAGGACATTCCTATATGATTATTACAACATGTAGTATTTCATTTGGTTAAATACATTGATTTAATTAGTGTGATATGTTCAATTAGAATGAAACATTTTAATCAAGTTATAATTAATCAATAAGTCCACTTGGTCATGCCCCACCATTCATTATTGTGATAAGGCCATGTATCATGAAACCTTTATTAATTACATTGATGTCATAATTAATAATTAATGTTCATTATGACTCCATCCATTATTGTGGTATGTTGTGATATAGATATGAAACCTAACATTCATTTACATTTAAGTCCAAGTCATATACTTAGTATACTTTCCAATTCACATTTCACATATTATTTTCAAATTGTATCACTTACCTTAGGTTGGTAAATTGGTGAGAATACATGGTACTTTACACTATTTAATTCACAATATAAATCAATCATTTTAATATTTAATGTCGTACCCTTAGAAGGGTCATGAAATGTCACATATAAATGGTGACTCAGACATGTCATGTGAAAAAATCCTAATTGTGGAATAACATCCTACATGGGTTGGATGATGTTGTGGGAATATCAAAATAATAATAATCACATATATGGAAATAGCACATCCATATAGTTCTAATGATTATAATAATGGAATATTAATTCTAGAAATAAAACTTCATGAAATTAGTTTGCTCCGCATGATATTTCTGAAATCAAAGAACTAGATGCATGAGTTATAAACCATCCACCTTAGAGTTTTAAGATTAACCTCCTCTTGTATTGGACCTTGATTTGGATCATATTTGAGTAGATCATTGAAAAGGATAAAAATTATCACACCTTGATAACTAGGTCTAGAGCAATAGAGAATAAGAATGTCTTAAACGGACATGAGTACTTACCATTGTTAATCCAACGTGATAAAAACATGCTTGAAAAAATATTAGATAATGGAGATTTCTTGATTCCCACCTCAGGTCATCAAAAAGCTCCAAAATGAGACCCATGGAGGTAAATTTGGCATAAAATATGACTAGGGAAGTGGGAGGTGTGGGGGTAATTATATTAGTAGGGATTTTTTTAATTACCCAAGAAAATAGCATGTTTACAGTTTGTCCACACAGTTTTCCAACCTTGAAAAAACCATGCATCGTTACCTAGGAAGAAAGGGAACCTACACCATTAGGCTACATGGCCATGAATAAATAATTCGTGGTGGCTCTGTCTGAAAAAACACCATCTGTAGGGTTAGGAAAACTATGCACCAACCATGCAACAATCATGCAACTTGGATAGTTTTAGAAAAAAATATGCGTAACGAGATTAGAACTTTCCCCAGACACCATTGATACTATTACTATCCCATTAGTCATCCATATTAGGTCCAAAGTAAATATTTTGAGTGAAATTCAAAGGATCCATCATGAGTGAAAAACTATTTCTTATATTCTTCCCCTTAATATATCTCATCCATTAGTTCGCCTTCCAAGGGTGGAGAAACACTATCTGAGAACAACTCTTGCCATTATGAACATATTATAGCTTCCCTCTCCAAAGGATCATCTTTCATGCGGCTATTATACCATAGAACTCATACTAAGGGGACTAAAAAGCCTCAATGATCATTCATGAACTGATCAATGATGCATATGGGATATTCATCAAAGGTAGCGTCAATATGTAACTCAACACCCTTAGGATCAAAAGTATTTGACATATCATCATGACACTAGAGAATCTGTGTAACATCACAGGTAAATAAATAATATTACTTTTTCATATTTATTAATATTTGGGAATAAAATATTCATATTACTTTAAAGGGAACGCTATGCTTGATGGCGTACCCAATACGCAACAACGAGTTTCTTTGAAATCTTACGTTGCACTCTAATAATAAAATAATATTATTTTAAATGGTAGTTAACGCCAAGCTATTGTAATGGTGGGAATGAGCAAAACTAACTAAAAAATGATTATATATGTTTTTAAAATGTTTTTACCTTTATACAATAAATGTTAGAGGCTTAAAATGCGAATAAATCCAATTTTAAGTGTAAATATTTGAATAATCTTTAAAAGGTAGATTAACCGCCGTTTGGTGGCGAACCTTTTTTTAAATCCACTATTTGTCAATTTAATATTTTATATTAGACCAAATAAAATCCATCTTTAGAATTTGGACATAGAAATTTACTTTGTGTAACTTTTTGTTATTTTTCTGATAAAGATCATTTTTAGTGAAAATGTTGTATTTTAATTCAAAACCTCATTTTAATATAATTTATTTATATGGATATATTATCTTTTTAATTGGGTTTAAAGTGTAGTTAGAATATATTTTTACCATTTAATTTAATGGTGGTCATTGGAATTAATTTCACTTTGAAATTGGACTTAAACTAGTGTCAATCAATTGATATATTTTGTTTCTTAAAAACACGGTATTTGTTTTGACAACGGGGATTAATTATTAAATTGATTAATGTAACTTATTTTTTTTTTAATTTTGAAAAATAGAAATAATATTTGAATTTGGAATATCAAATATTTCTTAGGAGTAATTTTTGGTATTTTTCTAAAAAACATCAATTTTTGATGAATAGTGAAACCAGAAAGTGGTAGTTAAAAAACTGATTTTTCGTTTAAATGAAATTTTACCAGATCTGTAATTTGAATTTCAAAAATCATACCTACATGGTTGTCATTAGTATGTAAAATATGTTTCAATGGGATGAAAATATTTTTTGGTGAATAGTAACTTTTAAGTTTTATTAATCATGATTAATGTTAATTAGTGTAATTTAATGTAAAGATAATGTTAGAATAATATGAAATGACCTTGAAACATGTCATACCATTATTTGATGAGTCATGTCCGACCAAGATAATCCATGGGTAAACTTTGGGACCCCATGGATCCACTAGGGTTGGAAAATGACATTAATAACTTTTTATTTCAAGTTAAAATAAAAATGTCACAAATATGTATTGTTTTAATAAAACAATTTTTACATGGGGTAATACAGGTCATAATTTTTACAATAAATATTCATTGAAAATATAAAAATATTTCCTACATCATAGTATTTTTTTTATAATTTTTATACATTATATAAATTAATTTATTTATGACACCATGATGATGCATTGATTACCTCATTAATGAATGATTTAAATAAAATGAAAAGATAATGTAAAATATAAGACATAAACTTGTCCAAAACCTATTGTATGGGTGGATTTAGAACTCTTATCACCTTATCCTATAAATATATAATTTTGGGACCATTTATATCTGAAAATCATTTTATAATAATGTAATTATTCAAGACTTTCCAAGAGTGCCCCCCTCCCTCTTATAAAAGACCCCAAACTCTACCTCCTTACCCACACCTCTCAAGACCTTGGCTCATCAAACATATGCTCATATTGTCTCTCCACACCTCTCTCTTACTCTGAGGATCCTCACATTGGGAAGTAGTCTTTTCATGGAAGCCATTGAGCTCAAATCAAAACGAGTTTTCCGATTTGAAGGTAATGTCTTCTCTTATGTTATTTTGTTTTATTTTGCTTATCCAACCACCCTAAACTCTTATTATTCCTTTATTTTCTATAAACACCAGTATCTTAAATACAATATGATTATGTTATGGTGATTATTGGAGCTACTCTAATACACACCTCTATCTAATAGATAAAGAACATACTATTTTTGTGGGTAGTGAATTACTGCCTCACGAAATGATGATGGTTGAATCTTCTTTTAACACCTCTCATGGTGGAAATTAAGATGTCACCGTATTTATATATGATATATAAATAATTTTTATTTATTCCTTATATTTATGTATTTTTCATTTATTCCATACCATTATGGTTTCCATAATGGGTAAACACGATAATTTCATTTTAGGAAGTGCGGACTACCACCCCCTCAAAGTGATTTGAATCGTTAATACCATATGTGGGATGTATAAAGGATGGATTTAATGATGTTATATATTATATTATACTTTAATTATAATATACCTATGTATAATTAATTTTTTTCATTCCATTAAAGTATGAAATAGAAAGGAAAGTAGCATTCATGTGTACGTACGACATACCATCTCCATGAACGGTTCATTTCATTTATTATCACCAAATGTTATGTAATATTATAAGTACACATATTTAATGGATATATATGTCATATATTACAAAATAATGATCGATATTATTCTGTAATTATAATATATATCTCCCATTTAGTTTTAATTCCATGAATATGAAAAAGAAATGAAAGTAGCGTTCATGCGTACGTACAATCTACCGTCTCCATGAACGGTGCATTTCATTATTTATCTCCAAATGTTATGGAATATTATAAAATGAATATATACTGGATATATATGATATTTAAATCATTAATACTATTCTAGAGATGACGTACCTATAACTAAATGGAACATTATTTTCCAATAAGTTCAATTTTGACTCATGTACCGAACATCGACAAAAACGTCTTATATGAACTCTCATTATTAACCAATTATTATAACACTATAATATGTGACATGAAATAAATAATTATCGTTAAATTATACCCTTACAAAATTATAAATTGACCAATGTTTATTTTTCAGGAATATAAATAATGGAACAAGACAAGTCGGACTTGAGATAAGGGATCCTACCTCTATCTTTTTTTAGTACTCTCTTTTATGTAATTTATCTTAAGCTTATCTTTCCTATGTTTGGGGATGTTCTTTTATATTCATCATTATGTAATTTTTATGTTCATATTATAAGATACATTATTTGATCTCATAAATCCATTTTTGGAAGTTTTAAGTGGTGTTGTTAGGCTGCCGAGTTTTCGCATGGGATTTTTCATCTCACTTTTATTCCAGGGAGATTTATGATACATTTTCAACAATTTCCTTTGAGTGGTGTATGTACTTCCAATTATTAAAATCTTTGTGTAATATAATTTCATTTAGGGGTATTTACATCTTTATTGTATGACCCTACTTTCATGGGGTGTATGTTTCGAATGTTACCCAAACCGGTAAAGGGACCTTTCACCCTCCTCTTATTTAAAAATACTTCTTTTTGTTATGTATTTTAATTTACATATTATTTTGTTGGGATATATTCACATATATACTTATTGATGTAAATATAATTTACAAGTGATGATATACCCATTTTATCTCTCATCAACTCATTTTTTGAATTTTGAAGTGACGTCATTAGGCTGTCGAATTTTTGGAAGGGAACTTCTTAACCCGATTTTGATTATTTGGGTTAAACTTGTAATCCTTGAATATGTTGTTCTATGAATATGTGTGAATGACCTCTGATTGTTTTACACATAATATCCACATATATTTCATGTATTCTTTTGTCACACATAATTATGTAATTGACTTATCCTTAATCAATGGATATCGTCTTTGTAATGGTCTTCGTCTCATTATCCTTTAATTGAGGAATATTTTGTTCTAATACAAGAATTTCTTTTATACACTGTATAAACACCTTTTAAATTTCATTTCATTCAAATGGAATATTTTTCTATGAAGCGTTTTACTAAACGACACAAAGGAATGTTTCTTTTAACGTACGTGGTGACAATGGCATTTTCCGCCTTCATGATTAATATTTGACCTTTGGATTTCCTTAACAAGCCATAATGTTCTAAAAAGAAAATAAATAACATATACTCTTTTATGTATTTTGGTATTGAAAATGGTTTTGATAATGGATTTTTTATGTAAATATATTTAAGTGATATATTGAAATGTGGAAATGTTTTCTTTCTATTATATTTATTTTATGTATTATGATTTTGTAATGGTACTTGGACATTTGACGGGTGGTTATGTGATAAACCATATGACGGGAGGTGCCGTGAATACCAGGATAGGTGGTTACGTTATAACCTCCAATGCATTGGGTATGGAAAGTTGGCTATATGGCTATTCCATGTAGTGATATGTGTGGAAGTCGACCGTATGGTTATTCCATTTAGGTATGTTTATGTCCCAAGTTACTTTTATATGTTATGTGTTCTTTATATGGGTTTATAGTAATATTTTTGTTACAATGGATAATTAGTGATATTTTATTTTGTGAAGAGTATTTACTACTTCATTAAGGTGAAAAGTATTACTTTGATAAAGTATTCATGGTTTACTTGTTGTTTTGAAAAACTAACAGTTTTCATTCTTTGTGTATCATTTACTAGGATTTTTATGCTCATCCTAAGTTTTTGAAATGTTCTCCACCAGACTAAAAGGTGAATAGGGTCAAGGATGGGATCAAGGAAAGACATGCTATCTAAAATAAGGAACTATACACATTTCTTTTTAAGATTTTTTATTTTATAGAATCTTAGTAGAAGTGTCTACTTCGTAATCGTTTGAGATGTAATAGGTATGTCCTAATTCTATAAAACTCTATACCTGAAAAGATTCTCTATGTGAATTATTCATTTATTTCATGATTATATAATTTTTTAAGTCATGATCATTAATGTTGGTATAAGAGGTTGGTTAAGATAACTTTAGAGGATAGAGTGTTGTTTAAGCATAAGTGACAAGTTGTGTATAACCACAATGGGTAGTATACTTGATGGAGTCATTGTTTTTTGGAAAGTTAGAATTAGTTTGAGATAACATGGATAACTATATCTTAGTGTTTGTCTTCTTCATTTTTATAGGATGATTTTACAGATATGATCACACTGACCTTTTTGGTTTTAGTAAATGGCTGGAACTAGCAGGCACCAAGTAACAGTGGATGTGAAGGAAACTATGAAAATTTTCTGAGCGAGAAACTGAATGATACGGGAGCTACAATGAGAACTATTATGTTTATCCTCAACCAACTATCTGGAGTCATGATTGACCACCTTAACTTTGGTGATTATTAAAAGGCATCATATATGTGAGAAAAAAATACTTAAGGATGTTCAAGTAATAATCATAAAGATAAGTGTGTTCAAAAACCTATGTGTCAAAGATGTGGAGAGAAACACCTAGAAAAATGGTTCAAAGGGACAGAAAGATGCTATCGATGTGGAAATGAAGGTCATAAAGAAAGAAACTTCCATGGAAAAAGGAAGCGTCCAGTTGACTCGAGGAAAGTGAAAGAAGTTCTTTCTAGGGGATCAATTGAATGTTTTAAATGTGGTTTGCATGGTCATTATGAAAACAAATGTACTACGAAGATGTTTCGAGAATGGGATCACCAAGATCATACAAATATTAATTTACCAATACCTAATGCTATTCCGATTGAGGATGAAGAAACTGACAATGACCAATAAAAGGTATGGATAATTTATTAACATATGTTTTCCTATTTTGGAATCTTATGATATGATTCATGATATTTTTTTAGGAATGATGTATTTCAGAATAAGTTAGAAAGGAATGGTTAATGGATCATGAAGAATGTTGAATGAGTAAGAAGTCAACATATATGGGATTCAAGAGTTATGGTAGATTTTAGGATGGTGAAATTTTTAAAAGTATTAATTCTCTTTTGATGATGGGGATACATTATAAGACTTTTTATAGTATATGTAACCCTAATGTTTGATATATGAAAATTTTATTCATGGAATAGTTATATGTTCTTTTGTGGACATAGTTATAACGAACCATTTGGGTTTATATGATCCTTACATTTGAGGTAATTATGGGTTACTATATGTTATGATGGAAAATTAAAGGAATGAGATAAAATTGAGGTTAAATTTTGTTATAGTTATTTTTTATCATTTCATCTCTTTTTGGGAAATTTTTTGAGAATTATATAGTTTAGGAAAAAGGAAAGCATGCAGACCGTGTGACAAACCGTCATGTCAGACAAAGCTATGGGAATCGAACCCACAACCAAAGTGCGACTGGTATTTATCACCTACAACTGGACTACATGAAGTCACTGGTTAGTATGACAAATTATTTTTAGTAATATAATTTTATATATCAAGAATAAGTTGATTTTGGGTTATATAAGAAAATATTGACCTATCATGGAGGATATATGATTAGGTTAATTACTTTTCAATTTGAGACTCTAAGAGCAACTGATGTTATTTGGAGATAAATGTTAATTTTTACCTTGGATGACTATGTGATTAAATCCTTCAAATATTTGGGTTTCAATATTAGTATGGTTTACTTTGAATAATTTTAGGGATAAATTGTTTATCGAATGGTCTTCGTTGAACTTTGGGTTTTGTTGGACAAATTGTGGAGATTAAGAATAGATTTTCTTTTTATAAAGGATTATCCTTTTGTGGATTATCTGATCTTGTTCTAACAATTCTGGTTTTGGTTAAGGTATAAAGACATGGTAAATATATAGTTGTCTTTTTTAGGTTAGGTGATTCTCTAGAAGTTGATTATAGCGCTCTTAATTTGACCAAGTAACCCTAAATACTCGTCTTTTGGAGGAAAAAATGAGTTTGTGTAAGAAATCTAGTAATAGATGAAAGTTTAAATGACAATAAAGTATGTTTCCTTGTGATTTAGTTAAGCTCATAAATAAATTTCTCAATAAAAAGTAACTTATAACTAAAATGTGGTCTGTTAACTTTCCCTATTGGGGAATGAAATACCGTTAAACCCATCACAAGTTTATGATTTTTTGGTGGTTAAATTTCTCCTAAAAATGTTTCCATCACTCTCCATCGGAACTTAACCCTTTGTTTTTTTCTTCTATATCCATGTTTTCATGGAATACTAGTACCTGTTGTCTCGGGTGACCTCGGTAATTTTATTTCTTTCTTTTAATGTGATTGTTAATTTACTCCTTTTCTGATGTGGGGTTTTCAATGATGTTTCCAAGCCCAATTTTAAAATTGCGAGGATGCAATTCCCAAAAGGGGGGAAGGATGTAACATCCCATGTAAACAAATAATATTACTTTTTCATATTTATTAATATTTGTGAATAAAATATTAAAATTACTTTAATGGGAACGCTATGCTCGATGGCGTACCCAATATGCAACGACAAGTTTCTTTGAAATCTTACGTTGCACTCTAATAATAAAATAATATTATTTTAAATGGTAGTTAATGCCTAGCCGTTGTAATGGAGGGAATGAAAAAAACTAACTACAAAATGATTATATATGTTTGTCAAATATTTTTACTTTTATCCAATAAATGTTAGAGGCTTAAAATGCGAATGAATCCAATTTTAAGTGTAAATATTCGAATATTTTTTAAAAGGTAGATTAACCACCTTTTGATAGTGAACCATTTTTTCAATCCACTTTTTGACAGTTTTATATGTTATATTGGACCAAATAAAATCCTTATTTAGAATCTTGACAACAACATTTAGTTTTTGTAAAATTTTGTTATTATTCCGATAAAGATCATTTTTAGTGAAAATGTTGTATTTTAATTCAAAATCTCATTTTAATCTGATATATTTATATGGATATAATATTTTTTTAATTGGGTTTAAAGTGTAGTTAGAATAAATTTTTAACATTAAATCCAATGGTGGTCAGTGGAATTAATTTTACTTTGAAATTGGACTTAAACTAGTGCCAATCTTTTGATATATTTTATTTCTTAAAAACACTCTATTTGTTTTGACAATGAGAATTAATTATTAAATTGATTAACGAAACCTATATGTTTTGAATTTTGAAAAATAGACATCATTTTTTAATTTAGAATTTCAAATATAGCTTAGGGAGAATTTTTGTTATTTTTCTGAAAAACATCAATTTTTGATGAATAGTGAAACCACTAAGTGGTAGTTAAAAAACTGATTTTTCGTTTAAATGAAATTTTACCAGCTCAGTTATTTGAATTTATAAAATCTGATATACATGGTTTTCATTAGGATTTAAAATATAGTTCAATGGGATGAAAATAATTTTTGGTGAATAGTAACTTTTATGTTTTATTAATCGTGATTAAAGGTAATTAGTGTAATTTAATGTAAAGATAATGTTATACTAATATTAAATGACCTTGAAACCTGTCCTACCCTTATTAGATGAGTCATGGACGACCAAGATAATCCATGGGTCATCTTTGGGACCCCATGGAGCCACTTGGGTAAGAAAATGACATCAATAACATTTTATTTAATGTTAAAATAAAAATTTCACAAACATGTATTGTTTTAATAAAACAATTTTTACATGGGGTTATACAAGTCATATTTTTTTATTATAAATATTCACTGGAAATATAAAAATATTTCCTACATCATTGTATTTTTTTAATAAATTTTATACATTAAATAAATAAAATAATTTATAACACCATGATGATGAAGCGATTACCTCATTAATGAACTATTTAAATAAAATGAAAAGATAATGTAAAATATAAGACATACACTTTTCAAAAACCAATTGGATGGGTGGATTTATAACCCTTATCAACTTATCCTAGAAATATTTATTTGTGGGACCTTTGATATCTGAAAATCATTTTATAATAAAGTAACTTTTCAAGACTTTCCAAGAGTGCCCCTCCTCCCTCTTATAAAAGGCCCCACCTCTACCTCTTTACCCACACCTATAAAGCCCTTGGATCATCAAACCTCTGCTCATATTGTCTCTCTAAATCCCTCTATTAATCCGAGAAGCCTATATTTGGGCAGAAGTCTTTCCAAGGAAGCCTTTCAGCTCAAATCAAAAAGAGTTATTCGATTTGAAGGTAATGTCTTCTCTTGTGTTCTTTTGTTTTATTTTTCTTCACCAATACCCTAAACTCTATTTATTCCTTTATTTTGTAATAAAAATAGTATCTTAAATATACTAGGATTCTTTTATGTGGAGGATTTATTCTAAACTAATACACACCAACATATAATGGTTAGAGAACATACTGTTTCTATGTGTGGCGAATTACCCTGTCACGAAACGATGATTGTTCAATCTTCTTTTAACACCTCTCATGGTGGTCATTAATATGTCACTGTATTTATATATGATATATACATTATTTTTATTTATTCCTTATGATTCTTTATTTTTCATTTATTCCATACCTTTATGGTTTCCAAAATGGGTAAACGCGATAATTTCATTTTTGGAAGTGCGGACTACCCCCCCTCAAAGTGATTTGAATCGTTAATACCATATGTGGGATGTATAAGGGATGGATTTATTGATGTTATATATTATATTATACTGTAATTATAATATACCTATGTATCATTCTTATTTTTTCATTCCATTATAGTATGAAATAGAAATGAAAGTAGCGTTCATTCGTACGTACGGCTTACCATCTCCATGAACGGTACATTTCATTTCTTATCTCCAAATACTAGGTACTATTATAAGTACATATATATAATGGATATATATGTCATATATTAAATCTAAATGATGGATATCATTCTGGAATTATAATATATATATCTCTAATTTAGTTTTAATTCCATTAATATGACAAAGAAATGAAAGTAGTGTTCATGTGTACGTACGACCTACCGTCTTCATGGACGATACATTTCATTTTTTATCTCCAAATGTAATGTAATAGTATAAAATGAATATATACTGGATATATATGATATTTAAATGATTAATACTATTTTGGAGATGATGTACCTATAACTACATGGAAAATTTATTTTCCAACAAGTTCAATTATGACTTAGGTACCGAAGATCGACAATAACATCTTATATGAACTCACATTATTAAAAAATTATTATAACATTATAATATGTGATATGAACTGAATAATAATATTTAAAGGATTCCCTTAAGCAATTATTAAATTGGCCAATGTTTATTATTCAATAATATAATTAAAGGAATACGACAATTTGGACTTGAGGTAAGGGATCCTACCTCTCTCTTTCTTTTTATGTACTCTCTTTTATGTCATTTATCTTAAGCTACACTTTATTATGTGTGGGGATGTTATTTTATATTATTAATTCTGTACTTTTTATGTTCATATTATGAGATACCATAATTGATCTCATAAATCCATTTTTGGAAGTTTTATGTGGTGCTGTTAGGCTGCCAACTTTCCGTAAGGGATTCATCACATAACTTTTCTTCCCATGAGATTTATGCTACATTTGACACCATTTCCTTTGAGTGGTGTATGTACTTCCCATTATTAGACTTTTTTTGTAATATAATTTCATTTATGGGTATTTACATCTTCATTGTATGACCCTACTTCCATGGGGAGTATGTTTTGAAAGTTACGCAAATCTGTAAGGGGACCTTTCACACTACTATTCCTTAACAAAACTTCATCTTGTTATGTAATTTAATTTACATCTTCTTATGTTGGTATATGTTCTCATATATCCTTATTGCTATGAATATAATTTACAAGTGATGAGATACCCTTTTTATCTCTCATCAACTCATTTTCTGAATTTTGAAGTGACACCGTTAGGCTATCGAATTTTTGGAAGGGAACTTCTTAACCCAATTTTGACTCTTTGGGTAAAACTTATACTCTTTGAAGATGTTGTTCTATGAATATGTGTGAATGAATCTGATAGTTTTACACTTAATATCCACTTATATCTCATGTATTCTATTTTCACACATAATTATGTAATTGACTTATCCTTAATCAATGGATATCGTCTTTGTAAGGGACTTCGTCTCAATGTCCTTTAATTGAGGAATATTTTTTTTTCTAATACAAGACTTTCTTTTATACATTGTAGAAACACCATTTACATTTCATTTCATTCAAAGGGAATCTTTTTCTATGAATAGTTTTACTAAACGACAAAAAATAATGTTTCTTTTAACATACACGGTGACAATGGCCTTTTCCGCAACCTTGAGTACTATTTGACCTTTGGATTCCTTAATAATACATAATGTTTTTAAAAGAAAATAAATAACCTATACTCTTTTATTTATTTTGGTATTGAAAATGGCTTTGATAATGGATATTTTATGTCAATATTTGGAAGTGATATATTGAAATGTGGAAATGTTTTCTTTCCATTATATTTGATTTATGTATTATGATTTTGTAAGGGTACTTGGACATTTGACGGGCGGTTACATGATAAACCATATAACAGGTGGTTCCATGAATCCAAGGACGGGTGGTTATGTTATAACCTCCAATGAATTGGGTATGGAAGTCGGCCGTATGGATATTCCATGTAGTGATATGTGTGGAAGTCGACCGTATGGTTATTCTATTTAAGTATGTTTATGTTCCAAGTTACCTTTTTATGTTATGTGTTCTTTATAAGGGTTTATGGTAATATTTTTTTTACAAAGGATAAGTAGGGATATTTTATTTAGTGAATAGTATTTACTACTTCATAAAGGTGAAAAGTATTACTTTGATTATGTATTCATGGTTTACTTTTTGTTTTGAAAAACTAACAGTTTTTCGTCTTTGTGTATCCTTTACTGGGATTTTTATGCTCAACCCATGTTTTTGAAATGTTCTCCAATGGACTTAAAGATTAATAGGATCAAGGATGGGATCAAGGAAACCCATTCTATATAAAACATGGAACTAAACATGGTTATTTTTAAGAGTTTTTATTTTATAGAAACTTAGTAGAAGTGTCTAATTTGTAATATTTTGAGATGTAATAGTTATGTCAAAATTCTCTAAAATTATAAACCTGAAAAGATTCTCTATGTGAATTATTCATTTAATTCATGATTATGTAATGTTTTAAGGCCAGGTCCTTATAATCTATGAGACATGGAGGATGTCGTGCATCGAAAAATACCTATGAGGTATTAATGACTGATAGGATACCATCCTGGATTTATCTAGAATCTCAAATTACCATTCGTAATGACGATAAAACATCCCTTTCCATAACCGTCTTATCCCTAGATCGGGAGATACCGGAAGAAAAAAAGGATCACCATCTTCGAACTCAAAAGGCCATGGACGATGATTGAAAAACAGTTTCTTTCTATACTTGGTATTAGTTATATGCTTTCTGATCACCTAAACCTCCTCTTAAGTCACCTCAATCAGATGAGAGTCTAGTATGTGTGCCTCAACTACCTATATCTATCACATGGGTTAATAGAATGACCTACCATATAAGGCCTCAAATGGATCAATTTGAATTGTTTCCTGAAATTTGTTATTATAGGTGAAATAAATGAGAGGGTTATTCTTTTATGAAGAACTGATGAAATAAAGGACACTTTCTCGATGAATACCCTCTAGAACCTATGTTATAAATTCAGACTGTACACTAGTTTGAGGGTGAAAAGATGTGCTTAGACGATCCTATGTTCCTATAACTTTATGCAATCCCTTCTAGAACAGTGATGTGAAATGAGCATCTAGATCTGAAACTATTGTATGAGGAATCCCATGTTTTCATATGATCTCATAGGCATAAAACATTTTCATCTCATCAAATGAGAGTGTATCCTGAATAGGAATTAATTGGAAAGATTTTTTTAGTTTCTTAATAACAACCCATACAGTGTTTCTACCTCTTAGAGACCTAGGAAAACCGAGTACAAATTCCATAGTAACATCTTCCCATTTCAATTCTAGGACTCGATGTAGCTGTGTCAAGCCTACAGGTCTCTAGATCTCCACCTTCACCAGTTGATAGGTGGAACACGTAGTGATAAATCATGCTATCTGATATTTCATCTTAGTCCATGAGTAGTGGCATCGCATATCTCAAAACATATTGAAGTTCCCTAGATAAACTTACCACTGAGAATTATGGAACACTTTCATCAACTCCTATATCATATCTGTAGCTACCCAAAAACATCCATTGATATGCAGGGTGTTATCTCTATCTAAATATCAATCTAAAGGCAGTTTATCTTCTGATATACTACCATGGAGAACCAATACTTTGGGATCTTCAATCCGTCCAACCTTCACTATAACAAAGAGGAAAGAGGAAAATGTCAAGAATAATAGATAAGACGGCTTGTGACTATCATAAAACTCAAGATACAACTCATAAAATAGGGCCATTAAATTCCATTCTTCACTGGCTTCTTGTACTTCTATTGCATAATTTTTCCGACTCAACTCATATTCAACTCCATAAACCTTCTCACACATATAAGATATCTCAAAATCAAATGATTGTAGATATTCTACCCATATCCACTATCTGAGGTTCAATTCACACTTAGAAAAGATATACTTGGGGATCTTGTGGATTATTTACAGCACAAAGAACTCACCAATTAGATAATGTCTCTACCAACGTCATCCATGGATACCTATTACTGTCTCAAGGTCATGAAATGTGTAATTTCTCTCATGATGCCTCAACTAATGAGATTCATATGCAATGACTCTATTTTCTTACATAAGTACTCGTCCAATAACAATTCCCAATGTATATGTAAATACATTATAACCTATACCTAGCTTTGAAACAGTTAGAACAGGTTTTGAATCAAGTCTCCATTTTATCCATTGAAAGGATTTATCACTTGCTTATGACTATATAAACGTCTCCCCCATCTTTTTAAGGCCAGTAAGAGGTGAAGCCTGGCCAGAAATGTTTTGTATGAAACAATTATAATATCTATCCAACCCTATCAAACTCTATATGTCAATAATGTTCCTTGGATGGTCTTTGGAAACTATAAGACTATCCTTTTTTGGGTCAATAGATACAATTGATTATTAGATAATATGACCCTAGAAGAGAACGATTTCAATCTCGAAGTTCCACATAGAAATATTTGTTTAAAGATGATGATCTCTCAATGTACTCAAAATGATCTCAAGATGTCTAGCATGGTCGTTATGAGTGTGAGAATACACTAATATGTCATCTAAAAAGACCACGACAAAATAATTGAAATAAGGGTGTAAAACCCGATTCATCAGTGCCGTGAAAATTATGGGCTAATTTGTATGAATAAATGACAAAAAAAGGTGCTCATACAAACCATACCTCATACGAAACATTGTATGAGGTATTTATGATGAACTAACACATAACCAGAACTTAGTTCGATCGAAAAGAGGATCTTTTATCATCAGATATTGTCAAAGATATCATATATTTGAGATAGTGGATATTAGTTCTTGATCGTAAACTGGTCAAACATTCTATAATATATGAATAAACGAAATTTTCAGTCTCCCTTCTGGGAAAAAATCAAGGGTTAACCCCATGACGTTGTACTATGACATATAAAATAGTTTTCCTCTAAATCCTTTAACATATGCTTGAGCTATTGAATCTCTTTAGGTTCTATCCTTTATAGACGAATGGACATTATAGTGATCTTGTTAAAAGATCAATTTTAAATTCTACCCCTCTCTGTTAAAAGGTAATACAGAAAAACAATCACAAAGGATGTCCCTAAAATGATCCACTACTGGAGGAAAATCAGCCTTATGTAATCCGTGGTCCTTCATGAAGAGATCTTCACCCTGGGTGGTCACTCCACCTAGCCCATTATGCATTGGTCAATCTATACCATCATGGACATCCCACCCCCTTAGATAACTATATCATTGTTGTGATATTAATGATTTTATGTTGTGATATATTTCTATAATTGAATGATTTATAACCAAATAGTCCATTATGATAATGAAATTGAAGCTTGACATCTTAAGAAAAAAGAAGTTCTATAGGAATGTGTAACGTCCTACCTCAATGGGAAATTTCTACACTAGTATATTCCCTCAATTCATACCCCTAACAAAGAATCTAGCTTTATTTTACAATATTAATATAGTATCTCTTGTATGATACTTTCTACAATAGATACAAAGATAAAATATTTTTAATCTCTTGTATCAAATACAGAAGATACTATAGTATATTCCACAATAATAGTACATTGTACTGTAAATGATCCTACAACATGATCCTTAGGTATTGGATATAGTTCATGAAATGGACCTACACCATGATCCTATGCAACAGATGGACTACCATGATCTTAACTGCTCTATTGGTGTTGCTGGTGATCAAAAATCTAGCTACCACAACCATGAACTCATCTTCGATCAGACCCACCTATGCTATTCCAAGTCCTTATAGGGAGAGGCATTAAAGAACTTTCTCTTGAATACGGAGTTATTGTTGAATCTTTTCAACTCAAAGTTGGAAGAAAATTTCTACAGAAACACTTGAGATTCCCCATATAGACATAATACTAGCACTCAAGTTGGTCTTTATCTCATTGAGTCATAAAATTATTTCATATTACACGCTAATGACACACATTATAGTTATCAGAACATGAACTCTAGTTGTCATTTCCCTGAAAAGGGACCTCAATAGAACATTTCCTTCCACGAGAAGAACTACTGGCCAGACATATCACTGATCCTTTAAAACTAGTACTATTGTCATCCCTCATGTTATGCTCAGTGATAAGATCCTGATTGACTATTTTTGAGAAGGTATGTCGGAAATGTACAATCATCCATGTTTGGATGAAAAAATGGATCCCATCCTCGAAACATATAGCATGGAAAATCTCATCACCAGCTAGAAGTGGTGAAAAATGCTATAACTTAATGAAATATGCAGAATATTCCATAATTGATATAGAAACTCACTTGATATGCAAGAGCTATTTAGCTATGTCAGCTCTCACTGTGTGAGGAATGAAGAGATCATCGAATGCAGTCTGCAAATCAACCCATAACATGCCCTAATGATGACCAGCCAAAGAAATCACATCCCAACCACACATGGCTGAATCATGAATCATGTATGTATAAATCATTACCATATTATCTATATGCATTTGTATATGTTCAAATATAGGTAGGGTGGATTCTCTCCAAGACCTAACATCTGGTGGACCTCCATTTCCTAAGAAAGTAGGAGGATGCTGCTGCTGTAACTCATTAGTCAGATTAGCCACTGTATTTGAAATCCATAGTGCACTATTCATGTACTCTATTATTCATAGGAAACTACCACAAAATTAGTAATCGGTTCCAAGATCATGTACAATAGGTGGTTCCTCAAGTGTCACTTCTAGAGGTAAGACTGATGACTTAAGGCCCACCATGTATGGATCATGGTCATTTCCACCCTCCTAGTGTACAACACAAGGACGTCTTGTATTCATTTTCTAGATTTTTCATGCACATGCCTCAGAAAAATATTAATCAAAAATATTGCATCACTAGAAGAAGATGAATGTAATAAAACTCAAAACCCAAGGTATACTACCCAAACTAACCACATATACATACATGTATTAGTAATGTGTCATTTCATTTTACATTTAAATACTTTGTTCACTCCATTAAAATCGATAAACATGACATGTAGGGCTATAGATATGAAACCATTTCTATTTAGATGCCATGATTCACTTTATAATGGATATCCATTTTCGGTGAATCAGTTCATGTACACCATATCACTAGAAACAACACCCATTTTTTATAGTATAATTTCTTGACTATGTAAATTAATTATCTTGCACATTTTTTCCCATACACTTCATGAATTGAGACATTAAATCACTAAATCAAAAATATGATTAATAGAAGCATAATCTATCTATAATAGCATCAATAATCATCACAGGAAAATAATACAATGTATTGTAGTGAAATGAACCTATATGGCCTGGAATTATTCATGAAATGTGAATTTTCGGTGCCAATAATGATTCATGTAACAATGTTCCTTTAACTATTTTCATATGACCAATTATAAAAGAAAATAAACCAATAGAGTAATAATCATAAACACCACACAACATTTGCAACAACCAATGGTGAAATAATATCAACAGTAATAGTAAAAAGAAAAATAGAAATTATAATTTAGGCATCTTGGATTTTACCCCAAACATGGGTTCGTGATGCCCATTCATGGATTGTAGTGAAGTACCAAGCATCCTAATCATCAATATATTTTCTCTAAATAATAAATAAAAAATGGAAATCTTCTCTAATGACACTTTGTGAAGTCTTGAACCCGGATGCCACTTAATGGGTGCCCCAAGCCCGTTAGTCCACATGGCCTCAAGCACGTCTCCTTCAATTACAAAGGATGATGACTAGTAGAAAGGGCCTTGGGTGTGTTCATGGGGAGATTATTCATTCATTACCAAAGTGTAGTGTAGTTGATGAATGAAAACAAGTGTAAATAGAAGAAGAAATATATGTAAATAGAAGGCACAATGGAAAAATGAAAAAACCATAAAAATAACCAATATAATAGGAATAAAATTCAACAAATCATTATATGACACGTCACTAGATAATTGGATAACATTTATTAGAGATGACAAGAATACATCTTCCACATAAGTATAAAGGAAATAAAATATTGTCACTAGTATCTTGATATCTTGCTTGATTATCAGCTATCATTCTCCATCCCAAACAGTAAGAAATCAAGTTTATGAAGTTGTATGAATCCCTTTGTGTACACCTACAACCTTGTAATCTATTCAAGGTACCAAAAGGCACTCAGATAGGGTGTGATATAAATCTTAATTTTCCAACAACAATGATCTCTATAACATATCTCCCATGTAATGGAAATGTAGTAGTTTACAAGAATGCATATATAAAGTAAATAATTCAATGTAACTAAATACTCAAGTACATGCTTTAGAATTCGACTAGTTTCTAAAAATGAAAAAAAATAATTAATCTATTTTTACCAGTTTATAACTTATTACATGTCATGAATAATGTGGGTTCCATGTTATAGAAAGGAAACCTATAATGATATTTAATAGTGAAGTAACAGGGTAATAACATATATGACGTAGACCTAAAGGGCATCCAAATCAGAAATAACTATATCCTGGTAGGATGTAAGAGTGTAATACAAGGATCATAGTCTAACTCATTCTACAATGACAATCCTACCATGTCAATGGATTTATTTCATGGTAAAACGAGGATTAGAAAAGACTGGGCCCGATGGTATTTAACTATGGAATGTACTTATCAAGGATGGATCCAAGGAGTGTATCCCAGGAACCCTGTAATGATATTGAAGGGATACTATGGTGTCATACCGAGCATATAATGAATACCCAAGGATTGGGGTAGAGGTGGTTCTCAACCTAAGAAGGACGTATCCTAGAATCAGAAGGGGGTTTTTGAGTACTCATGGGATTTTCTGATCAGAATCCAAGGAGAGCTCAGTTCAGGACATTCTTATTTGATTATGAATTCATGTAATATTTCATTTGGTTCAACCCTTTTATTTAATTAGAGTGATAAGTTCAATTAGCATGAAACATATTAATTATTTCATAAATAATCAATTATCCAATTTGGTTCAAGTCTTAACTTTAATTAGTTTGACAAGGCCATGTAGCATGCATCCTTTATTAATTTAATTTAAGGAATATTCAATAATTAATGTTCATTTATTGACCATCCATTTATTTTTTAAGGGGTTCTATGAATATAAAACCTGAAATTTATTTACATCTAGTTCCATGTCATATACTAATTAAACTTTACAATTAACATTTCACATTTTATTGTCAAATTGAAAAACATACCATAGGTGGGGAAATTGTTGATCGTGCATAGTACATTATATTATAAAATTCATAATATAAATTAATCCATTTAATATATAATATCTTACCCTTATAAGGTTCAAGAAAAGGAACACATTAATGGTGGCTCAAACATGTCAAATGCAAACAACCCAATTATAGAATGACATCCTACATGGGGTGGATGAAGTTGTGGGAATAACTACCAACAATTAATCACATATATGGAAAGATAGTATCTATATGGATCAAATTATTATATGGATGACTTATAAAATCTATAAATGGATCTTGGTAAAATCGTTGGGCCCCACATGACAATTTTAAAATCAACGAGCTTGAGGGATTTGTTATAGACCACCCACATTAGAGTTATATGACTCTCATCCTCTAGTATTGGCCCTTGATTTGGATCAGAATAGATTAGATATAAGAAAAGGAAAAAAATCACACAATGATAACTAGTTCTAGAGCAATAGATAAAGAGAAAAAATTAAATAGACACAAGTATATGCAGTTTGGCATCTAACATGAAGAAAAGAAGCATAAACGGATCCCCGATGAAAGAGATATCTTGATTCGTACCTTTGGTATTCAAAAATCTCCAAAATGAGAGCCATGGAGGTAAATCCTTCATAAACTCGGATTAGGGAAGAAGGAGGTTAATAATTAATTCATTAAAGAAACAATTGTAAAATTACCCAGAAAAAAAGTTTGTGCATGGTTTGTTCATATAGTTTCCCAATTTATTTGAAAACCATGCACGATTACCTAGGTAGAAAGGGTTCTTGCACAATTAGGCTATGGGGCCATGAACGAACCATGAAAGGTGGCTATATTTGGAAAAACACCATCTACACAGTTTGGAAAACTACGCACCTAATGCGCAAAATCCGTGCGACATGAATATTTTTTCTCAAAAATACTGATTCTAGGCTTCAAACTTTCCTAAAATACCACTAATAACTTTACTAACCCATCAGGCATCCATATTAGGTCCAAAGTACAGTTATAGACTAATATTTAAAGGATCCTACTATAGTGAAAAATTGAGTTGTTACAGGTATTACATAACAATTATGGAATTTTAAAAGACAATTTGTGTTTTCTTGCTAATATGTGTGGGGTTGCAAAGAATTTTTAAGGCCTCTTCAGGTAACATGATTTCACCCCGAGTCACAATGTGTATCTTTATAGGATATCCCCAAGAAAAAAAGGGATACTAACTATAAAATCCATAAAAAGGGTTTTGGTTGACAAAATACTCATATTTATTGAGGAGGATAAAATATATTAAAGTGATAGTGTGAGTGAGATATAATTTCAGGATGTAAAGGTTTAAGATACACAATAACATGCATATGAAAAAAATTCAACAAAGCTTTAGGGAAGAATAAAGTGATCCAGAGTGACAATAAATACAAAGGACTTCTAAATAGGTTATAGAGATGTAACTGTATGGTTTTCTAGTCATTGGGGAAAGTGAATAATTATAAGTCGATAATAATGATCCTCTGACCTATAAGGAACCAATGAGTTTAGTAGGTGTATCCATGTGACAAGAATCTAAGAATTTTGACATGGATTATTTGTACCAAAATCATGTTTGTATTTTGGTTGACCCTCCAGTAGATATAAATCACATTAAATGAAAATGGGTATTCATGATGAAAATGGACATGGAATGACGCATCAGTACCTCTAAGGTGCAACTAGTTACAAAATGGTTTAAACAACATCATGTCATTAACTATGAAAAAACATTTTCACTAGTTAATAATCTAAAATCTATCAGAGTTCCACATTCCATTTATGATTTTTATGATAATTATAGTTTTAAATGGATTTCAAAATAGTCTTCCATATTGGTAAATATCTTTAATATGTCTATAAGACACAAACTGATGGGATTGTCACTCTAAAGGATTCCAACAAGGTATGAAAGTTACAAAGATCAATTTATGGATTCACTAAATCATCTAGCTGGTGGAACATTATTTCATGAGACCACAATGTAATTTGGATTTTTAATGTTTGAATATGAGTTGTGTGTCTATAAACAGTTTGGTGGGTGTGCATTTATTTTCTTTAATGAATATGGTGATGAACTATTACCCATTGGAAATGAAATATCAGTCTTACATTCTGTTATGGAAAGGATGAATAAATTATTCTCTATGAAGGACATGGGTAATGAAGCATATAGTATTAGGACCAGGATCCATCGTGATAGATCCAATACATTTCTTAGTCTATGTCAACATTCAAACACTGAAAGGTTACTAACAAGATTTAGTGTGGAATAATATTAGAGGGGATTATTTCAAGTGTCACATGAAATTCATCTTTATAAGAAAATGTCTCATTAGATACATGTGAAAATAAAAATAATTACAAGGATTCCATATTCACCAGTGATTGGGCAGTAATATATGTTATGGTATGTACTAGGCTAGATGTCACTTATATAATAAGTGTGAGGGAAATATGTCAAACTAATCTAGGAGACCTCTATTGGATGGAATTCAATACTATCCTTCCGTATTTGAGGTCCACTAGAGATATATACCAAATTTATATAGGACATGTGGAAATAGTCATAATAGGACATACATATTCTAGTTATCAAACTTATCATGATAACGTGATGTCATAAATGTGATACATCTTCTCTTTGCATAGAGGTGATTTGAGATGGAATAGCTCAATGATTGTTGTGGTTGTAGATTATATAATAGAGTCTGAGTATATTTCAGCTTCAAGGCTAGCTTAAGATGTAGTATGGAAGTGTAACTTCATCTAAGAGCATGATGTGGTATCATGAAGTAAAGATCATATCACACACTATTGTGATAATAGTGAAATTGTGTCTCTTTAAAAGGATCTAAGGTCACATAATGTGAAGAATCACATACTCTGAAAGTATTATATCAATTGTGTTTTTTCTCATAAAGGTGAATTCAGAGTTTGTAGAATTCCAATGGAAGATTATCTGTTATAACCCTTGAATAATTCATTGAATCAGCTGAAGCATAACTAACATGTGAGGTCTAGCAGACTAAGGGTCATAGGCAGTTGGCTCTATTCCATGTTGGAGTTTTTTGGAGTTGGGGTCCATGGAAAAATGTGTTTATTTCAGATTGTCAATTAAAGATATAAAAAGCATATTGGTTGGTGAAATAGATGTGAAACCTACTTAATGGGATATTGTAATAATGGTATTATATTAAATAGTGATCAATCATATGCCCTTTTTGAAATTGTGACATAAATTTCATTCTCTTGGGTTCTTTGACCCATTTTTAGATAGTAATATTAGACATTAGGAATGGCCACCCAATACAAATGAGAAATAATCCTAGAGAGTTTTAAACTATGTGTTTTCGTTAATATCAATTAATTTTTTTTGACTCTAATTAAAGGAATAAATATTATTCTCATGTACAAGTAATAATTTTATTCATGTTTTATTGATCACCTAAATGAAATAAATATTTATTCACCATATTGAAAATAAAATATTAATTCTATTTATTTAATATTTTAATGAATATTTATTTTCTAGATTATGAATAATATATATTTATGGATAAAATAATTATTCTGTTTTTCATTAAATTATAGAGGTGTTTAAACGGACCAAGACCATGTCTGCTAAAATGTATTAATTAAAAAGACTGTGAAATATTATTATTTTATTACAGATATTTTTGTGCATTCCAATTAATAATAATAATATAATTATTATTATTATGTTTAATGTGTATTATTAAAAGTAATATATTTCATTTAATGTCCAATATGAAATGAAATATTATTTTTACATAAATCTTAACTCTATAAATAGAAGACTACATCTATTGTATATATGATCTAGAAATTGAGAATAATGAATTGTTGAGAACAATGAATTCACTCCCAACACATACTTCTCTCTACCTTATAATAACATGAAGTTAAAGAGATATTTATTCAATACTAAAGAATAAGTTTTCTTGTATAGGAAATGAAAGACATTCGAATCATCGTGATGGGACATAGAGATCGAGTGGTGTTGCTCAGAGATCATAGGAGAATGCATGGATCATCACAGGAGGGATTTTATCATTTGATTCTCATAAAGTGACAAAGGTAATCTAAATGGAGGGTTTTTTAAAATCTACATTCACCAATGAAGAATGTTCATAAGTCCAAGTATTTATTTCATAAAATATTAAATTATTTAATTATAAATTTTTTATTCAAGATAATCACTCATGGTTTTGGGAAAAGATTATTAAAATACATATTAAAATATCTCCCACCTCAGAATGCTTCCACTATTCCCAAGACATAAAATATTAGTTTTTTTTATTGTTATATACAAATACACATATCACAAGTGAATTGAAAAAATGTTTTATGATTACCTTTGGAATAGTTGAATATAAGAAGATATTGTACTGGTTTTATAATACTCACCTTCCAATATTGTATAATTAGTAACATTTAATAGATTTTAATGGAATGATTAAAAGTTACAATATCACACATTATTATTTATGGTTAGTACTTTTTGAGGAGTTTATCCAATTGTGAGTTTTCATTAGAACAAGTATTTAAAAGAAAATTAAGTTAAATTATTACATGTTCTATTTCATAATTGGGAAGGGAATTTTTTTAGGTTATGTTATATCTATAGATGAAATCATAGAGGATATATCAATAGTTTCCTTGTTTGGTATGACTACTTATAACAGGATTGGGTGAATAAAATATCTCTTTAATTAATAAAAAAATCTTCCTTTTGAAATTCATCCTGGTGGATAGATAAAGTCTCAATCCTATCTTCATTAAAAAAACTCAAACCAACATAGTTAGTATGAAAATTTAAGTAAAAACATAAACATGAGGATTTAATAGATTCAAAATAAAATCCTACTCCTTTTTATATCAAAACATTTAATCTCTACTAAATTTAAAAGTAATTGGTTATATGCCCCAACTACAGTCCTCTATCGACTTGCTACACACCCATCCTTTCTTAAACAATTTATTATAATCCCCAATTGAAAACTCATTCTATGATTTGATATACACTCCAACCACAATCCTCTAAAACCTATTTATATAACCCAAACACATGATTCCTTTCAAATTAGAGTCAATATAAAATGATATTCTTGTTCACATGGTCATATTTGACATGTATGTCTAATCACATAAAATTATGTATATTTTCGTTAATATCTTCAACAACATTTAGGAAATATATCCTAATTTTGAAACATCCTCTTAGTATTTGATGATACAGAACATTTAAATACTCATCCATCCAAAACATATTATTTTCTAACTCATTCTTCTAAAATCTTTTCAATTCAATATTTCTTCTCATGAAATATTGTTCTTTTAGTTCCTCAGGCTTCTTGCGATAAAAAAACGTTGTATAAAAGTTGATTAAAAAATATATTTCTTCATTTATTTTTTTGACATATTATTTCAATATCAATTTCAAAGTCTTATATTGCATTTTTTTCAATTTTTAATGCATGTTATGTCTCACCGTGCATCTAAAACGGTTTACTATTTTTTATTTGGGTAATGAGCTACTTTCAATTTGAACTTATCAATATTTCAACTCATATTTTGACCACCTTAACTATCTTAGGAAGATGTTGGTATTTTTACTTAGTCTACCACAAAAAATTCAAACAAAAATATTCAAATGGTCATTAAATAATAACATCAATCATGAAATTTAATTCCATAAATATCATACTTTGAAAATCCAGATCGATATAAACATAATGTTTTTCATTGCAACAATATAAAAATAAAATAACATTCTTTCAAAAAATTTAATTTTGATCTATTTTTATTAATTCTAGTTCTACCATTTTACCAATATAGATTTTACTACCTTGGATGTTTCAACCAATTTTCATCATGATATATGTTCTCCCAATGGAGTCAATCATATGAACCTTCATATAATTTTATATTGGTCTTGCATATTATTTTTATTAACTCAACTTTAGGGTCCTACTTCAAATGTTTACTTCTACATATCTTGATTTAACTCATTATCTAGAATTATTTTCTACTCCACATCATCTCAACTCATGATTATCAATATGATTGATTCCAACATAAACATTCCATTCATCCTTATAGATGTTTTTATTCTTGAGATTCTTCATTGGGAATCCCCTCATATTTTTGGGGACATTTTCTATTTCACTATCTTTTAGATGTTTAAATATTCATCATTCATTACATGATTTCTAAACATTTCATGAGTAGAAATGGTAAATACAATATATAGTGGATTACTATTGGTCTTTCTCCAAAGCTATGTTGTTCTAAAAGACAATAATTTTATCATTTTTTGACAAAGTTATTCTGAAAAAATCATTGTTTCATGTTTCTTATGTATTCCTTCAAGATATATTGAATATTATACTACATAAACCATATCATTTCTCTTTGTGAAGTCATAAAACCCCCTATGGAATCTCAATTCTTGAAACTCATGAAACTCATTATGGAAATACCATTAGACACTCGTTTTGGCACCTTTATTATTTTACTCACTTTTTCTTCTCCTTTATGTTATTATTATATAATAATTAATTCTCACATTCTAAAGAAACATTATATTTTTCTCATAGAATCTTATTAGATGAAATTTTCTTTTATTCCTTCCCAAAATTATTTCATTGAATTGGAATATTTTCTTTCCAAAATCCTTAATACAAACTCATATTTCACAGTCTTCTAGAAATTATATAATATCACCAAGAATAATTTCCTTATATTTTTGACAAATTGATAACAAATTTAACAAAACTTCATTGGGTAGAACTACCTTCCACATTGTGTTTGTTTTAAATATCACAATATATATTTGAAGTTAATATTTATGCCCATTTTTATCCCACTTATTTTCATTTCAAATGAATGGAGAAAGATGTGGTTATTCTCAAACATATGCCAAAAAACAAATTCTCCTCATCATATATTTAAATTTAAATAGTGGTATTATATAAAATTTATATTATAAAATAGTCTATCGTATGTCAAGACAATGTATATATGGGAAAACCTAATGTAATGTAAACAAGTGAGATATAACTGCAGTTATATAAATTTTATATATTTATACTAACATATGATACCATGATCGATAATATTCAATTATCTCTTTAGGGTTTGAATGTAATTGCATTTATTATTGAAAATGAAAAATCCTAAACACTGTTCAGTGGGTGAATTTGAATGTTTAGGAATGCGATAAAAATCCTCCTTTATCATATTTTACATCAACCTAAAAACTCTTCATAATTATTTAACTCAGTAATAATGGATGTGATTGTGATTTCTATACCTCATGTTTAAGAGGATTATGTTTTCATGATAAAATAACCATTTGACACCCCTTTCTTCATATAATATTCTAAAAAAGGGATTCAACAAATTTTTAACCTTCTTGGTAGTTTATAAATATTCATGGGGACTCATTCTTATTATAATTATTATGATGATAGTATAAAGCACATCTTTTAATTAAAAGTATTATTTTTTTTAAATTATATAATAATATTCATGAATAATAATGATCCATTATTGATCTAGATGAAATATTTTGGATAATAATTAATTCTCATCCAATGTCATCATTTCCCTACAAATAGGTCACTCTTATTCTTATTAATAATTTAAATTGGTTGTTTTATCATCTTATTTTCATTTACTATTTGTTATTATTCTTTCTTTAGGTTTTCAATTTTCTCATTCTTCTCATAATGTTTCTTGTTCAAAATTCTATCACATGAATTTTATTAAATATTCTTTTTCCATGTTTATTTTCTTTCATGTGGTGAAAAACATGCCTGGAGAGATATGTCATAAATTAGTCTGAATGATTACCAAATTGACCACATCTTCCTGACACCTCATCCATACATTTATACATATTATTTCTTTTATACTTTTTATCATTAGTAAATATCGTCATTACATCAATTTTCATATTCCAATTTTTTTACTAGTTTCAAAATATATATTCCTTCAAATATTTATCCCATATGACTAATTCCCTTCATAAGGAATTGAAATAGTAGAAAAAATTTATGTGTTGTGATAGAATATTATGTAACACTAATAATACCCATTAAATTGTTTTCTCCCATTGGGACACTACTGTTGAGGTTCTTAAAAAATGATACTTTATCTATATTGTTTTGTGGAAAATTGTTTTCCATGAATCTGCAATGTCCAAAAAATATATTTTCAAGGTCAGTAGAAATTATCAATCCATTTATAATAGTTATTTTTATTTGTGGTGAAAATTTTATAATATACTTTCATTAATATATCATGGATGTTGAACCAGTAAATTTTTTTTTTACAAAACATTAATAATATTATTAAAAAATAGTTAAACTCCTTCTGAATGATGCTTTATGAAAATTTTCTTGATGTGTTTATTTTATCTTCCACTACATTGTTGAAATATTTATTTATCTTATTTAAGGTTTTTTTAGCTTATAAGAACTGTGATTTAAACATTCACAAAAATTTTACATTCATAAAAATTTTATCATCATGGAATTATATCATATTTTATTACTTATTAACTTTAACATTAATATGTATAGTTTATTCATGATATGATTCTTCAATTTTAATGAGATCTCCATTTACCAAAACCCTTACAATTATCCTTTGATAGTTTTTTACTTATCTTTTCTGAGTTTACTAACATACTTTATATGTTCTTCTGAATTATGATTTAGTTTTTATTCATGTTCAATAATTAATTATCCATTTTTATCACTACTAGATGTTTGCAAATATTTTTCAAATTTATAAATAATGATTCCTCCACTATACAGAGAGATAATTGATGATGAATCATCTATTTTATTATTGGTTATTAAATTTATTGTCTTTCTTCTAGAATATTTCTTATTATTAATATCATCATTTTTTTTGTGAGATTCTCAACATCCTCTTCAGTTTAATATTCTTCTATTAAATTCGTTTAAAAATCGAATTCAAAGTTCCCATGATCCTAAAAATTAAAAATCATTGATTTATTTTTTTGATCGGTCTCTTTTTGTTTCATTTTATGATCCATTTTTAGTAAAGATAATTTTTTATTAATGATTTTTATCCTACATAACATTAAAAATAACATTTAACAAAAAAAATTATACATTAGAATTGGTTTTTCTAATGGATTAGTCTTAATATACTATTTAATGTTCTTTTTGAATGGTGAAAATTTTTTTATTTGAAATGCAGTATGTGTGTTATGTAATTAATCAGGATATAAATTATCTTTATCATATAAAGATGAAACTATAGTTTAAAAAATTTCTGGAAGGTTTAAAATAATTATTATAACAGTTATCTAATCATTTAAAATATATTTTTTTCATATGATGTTTTTTATAATAATATTCACTTAGGTAAAGTAATCATCTACAGTTTATACTTACTCAATCTAGGTATATATGAGATTTATAGTAAATATTTAATGATTTTATTCAATCAGTTATACATTCCGATAAAATATTAATTATTTTTTTCACAGGATTCCTTAAATATTTTGAGAACTATCACTTGCATATAGACATTTTCAAACATTTACATTAGAAAAAAATTTCAATATTTTCTATCAAAATGAAGATTATTTTCATTAAAAAAATAAATAGGTGTATCTTTTTTTTATAGGATGAATCCAAATGGTTTCCCTATAAGCCAATTTTATTCCTTGTGAATGTATATCATAATATTCAATCAATTATTATAGTTATTACAATAACAGTTTTAAAAATGTATTATTAAATGAATATAAATTATAATAATTCAAAAAATATATCAAACAATGTTACCTATTCAATGATACCTATTTTAGTACACATGTATGATAGGTTGAATAAAATGGGGAGTGGGTGAATTAATGATAACATTTATTTTAATGAACTCCCTTACTTTTATGAACTTTGAACTCTATGGCTGTTTAAATCCAAGTTCCTCTATTCAATAAAAACATAAGAAATTTATAGTATGTATGATAATGTACAAAAAAAAGAACACATGGATTTTCAAGGTTTGGAATAAAAGAATAATCCTTTACATTTTTGTTATAAAACACAACATAAAATATTTACTAACATTAATAATAATTTTTTATACAACCCAAAAAAATCTTCCATTGATAGGATATACACCCTGTCCTTTATGCAACCATTTTTATACATGTCAATTAGAAAATCTTTCAGTTTCTATGTATATATATAAAACAAAATCGAAAAAAATCTCTTTATAAACCCAAAAAAAGATACTTTTTAGAGTTCATCCAATATTAAAATATCATATTCTTTAGATGGCCTTCCTCCATAATCATGTTGGATCACCTAATCTTTTTCTAGTTGAGTCATGATATTAAATAGCTTTTAAGAATGATTTTATTGTATTGACACATTATCTATATCTTAGATTATATGTGTCTATAGAATACTCATCCTTTAGAAACATCTTTATCTATGTTATCTTATTATGGAATTATTTCATTTCAGTTGTTCTTATTATGTATATTTGTGCTTCTAGTTCACCAGACTTCATTCGAACCAAATATACATATGATAATAGTTTGATGGAATGTCTATTTATTCATGTTTTATTATCAATAACTATCCACATATTAATCAATAATCTATAATTTTATATGTTTTATGTTTTTAACTCATGCTTTGATCACTATTTATATAGGAAGGCTTCATACAACAATTATATAGAATATTCATGATTTTATTTTAACTTACACCTAATAGAACTATTATTATGATCACATTTTATTTTTTGAAAAAAGATTAGGATTTTGAATTAATATCTCATAAATTACAGCATAATAATATTCAAATATTACGTAAATCTCTACATGACTCATGAAATTTACTTTTATAAATATTTAACATTCAATTAACAACACTTGATTATCAGAAAGTCTAGATTTCCAAAAGTGTAAGGACCATTTAAATTATTCTAAAACATATAATTTATATTTAATTAAGTTCATTTTGGTAATGTATTTCTCCCAACATAATAGTATACAACCATGTACATTGTTACCATTCTTCATCATGATACATGTGCTCCCAATGGGCTCCATCCAATGCATCATCATGTAACTTTAAAATTGTAATTTTTTATTTTCCCCCAGAATAACCCACATTTAGGCACCATATTTAGATGTTATAAAATATACATATCTTGAATTATCTCATCATATAACTTATAATTATTATTATATTTCACCCATCAATTTTATTACATAAATATTCACTATATAGTTCAATATAGTGGATCTTTTAATATTTAGTATCTTGGAAACAAGGTACATAACAATTGAAAACATAAGAATTTTTTTTATTAAACTTGGAATAAATCTTCAGGGCTTCATTCTAGGATAATTTTACTATATCTCATATCCTAGGGACATATTTCAAAGGAAAGGGGTGAGAAAAAAGCCCAATAATGGAATAAAAAAGGGAGGCAAAATTCATTTGACTATGAGAAATATCAATAAAAATATGAGCCCTAACAAAAAGGTACTAACAAGAATCATAAAATAATAAAAAATAAAATGGAAATATGGTTAAAAAAATTAAATGATAATTTAATAAGCATATAACTATGTTTTGTTAACCATCTTCCATAAATGATAATTACCAAGGTTATTATCTGAGGTATTGTAGAACATGTTACATAAAGAGATTATTTTAATTAATCAATTAATTGGAGTGAAATAAATCGACACTATTCATATGTATTAAATTAAATTTGTGGAAATTGATCATATGAATAATTTCATTAGTAACTAATGGAGAAAAAATAATGGGCATCTTATCAAAATCATGGAATTAAAAAGATCTTAAAGACACAAAAATTATATAATTTTTATACCATGAAAGGAAATTTGGGATTTATATCTGTAAATAATAGAATAAAAAACTCAATTTTAACTCCAAATGAATATCCATTGAAAATAAATAGGTTTAGTTATCCAAATAAAAAAGAAACTATAGTTTCTCATATTAAAGTGGGAAATTTGAGATGTATATTCGGCAACATGATGGGAACGAAACATGGTTTTAGAAAATGGTAAAATTAGAGGGTATAAGTGTATCCCACTAACTATTCTTATCGTAATGGTAAATAGAATATTTATAAAAAATTTCTTTTTTAAATTAAAAGTTATACCACATGTAATAGGATATTGAATGGAAAATTGAAGTGAATATTTTCCTAACACTAAATAATAGCTCTTAAAAATGAGGATGGGTCCTTCAAAAATTGAGGAAAAATAAGGGGGTTTAATTAGGAGGTAAAAAAAACATAAATTCATAGGGTATTTATTGGGAGTGAAATATAATTGTGAATCTAGTGGGTATTCATAGAAAAGGTGGAGAAATTGTTTAATAAATTAAATATATAGGTCTTAAAAATCGATGTTGTATAAAATTTAAACCTGTTGGCTTAACAATGGTTTTATTAATTGATTTATAAATTTGGGTCATATTGAATGATATATTAAACCAAAATAATCAATCAACATTTTTAATACATATTTTTTCATAGAAAAGTAAATATTTTACAATGTAATATTTTTAAAATTTAGAATTTACTTTTGGAACATTGGAAAGTCCCATATAGTTTTAAAAATGGATTAAAATCAATTAAAATACTTAATAGTAATAAAAAAAGATATTTTAGGTTTTGTATTGTTTTTAATTATTTATTAAATCATTATTACCAAGTTATGATATCACAAAATACACAGAAAACCCAAGGATGTATTTTTTACTATTCATGAAAAAAAGTATTTTTGAAAATTCTCATAAATTCACCCAAAACTAATTTTGATATAAGTATTTCCAAAACAATTTTTATTAAATCATGATATTTCACTATTTATGGAAAATTTAACTCTTAAATGTAAAAATATTTATTTATTGACTAATTAAATTTTTAACACATAGTCTAATTTTTGACCCATATAAAACACTTCACAAGTCATTATAAAATTATTTAATCATTTATATATAGATACGAGTGATTAAAGAATTCCATTTGATTAAAAAATATTATTTAGAGGACTTGTGTTTATTATAAATTGTATATATTATCTAAAAAAATTAATTATGTTTAATTTATTTCCTAAAATAAATTTATCAAATCTATCTAAATTAATAATATATATTCTCCACAAAAATTATTCTTAAATGATGCTGATGGTGAAAAAATTAGTCACAAAAAGGAAATAAAACCTTTAAAAAACAATACCTATAAATTTAACCCATTATTACACTTGCATATGCCCTAAGGTTAAGGTGTGTGATTGTGGTAGTTTCATGAGGGGAATCAGATAACAGTGATGGATTGGTAATCTCCACTAACTTGCACATATCCTTTAGGTAATTTTTTTCAAGCATTACATTTCGATGTTCGACGTGGGATTAGTGTAATGAAACCCCCATTAAAAATACCCTCGTCCCATATTTTTACATGCGGGCTTCAAATGGTAGGACTCTACTGGTTGAATCCATAAATATTCCTTTATGTATCAATTATCTTTTTCATTAATACATAAAAAAAATAATTATAATGGTAAAATTATCAACCAAGAATGTTGTTTCTAAAATTTATATTGAACAATATTCATATTGACTAAAAATCCTATTTGACCAATGGTGATATAACAATTTAATCCCAACAGTCGTATTTCCCTTCATAGCTATGAATACCACATTATTATTTCATTCAAAATTCACTACAATTTCTCCCTAAGGTTGAATTTTCATTTCATAATATGCTGATTATATTAATAATATTTTTTTTAATTTTTATGGTATTTTTTATGGGGAAAATGTTTCTTGTAGACTGGGGTAATCCATACATTCCCAGTTTAGTTGTTAAATTTCATATTTTTTCTGCATTTGTAATGTGTGACATTTGAATTTGTTTCATAAATAAATAAAGTAATGATACTTTTTAATGAGAGAAAATTTTATAAGGTTTTCATTATTTTTTCATGTATAATATTTTATAATATGAAAACACCAGTTATCCAGGGAAAACACATTTGAAAAGTGTCGTTGGTTATATTATCCCCCATTAATAAATGTCATCCTTGAAATTTCAACTCATTATATAATTTGAGAAATAATGATAGTACTTGTGCCTCATTTTATACCTTTGTTACCATGTCTCTTCTTTATTTAAATGGTTCTGCCAAAAAACATTGACAAGGTAGGTAGTATTTTATTGTAGAACCTCATCTCTATGGACCAAAATCTTCATTGGTTTCTCCTCATAAGAGTGGCCATGTTCTTGGTGTACCACTTATAGATTTATTACATGTGTGGTATCTGGAATGTACATTCTCAAGATAGACACATCAAATACATAATGAAAGTGATCCAAATTTAGTGTATGTGTTAGCCTATACGACACTACTCTTATGTGATCAAAAATTTCAAAGGGTCCAATACACATTCAGCCAAGCTTCCCTTTCTTACCAAACCTCATGACTCTCTTCTATGGTGATGTCTAATGTAATTTCTTCTCCAACATGAAACTCCACATCCATTAGATGGTTTTCAGCATAGATCATATTCTAACTAGGAGTATCCTTTATATTTTTCTGGCTTGAAATAACATTTTCTGTAATCTGTTGAACAAGATCATGCTCATGTAGCTTTTTCTCACAATGTACTTCCCAATAAGTCGGGGTTATACATCTCTTCCCATATAGATCTTCATATGTTCCTTTTTAAATACTCTAGTTAAATATATTATCATTTTAACTCAAATAATGGATGGTTTTGATTCCATCCACCTTTAAATTCCGTTTAGCAAGTCATCGAGTTTTTGAATAGTCTTTTACAATTAGCCATATGTTTTCAGGTGATTGGCCATACTGAAATTCAATTTAGTATTCGAATCATGAAGAATATTTCTCCAAAATTTAAATGTGATCCTTGGATCATGATCATAAATGATAGAAAGTGGAACCCCATATATCCTCAACACTTCCTTTACTTATATCATGGATTATTTTTCAACATGAAATATTTTTGAATATCATTGAAATGGGAATTATTGGTGCATAAATCTAGTATAACCCACATGACATTATATTCATTGTATGTTATTGGGAGAGCATTTATGATGTCCATAGTGATATTGTCTCACTTCAAGGTTGGTATGAATTGTGGATGCAACATCCCTTTAGAAACTTGTCTCTTAGTTTTCACTTGTTGACACACCAAACACCTAGCAGGGTTGTTAAAAATCACCCTTTTAAAAATTATCCCACCAATAATGATCATGATGGTCCCTATACATTTTGGTTGTTCCATCATGTATAAATAATGATGATATATGAACATCATCCATCATATAATTCTTTATATCTTGGATAGATGACACACATTTCCTTATATAAAATATTAGTACACCATATTTTCCACTATTTAACTCATAAAACATCCCATTATTCATAGCCTATATCATATTTTTTATCAAAGTGTCTTCTCTTTGGGATATCTAGATATTATCTAGTAATGATGGTTGAGAAATCATTAGGGATACGGTTGATGATGTACCTTCCCATTAAAATATCCATGTCCAAATTTACTAGGTCCCTGATTAAGAAATCACCTTGAATAAAAAAAATTTAACCAAAATAGGGGTTTTGTAACACAATTAATTAGTGAATATGTTTTCTCTTCTTGGGTGATATGGTATTGATGATGTTCCAACCATCTCATTTGCATCATGTTAAATTCGTTTTTTGTGAAAATATACTTCAACCATTAGTGGTATGTGTAAATATCACATTTCTCTTGATAATGACAGTTCCATTATATTTTCAGATAAAAAACAACTACAACAAACTCTTGATCATGTGTAAGATAATTCTGCTCATGAGGATTCAACTGTCTAGATTGATAGAAAATCACCTTGTCATTTTTCATGAGGATTCACCCAATCCATTTTATAGATACATAACTATAAATAATTAAACCTTATATGGTAGAAGGTAGAGTTAATATATGTTTAGAAACCAAAATCTTATTGAGTCCTCAGAAACAATCATTACACACCATTGTCTAGATCGACTTATCCCACTTATGAATTAACCCAGTTAGCATATTAGAATGTGATCAATATTTTTTCACAAACCTCCTATAATATCGTGAAAACCCAAGGAAAATATGATTCTCAATTACTGTTGTGGTATGAGGCCACTCCACTATATATTGTTTCTTCATAGGGTCAACTAAGAATCCTCAATTGGTTACAATGTGCCATGGAATACAACTTGTTATATCTAGGATTCACATTTGAGAATATTATAAAAATATTATAGTTACTTAGATATTTTAATATAACCCTTAGATAAACCTCATGATCCTCGTTAAATTTAAAATATATCCGAATATCATAAATAAAAATAACCTTAAATTTATCAAGGAATTCATTAAAGACTCTATTCATAAAATCATTAAATATAGAGGGACAATTAGTCAAGCTGAATGGAATAGAAATATTCTCATAATGCCTATATCCAATTCAGAATAATGTATTTGGAATATATTCTTTCTTCACCCTCAAATTATGACACCTAGATTAGAGAGAAATCAAGGATATGAATTAGGACCCATGAAGTTGATCAAATAAGTCATCAATCATTGGATGATGGAACTTCTTCTTCACTATAAACTCATTATGTTATCTATAATTATTTCATAGCTACATTGATACTTCCATCTTTTTTTACAATGAAAAAAGGTGATTCCTAAGGAGATACTCATGGTTAGATAAATCCATTCTCCGTAAGATCTCTAATTTGTTTCTTTAGTTCCTCAAACATCACATTTTCAATTATATATGGGGTCTTTGATATTTCTTGGATATAGGTATGACTTAAATGAAGAAATAAAATTCTCTAACATGGGAGGTTTAGATAACACTTCATGAAATATGTTATATTATTCCAGAAATATGGGGATATTATATATATTTATGCATTAATTTCCTTCTTAATCATCAATGACCACCTCCATAAAGATAGCTAGGAGAGGTTATTCGAGGAAAATCCAAGGACTGGATATCTATCCATTGAAAATAAATATATTACTTATATTAAAAGTTAATATGAGTTACATTCTTCTGTATTTTATTTTATCATTATACATGGAATGACTGTCCATCCCTAGTATAGGGACTAATTTCCCAAGGGTTATAACTTCTATATTTTATATGATAATATGCTCACAAATGTTAATACTAGAGTTTATACACATTGTTGATGCTAGGATAACCCCTCTTGAATGTCTATACATATAACTCTACATATACCATCTCAAGGATGAATTCTATATTCTTTTCAAACATGGAGGAAATATAGGAGTGTGAGGAACTCAAACCGAACAATGTTATTACTAGATTTGAGAGGACAACAAGGGTACCTTCTACCACATCATTTGGATCCTCTACTTCAATAGTCATTAAATAGAATTATATTCCTTTTTTACATGGCCTAGGATGGGGTTGGTGTTGGTTCCCCTCCATTATCATTTCATTTGGAGAGTTATTGGAAAAGTTAACAAGCTATCTACACATGATGAATTTAACATCCTGCTAGGCCTACACCACATTACCATTGTTGTTGGTGTTGATATGTTGAGGCTTTTACTCGCCATGATAGTTTCTATCTATATGAACTTATCTTCTTCAAATAATGCTTTCCACTCCTAATATATTAGTTCCATGAATGTTTTCTCTCCCATTTATTTCACATTGTATGTTTAAATTTATTTCATCCTCTTTCTTATTCAAAATTCCGGCCCTATTTTGCATACATTTCTCTATTCTTTTCATTGAATATATGTGACCATTGCATCTATAAAAAATCTAATTCAAACATCTTAGTTCCTTTCACTATCTCTTTATAGATTTAATAGTCTCTATATTCTATAATCCTTTGTATATGACGTCTCAATCCATTAAATAATCTGTCAAACATCCCCTTAAGATCCACAAAAATGCTAGAGGTGTATCAAGATATACTTTTAAATTTCTCCTCATAGCATTGAATTGATTTTTTTTCTTCTAGTTCAACTTTTGGAATCCCTTCTACATTCTATCACTTTTATCATGGGAAATCGTTATTGAAAATTTTCCCTTAAACTCTTACCACTCATATAATCGATCTCCCTTCTTGTATTAATGTTTTAATCAGTTTCCACCAATGATTGGATTCTCCTTCTAAGTGAAATACTACCATATTTAATTTCTCTTACATCCAACAATAGAATATAAAATAGAGAATTTCTATGTAGATTATCTACTGCTTAGAAAAAAATGGGTAGATAGATCCACTAAAATGAGGTGGTCATTGAGCATTAAGGGATCAATAGATTTTTTCCCTTCAAGTTGTATCTAGTATCTCAACATAATTAAACTTATTGTTCATAACTAAATTTATTTGATTCATTATCCTAATGAAGTTTACCATTCCAACATCCATCAATTTTTTTTATTTCGTCATCCTTTTCGATCATAATTTACACGATTCCTTATATTTCCCACCATTTTTCTAAAATAATGACACATTATTTAAAAACATGTTAGTTTTCTAAATCTTATAATTATATAGGGATTTTATTTCATGAAAATCATGATTAAATATGTGTTGGGAAAAAATAATTCAAGGATTCCTCTCAGTTTTCTTAGATGTGACTGTTTTTATTGACAAAACAAGATGACCTCGAATGAGTATGGTTGGTGTTTGGTTGAACATGTGTCTATGGTAGTGCATTTTCCCAATGTTTTACAAATTTTTGGGCCTTAAAATTTGTAGTTTGTTTTTTGGAAGATGAATGTTTTCCATAAAAGGGTTTGCAGAATGTAAATATAAAATCAGAAAATTCAAGGAATCTGCATAGAAACACTCTACAGACCTCGAAGGATGGTATATGGACCACATAACAGTAAGCATAATACATAAATAAAATGACTTGTTGGAAGGAATGTGGTTTATGGGAGGCTAGAAGTTTGTGGAAGGCATGGCAATTCTTGGGAAGTCACATCATTCGAGAAATGGATGTAGTGATATGTAGAGCTGTAAAGGGCTTCATTTGAAAAAGAGTTCATCCTCTGTAGTGGATTAAAATTTTATGTATACAATTTATGGAAAATATTTTTAGTAGAATAAGTACAAAGTGAAGGTTTCACCACATTAAATGTTGGGGTAAATAATATTAGAGAGTTTTTTAAATATATTTTCCCATATAAGGAGTGTTAATCCCATCATTACTTGGAGATAATATTATTATAGAAAATAATTTCTCTAGAAGAAATTTGACTCTATTGGAAAGAGGTTTTCAAGGAGGATTCTATGAAGGGAGAAGGAGTTCATGGAATAAGTTCTTAGAATGTGATTTTTTTGGAAAAAATAGACCACACATGAATAATTATCTATCAAAGAAGGTATTACATAGAAGAAGATGAAATACAAAGATGTGATACGTGTAAATGGTATGTTCATGTTTTTTATAGAGGTTGTACGTAGAGGCAGTATGATGAGGCAGTACATAGAAGACATGGTCTGCGAAGCCCTTATAGTACACGGTGCTGCAAATTTCCCAGAGGAAGTATGGAAATCTATGGATGAATCAAGGATATTCATGAAGGGACTAAAATATTTTCTGAAAAGAATTTCTGCAACATAACAGTTCATAGATATGTTTATTTAATATTCATGTCAAAAAGGGTCTTTAATTAAGCATCTAACCACAATTTAGTATGCATGAATTCATGAAAATGAATGGATCTACAAGTCCATAAACTGTGAGTGGTTCCCTTCCAAGAGAAATGAGAAAAGGAAGATGATGACTATAATCATTTCCACTTGTAGTGAGGCATAAAAAGATACATAGGTAGTGACCCTTGTGAATTCAGTTATTATAACCTAATTCTTGTAAAGTTAGTGAGCATGGTAATATAAGTGATCTATCCAGAACAATGTATGTTGGAATTGAGACTTAGTGGATTTGGTACATCGTCAAAATTCCATTATATTATCCTTGGATGTACCTTAGTGACAGTGAATCATGTAATAATAGTTGTGTCTCATGCAATATTTCATTTCTGTTCAAATATTTATATGAGGAGAAGATGTAAGAGTGTTTTTTAATGATGAAACATGATTTGAAGGGCAAGTCATTTTAATTTGTCCTACCTAGATTACCCTCTAGGGTATTTATAATAATTGAGATAACAATTGGTATTATAGGGAATGGATGAAAATCAGTGGTTCTCTCTTTGCAGAATAAATGGAGGTTGTCAATCATAATGGGATTTAGATCATCGATGTAAACAATTCTCAATTTTGGAAGAATATGATGTAGCACTACTTATGATAATTAAAAATGGATGTCTTTACAATATTTATTCTTGGAATATTAGAAAATATAGATAGTGTTTCTTAATGAGAGAATGATAAATGATAATTGGATGCTGATGCTAATGGGATTAATTTTTTAGGGGGATCCCTAACAAATAAACTCTATATGAAGGTGATGTCATGTAAAACATCACATTCCATGTTGGAAAATCTGTTGAAAATTTTTGCGTGTGAATCAAGATTTGGAGAAATAAAGCTATAGATAGTGCAAAAAAAATATGAGGATATCATAATGTACCCTAAAGAGTATGTTGATACATTATATGATCAAGTGAATTTTGTCCTGGAAGACAAGCATTGTCTCAGAGAAATTATTGATGATTTAAATATAGTAAAGCATATCTTAGGGAAACAACCACCTCAATTTAATCCAATGGTTTCTACATTATAAAATAATGATTCAATATATCTGATATTGGATATCTTGTACAACACTCTTGTTTCATATGAAATGAGAAATGATGATAACGATGCTCTAGGAAAAGGGAAGTCCAATTAAGTTTCATTCAGGGCCTTGAATAATATCACTATTGAATATAGTTAGGGAGTAGACAATTTGGATGATTTCATATCATATCGCAATTCAAATATATAAATAGGAAGAGGAATTTTTAATGTTAAACTTCAACATGCATGCTTCATATTTAGAATGATTGGAAATTTTGGTGAAAATATTCCTATGTAGGTCGGAGATGATGATGGAATTTCACAGATGAAGTATTTATCCATTGTGAAATGTATGAGAAGTGAAATTAGAAATTTCCTCAAAAAGAAGAATATTCTATCAAAAAACGATGCAATTATATAAGAATATATGGTAGAAGAATAAGAAGAAATCAAGTATTACAAAGAATATACTATGATGGTAGTTTTTGGAAAATTCTCCAACAATGAAAGAAATATATAGTAGTGAGAGATAAGTAGAAGGATTAGTTGACCTTTACGATGAGTTAGAAATAGATCTTTAAGATATTGATGCTACGAGATCCTATAAAAATAAATCCAACAAAGTGATTCATGATGAAAACCACTATATGTAGAAACAAGAAGAAGAGAAGTCTAAAAAGATTGAATAAATTAAAAAACCACAGTCTTTTATTCCAAAAAGAATATCAAAATTTCTTCATTATAAACATAAAATTGATGAATATAAAATATAGATTGATAGTGTGAATAATATAGGAAAATATCACTTCAAATGTTAAAGAGATTGAAGAGGGAGTTTTCAGCATGCGATGAAAAGTGAAATATTAGGAGAAACTCTTAGTTCTAGAAATAAGAATTCACTTACAATGGGAAAAGGAAAAGTAGATTTCAGAGTTTCAACGAAGCATAAAATGGAGTTTCATGAAAGGAAAATGATTTATCTGAATTATATAGTTTTATGGGGATAGATCAAAAAAATAAAGTTGTAATGATTAAAGTTAAACAAAAATATCCAACTCAGATATTGAAGATTGATTTTTGAATGAATTAGAATTATATAATTCATTGAACCTAATGGAGAACTAGTGGTTCTGTATTTCTACATGATAATTCACACCACACAAGATGTTATTTTTATGGAATGATGGGACACTGAAAAAAAGTAAGTTCCATATCCAAGAGGCATCGAATAGAATTATATAAGAACATATATCCATACAATACTAAATTTTATAGAAGATCATTGGATGGTCACTATTTTAGGTGTGATAGATTCGGGCACATGGAAATATATTGTTCATCAATAATATATATAAATGTTCTGAAATATAATGAATGTTGTTATAAGAAGAAATTAAATGTTTCATCAAATTAGTTAAAAATGAAAAATAATTTTTCATTTGCAAGATGAATCTAGTCCATCATTCTATGAGGAAAATCAAGTTTATCAATAAGTACTAGGTTTGGAGTAAAAAAATTGACAAAAAAGAACAAGAAATTTGAACAAGTAGTGGTTGCAGAGATTGCTTTGAAATCATCAGATCATACTAGAATATAATTTATTGATAGTGTATGAAACTATGATTTGAAAGGTAAAAAAGATATGGTGACCAGAATTAGGTATGATAAGTATGGTATCATATGATTAGATAATGATAAAGGCATAAATATTGCAGGATCAAGAAAATACTTATTTAGCGGAAAAGGAATGAGACTTGATGATGTCTTAATTATTAAAGTATCAACCACAACACACATACTGTTTGTCAACTGTGTAACTTAATATGTTCAATAATCTTTTCAATAAAATAATGTTACATCAAGACAAAAGGCAATGAAACTATTTTCTAGGTAAAGTATATGAAATGAAATATCTACCCTATTAGTAGAGAAGAAGATACATTAATTCTATAAAAGGAAAAATATAATAATCTATGTCATAAAAAACATGGATAGTTGAGCCAAACATCCTTGGAAAATCTTGTAAAATTTGATGCTACATGAGATCTTCCTAGATTATAACTTGGGAATACACATATGTGTGATGCATGCCAAAAAGGGAAGATTATTTGGAAGACATATAATGAAAAATAGAAAACGTTAACAAGATTTATTGTGTTGGTTTATATTGATAAGTGTGGACAAATTTCCCCAAGATATATTGATGGGTGGAGGTACCATGTTCTATTCATTGATGATTTTAGTGGAATGCCATAGGTATCAATCATCACCTACAAGTAAGAGGTGTTTAATTGTATTACAATATATTGATTGGAATTTTAAAATATGATAGGTCATAAAATCAATAAGCTTACAACAGATAATGGAACAGACTTCACGAATGGAGATGTGTAGGATTATCTTGAGAAATATGGAAAATACATCATGTTTTATTAGTGAGAACTCCATAGAAAAATTTATTTATTAAAAGAAGAAATAGAATTATCCACAACATATCTAGAATAATGCTAATTGAGAAAGACCTACCAGAGATGTTTAGGAAAGATACAGTGATGAAAACATTTTACACATAAAATAGAGAATTGTTTTGTCCAAAGGAAGATATAACTCTATATGAGAAATGGTAAATTAATAATCATACATTTTAGTACTTTATAGTATCTAAAATTAAGTGTTTCATTATAAATAAGGATAAACACAATAATATTGAATCTCATGGAGATGAAATGATATTTCTTGGACACTCAATGATAATAAAATAAAATAAATTCTTTAATAATTGTCTAGGAAAGGTTGTTGAATGACAAGATGTAACTTTAATAGAAAATAAGCTAAATATTCAGGAAATACATGATAATTCATGGGAGGATAATGTTAATGATATAAGATCACGGGATGCTCTAGTTCCATAGGCTAATTCAAAATAAGATTCAGATAAAGAGAATTATGAACATAATTTATTTTCAAAAAAATTATAGAAGGGAAGAGAAAAAATTGATAGTAGAAACATAATTGGTTATCAGATAGCTCCAGTATAGATAAGGATGATGACGACTCTATAAACACCATCATATTTATCATAGTTATATCCTAAATTTTTTAATGAAGAAGATGGATATGAGAATTGGGTTCATGATGTGAATTAAGATCCTGAACAAATTGAGAAGAATCGGAGATGGGAGATTGTTTTGAGGACAACAATTAAGAATTTCATCGGGGCTAAATGTGTCTTTCGTAATACGATAAATGATGATAGTGCAGTTATACGAAACAAATAACAACTAATATGAAAATGATAATATCAGATACAGGGTATTGTAGTTTCTGAGTCATTTTCTCATGTTGAAAAGGCTAGAGAAAATCATATTATTATTGTTCATACCTATGCAAACACAATTTAATGTTTTATAGATGGATGTCAAAACAACATTTCTGAATGGGGTTCTGGAAGTAAATGTGTATATTGATCAACATAATTGATTTCTCATACATGAACATTTGAACAGAGTGTGTTGGATGAAGAAGTCACTCAATGGGTTGATATAAGCACCAAGCGTGTGGCATTCAAGGATCAATTCATTTTTAAAGATTATTTGTTTTTAGTGTGGTGGAGTTGATTACAATATCTTTGTCAACAATGATATTAATCAAAGGACAATGGTGATATTGTATGTTGATGAAATAATATTTTTTGGATCAAATTGAGTGCAATGTAGATAGTTTTATAAATTCATGATAAGTGAGATTGAAATTTCAATGACTATGAATTTGAATTTTCCCTTATTATAGAAGTAACGTATGTAAAGAATGATAAATTAATTCCTCAATATAAATATGATATGGTGGTTTTGAGAAGATTTGTAATGGATAATTCTATGTAGATAATGAATCTGGTGGCTAACCAAATGAAACATTCATAGGATGATGAATGCAATGTAGTTAATATCAAAAAATATAATATGTTCATTGGAATCCTATTGTACATGATAGGTACACGAACTGATATTGTTCTACTCTAAATGTCACGCAGTGAAATATGAAATAAATACCTAGGAAATAAACATTATTACACTTAAATCAATACATTGGTATATCAAGGGAACAATAGACTTTGGTTTGATGTAAAATGAAAAATCTCAACAAGAAATATTGGGATATAGAGATACAGATTTGGGTTGGATTATTAGGTGATTGGAAATTAACATCATGAGGAACTTTATATCTTGGTGGATTTTGTATTTCCAAAAAAATCAAGAAACATGATTTCCTTTTATTAAGCCCCATATAAGCTTAATATATTCTCTCTTCTCAAGTATGTATATAGTTGTTGTGGATGATGAATCAGTTTGATGATATGGGAGTGAATGTAAAGTCTCTAATCAGAATCCATTATAATAAATAATGTTCTATAAATCACATAAAAAAATAATCCATCACTCAAGGACAAAGCACGTTAATATAAAATAGCATTTTATCAAGGAGATGGTGGAGCGATGGATTTTGATGTTTGATCATGTTCCAACACAACTAACTTTTGTGTAAATTCTGAAAAATTACTTACACACTGAAGCATTTGAATGGCATCAAATGACTGTTAGAGTTGAGTTGACTCCCCTCACTTGAGAATGTGTGGATGTGGGACCCCCATCTCCCTGAGGTATGGTGGGTTTTCTCTAAGGTGTTGATCTGGGTTCTCTTCCCAGATTTGGTGCTCAAAGAGGTAGCCTTCATGTTTATTACAAATGGGGGAGAAATTATGGCCATTACAATAGAGAAAATGTCATATTGAAGATATGTATTAGTTAAGAAACTTTGATTTTATGAGTGTAAAGGTGGATAAGAGAGATATGGGATGCAGTAAAATAGAGGGAGTTTTAAATATGAAAATGAAAGAAGTTATCAATCAAAGATTATATAACATGATAGTTGAGTATCGTGATTAAACAAGAAGAGTTGTTTTAGAATAAATCGAAGTGGTTCATTGATGAGAATTTCATTATATTCTTGTTTATCACACTGAGCATGACTCATAGGGGCTTATAGTATGTATTGAGTAAATACATAATTTTTATTTTAATCATATAGAGTGAATTATTTCAGATGTTGGAAGAATCTTTAACGTGGTTTAAAATTTAAAATAGTTATAAAAAACACCAATGGGGATAATGTTGGGAAAAATGTTCAAGGAGTACTCTTTCTATTTTTTGTGTGATTATGTTTTATGATAAATCCAGATGATCGTGAATGAGTATGACTGGTTTTTTCTAAATTAGGTGTCTAATGTGGATTAGTTTCCAATTTCTTCCAAATTTTTGGGCTCCAAAATCTAGATTTTGGTTTTTTAGAAAATGAATGTTGTTCCAAAAAATATTTTAGAGAATGTAAATGTAAAATAGAGAAATTCAAGGTTTCCATAGAGAAAAACTCTTCATACCACGAAGGATGGTACGTAGAAAACAATATTGTATATATAATGTATAGGATAATGTTTCATGGTAAGGCTTGCGGGTTATGTGAGGTAAGATGATCAGGGATGGATTGATGGTTCACAGAAAGGTTTGTAATTTTTGAAACGGAGGTGGTGATTTCTTTTGTCGTGAAGGGTTTAGTTTGAGGAAGAGATCAGTCATTGTAGAGGATCCAAATAGTATGGAGACCACCTAGGGGAGAATATTTCATTGAAAGAGAACTATGTGGTGAAGGTTGTACACATAAAATGTTTTGGTAAATTAGATTAGTGAGATTTTAGATTTATTTTCTTATATTAAGATCATTAATACTATCATTAAGTAGATAAAATATCATTAGAGAAAATATTTTCTCTAGAAGAAATTTTGTTATGTTCAAAAGAGATTTGTGAGGAGGATTTCAAGAAGGGTGAATCAGTTCATTGAATCAATTACAAAATAGATTTTTACAGGGCATAGTATCCCGAAAATGGAGAAGGATTTGGGGAAGAAACAAATTTTAATAATTTGAGCTGGTATGTAGATTCAATATACAGAGGAGGAAAATGAATGCGGTATGTGGGAATGGTATATTGAAAAAGAATGTGGAGTTGGTATGTGTAAGAGGTAGTCCATGAAGTACTTGTTATATGAAATGAAACACATTTCACAGAGGATGCAATGAAATCCATGGAGGAATCAAAGAGGTTTTGGATGGGACTAAAATAGATCAGAAAATAAATTTCTACAACCTAACAGTCTGTGAAAAAGTGGATTTTATCTTTAGGTGGAAAATGACTTCAATAGTGAATCTACATATTGTTGATGTTGTGTTTATTTAGGAAAATGAATGGATCTACAAGTCTATATTCTGTAAGTGTATCCCCTAAAGTGTAGGGAGAAATGGAAGAGGAGGAAAATGATCCTTTACACCAACATGGATCCATAGAATGAGACATAGGGAGTGACCATTGAGAATATTGTGAGCATGTCATAAATCTTGTAAAGGTAGTGGACCTAGGAACAGAAGTGACCTATCTAAATCCTTTTATATTTGAATTTAGCCCTAGTGGATTTGGTACATCGACACCAAAACATTGTATCCTCCTTGTACATATCATAGTGAGGGTGAACCAAATAAAAAATTTTGTGTCCCATGCAAGTTTTCATTTTTTCTATATATTTCTATTAGAATAATTGAGAATAAATTTTTTCTAACAATGAGACAAGATCTCAAGGGGAAATTGTTTTAGTCGTTCAAACCCTAATTCTGCCCCCCTTGGGGTATTTTAAAAAATTGAGCTAAAAATATATTACTAATCATATATAATAATAGTTAATATTTTAATATACCATTCATAATGGTTAATAAAAAGCTTTTAATTATCCAAACATATCCCCCATGTGTGTCAAAGTAGGCATGCATCATGGATTATTATTGAGAAGCATTTCTAAATCGATTCTATCTTAATGAGGTGTTTTCAAGTGTCATCCCAAGGAATGTCTATGCAATATCGACATCCATTTGAAGTATCTAGGCATGGATGCATTTGTCTTGAAACCACTTAATTAATACTCAAAAAAACACAATTATGTCTTCATATATCTAGAATTTTTAATAGGGTTCTTATTAAAGTTCTTAAGATCTAATTTCAACATATAAAAAAATATAAATTTGATTCCATGTATTCAATCACTCTTTTTTATTAGATTTCCTTTCATTACGTGTGTCACGAATGAAGATATTTTAAAGCATTGTTTATTGGTAATAAAGTACATAATATATAAAAACATAAAAAATTATTCTAATCCAATAAAAATAAATATTTGTGGTTTCACTCTAGGTTGCTTTTACTATATATGATATCTTGGAGACACATATCAATGGAAAGGAGTGAGCATGAATCCTAATAAGGGATAAATAAGGGAGAAAAAACCATGCAAATATGAGACATATCAATAAGAATATGTGGAATAATAATATGAAATGAATAGGAGGAATGACATTACCATAATAACATGAAAAATAACATGTAAATTTGGCTATAAAATTTAAATGAGGCATTTATAATCACTTCCCCATGGATTATCACTAAGGTGACATAAATAAAAATTACTATGTTTATTCACTAGGGAATCTCAAAACATGTCATCTTTAGAGATTAAATTCTTCATCCAATGCATTGAGGCATTAATAGGGCTCAACCTTCATATATTCCAATTTCATGTGTCCCACATAGATCATAATAAATAATTTCATTAATAACCCATAGTGAATAAAGAACGGGTTTCTTATCATTATCTTGGTATACAAAAGATTTTAAATATATTATCGTTATCTAATTTTTAATACATGACAAGAAATAGGGGTTTCATATATGAAAATCCCTAAATCCTAAAATTTTTTAATACCTTTGAATCCCCATTTTAAAATAAAGAGGTTTGGTTGTTTAAATATAATAGAAAAGATAACTTCTTATATAAAATAGGTTTATTTGAGAAGAAAATTCAGCAAAAAGAGGGGTATAAAACATGGTTTTAGAAAACATTAAAATGGGAGTTGAAAAGGAACTCCCATTCATAAAAGAATATTATTACAGTAATTGGTTAACAGAAATTAGGAAAAAATAATTTATTTGGGAAATTTTAAGGCATATCACATGAAAAGGTAACTTAAATAGAAACGAGAAGTGAATATTTCTTTATCCTTGATAATTTGTTCCTAAAACATGAGGAAGAAGTCATGGGGGACTGAATAAACCTTACGGGGGAGTAGTTATATAAAATGAAAACACAATAACTTCATAAATTATGGATTGGGAGAGAAAGGTAACGGAAGATTCTGTGTGTATTTATATAAAAAGTTGAGTAATTGTAATATAATTTCTTAATATTTAGCTTAGAAATCTAGGTTTTGGAAAATGAAGAACCATTGGATTACTCATGTTTCTTTATAACTGTTATGGACATTTGTGTCACATTTTATGATATTAAAATCCACCAAAACTAAATGATATTCTTAATACGTTGTTTTTTCATTGAAAAGTTATGATTACACAATATTATTTTTTTAGAAATTATACTTTCATTTTCAGACATTGGAATGTAACTTATTGTTTTTGAAATTGATTGAATTTTATTAAAATATTTTATATTATTAAAATTACTTATTTTAGGTCGTAGATTGTGTTTAATTAGTTATTACATTTTTATGAAATAGTTATAAAGACCTAAATTAAAATAAAAACCCATAGTTGTATTTTTTCTATTAATGAAAAAACAATGTATGTTAAGAAAACTATATTAATTCACCATAACCTAATTTTTTAAATTATTATTTCAAATATAATTATTATTTTATAATATTAGTTATCTATGTATATTAATTTTAACATTTACATATACAAATTTTTATTTATTTTAAAATGGACTTTTTTAAGACAATCAATATTTTGAAACATATAAACATTTTCTAGGCCATTATAAAATAAATTTATCATTTATATTTAGATTAGAGAGTTTCAAAAAAACTATTTTATAAAAAAATATAGTTATGAATACTTGGAAATTGTATATATTTTCTAAAAAAATTATGTTTAAATTTCATCGAAAAATAAATTTATCAAATTTATATGAATTAAATATATTTCATTAAGATGACCATTAATTAATAGAGTTGATAGAATAAGGATTCTATTTACATAATGTAAATTAAACATTAATCAACTATTACCTAGACATGTAAACCCATATTACAAATTTATATGCCATAATGGTAAGGTGTGTGATGTTGGTTTTTTATTTGGTGACATAAAAACAAAAATCGAGTTGTAATATCCACTAACTTGAACTTTTACCCTAGGCGATTTCATTGATGCTTCACTTCTTGAGGATCGGTTTGGGTATGGACCTGGGAAAACCAGAGTGAGAATACCTCCTTCCCATGTTAGGAAAAATTCTATTCAAATGGAATGAATGTACTGGTTGTGGCCATATATTCTCATTTTAGTATATATTAAACATTGTGATTACTACTTATACACACAAATTATAAATGTAAAATTTTCAAAAAATGGTATCGTTTCTATTAGGCATATTGAAAAATACACATATTGTCCTAAGATAATATTTGATTTTCAATTATATAATTTTCAAATCCTAAGAGTCCCATTCCCATTCCCATCCTATAAATACCACATTATTTTTTCCATAAAAATTCACTATAATTTATCCATAATGTTAATTTATCATTTCTTACGATTTTTATATGTTTAATAATAATTTTTTTCAATTTCTATAGTAATTGTTTATGTGGGAGATGACTCCTTCAAACTTAGACAACCCAACCTATCCAATTTTATCTATTATATGTTATATTTTATGTTAATTTGAAATGTTTGGCACTTTAATTGGTTTCATAGCTAACTAATGTAATGATCCTTGTTAATGGGATAAAATATTATTTGTTTCTATTTTGTTGTATATGTATAATATTATATAATGTGTAATGAAAATTTATTCAGGAAACAAATATCATTTCTAATTCCTAGGTCATTACATCTTAAGACTAGATCAACTCTAAATCATCATTCCAATCAATTGCATCATTAATCATTCATTATCCTTCATAATATTTTAATAGAGATTCTGCATATAGGATCTCCTCATTCATCTAGTGATTTTCCAATACTCCATCATTAGATAACTTCAGTAAATCAAAATGATTTACATGCATCGTTAACTTCTCATGACCATGAATTTATATATTCATCTAATGTTGGACCACTGTGGATTATCCACCAATCTATTGTTTTTAGTGGAAAAATTGTTTGACATCTTTTGAATTAGTTCTTATGATTCAATCAGTGTTGTTAGTTTTATAGATTATCCTTATATTGAAATTAAACATTATACCATTACTACTATAACATTTACCTTTAAAAAAGTCATAACACTCCTTTTGGAGTCTCCTTGTATAATTTCACAACACTCCTTCTAGAAATTACATAGAGACTCCTATTAGTAGCTTTATTTTTCGACATATATATGGAGCTCCTTTCATAAATTCTTTATTTAAAACTAAATTCTTTTCTTATATAAAATTATAAATATCATATATAATATATTTTCATTGAAATAACCTTTTATCCTTAGAAAACCATATTCATCAAACTCTGAAAACATCTTTTAGAACTCCATAACATCAACTCACATTTCAACTTCTACTGGATATTTAAAATTTATCTTCTTAAAAATTTATATAATATATCCAAGAAAAAATTCCTTAAAAAATATTGAATATGGAAACAAAATTCATCCAAAATAATGTTTTCACAAAAAAATCCAATATTTATGTTATTTTATTACTAACCAATCCAAGGATAGTGAAATTTTTAAGATACTTCATCGGATGTATAGGGTTATATTAGTGATTAATTAAATATTTAAATGGGGTTTAATTTTTTTTCTATATAATATTATAAAAGGATTTATGAATTTATTTAGATCATAGTTTTTAAACTACATTTCATGATATAAAATTGAAATATGTTTCCCCACTAATTATAAAACAAAAATAAAACATGAATTTCTATTTTAATTAATACATGGTGTATTTGATTTTAATGTTGAGTGTATACTTAGTTATGATACAAAATTTATGTATAATGTATAAATTTTTAATATTTGAAATTATATCCCACAAAAGTTAATTATGAAACTATAGAAAAATAATTCTTCCCTATTTTAGATGAATTAGATGAATTAAGGGGAATGTATATTATTTCCAAAGTAGTGATCTCCACTATCACTCTAAAATTAAATTACTTATGAGTAAATAAGAGAAAATTGCTAATTATACATCTTGTGTAACAATAATAAATGTTTGATGAAATTTGATATACATGAGAGAGTGATAACTCTATTTTAGACCAGTTAAGTAGTCTTTCTTTGTTAGGAGTAGGAAAATAATCAAACTATTAACCCATTATGCAAGCATTTACATATGATGAGTTATATGTTATAACTATGATTATGAATGAAATGTTTTTATAAGATATTTTAAAATATGAAAATTATCGTAACAGCACAATAGTTAATAATGAAAACAGTTTTAGGTTTAATTATTTATTTTAGATAATACATCATTAGTGGCTCATATTTTTTGAAATTAGGGAGTCCAGATCATTATAATATGTATAGTTTATTATAAAAATTTCATAAATATTTAGATTTAATAATATATATTTTTATGTGTTAACCATTGATACATAATAGATAGATAATAAAAAAAATATGAATATTATAGGATTCCATTTTCAAATATTTTTATATGTTTTGGTGAATATATTGATACCACTAATTTCGGGTAAAACTTTCTTGGAGAGAAACAATTTGATAAAAAATATTCTTTATTTATGAATTTTTTAATATGTGGGGTAATACATTTAATGGTACATATTTTAAATCATTTTTTTTATATTTATATGGGACATATTGTAGTATTTTTTTCTTGAAGGTAGAATATTTTCCAAAAATAACTAATGATAATAAGAAAATTTTAATGTTTATTAGAGTTACTAGTGCTTAGAGGGATTCATTAGTTCCACTAGGTATAAATCAAATTTATATTTTATTAGAATAAAAAAACTAACATTAAAAACCAAATGGAATTAGAGATAAAAAATATCTAGTGTCAAACAAATAAGCACAATCGAGAATAACATAATAAAACTTGAGAATTATTGATGACAAAGTTAATATTTTAAATATTACTGAGAATTCATAAAAAAATTTGTAATTTAAGGGTCACATGATATAATAATGAAATATTTTATTAATTGGTCATTTTTATGATGATTGTAAATCATGGATTATCCTTGGTGATGTTATAATTTCTCTAACACACTGACTCCCCCATTAATATTTTCATCTACCAAGGGTCATCATTGAATTATATGGATCACCATCATTTTTATGAATGATCATTTGAACCCATTCATGTTTTATTAATAGATTAAAGTGAATATTTACATATTTATAATCACATAAAAATTAAAATAAAAATGTTCATGACATAATATGTGGGAATTAGTAGAATTAAATAATGAAACACACAACCCATAAATTAAAAAAAGAAGAAACAAAATTCCAGAAAAAAAAATCATCATATAATTACATAGATTGACTCTATAAAAGAGTTACCCACTCATAATATTATTTATGAGTATTTAAAAATTAAATACAATTGAAATATAATAGTTATCAACAATATTTATCCTAGTATCACTTTTTGTTTCTCCAAGAGATGATGTAGTCCCATTCAATAGTATCATAAACTCTATATTTATTAGAAAACAACCTGTATCTCTGCTTTGAATAAACCATAACTATTATTCATATATTTATTCATATTCTCCTCCAAAATATTGAAGGTGAAACATGAGATAATATCCTTCCCGTTGGATGAGTATGATCCTTCTTAAATATTCACATATATAAAATACATTCAAATCTGGTCTAATACGACATCTATAAAAAACCATATTTCAATACACCTTAATTTTTTATTTAGGACATATGGGTACACATAATAAAATACAATTATATTATGAGGAGTATTTTATTTGGTAAAATAGTTATGTATAACAATAACGTGAAACATTCGTACATCAAAATTATTCAAAAAACTCTACTACATGCACATAAAATTCCATCGCTCTTCTAAAAATGAATAGGATTACATGGGGATGTAATTAAGAATGTGGTGAGATATAAATCACATTAAAGGATTAAGAAAATAATATCATATGGTAAATTATTATATTTGATTCCATAGGTCTATCATGTTAATAAAAGTTGGAGAGAATAAAAAATTTAATCAGTGAAGCTTCATATAAGATGATATCGTGAAGACAACACTGAAACATAGGAACAAAGTAATACTTCAAATAATAAATATATTTCAAGGTTAAATACCAGGAAATCATAGAATAGTGTGTTGTGGATATGAAAATATTAACCATACATATATTTTCATGAGATAAAAATTTCACCCAATGCATTATAAGGATATATATTTTTGGGCATACCTATCTCTTTAATATCATCTATATGCCTAAGAGTTTCATATATATGATACCTAATTCGGATTTATATCATATATTTTTATCTCATAATTATGGCTTGTGGGGTATATACGTAGATTGGAGAAATAAATTAAGGATATGTTCATATATGTGAATACCATTGAGTGGAAATGGGGTTTGGTATTTACTATACAAATGATTGGCATGGAAAATCACAGGATAAATTTGGTAGTATAACATGGGTATATTAATATTAATAAAATTATTTAATGATATTTATAAGATTATATAATCAATTTTAAATAATAAGGATAATAACAAGTATATGTAAAAAGATATCTCGACAAGAAAAATTGGAAATCAAATGGCATAATATATAGTAGGTGTTTGAAAAAAGAGGAGAATTAGATGATCCCTTACAATGATAGACAACTTATCAAATCATGATAAGAACTTATTAATAGATTTTGAAAACTTTTGAAGGGATATAGGTAGGAAATGATAGAGTAAATTCATGTTAAATTTGTTTTGAGTGTAGGGGAATGAGTGGGTTGGGTGGGATTTGTTTTGGAAAATATAGGGAATTTTTTTTATAATTTTTAAAAATAGATTTTGTAATATCTTTGATAAATAATAAAAAAATGATAAAATTGTTTTCACCCAAGAATCAACCAAATATAATTATTTTTTAATATTTTATTAGTCTAATAACAGAAGTCCTTAAAATATTACCATTGTGGATGTAGAGGTGAGTCATGTTAATAATGAAATAGTTTTAAAACTACAAAGTACATTTAGGCTTTTTATGATTCATTAGGGGTTTATAAAATTAATCAAATAACATAAAAAACATTATTTTAAAGGATAAAAATAATCTTTTTCATGGATACTAATTATAATATTAATTACATCAAATTGTGAATTTTTTATGTCAAAATAAATACAATATATTTATACCATAATTAATTTTTACTAAATATATTGACTACAATAGAAAACTATGACAAATTCACCACTGGATAATTTTTATATCCTGATCTATAAAATAATATATCAAAATAATTATCAAAATTTGAAAATTTATACTATTAAATAAAAAATATTAATTTATTGAAAAATATGTGTTTATGAGAAAACAATAGTTACCGACCATTATAGAAATTACATTTGACATAATAAAATTTGCTCATAACATTTATTTAAATTGAAATTATTTAACAAGTTTATTTTTTTAAAATAAAATTTATTTTCAAAATTATTTATTTTTTTTCTAATACTATGTCTTGATTTGAAATATGTGTTTTCAAATATACATTTTTTTTCCTTCTTGTCATAATATAAATTTTTTAAAACTCAATATTTAATCATTCATAAGGTAATAATAAAAAATAAAAAATATAATATGTTTTTTTAAAAAATAATTCATGATTTTAGGGTTTAGAAACATATCCATATATTATACCATCATATACACTAAGGGTAAGGTTTATAATGGTAACAATTTTTTCAGGTGGTTCAGGGAACATGGTTTGGGCCATGATCTCGATATTCTTGAGCATACACTTTAAATTGTTTCATTTTATCTTTAGTTAGAGAATAATTTCATTGTATTCTTAATTTTTTAAGTATATAGATTTCATATCCCTTATAGGAACCAATAAATTGGCTTCATAGGGTATGATCACACAGACTGAGGACAATACTTCTTTCGGTGGTGTCAATTTGATTTATCAAAACCCTTAATGTATACTATTCATAATGATCATTATATAATTATATTTTTTTCAATGTATATTATTCATAATGGTATTTTAATGTAGAAAATATGTTACTTATAAATGTCCAAATTAGGGAGAGTTTTTATAATACTTTCATTTCTTAAAAAAGAATTTACTCAATTTGGAAATATCACTTATAAAACATCATTCCATTACATTATTCCCCCTTTTATAAATATTACCCTCAAATTTTCATTTTAAACAAAATATAGATGAGGCTACTTCTTTTCATCCCCACTTCTGTTCCCATGTGGTTTCCTCAAACTTGTGGTTCAACCATAGTACTTTTGACCAAGTGAGTTTTCTTATTTCATTGAAATTTGTCTATAAGACCCAATAAATTCACGAATACTCCTAATATTAAATATAATTCTATAAGGGTACCACCTCATGATTAAATACATTTGACGAGTCTGGTATGTATTTCATAAAGATGGATTCATGGAATATATCATGTACCTAAGATATTTTAGGTGGGATTTATTTCTAATAGGCTGAATATTTGATTTAGTCAAGGATATTTATTGGGATGATATATCATGGGAAAATATTTACCTTCTTTCCAAACCTCATGAATTTATTCCATGATGATATATAATTGAAAATTATAACTTTTACCATAAAATATAGAATATATTAGTAATTATATACAGATATTTTTTTAATGTTGAGTGGATTTCATATAAACTTGAATGGTTTGTACCTTCTTTATCATATCATGGAAAAGATTTGGTCACATCAACTTCCCCTCTACAAATTCATCCAAACATGTCAAATTTATAAAACCCTTTACATAAAGAGCCACATATGGTTCTATTTGATTGTTATAATGGAAACCATTATTATATTAGAAATATACTAGGGGAAGGTGTGATTCCCAACATAATTGGAAATATATTGAAAAAATATCTATATATTCTATAGAGTTTTATTGGTTCTTTCATACTACCCATCCATTTGAGAGTGATAGAAAATAATGAAAATATATATTTTATCCAATTCTTACTAAAAACATCTCCAAAACCTCAAGGTAAACCTCATATCTTGAATAGAGACCATATATAGTGGAACTCAATATAGTCTTACCACGTCATGTATTTATATTATATAAAGTTGGTTGAAAGATGAATTTTCATTGATAATAAAGAAATGTGATAAATGTTTAGGCAGATTTACTACCACCTTGATCGAGTTATTTCCTTTATATTTTATGGGGAGTACTATGAAAAAATTAATGGATATTTTTTACCAATTCTTATCTTATATGGGATATGGTTTCATTAGACCCTTATACTTCTATAATTTGAACCTGAATTGTTGGCATACTATGTATTGAGATACAAATTATTGAATCCCCTACAACATGTAATCCCACCTGATGTTTTGATTTAGATCACTATAAATCATTTTACTTCCTTATTAAATAGATAATAATGAGACATGAATATCATACATAAGATCACACTTTCAAATATAGTTTTAAAGGGACATATATCTGTGTTCTGAACCATATAAACCTATATTTATAAAAGTTGAACTATAAAATATTATATTAATTTTTCTGTAGTACCTCTTCATCTTACAGGGACCCCTTGTTATTCTCAAGAATGTTTGTTTAATTATTTATTTGAGAAAGTTAGTATTATGATCCTTTAATTGTTCACATGCCTATACTTTTCATGTCAAAAAATATTAGAACCCCTGTAATACTCATTATGAATACGGTTTCATGATCCTTTCTATATAGTGAACCAACTCCTTTGTTGTATTCCCAGGATGGTAATGTATTAAAAATTCATAATCCTTAATCAAATCTAACCCCATCCATTGGTTTATATCTATCTACGTTTTTGTGATAATATATTGGATGATTTTATGATCTTTATATATGTTACACTTCTCAACGTATAGATAATGTCTTTAAATATTTAATATGAAGATAACCACATCCAATAATAGTCCATAAATTCTATAATTCATATCATAGATCCTTAATTTGTGGTAGGCATAGGTTATAACTTGTTCATATTTCAGGTGTACATAACCAAATCCATTTTTGGACACATCACATTAAATAAAAAATCCTTCCCCATTGGTTGTTAATGTGAGAACATGTTTTGTGATTAGCCTTCTGTCTACCTCATTAAATCAGTTCTCACATTCATTTGTCAAGACGAGCATGAATTTTTTATGACTTATCATTATTATTGGTATTGAGAATCTTGAAAAATTTCTCAAATATCAATGATAGTACATAGATAATTCAATAAGACCATGAATTTCCATCCAAGATGTTGGTCTATTCCATACTTCAATTTCCTTTTTAGTTAAGGATCCAATTATATCAATTTTATGGGGATAACATTCCCAAAACATGTAATGTTTTGGATCCAAAACGTTCCTTTATAGCAATTTTCATAAATCTTTTCTTTCCATAATGTCTTTAGTATAGTATTTCATTGATATTAATTTTCATCCTTTATTTTGGACTAGATAAGAATATTTTATTTCATTACTACTAATTTTTTTGAGGTAATCCTTGAAGACATTATTCATCACATCAATAATGATAAATCAAGAATTAGTGATTGAAAATTAAATCACTATGAACCCATATTTCTTGTTTCTTGTTTGAGTAGATATCATGGAAATATCCCTCTTCTTCATCATTACAAGATAATATATCGACCAATGTTCCAATTTGGAGAATTATTTTTTCCCACATATATAATTTACCATGTCATAAATCAACCGTAGTGGATTTATTTCATTACCATAATTTTTTTATCTGACTATAATATGTACATAGGTTTATTTACACAAATTTCCATTAGATGAAAGTGACTTGTGTACACTATAGGTATGTATTGGTGTGTATAAAGATCTTATCTAGATTATCTTATAGTTTCATCACAAACTATTGATGTTTAATAATTTATATTATATATTGAGTTATAGATTTTGTAAAAACTCTTGTAATTGTTTTAATTCAGAACTCCTCCTATCAACTTGGAGGATGATCATAATATAATTCAAGAAACACATTAGAAAATTCCCTTATAATGGGCTTGTAATCATGGATTATATTTTCCATAGTATCAGTAATTTGATCTAGATACACATTATAACAATGAAATAATATCCACAATTGATATGATGATACCAAAAAATATTTATCCTCCTCCTTTAACATTAATTGAAAAAGAGGTAACTTTGGGATATACATGGTCATTTCCTTATATCAATAATATATTATGGATCTATATAAAGAAACATAATCTATACCTAGATCTGATGAAATTATTCTATTGGTATTTCTAAATGTTTTTGTGGGAAATATAGATGATTTATTTAAAGGGCATGATTTACATTATTAGGTTCAACAATTTATAGTTTTTTTATCTTCATTGATAACTCAACTTCTATGTTTTTTGTATTGTTTGAATAGTTCTATTAAAATTAAATGATATGAAAGAATGTATAGAACCTCAATATAAAAGTATATTATATATATTTTTATGAATAAATATAATATCATTCAACATTTTATTTTCAAAATCATCCTTAGTAGTTACAATGGAATATGATCACTCACTCAATTAAGGATGTGGAGGTTTTTTTTGGTTAGTTATCATCAACGACTCTAGGACTAATTCATTGAGATTCATAGAGTCCTTATTCTATACAGTTGAAAAATTTGATAATATAATTAGGTATTCATAGAGAATTATATTATTATATTACATTGGTGGGTTTCCCCTATCTAAAATGTATAGTTAAGTTCTCTAAATTTTCATACCAAATAATTTCCTAGTTAATTTCAAGAAATTTATAGGATGATTCTTTCCATGCATTTGACAAGTTGGATATAGGAATTTCTTATCCCGATGAGATTCCTAAATCAAATAACGTGAATTAAAATGCATCCCATGATTCCTATATATATTTAATCCTGATACCATCAAGATTCAATAATACTTATTCTTAATTTTAGGAATGATCAAACTATTTCTTCTTAGGTTTCAATGCCTCAAATCACCAAATATTGTTGATGAAATGAATTCATCCCACTAAAAAAGTAGTTAAATATACTTTAGGGGGTATAGAAAATTCATGAGGAATATCATGATTGTGTTATGAGGTTCTCCTAGTACCTCCTATTGTATTCATCACCCTTTTTCATTAGTATATAGTAATCCCTATGCATATTTTTTCGGATAGTGAAAAAGAAAATAATTAAAAAAATTTCTATAATTATTTCCACTAAATAGCTTTAATATATTCCTCATGCATAATTTTTTTTATCAACTTCCACAATTGTTTAGATTCTTCTTCTATTAGATAAGAAACATGCACTACCTTATCTTCCTTAGTGCATTAAAGTATGGAGAAGATATTTTCAATCGAGATGATCCATTTATCATTGATTTTGGGATTCGATGTTCTTGTTAAAGTCAATGGAATATTTCATATTTAAATTCATAGTTAAAACAATATATTTATTATATGGATGCGGTTATACCCCTAATTGATGTTTTTATTTTTTTATATGTTAATTTTGAAATTATATTGATAAATTTCTTGACAGCTATTCTAATCGGGTTGGGTATAGTTCTCATGAAACCATTACATTTATCATTACATTGGTTGTTGAATTAGATTCTCCTATTTCCATCCATTGAATAAAATAAAGTAAAAATTTAGGGTTAATAATTTCAAAACTATTAAAAATAAAAATGGAATACAATGAAAATGAATGGGATAACTCAAACATGACATATATTCTTTCTATGAGGAATTTCATTGGTTATATATATTATATATTTTATTTTTTCCAATATAAAATCATTTGGTTGATTTTTATACCTCAAAAAATATTCATAATAAGATATTGAATTTAATATTAATATGATTTAAGAGTGTCTAAATAGGTGTGAATCATGGGGTCTCTCTCATGCACCAAGGGGAAATTGATTGAAGCCCAATGTTCCCTTTTTGGGGATATTACCCCGAGATATAACTCTACTAGATCCACATAATCTTGTCATATCCAAATAGATATGTATTTTAAAAAAAACTTCTTATTCATTACATTACCAAAATTTAGGTATGTTTACCTATGGTTTTTATAAAAAATTATTTCTATATGGTTTTCTAATCAAAATCCCCCAAAATAACTAGACTTTCCTCAGATACCAATCATTACAACCCATATTATAATGCACAAAAATTCTCGATTTAATACATAAAGGTATATATAATAATATTCCCATATATCATGGGGCATACTTTCTTTGAGAAATTATGTACATAACCAAATAACCTGAAGAATGAGTACAACAATTTTGTTTATAACCTAATAACATGCCCTTAAAATTCCATTTCCCTTCTAAAACCCCGTTGGATAACCTTAGGACAAATATATAAATGGGGTGAGAAATAAAAGATCAAAAAGGGAACAACAAAAGCATATAATAAGTTAATTCAATACGTAAGAGTAAATATCTATATCATGGTAACATAAGAGGGGTCAGCATCATAATTTTTAACATTGAATCACGATTAATGGTGAAAAAATAAAATAAAAAAAAAGAATGTGGAAAAAAATAAAACATGACCTCATAAACATATATCAAGGGTAACTACTAATAAATAAAAAATTGTGTGATTATTATATCATCTCACACACCATAAATAGCATTTCATGAGATAAACAGTTTACCCATGGAATTGGAGGGATATATAATTCTGGGACCACCTCTGATATTCATATCATGTACATGATTAAGTGTGCCAAATATATCTCAAAAAAATTATGTCTTTCATAAATTTTAATATCAAGAGCAGTGAGTGTGAGTGAAATACATCAAAGTACAATATCAATGAAGGATATTTATGTCTAGGTGAAAACCCTTAATTGGAAATGGGGATGGGAAATCACTATACTATTTTTGGCATGAAAAATCAAAGGATAATTCCAACAGTATAAAGAGGGTTCATAATGATGCATGGAAGGGTTTAATAGGTGTGAAATGGGACTTTAATCACATGAAAATAATAATATTAGTAATAGGGATGTGTAAAAACATATCCCAACATCAAAAATTATATATCAAAATACATAATATAAAGAGGGTGTCTAAATTAATGGTGGAAGGAGATAACCCCTAACTTTGAGGGGGTACTCATAAAAGCAAGGGAGGAGATTATTATGTGCAGAGAAACATCATGTGAGGGATGTAAGAGGGGAATTATTGATTAACATCATGCTCAATGTTTTTTGAGTGAGGTGGAATGGGAGGTTTTATGTGTTTTTATAGAAAATGGTGGTGAATTATTTATAATTTCAAGATGTAGGGTTTTGACTCTATATGATAAAATAATCAAAAAAACTATCCCATTTTCCCATGGTTCCTATTGAAGTGAAATGGTTTTAAATATTTTATTAGTGTATGTACCAAGGTCATCAAAATGATACCCTTGGTGATATAGAAGTGAGCCATTTTCTAAAAGAATAAATTTTAAAACCATAAAATATAATAAATGTTTTCGAGGAATCATTAAGGGTTTATAAAAATAATCTAATAATATAATTACATTATTTTAAATAAAAACATAATTTTGGTCATGGATACTATTTATTGTATTTATTACATACCTTTTAGGCTTTTATGACATCATAATATAATTTATATATATATAAAATTTTTAATTTTTACCCAAATATCCTCTTATGTTCGTAAATTATGAGAAATTTAGTAATTATTAATTTTTAAATTCTAATTTATGAAATAATACTTCCTTTATAAAAATTAATCTCCAAATATGAATATTTTATCTTTGAAATCTAAAATAACTAGTTATTTAAATATATATGTTTTATGAGTATAATAGTTTTTAACCCGTATAAAAATTACATTTACATTATAAAATAATATTACCATTAATATTTATACATATATTATTTAATAATAAATTTTTATTAAAATAAAATATATTTTAAAAATTATTGAATGCATTAAAAATATTTGACAGATTTAAACTTTTTATTTCCCAAAAATAAAATTTATGATTCATCGTATAAAAATAATTTTTTTTAAAAAGTCAATATTTTTTGAATTATAAAGTAACAAAAAAAAAATTATAGTTATTTTTTTATTATGAATAAAGGAAAAATAATTTATAACAGTTAGGGTCTAGATATATAACCCATTATTACACCAGTGCATGCTCTAATAGTGATGTGTTTGATGATTACACTTTCCTGGGGTGATTCAGATAACATGGGTTGGGTTGTGATATCAATAATCTCAGAACATCTCCATTAAATGGGTTCATTTCCAAGCTTAAAATATAGAATATTGGATTATAATTTCAAAATGGAAATACATAGTTAATATATATCCCTAGAAAGATCGCACAAATTGGCTTAAAAGTGTTTGATAGCTGTTGCTAAGGACACGAATTCTTTTGTTTATATCAATTGGGATTTTCATAACCCTTAATATACAATAATAATAACGATAATTGGGAAAACTCATTATTATAAATGGTTATGATGCATAACCATCTATTAAATATAACAAGATATAATATATTAAAGTCCAAATTAGTGCAACATATCACAATAATTTCATTTATTAATATGGAATTTATTCTTTTTAATAAGTAATTTCATCTGTAAAATATTGAGTCATTACGAAATTATAGTCCCTGGTGCATACATTGTCATTTTTCCATCTCCACTATTCAGTTAAACCGTATGAAAAAATAAAATGACATGAAAATACTAACATAGAAGTGTACATGGGTGTTTTTCTATAGATTGTCCACTTTGATATATACATGAAATGACATGAAAACAACTTATTTTAATCATTATCCATATTTACATTAATGAATCCTAGTGAGCATGAGATATCCTAACATGATGTTTCTAGCACGTTTTACATCTTCATATGTATCAAACAACTCATACTCCTCTTTAATTTTTTGATTTTATTATTTCAATTTTACCATCCATTTTTCATTTGACCCTCACTTCTTCTACGTGGATTCACCTCATACATCATCACCCCAACAATTTATTTCCTCAAAATTCATCCTTTATGGGATATACTTTTCTTTGAAATTTTCCATTTTCCATTAATAGTTTTATTTCCATTTTAAAATTTTACACTCAATGAATTTAATATTAAACCATGTCCAAGAAAATTAATTGAGGGGAATTTCAGTGTAGTTTTATAATTAAAAAAATACTTGTTTACCATGATTAAGAAAACTAAAAAAATCCATTATGTTTTCATCATCTTCATTTTTTAAAATTCACTATGGTTGGATCAAGATCCAATAATCATTTACGGTGTTTATTCATCCTTATAATGAATTGGATCAAAATATTATAGTCTTCTAAGGAGGACTTGATTTTTATTATGAATTTTAGAGGTAATATAAATATTTGGAAGTGCGTGAAATAGTTGATATCCAGTTTCTATTTTGATGGTCATTTGGATGGTTAGGTGTTGAGCAGTGGGAGATTTATGGAAGCCAAGTGATTCAAAACAGATGTAAGGAAACAAAATTTTTGTTAATAATGTAACAATTCCACTAAATCACGTTTCCCATATCGAAAATTAATTTATTTTTCCTCTACTTAAAAATGTATCCCATTAAATGTAATAATAATTCAATGATAACGGGATCTGGTGGACTTATATAACCAACTGACTGACACTTGGTGATGTTTTCCACTATTTGGACCATGATTATTTGTGCTATGAGGGACTTGTGCTCCTTCAATGCATAATCCCTATGTTATGTTGATTCCTTTTTCATGAAAGATCATCATGTGATGGTTTATTCTTTTTATCATTCCCATTTATAAATACGTTTTTCTAGAAGAGAGTGAAAACTTTTCCTTAAAGAATGATCATTTTCTAGTTGTTAAAATTAATTTAAAAATTTCAAAAATAATAATACAATTCTTTTCTTTTTCTAAAAATAACATAAAATACTAATTTCTTATATATTTTAGAAAATAATAAATTAATGGAAAATATCTATCAACGAAATTCAAAAAATTATAAAATTAATCAACAATAAATTTATACATGAAATGTTCTTATCAAATATCCATTAATATAGAATCATGGTAATCAACAAGGATAAAATCCCAATATACATATAAAGGATGCTCACCCTTCCATGATTCAAATCAAAATATCAAAAAATTAAACTAATAATAAATAGGGAATACTGTTTTCATAATCCCTGGGAAATATATCTTCAACACCCAAATTTTCAAAAGAGACCAATTCATCCATGAATTTTGTGTTTTCCCTTTTGAATTGACAATTCCTTACCCAACATCCATTTTTTATTTTCCAATTCATTAAAACTGTATATGTAAATTTTTATCAAACTCAAATCAATATATTTTCCATCAAAACATATTCTAACAAATGAAAATAGTCTTATTCATACCTCAATGTCATGTCACATACCACATGATTCCAAAATATCCCCTTTATTCACCATATATATAAAAAATAAAATTTATCCATGAGGTATTAAAAATTATGTTCAAATGTAGATAAATAATTAGAATAATGTTGTAATGATGTCAAAAACAATTAATCTCAAAAGGAGTTGTAATCAAAATGCATTTTTCTAGAGAAATAACAGGCGATGCTTAAGGAAGAATTTCACTCCCATGTGTGGCATCTCCCAACTTTCCCCCAATACTGAAAAATAAGTCCATGAATAAATAATCACAATATGAAATATAACACCTATTTTTTTATTATATTATTTTACCAAAAATAAAATTCCGTGTAAAATGTATCACATCCACTACCCAAAACCAAATGCTAAAAATAATTTTTTAGGAAATTCTGGTTTTTCAACCTCCACAAACAATACCATTTTTATTATAATTGTTTATCATTTTTTCATTACATTTTTAGATAATTTTTTCTATTTTTTTAATTTTTTATGATAAATATAAATTATAATGAATGATAATCATTAACTTTCACTTAACCCTTTTAATAAACTCACCTCTCGCTTCACAATGAAACACATAACATCTATACCCCAAATACCCTCTACATCACACATATTCAATTAAATATCATATTAAAATAAGAGTATTATAGTAAATGAAGTGATTGTTTTGTAATGTGTCTCTTACATATTAAGATATTCATAGATTTAATGGTCTTAATAAAGGATAAATGTTATTGCGGGCAATAAAAAAAGTTTATCAACAAAAATTCCTCAATAAAATTAAATGATATTTTTAATAATATATTTAAGGAGAAGAAAATAATGTTCTAGAAGAATACATTATAATGTTTTGCTCAAAGTAGATTCTGAAGAGTGTACTAAAAAATTTATCATTGAAACCACTTTGAAAAAAGAACATATAAATTTAGAAAATTAATCTTTGATTGAATTCTGAAAATAATCAATCGGTATAAATTTTAGAAGCAAAATACATGGATAAAATTAAAAAATAATCATTTTAAAAATGAATAAATTATCCTTAATAATTTTATGTCAAATCTATTTTACAATTATTATATTTATATATTCAATTCCTAAAACTAAAATAAAAATATACTTGGGAAAAGTGTATGTCTAATTTTTAATTAAGTATAAAAATAGTAAGGTAACATGAAACAAATAATATAAAAATAAATATTTAAATCCAAACCTATGTCTAAAAAACATATAAAGAAATAAAATTTTCAAGCATCATCTCTAAATCAATTTCATTATGGTCTCTTAACTCTACCATACCACTTTATCGATCATATTTTGGAGGATTGTGAAGAGTTTACCTAGTTTGGATCCCCAAATGATCTTAGTTGAGATCTATACTCACAGATGGGTCATATTCATCCATTTAAGAGAAACATCAATATTCCTTGTAGTAAAACCATTTAAACGTCCATTTGGCATTTCCACTAATTCATGATTATTCTAACGAAACTATAATCTTGGTTATGAACCACCCAAACTAACTGTCCCTCATCAAATTAGTATCTTCCAAACATTCCTCCATAATTATATATATTATGTCAATGTTTTTCTATTTTAATTTCATTATATTCTACATTTTCTCAAGATTGGACTACAACTATATCATGAAACACTTTTTGAATGGTATATAGATATTTTACTTCATTGATAAGAGAATTATCTTTATCTTATTTAATTGATAATAAATATTTCATATTATTAATCATGGTTTTTTATTTCCAAATGCATATTAAAATTTACATTTTTATCAGCATCCTTTAAACAAATCTGACTAATTTGGACATCAATTATGGGTCTTCCAATTTCCTAGAATGGCCTTTAAATAATTATGAGGTCATTTTTCTCATCCATGTCCATCATAAGAAAATCAATTAGAAAGTACAAATTTTCGATAGTGACTCTGAGATATTTACATAATACTAATTAGAGTCTCACAATTCTATTAGCTAGTTGATGAATAACTTGTGTGACGCTTATTTTTAAGAGAATGAGGCATAGCCCCCAATAAATAAAAAAATTCAAATCCTCCTTTCAAGAATGGGAAAATAGGGAACCCATTACAGACACAATGACAACAAACCTAAAGGAAAAACCTAATGGGATGAAAGTGAACCAAAATGATCAAAGTTGAGAAAATGTCAAATGTGGAGTATGAGATGATTTACACACTCACTCCTTGATATGAAATGATTTTATAAATTTGTTTGACATAAAATTAATTGATATATAAAAAATATGTGGATCAATTTTTTGTATCATTAGAATTATCCTATAAATAATAATTAATCTTTCCTAGGAGGGTATTATTTTTCCCAATTATTTATGTTTTTTTGATACAATATATTTCTTTAATTTAACACATATGAGAATATTCTAAGAAATTTTTTTTTATGTGAATAATAATATAAGGTTTCTTATATATTTTCTTAATCCTTCCTTATTTCCCCACCTATTTTCCAAGCCATAATCTCTCTATGAAGATTATTTTGAGATTTTATAGATGTGTGGATTCCGGTTATATGATTAATAAATTTAATTCTATTTTTATTTCTTATCTATATCTATCTCAACATGTTTTTTCCCTTCATGAAAACATGTTTTACCATTCTCTTTTCACTTCGTATAGAGAGAATAGGTCTTTCTCCACTGGATTGGAGATCTGTGGTACCTGGTGGTACCCTATGAGGCCTCTCCATAAGGTTATTTTGAACCTGTACCACATAGAACTCCATGTTCATTAAATTATCTATTTTCTAACTGGAATTTTCCATGAGTTCCTTGATTTTACTCTTATTTTAGAAAAGAATTTGTCCAAATTATCCTCTATAGAATGATATATATTTTTAGTGAGGGACCATGTGTTATATTTTGTTCATATTATTACAATTGTGGTTGGAATCATTTCCATTTTTGTTGTTGTGGTTTCCATCCCTGAATATTTTTTTGTTTACCATAATAAAAAATCAATTTTCTCCATATATATACCTTATTGATTGTGTTAGTCCATCATTATATCCAATTTCTTTATCATGCTCTCCGTTTTAGAAATCGACCCACCATTGCTCACAATATTCACCCCTTTAATATAGTTACATCCAATTACAACTTGATTCTACATATTACCATCTCATTCAATAAGATATAGTATTCTACTGGTGAATTTTTCATTAGTGACCCTCAATATGTTTCATCTTAAACAAACCTATTTTTTATTACAATTCATTGAAGAAAGTATTAATTATTATCGATATTTCTGTTCAATGATTATAGAATATTATTATTAAATTCAAAATATATCCCATGAATTATTTAATGATTCTTCATACAATATATTGATATTTAAAATGTCAATATGGATATTCATAGATTTTACTAGGAGAAAAGGAGGGGGTTAATAATTTACTTAACTAATTATCTCATCAAATAATGGAATGCGGAAGATGAATGTGAATCCATTAAATAAATTTATCTTATTGGTAATAATGAAACAATCTTATCTTTATCACATCACCTAAATCATTATCAATCTAAATAGTTTCACAGAGTTTAGAAAAACTCAATATTTTTTTGTTCGTATCTTTAGAAGGTAGCCAAAAAATTGTATAAAGTTTGAGATCAATTGAATAATGGATATATTTACCTTTAACTTATTCTAATAGACCAGGGGCACTATGATACATGTTTAAAATCCCACAAATGAGGTCCTTCAATTTTCCATTATTTTCTACATCTTAGGATTCCATTATTGTATTTATTCATCAATATCTTATATACCTCTATCATTTGATTCTTCTTATTGGAGATTTGTTTCCATGTGGTATTCTTTAATAAGATATTGTAATCATGTTCTTATTTCCCTTTATCCCATGCTGAGTGTGAATGAATTTTTCTCATAAATAAAAACACAATAAAAATAAGTTTCAAAAGGGTAATTAAAACATGTAAAATAAAATTTTATAATTTTATTAATCATTTATAGAAATTGTTACTTGGAAATGGAGATATTGATTTGACTAGTTCATAGAGACAATTGTTTTTTCTACAGGGTCAAAATAAAATTTAGAATTTATAAAATAGAAACCAAATAAAAGTAACAATTAAATTAGCACAGTATTTATAAATATCAAGTTCCAATCCCCATGTTACTATTTAGAATGACCTAGAAAAATTATTGAATGACTGAAGAAATAGTATGATCTTGGAAAAAATAGTTAATATATAGAATGATTTTTAATTATAGGTTCAAATTTTAGTATATTGAAAATTTATATTAACAAGATATGTTATTACCAGAGATAAATATAATAGGATCTATGGTATCAGTATCTTTTCACTCACTCACTATCTTCCCCATTAATATGGTCAACTACTTAGGTTAAGCATTAATTTATATGATTGAATAATATTTTTATGTATAGTAATTATTCCCCATGGGTGGTTCATTCATGGATTATAGTGGCTACTTATGTGTTTAAGAACACCAAAAAATTGAACTAGCAATGTTTGTAGAATAAGAAGAGGGTTAATATAAAATTAAACCACAAAATAGATGACCAAGAAATAAAAAAAGAAAATAATTTCCAATAAAAAAAATCCCCTTATAATAACATATCATTACATCGGAGAAAGCTTAACACCTCATTCTATTTAAAAAAGTGAAATAAAATAATATTATGATAGTTGATGGAATAAAACACAGTTTGAATTAAATGAATTAATTATTATCCACTTGAGTGATGATGTTTTCACCTATGCAGAAACATGAAATATATATTTATTTGAGAATAATTTCCACTTATAACATCCATATTGAATATCCAATATCCTCAAGTTATTCTATTTACTGTAACACCTCTGTAGAAAAATTTAAGACCACGTACTTAATATTCTTTTCCCTAGTTATGTTTAACCCTTAAACATAATCACCACCATAAAATATATCCAAATTAGGTCTTCAACCAGGGTATAACCTATAGTGTTTCAATGGAAATTTTATGTTATCCATTATTTAGAGTTATGCTGAGCCAAAACAAATTGACCTGAAAATGTTACCACAACTATGACCTTCGGTGTTTTTGAATAGCTTCTATACTTTGGATTATGTATGAAACACCATTATGAATTCCATGATAAAAATATAATTTTTAAGAATGATTAATTCCAGTTAGAAACATTTATACAACCATGATATCACTAGAACCATTTTCATCTCCAACTACACCACAGAACTAACACTTTACGAGGATATTTCTAATTCTTCTTGTTGTTGTTTTTTCCTTTTACCATGTTTCATAACCTGTGCTCCATAGATTCACCTCATATAGAGTAATAATTTAAATTTATACAATAAACATATTCCATCAATTTTAATATTTCAATAGAGTTCTCTATAATAATTTTAAAATTTTTATTATAGTTTTTCAATCGTTTTCACACTCCCTGCATGCAGATATTGACCACATTCAGGTCCCTATATTATAGAGAGTTTTATTGGGAGTTTCATCATATCTAAATAATTTTTGATCGAAAATAATTAATTTATGATTATTGGACTCTCTAATGTAATAATATTAATTATCCCAAACTCACAATGGTAAGAAAATGATCTGATCACCGTGAATATCATTCAGTTACACTTACATTGGTTCAAACCTAACATCTATGGTCATCCATCATAGTCCCAATTATCATAGTGACATTTGATGGTGAGATAGATCCTGGAAGGTGCTATAAATTGTGATCCTCAGGTTCCTATTGTACTTCTTGGGTGGTTGGTGGGATATTAATAATTGGGGGGTGTGTGAGAGTTAGGTGTTACAAAATGGAGGTGAGATGGCATCAATTCTGTTAATGAATGAAGAGTACATAAATATCTGAAATCCTATATCAAAAAATCATTTGATAGCTATCTACTCATTAAAAAAACCCACACCATGGAACCACTATTAAAGACTGATTTTATTATATATTTATCATTAAATAATATTTATTTATCTGATATCATGCTTTTTATAAAAGACTATGTTTAAACAACCCATGAATTACTATTTAAATAGTGTAATATCACAAGATAATTATCAACTAGATTTTTATTAAAATTTATGAATAATAATAACTAAAATATGTAATTTTTCAGTTTATATATTTATAAAATGAATTCATGGGTTATCAACTGGATATAAGTGAAAATAAAATCATTTGAATGAGAAAAATATTTCTTTATGAAAAACATATTTATGAAAAAAAAACTGTTTTTAAATAAATAAATTAAATTATTATCCATTTATGAATTAATTTAGTAATTTTTTTAGAGTATATTTTCGATAAAAAATTTTATTATTCATTTAATGATTTTTAATAGACAAATAATAAGAATTAATTCAGTTTTATTCTTAAAAATTCAGTTTTCAAAAAATATATTTTGATTTATTTTACACACTTATTGTAATATAAGTTTCTACCACTTGTACAAAATGAATCTTATAAAATAGAATCTATATTTTTGAATCAGCACAATTAACATTATTTAAAATTTTTATCATTCCATTAATGAAAAGTAACTTTTGTAAGAATCTTATAACCATGATAAGTATCAAAAGGTTTTAAAGAGGAGTTTTCCCGGTATGGGCTAGCCATAGAAATGTGACCCTGGTGAAAAGTGGAACATTTGTGGGGTCATCAGGAATTGGAGGGTTAAGAAGGTAAGAAGGACCAACATCAAGCCAGATGATGTCATGCAGGGGGTTTCTATGTGACAAAAATGATTCTAGTTGTGGGATTGACAAGAGAGTGGGTGACATTAGATGCAACAGTCAGTGATAGAATAAATATCTGATGATGGAATTTTGGATGAGTGATGATAGAGTAACCTCTTGTTTCACCAAAAATGATGGGGCATTATCTCTTCTATAGATTACATTATTATAGTGATGAATGGATTAGGTTTCAAATGTGACATCCTAAATGGTGTGGGAGAGATGGTTTTCAGGGCGGGACAACCTTGTTTCTAGGTAGTTTGAATGAGACTAAAAAGGTAAAACAAAGAACTCATATCCTAAGTGCAGTCCCAAATGAGGTCAATTAATTAGAGAAACCTCAAAAAAATGAAATAATATTGAACTAATGAGTGGGTATGACATTCCATTTGTACCAGGCCTCATGCCTCCATTCAATGGGATGCTTTCTATGTTTCATTTTTTAGGTCAAACACTTTAGATAAAAACGTAAGCTTCAGCTAGGTGGGGATTTACTTTAGGTGTGTGGTCTTCAGGCCCTCTTGGCCATGTGATGGGCCTAGTACCTATGGAACATCCGTCCATGTAATGAAACCTCTCAACAATATTTTACGGGTAATATCAAAAAATTAATGATGAATTAATTTCTCATAGCATTTTAAGTATTTTATGACAATATTTAAAAATTATACAATGACATCACTTATAAAAAGTAAAATCATATCCTATATTATGCACATAACATGATCCCTTTATATAGAACAATTTAAAACAGAATACTCCCTTAAAATCACTATACATTTCATATATGTGATTCTCTTCCCAAAATAACTATCCTAGAATCTTTATGATTCTCTTTAATTTAGAGGATTATGTTCTTTCTGATCATTTTCTTGCTTATGTATTCATAAAACTCCTAAAAATTTACATTAACCATTCTAAATAGATTGAATAACTATATAAAATATAACAATATTTTATTATGATAATAATAAAAGCATTATACACATCTTACCGTATTTTTGAAAATAATAACCTCACTCATGAGTACATGTAGATTACTACATATAAAAAGTAACAGGATTCAATTTTAACTTACTCATTTCATGGATTCATATAAGGATATATTTAATTAATATATGTATATATTTTTAAATATATTATACTATTATGATTCTATAAAGGTGAATCATTATGTTCCTTTTTGTCATTCTATCTGCTAAAAAGTGAAAATGTAATTGTTGCGTACGTGTGGAATACATCATGCATAATGTGATGAAATTTATTTATCACCACATTTTTATATAAATATTTATAAAATATTATATAATTAATAAATAATGTATTATTTTATGATTATGTTTCTAGATATGATCAAACCATGAACAAGTCCAAAGGACAAGAAATATCAAACTGAAACATGTTTTGAAATCAATTAATTTTAAACCGAATTTTTCTTTTAATTAATAAATTTTTAATAAATGGATAAATGTAATTTCTGAAAAACTGATATATTTTACATTATATATAAATATGGTTTTGTAAAAAAATTATAAAGAAATTATATTTATTATATTGTATGTTTGAACACATATGAAGAAATATGAGATTTTAGGAAAGGATTTATGTTATAATATCATTTATTTTTAGGATTGTGTATGTTTAAGTTTAGTTGGGGGAAATTATATGGGTATTATCCTTTAAACACAATATATTTTATTCTCTTTTATTTATTCCAAAATATTTAAATTAATAATAACTTTTTCCATTATTTTTTAGTTAAAATGTTTGAAAAAAGTTTTAAAATGAATACTGGCCATAATTCATCTTTATTCAATGACAATTTTTTTCCATGTATATATTCATTAAAATGATTTATAGAAATTTATTTTCTAATACTAAATGATTTAATGAATTTATTTTTCAATAATATTTTAATTTCTTATCAAAGGTTTAAAAAGTAATTTCTATAATTTTTCTATGCCGGATATTTATGATATTTTTTGAAAAAGATTAAATGGGGGTAGGGATTTTTGATACACATTTATAATATCATTAGACTAATTTTCACGTTGGGTTTCTCAAGTATACCTTCTTCTCAGCCAAGAGTTCTCCATTCCTTGAGTTCTCCCGATCGGGACTCCTTCCATCCCTTGGTGTCGTCTTCAACTCGATGTGGAAGGGTGGAACCAGGATCTCCAAATTTATATTTCATCATATTTTTAACCTAATATATGGCTATTTTTATCAATTTCAATGATTGGGAGTAGATCCAAAACCACTACATCATCTAGAGAAATTTGATGTTGGTTAGGTTTCTGGGTTCTCCAATGTTCACAGTTTCTAGTTTCTAATAACCTTTGGATCATGTTACATTAGATCCTTTATGGTGGATTATCATTATCATATGGACTATTTAAGTCATTAATATAGATGGTATTAAATTTTTAGGTATTATAAGATTGGTTCTACAGAGTTTTATTTCACCACTGAGGATGGTTTTTTTCTTCGTTAGTGGTTTTCTAACAGAATTCAATATTTTTGTGTTCCCTTTTGGTGGGATGTTTTATATTACATAATGTCCACTATATGTCGTTTACACTTCTCTTATTTCCTGAATATTCTTGATTAAACCCCATCTTGGAATTCCACAAAGGAGCCCTGGTGGCTTGGGTTTTTGCTATCATGACGTTCGTAGGCTCTTCGTCATTGACCTTGTTCCCCATCATCTTCTCTACAAACCTTCCCATCATGATTTAACATTTCTTTATTTATTAAGGATGCATTTATTTTGGTTTGGGATGGTTTTGGGGGATGTGATTGATATCTAGGACTCTTCTCGATGGGTGTATACCCTTCAACAAATTTTATTGGTCTTAGACGGCGTATTGGTGGTGGTCCTCTTCTGTTTCTTCCCCTGACATCGATATAATGCTATATATCTATTTTTATTTTGATCAAGTGTTTTTTGGATCCTGGTGTTTCTAACCTCTGTGTCTGTGGTCTGTGAATTTTAAAATGATGTTTGGAAAATTATTTTAATGTCTTATGGTTCCTATTTGGTCATCCCTATGGTGGGCATGGTGGTGTCACAATAGTTCCTCTACATTGATGAATGTTCCATCCGATTATGATATTTTGGTAGTGGCTAGTGGAGGAATCCTCTATGAATTATTTACTCAGATATATTTGAAAGATGATATTTGTAATTTCAATCTATTTAGGATTTTTATCACAATTGGTGTGAATAAGTTCACACTCCACCACAAAAAAAAATTAATTTTTAAAAAATTATAAAAATTCAAGTTTCAGTAAAAAAAGTGTGAGAAGAATATGTATTTTATTTTTTATCAAAAAAATATATTTCTTCACTATTATGTATATTATTTTATTTGTACCTTCCTTTATAATTTTCCTTGGTTTGAAAAAAAAAATATTTTCCTAAATATTCTATGATTTTTTTCAATGTTATTGAATGAAATGAATATTTTCATATTTTTTAGTTGATGGTTTATATTATATTTTAGATTTATTTTTCAAACATACATATGTTCTTTATGTATTTTTATGATTAATGGGATATATGTTCTAATGATAAAATCCACTTTCTTTCTCTAGATGGATTATAATGATATTGATTTAATGACGATTCAATGAAATCTATTCTATTCCCATGTGTTAGTTAACCTATGATAAAGTCATTATGAAACCCTTTTCATTACAAATGTTATGTTATGATGAAATAATTGATTTTTTTAAATTCACTTCATTTCCACGGTTTAGGATATAATGAATTGATTAATGTTTAATGATCACATGAAAAACATATGTTTGGTTTTCAAAATGTGACAAGTAGGGAAATAATTATATATCCCTCCAATACATTTCTTAAATATTTATATCTAATAATATAATATTGAATATAATGGTCTATGAATTTGGTTCAACAACGGACGATATCTTCTATTAAACTTTTGGGAGTGAGCCTTGACTACAGAAATGATGAAATGGAAATAGAAACAAATCAAATAGGGGAATATTTCCACTATTACTTTCATGAATGTAAACCTTGACTTGATAAATGACTTTATATGATTATGTGAATGAAGAAAATCCATTTCTTATAATAATAATATGTTATTATAGTTCATGATGGATTATTTAACATTCCACGCACTTATGACTTATTCCTTTGGTTCTAACAAATCATTATTCCATGATTCATGATTAAATATTTTTGATTGTTTGGGTATGAATTTTAGACACTATAATCATGTTTTCATACACTTAATCAACTATTCTAATCAATTATTACCTTTTATTCATATATCATACATTTACCCTTACATAGTATCTAATATCAATCTCTCATATATTTCTATTTCTCACAGTCATGAAGAATGGTATTAAGTCATGTATTCCTAAGAAGGGTAATTTTGTATGATAACTTTTCTGGAGGTGACAAAGATCATTAAAGAAATATATAGATTATGTTTATAGACTCCAAAGACAATATAAATTTATGGTTATTTTGAATTTATTATTTTAATTTTAATTTTATATTCATTAAAAACATTTTAATTTTTATCTACATTTTTCTTGGGTCAGATAAGTTTTTTCAGACAATCGTTTACTTATTTTAGAGATTAAGAATAAAAATTTCCGGGGACAACCTTAGGGGTAAGTATAAGTTTACAAAAACTTCCAAATGTTTTTTAGAATATTTATTATGTTATTTCAATGAAATTATATTATTTATGGATGACGATAAATGTATGGTGCTATGAAAGAGATGCACATAGTGGTAAACACGCAGAAAATGGATGGTTACATATCAAAGAATTCATAACTCATTGCATGATGAGAGGTCCTATGACCGAAGACCTGACTACAAACTTCTAATAGATTTATTTAATTTAAGTAAATATCACTTAAAAATCTATTATGTAGAATAAAAAAATATAACCTATGAAAAATTATGATAATCCACTATGATATGATAGAAATAAAATTGTCAAGGGTTCAAAAAATGGTGTCAAAATTTAGGACATCATATGAATCATTTTCAAAATCATATGATTTTTAACTCTGATTATTGATGTTTGAAAATCACAAAAATGTTTTTTTATTCAAGGACTGGAACTGAGATATAAAATTTGAAAACCAATGTAATGAATGTAATCATGATAAATAAAATTGAATTGATGTTGGGATATATAGTCATTAAACTACACATACCAAAATATCACAAAATATGATTGGTAAAATGAATCATGAATAACATCCAACCATCCAAAGGAAGGAATAACTCACCCTTATGTATTTTGTTTGGATGAATGGACCCTAATTTAGAAGTTCCACTAATTCAAAAAAAATTTAAAACATGATCATTTTAATAGAAAACAAATTCATTTTCCTTTAATACTCAAACCATGAAGAAGGTTATTTTTTTGTTCTTTATTTACACATAGAAGACGATCAATGGTAGAATCTAATCAATAATACAAAGGAAGAAGAGAGAATTGAATCCACAACATGGAAATAATTTATTTATTTATTTTTCAGTAAGTATATTATTATAAATCATCACATTAAAATATAATGGTAATTTATGGAACTGAATAAAAAGGATGAAGAATCCATTAATACCCATGAAGAAATTTTCATCACACACAAAAAACAAGCTTCATGTTTTTCCTTTGATCCAGAAATAATATTTGACCAATTATTTAATATCATATGGTCATGTCTCCAAGTGGAAATGGATATAAGTTACTTTGATGGTAATAAAGAAATCGTTCGATGTGCTCTGATGATAGAAATAGATATTGGATACACTAATTGTTTTAAATGATTTGGGTTAAAAGGTGTGTTGGCCCTATATAGTTTTAATGATGAAAAATCATTTCAAATCATGTTTAATATTATCTTATGTTTTTTGTTTAAATATGATTAGTAATTATTATTGATGTTCAACTATCAGTTTAACATATTCTGTTAATATTAATACTATAAAATAAGAAAAATGATAAAAATGGCCAAGTATGAGTCACCAATATCATGGCTTAGAGACAACTGTATGGGATACAGATAGATTAGTCACTGATAGAAGTTCGAGATACTGACAGATGAGTGCCCGATAGAGGTATGAGATACCAACAAATGAGTCATCGATACATGTTTGAGTCCCCGATAGTCTGACTTACTGACAGAGAAACTCACTGACAATAATTAATCACTAAAAAATTAACCTATTATCAAAAGGACATACCAATAGTACATACTAACAAAAGGACTAACTGATTGAAGGACCTACCAATATAAGGACCTACCCACAAAAGGACATATCTCTAGAAGGACTTACCACCAACATGATTGACCGATCAACACATAGTTAATTTTAGTTACTCTTAAATTAAAAATTAATTCTGACTATCATATTTAGGAAATTTGGTAATGCTTATTATATTAAGGACCATTTATGTATTTTATTGAAAATATCATAGCCTAGTATGAGGTATGAAGAATCCCTCTTGTTAAGGATAATAATATTTGTCAATCTCTATAGTACATGAGAAATCACCAGAGAAAAAATCACAACATCCATATAGAGAGAACTTATGAGGTGGATAAAAGCATATACAAGAAGAACAGTCATTGTTTCTAGCTGTGAACATGGATAGTTTTGTTGTGAACAGAAGATCCCAACATCCTTGCAGTAAAAAACCCAAGTGAAGAGCACCTTTGAGGAGCATCTTCCCTCCCTATAAACTAGAATAAAATTCTTCCTTAGAACTATATTTTTGGGTCTATTTATAGAATTGTAATCATGCTTCACAACAATGACAACTAGGAATTCAAGAATATTCAAGCACATCACACATAACATTCTGATAAACTTATCATTACTTCAACACTTTCATACACATTCTTATTAATGTTTAATCAGTGTGCATGTTTGTATCAGAAAAACATTATGCCTCCTGATCTAATCTAGAAGATACAATATATCTTCAGTCTCTCACTTATTTACACCATTTTTCAGCCACGTAAATCTATTGAAGAGGCCCTATGTGACCAAGTTGTATTTTGTTTCCCAAAAATTACTGTGGTAGAGGTCTAGTTAACATGGAAAACCATGTGTGATATTTTTAACCTAGATCTAGGTTATGGATCATGTTTATTAATATAAACGTATTGATGGTCGGTGATCACTAAGTGGAGAGGTATGGGTTTCAACTTGAGACCAAACCTCTTTTTCTTCTCTAATGTGTTTTTCAATTTTTGATTTCTTTTCTTTTTATATATATTTTAGAAAACTAAATAATAATTTGATAGTTAATCATAGTGAATGTTTATTACTATATTTGATTTTGTAAATTAATTTCAAAATATATATTAATCTTTCAGATTACTATATTTTATAATTAATAAATCTTATTATAAATTAATTTACCCTTAAAAACACTTATAAATATTCTACTTTTGTTAACTAGGATGTTTAGATTTTAAATTTTAGAATTTTTAAATAAAAGTTTTTAATAAAAATTTTTATAGGAACTCAATTCACCCCCTCTTGAGTGTCATAGTCTGCCCAACATTTGGTTTGTAAGGACTATTTTTTAATCTTCTATTTTTAATATTTTGAATTATTAATCAAATATTTTCAAATGTGATATTAGTTTAATTTTAAAAATCCTTATTTTTTCATTTTTAAAATTTTAGCTCTTTAAAAACATTTTATTTATTCGTTATTATAGATAATAGATTAGAAGGGGATGCTACCAAGAATCCTCTATTTCACAGTGGAACTCATTATTCTCAGTAGAAAATTAAGGTAAAAATGAATTTAGAAGTATGGGTTTTTGAATTCGGATAATCAATTATAGATGAAAATAAGATTCCAGATACTGCCCGAAATACATGGGACGACAAAACTAATAAATATTACAATAATTTCTTTAACGAAATGAAATAATTATATTTTTATTTGGAGATGAATAATTCAATTTGGATTTTTTCTATGAAAATAGCTCATGAATTTTAGGACACTATAGTTGTTTCACATAAAGGAACCATTAGTGTTAATGAAATGAGACTCAATATATAGTCTTAACATAGATAACTTCACAATGAATCCTAATAAACCAATATATAATATTCAAGATAGTTTTAATGAACTTTTAAATACAATAATCTATCTGGGAAACGATGTTATAGATAAGGAACAAATCATGTGAATTCTCCAATGTCAACCTGAATGATGGAGAGGTACTTCAATGTTAATAAGTGAATCATGTGACATCAAAACATTACTAGTAAAGGAGCCGATAGGTAAGATGATGATGTATGATGAATAATTTAATTTCAGAATAGAAGAGGATGATGAACCAAAGAGAAAGTCAGTGTCTTTAAAAAAATGATTCTAATCACAATGAAAAGGATAAGTAATAAAATCATTCTTACAATTCATGAAATAAAGAATCACAACCAGATAGAGATGGGGAAGTGGCTAAATTTTACATAAGGTTTATAGAAGTTTACAGAAATAAGATGTAATTTAGGAATACCTTCTACAATGTAACTTATGACAATAAGGGAAACTAACAATGTACTAGAAATGAGGTGATAACTCTAATGATAAAGAAATTTTTGAATGTTTGATATGGGAACATGTAAAGGATATCATTCCAACGTTAAACTAAAAAAGAATTATGCGGACAAATTAAAATGTATAATAAGGAAATTAAGGCCCCCATGAGAGCATATGAGGATATCCATTATGTCAAAGTCTTTTCATGATGAGAAATGTGACAAAGAAACATGTCCTATAGGACAAACACTTCTGAGGTAACCCTTGAATCTCAAGTAAACAATTTGTCCTATTTTAGAGATGATTTTTATTATGAAAACAAGACCAATGTGGAATTTTTTGAGTACTAAAAATTCACAAAGACAGATGATATGAATTAAAATGTAACTATAATGTTTTGTAGAAACAAAATGCTCTCACCTTTATTGTTAAATGTGATCTTACTAAAGAGAAAGTAAAAAATGAACAATTTGATACAGAAAATATCGAGGTTATATCATCAAATGAGTATTTGAAAAGGACATAGAATAGATTTTGAATGGAAATAACTCTTTCATTAAAATTCATAGTACATAGGTTTCAAAAAAATATGATACTAGTATAGGATATCAATGTGGACAAGAAACATTGTTAAAAATAATTATGAATGAAAATATAGAAAATTAGGATTTGTATGTATATTTGAAATATATGATACAAGTTCTCATAGTGGAAAATATTTTACTACATCATGTTTTTCCAAAACATATAGAATTTATTTTTCGAATAATTGACAAACTATTTACAAGAAACCCGTTAAGAAAGTACTGGTTTCCAGACCATTAATTACTAATATCACTGGACCCAAGAATGTTGGGGTACCAAAATATTTTATTGTTTGAATTGTATTTCATGGAATCATGATTTAAGAGCTCCTATATAAGCCTATAGAACATGTAGGGTAGATTTTCAAGGTACCTGACATGGGTCTAGTCATGATTAAATAGTCAAATAAAGATTTATGGTATGCATCTGAATTTTGGAATAATTACAATGGAAAAAAGTTTCCTTGGACAAATTAGTAACAGTAATTCAATTTTAACTTCCAATTTACTTTTTTTGATGGATTAATGTACAATATTCACTATATTTATCAATTATGTGTTGATACTTTCAATGATAAACTTTAAAATTTGGAATATAATTTGTTTAATTCTAATTTTTTTTATTATTTACTATATTCATAAATGAAGATGATTATATTGTGAACATATATTCTTTAGTTTCATAAAATTATTATTGCTTAAGTTTCATTCTTAAATAATCATGGATTTGGAAAATGAGATTAGGAAATGATAACACTCTACAACTAAAAAATATTTCCTTGAAATGGTTAGTCAAGGACCTACCCAATCTAGAATTTATAAACAATAAAGTCTACAATCCTTGTCAAAAGGAGAAAAAATTAGTTTTCAAACCAAATAAATAAGTATCAAATTATCAACCATTTTAGTTGGTTTACATTTCATTTTGTTACATATATAATTTAGAGTTATTATGGGAAATACTATGTCTATTTTTTTAATATGGCTTCTCTAGGTATAAATACACATTTTTTAGCTCATAGGAGTGAATCCTATTCTTACTTTATCAAGTATTTTATATATTTATTGAACCTAAGTGGTCTTAGGATAAAATCTTTAAGGAGTGACCATGTATGTGAGTTTGAGAACCTAGTGTTTGAATCATTTTTCTCACAAAATGGCTATCGTCGTAACCTATCTACTCATATTACACCCTAATAGAACAATATAATAGAAAGAAAGAATTCAACCTTGCAAGCATTATCCCGGACAATTCATAATAAATATGACTTACAAATTTTTTTGGTGAATCTATCAACACAGGTTGTTATATAATTAATAGAGTCTTAATCCAAACAATTCATACGAAAACTCCATATCAGTTTGGGAAAAATCAAAAACCCAATGTTACCTACTTTAATTTTTTTAGTTGCAGGGATTATATTCTCAAAACTATGGACAATCTTGAAAAATTGTCATCCAAAAGTGATGTTGGAATTTTCCTAGGATTCTCAACAAATAGTAATTACTATTGAGTTTTTAATAAAATGATAAGTTGGGTGGAAGAATCTGTACATGTTAAATTTGATGAAACTAATACACATGAAACTAAAACCCATCTTGAAAATAACGAGGTTGATCTTTCCAATATAGTCATAAATGTTAGACCCTCTACTTCTGCTATCATGCAAGGTGCTAAATCCTCATGTTCTGGAAAAATCTATAAACACAAATCAGAGTGAAATTAAACTTACATGTGAACATGATATAACTAGTCCTTCCTTTTTAAGACCTCTTAGAACCCTTATGAACTATCACTTAGATATTGTAGTGGGAGACATAGATAACACGACATAGACTAAAACCTACCTTAGAAACCAGGTTGAAAATAAAGCCTTCTTGTCATATATTTATCCTAAAATCATTAATGATATAATAAATGATGAATTTTGGGTGATGAATATGAAATAATAGTTGAATAAGTTTGAAATAAAATATTTTTGGAAACTAATCTATTATCCTAAGTAAACCTTGAACATAGTCACTATGTGGGACTATAAAAACAATGTAGATGATGTAAGTAAAATAGTGAGAAATAAGGCTAGAATGGTTTCTAATTGATATAGTCAATAGGATGTCATTGAATACGAAGAAACCATTTCACTCATTCCAAGACTTGAAGCCATTATAATTATTCTAGAATTTGCAGCTCACCTAAATAGAAAAATATATCAAATGGATGTTAAAAGTTAATTCATAAATTGGTAAAAAGTTGTTGATGTTTTTTTAAACAACTCCGATTTTTAAAAACCGTCGTTTTCCTAATCATTATTTTATGTTAACAAAGTCATTATGTGGTTAAAAATTGACTACAATAGCTTGGTATGATAGGCTAAGTACTTAAATTATTCTTAAAGGTTATAAAAAAGGTATAGAGCATCTTAATATCATTATTATAATAATATATTAAGATGTTTTGGTAGTTCAAATATATGTTAATGAAATTATTTTTGGATATTCAAAAAATTATTTATGTTTCAATTTTTCAAAAATGATGCAATATGAATTTGAAATGAGTTTGTTGGGAGAAATCAAATTTATTCATGGATTTCAAATCATACTAAAATAAAAAAGGTATTATTTTAAATCAAATTAAATATACTAATTATATATTAATTGTTTTTACATTTATAGGATAAAAATTAGTTTTACTCCACTGTGCACCACCTATATGATGGGTGATGATAAAAATGGAAAATCTATTGATCAATCCAATTATGAAAGAATGATTGGATGTCTACGTTACATGACTACTAGACAGCTTGATATTATGTCTAATGTATGTTTGTGTTCCCATTTTCATGAAAACCCAATTGAATTTCCTTTAAATTTTGTTAAAATAGTTTTTAATAACTCAATTATACTTCCATATTTGGATTGTTCTATACTAAATGAGAAGCATTTGATTTAGTTAGTTATTCTAATTTTGATCATGGTGGTGGTATTTTTGATAAAAAATAACCATATGAACATGTCACTTTTTGGGCAAGTCTCTAGTATCATGGTGTAGTAAATAGAAATATTTGGTTGTATTAATAATATCTCAGGTTGAATACATAGCTGAAGGTAGTTATTGTGGTTAGATTTTGTGTATAAATCAAAAATTTCAATATTATTCATATCAGTTTTGAAATTTACCAACAAAATATTACAATACAATTGCTATTAATATATCAAATAATATTGTTTCTCACTCTAGAACAAAACATATTTATGTAAGGACTCACTTTTTGATAGATAATTATCGAAAAGATGATATAACTATTGAATGTATTGGCACAGAACATCATCTTGGTGATATATTTATTACGACATTAAACATTGAAAGAATATGTTACTTCATACATGAATTAGGGATGATTAAATTGTGAGTACATATTGTTAATAATTCTCTACTAAAATTCATTATTAGTGGCTCATCTATAGGACACTAGTGATGTCTCTACAACACCAAAAATGTGTCGCTTATAATGTTTAGCTGACACTAATAGTGTCATGCTGACAATATCATGATGACATGGTCATGCCGACAATGAAATTTTCATGATGACAGTTTCATGCCAAAACTGACAGTGTCATGCCAACAGTGCCATGCCGACACTGATAGTTTCCTGCCAACAGTGTCTGACTAACAGTGTCATGCTACCATTTTCATACTGCCAATGTCATGATGACAGTGTCATAATGATATAGATAGTGTCATTCCATGAGTTTCTTACTAATACGGACGATGTCCAATCGATGGCTACTCACCAATAGAACTCGGTGACTATTTTTTATTTTTTTCCAAAACGATGATGTTTTAACTATTTTTTTCATTTGATTATGATTACTCTATTTACAGTTTATAAAACTCTAAATGATAAACTGTGTTGATCCTACTTACTTACTACTCTCATTATTTCACTCTGACACTCTTACCCTTAAAATCTCTTTACCTTCAACCCATTCACATATTTACCTTCAACCGAACCCTCGAGTTGTTTACTGTAAAACACATCATGTAAGAATCTATATATGAGTCGAAACCCATGAAGTGATAGAAATGAGAATAAATAATGTCTAAGACTATACATCTAGGACTTGAAAACCTTATTGTAACTCCTATGTTAGAAGTTCACTCACAATGGTTATTAAAAAGTCAATAATGCTAAATGTGTTGCAGGCACAAGGATGGTTGGAGTGGTTCCCAAATATTGAAAGACCATATCACCCAAGATAGTTATATGAATTTTATCATCATGTTGAGTCTATTATACTAGGTAGTAAGACATACTATATTAAATCTATGGTGAATGGAAGATGATTACATCTTTCTTCTAATCATTGGTAAAATTTCTGAAGGTACATCATGAAGGGATTTTTGATGCCTATAAAGTGATTACTCCTCCCAAATGTGATTTATTATTCTATGAGATTGATTTGAGTGAGATAAATGGTAATGTAGAGAATAAAAGACCAATTTCTATAGAGTTTGATGGTGTGTCTAGGTTGTTATTAATGCTCATCCAACACAAATTGTGTCCTCAGAAAGGGTACTTTTCTTCACTCAAGTATTAAAATGTATAACTTCTATATTTACTCAAGATATGATATAAGGTAAATATATGTAGGTATTTTATAGTCCACATATGGGAAATTATAATTCCTTATTTCTTGACAAATTATTTGTTTTACCCAAGACTTGTATCTTGCATGCTAAAAGTGAAAGTATGTATAAGTGAAGATGAAGAAACCATATATTCTTGTAGTGGTATCTGCCTATGTAATGATATCTGCAAGCGAATAATGATAAATTGGAATCCTTGGATGATGGAGTAGGTTGGATATGATGAGAAATTATATGATAATTTCAACCCTATTGACCATCCATCTAGGCCAGGATATGTAGTTGATCTTGGTCATCCACCAGATGTTTTCTATGCTGATGAAGAGGAAGTAGATAAAATAGGTAGAGAAGCCGAATCTCTTATAGATGATAGGAGTGACCCTAATAATGGTGAAAGTACTAAGGTAATGGCTTCTAAGATAACATTAGACCTTTCTCTCAACCGTCCAGGGAAACTATTACAGCCCATGATGATGATGATGATACTGAGGAATCAGGTATTGTGGATTGTAAAAGCTAATATAATGGTTCATATGAGAAAACTGGAGTATAAAAATAAAATATTGTGGAAGAGAAATGTGTCAGTGAAGATGATAGTTGTGGTAGTGAGGAATTGGATGAAGGATATGGTGATAAAAGTTGATATGATGGAGAAGATGAAGTTGAGAAAGAAAGTGGAGGAATTGTTAGTAGTTCAGATTATCATGGTGATGAACGAAGTGATAATATTTAACCTATTGGTATTATATATTAGGAAGAGATTATAGAACCTTGTGGAGATGGTGCTGAAGAACCTGCAGTAGTCGAAGTTCATGGGGAACTAGAAACATAGGTTTCCCTATACCAAGATTAGTTTATTCAAGAATGAGAGCTCAAATTGAGAGAGATTCTCAAGAAAAGAAGTATATAGTTGATACACTCAATCATTTTGATGATAGTGTAGAATCTTATTTAAAAAACGTTCATGTTTATATTTCTCTTAGTGTTTTTTATTCTGATTCAGATGTTGTGGATAGGATAATTGTTCTAAGGTGACTAGAAGTTGAGAAACCCATTCAATTTGTTATACCTCCAAAAGATACATATGGTTGTACTCTTGCACCTCTTGTGAGATTAGTAGGAGGTTACTATTTCTCCAAATCTAATTTTGAAAGGATTAATGCAGATTTGTTCTCTCTTTTTATAACTTCTTATGAAACTCAAAATGCTCCTGTTCCTACTCTATGTAAAATATATATTTCTACTCTAATAAAAAGGGTGATTTCTCAAATGGAACCTTGGATGATCTCAATTTTTAAAACTATAATAAAGGGTAACTAGAGAAAGGGACACGAGTTTACTAAAATGTTTTTGACAATAAATAAATTTACTATTGATTACAAGACATCATTGGATAATGTTCTAATGAATTTTTATGACACATTTTCTAGAAATTATACTACTCAACCTCAGACCGCTAATATTAATATGAATCTGTTGAGACAGAAATGTAATGATAGAGTGAAAGTTCATCTAGGTTTATAGCTCATGTTGAACACCTATATGATATTGAAAAGATCAAGAATGATATTAGAGAATATATTCAAACAATGATGGTAGGCACTGACTAAGGGAGTCTCCCCATGATTAGTAAGAAAAGTGATCACATATATGACATGGCGAAATTCTACTCCAAGGGTGCTACAAATTCACATGAGGAAATAAACAAGAAAGTGTATTTTTATTTCAAGATAATATAACCCTTGATTCAGCTCACCAACCAATTCAAGTATTTCATTCAGAATATGATACTTCCTCAAGTAACATAGGCTTTCGGAGAGCAGGTGAAGCTACATTATTAGTTTACTCCTATAAATCAGATATTTCTTGAAAAAAAATATTTCATCAAGGCTATGGAATATGGTGTGTATCTTATCATAGATTTCAGAAAACTTATCAACCCTTATCATAATGTTCATGGTAAGTGTAATTTAGTACCAGTTGCCTCATCTCTTAGACCAGGTCTCTGATACGTTGCCTCTCCTTCTGTCTCATTACTTTTTCATTCACTCTCACCTTCTGAATATTTCAAGAAGATCCACCATGTCATTTTTACGGATCTTACATGACAACATCCCTCTTATTCCCCAAGTATTGCCCCTTTAGTGTTTTCTTGAGTGCCACTTCCTCCTCTAAGAATTCACTATGAACCTCCAACCATTACTTCTATATCTACTGCTCTTACCCCTACATATTTTGATATGGGAAAGGTTGTTATGGACTCCTCATTAAGGAAGAAGTAGTTTGTATCACTGATTTGATAGGGATGAATTATTGTACAGTTGTTATGTTCTTATCAAAGGTTGTTTCACGTGATTATAAAATTCAAAATCTCTTCATTCCATTCTTTTTTCTCAAATTATTTCTAATTTCTTTAATCTTTATTATTTGAGGCAATTTACTATTTTTGATAATCTCAAAAGGGGTAGAAGGCAATATTAATTATTTTAACATAGGATAATAAGGAAACATGAAAGAGGGAGAATTATCATTCATTTTTTATGAAAAACAATAATTGGTAGATAATAAGAATAATGACTACATTGATCATTATCAATCAACTGATAGTTATTTATACTGTCATGATTTTTCTTCATCAAAAGTAGGATATTGTTTTCCCCATCCAATTTTAATGCTCAAAAATCATGTCAATTCATATTTAATAATGTCTTAAGGTTTATGTTCCAATATGATTAATTATGATTTCCCATGATCAAATATTAATTTAACATATTTTGTTAATGTCTATAATATAAGAGAGGTAAACAAATAAAAATGGCCATTTATGAGTCACTGATTTCATGAATCACCAACAAGATTATGAGATAACAAATTATGAGTCACCAATAGAAGTATGAGCTACTAATAGAGGAGTCCCTGATATAAGTATGACATGAAAATTGTTGAGTCACATATTCATGTTTGAGTCACTGATAGTCTAACTTACCAATAGAAAAACTCACTGACAATAATGACTCACAAACTCATCAACTTACCAATGAGAGGACCTACGGATAGACGGACATACCGATAGAAGGAACTACCTATAAAAGGACCTAACTAGAGAAGGAACTATAGAAATAATTTCCTATCGACAGAATGACTTACTAATCAACATGTAAAAAATATTCTTTACTCATAAATTCAAAATTAATTCTCACAGTAGTGTTTATGAAATGTGTTACTTCTTATTATATTAATGAATTTTTCTATCTTTTTATATACATTTTCAGAGACCCATACGAGTTATGGGGAAGCCCTAATTTTGAGGATCCTACTATTTGTCGACCTTTTCAGTATATAGAGAAATCACCTATGTAAAAATCACAATAAACATATATAGAGGACATACGTTGTAGAGATAAGCATATAGGGGAAGAAAACTCATTCTTTCTAGTAGCGAAGAAGGAAGGATTTGTTATGAACCAAAGATCCCAACATCTTTGCAGTAATACACCCTATAGAAGAGAAATTTTGAGTACTATATCACCTCACTAGAAACAAGAACACAAAAAATACATGCAACTCTATTTTTTTGTCTGTTTATAGAAGTGGATTCGAACATCACATCAACTACACCTTAGAACTCCATAACCTTCAAGCACATTACACATATCATTTTAAATCATTTCTCCTTGTTTCTTCTCTATGGAGCACATTCTTATTGCCTTTTATGTAGTGTGTGTTTCTGTATCACAGTCACACAATGTCTCATGCTATATGCAGGAAGATACAATATATCTTCACTCCCTCACTATTTTACACCATTGATCTCTCATATATAACAATGGAAGAGGTCCCTGTGTGGCCATATTATATTTTTTTCCCACGAATAACTATTGTAGAGGACTAGTTGACCTAGACTATCGTGTGTGCTATTGTGAACCATAATCTAGGGTGAGGATCATGTTTATTAATATAAACTACTTGGTGGTAGGTGATCACCATGTGGAGAAGACTAGTTATTTGATTGAGACAAAACCTCTTGTTTTTCTCTATTATGTTTTTAAAATATAGTTTTCCCTATTTTCACAGATATTTTTGAAAACTAAATATTACATTGATAATTAATATTAGTTCATTTTATAACTATTTTTGATTTAGTGGATTAACTTCAAATGTTATATCGATCATTCATATTACTGTAATTGTTAATTAATAAATCTTTTGGGAAATTAATTGAGTATTAAAAACTCTTGTAAATATACTATATTGGTTAACCAAGTTGTTTAGATTTAAATATTTGGAAATTTTGTAATTATATTTTTACAAAAATTTTGATATGAAATTAATTCACCCCCATCTTGAGGGTCCTACTTCAAACAACAAGGATAATTTTTGAATTGTTTGAAAATTATAATATTAAAATCTATAGAGGAAATAATATTAGTTTTTATTTATGTCTAATGTGTTGAAGGAATCACTATGGAAATCATTTTATAGCGTATGGTAAATATTTTATATGTGGAAAGGAATCCTATTGAAAATGAAAATGTGGAAGTGATGTGAATAGTCCATCCAACGATTGTGAGAATTCTCAATCAAATGATTCCCCATAATCCAATTCTATAATTGGATGAAATGTGAATATTACACCAATCAATGAATGAATTCACGGGTTAATGATAAAATTTAGCATATGTAACCTCTTACTCGAAGAGAAAAAGGAAAATATAATTTGTTTGCAACTACTATAGTTGTCTATGAGAATGAAGTGGTGAAAAGTACACTTACCATTCACTCTAGAATAATAATTATATTTTTTTATTCTTAGTGTACCACATATTTTATATCTAATGATTTATAAAATGGAATCACATCCAAACATAGATGATTAAATATTGAAATATTATTGAAACATATAATTTTATGATAATCGTATGTCATATGTCTAGCTCTAATATGATAGATGTTTTTGGAAATTTTCTTTCTAAAAATCATGTAATTCTCCCTCAAGTTAAATTTGATGTTATTTTGTGATTGTATTAACTCTCATTATATAGATCACATATCAATTAAATAGTATGGGAAGTCGAATCTTATTTCCAAAATTATCATAGGACCATATTTTATTTCAAGGATGAGTATGAACATTAAATGAAATTTATTTTCATTAAATGGGTCTTACAACCTATTCTTGAGCAATTTTCATCTCTAATGGATTGGGTGAAACATAACATTGATCACATTCCTCGTTATTGTTATTTTTTTGATGTATTTTCTAAATTATTTAATAGTTTTCTCTCAAATCATGAAGTAATATTATTAATAAGACTTATACATGGTGCTACAACTATTTGAAGGAATATAAATAGTACAGAAATGATTTAGTTATACTAATTAATGATGAAACTACATGTAAATATCAATAAGGGATTGATATAAACAATTTTGAGGCAATGGAATAACATCCATTCCCAAACCACATGTTGTTATCAGGAGGGATAAATGAACTCATGCATGCCACCCTATAAGCAAGAGGGTGCCAACATGCATCGAGGTTCTAAGCCTATTAATGGAGAGAGTATACCCTCAATATCAAATCCTATCACAAATAAAAATAACAATATAATATAAAAACTTAAAGTAACAGAATAATTAAACATAATAGATTTCATACATGTCAAACCATAATTAACCATGCCCCAAAAAAAAATTCATTTTAGAGTAAATTTGTAGGTAGGTAAATAAATAAATAAACAGAATTATCCTTTAGAGTACATCTTAGTATTTCATCCTACTAAATACTCCTTATATAAAATATCTAGTACCACCCCATCTCCCTTTCTTGGATCCCTATACATAGAGTCTTTACACAAATCAAAATTTCTTGTATAGGGTGTGAGTAATATAACCTATTAGGACACCACCATTGAATACTTAAATAACGTATAAATTTATAAAGGGTTTATTCCATGATAGTAGTAAATCCATAAGATATAATGAAAATCACATACTGAACACCCCTATGAAAACCAAGAAATCATTAGATCTGACTATACCTGCTTGGTACTATACTGGATGGATGATTAGGAATGTTGGAAGTGATCAATAACTAGTCACACAACTTTCATCCTTGAACTTGGTATCTGAAAGTAATCATGCCTTGAAAATTCTATAAGAATGAATAGTGAACATGGAATCAGTTTCTAAATTGTATCATCGAAGTCATTTTTTGTTATTTTTAAAAAATCCACATTGAGGGTGAAGTGGGAACCTTAGAAAAAAAATTCAAAATTCAAAATCATTCCACAAAAACCAAATTAAAATGAAAAGGGCCTTTGGTGGGCCAATGTATCACTGAATATCACACTGCGGCTTGGAATTCATCAAGTAACACACAATCACTTTTTTTCTTCGTATCAACAGCACCAACCGCATCGATGCCACCATCAACACATCATCATCATCATCCTGACTCATTGTTGTTGTCCACTCCACACATAGATTTCTACAACCATGTCGCTGATGAGGCCCTACCAGCCGGAGACACAACACGATCCACCATCGCCAAAAAACCTTACCTTCATCATCATGGGATCACCAGTGAGAGCATGCCTACCAATGCCCCACTGCATCATCAAACCGACATCACACATCACACTATGTCTTGACCACATGAACTATAATCAGAATCAACCATAACAAAACACATCACCGTTGTTGAAAATTGAAAACCTTCAAACCAGAATCTCAATAAATTCCAACCCCTTTCACCAGAGACATCTTCATCCTCATCAATGAAATATCACGATATCACCGACGAATTGAACCAAAATAAAAAACTAGAACCACATCATAGTGTCTTGGAACATCATCCACTTCATCAAGGCTGAAAACCTGGAGGTCATCTACACCTCGAACCTCAAACATCGAATTTTTCACCAACCAAAACATTAGGAATAAAGAACCATCAGAAAACCAAAAAGAGTGAGATGAACATCATGACATCATGATTCCATCGATCGCTCGAACAACACCTCCCAATTCCACCGACATGACCACCGAGCCAAACTGAATACATTATGAGCAATGGAGAAAGAGGCTAGAGTAGAGTTCGTAGAGGGTTAGGGCCCTAGCATTGAACCAAAATCTAAACTAGGAACAAGCATCACCAAAAGAGAACTGAAAAAAGAGAAGGAATGAGACAATAACTTGCCACTCATCTGGGAAACCAATTCTCACTCTTCCAGCACAACCCAAACCACCCCAAAGGATTCAACGTACCAGAAAAATATAGGGACCGAAACGTGGTAATCAGGCAATAAGAGTGTATTAATAAACATCAAGGGCATCAACATAGAGTAGAAACCATAGATGAAATCCAAATGCAAGGTGTTGGTGAATTGAGGAAAAGAAAGGGACCTAGAGAGGAAAGGCCATCAAAAGGGTGGAATGAGGAGGGGAAATAGAGGGAAGGGGGAGACGACTCCAAGGACAATGCATGAGATCGATTTCATGGATTAGATATAGGGTTATCATGCCAATACCATGTGTTTAGGGCTATTTTCTTCTTCGCTTCAAGTTGTGAACAATCCCTCTATAGGAGTAAACATATCACTATGGTCCTCCCATCAAAAATACCATGAAAAACATCCAATGGTTTGGTGACACAAAAAAATCAGTAAAGTTATAACAAGATATGAATAGAATAAAATCATGTGAAATATTGTGGCATCATATAATAATATGTGAATCAGCATCAAGAATTGTAACATGATACTCTTTCAATTCTCATGGAAAAAGGATCTTATATGGGTATCATGATAACACACCCACCCTGAAGAAATATCCATCAAGAAATAATAAAAACAATTCCCACACATGACTCATTCCATAAAAATATGTGTATATGAGATCCAAAAATGGAAAGGGACATCATACCTCATGGTTTTTGAAGTCCATGTCAAGTTTCATCAAGGAATGATCACCCAAATCACGTTCTCATACTAGCCTATCCAAACCACATTACATGAATTCCAAGAATCAATTCCAATTCAACTATTTACAAATAAATAGAAACACCACATTTGATAATTATTTTTCTCTCCTATAAAATTTTAAAATTATTAACTTAATCCGTACCATTCTAAAAACACAATTTCCTTAAAGAATAATTACAATTCCTCATACGATGATAAACCATCTCCCATGATAATATGAGATAAAAATGGTAATTATTTATTATTATTTGGAAATTCAAAGTTATTAAAAGTTAGGTATTTCTATCATTTTTTCCATGTTTATTTTTAAAGTTTATTTTTCAAATGGGATAATAAATAAAATAACCATAATTTATACATTTTAAAACACTTCACTTGGAAACATAAGAGAAAGGTTGATGGTTCTAACAGACATGGTAACCAAATAAATTTTTTTTCGATCCAATAAATCTTCAAAGATCTCACATAATGGAATTTAGAGGCTACTTGTACTCTAGATTATATCTAAAAACTAATGGAAATAAGTTTTCATATATTTTTAGAATTAAATGCACAAACATATTCACAACAATAAAAACCAAAAATTACTTAGACCATTTATTTTTATTTTAACTATAATCTTGAGTGTGAAGAATTTAAAACCATAGAATTTGGAGTTAAGAAGTTTTAGAGAGTCATATGAACTAACTCCCATTATCTTTCCATTGAAAACTGTGAATACACATTGCTAGGTTCATGTTAGGAAAGAAGCACATGAAAAAATGATTTAAAAAAATCTCCCCCAAAAGGGTGTTGTATATGGGAAACGTGGTTTTAATTTTACATAGGTATCCTACCCTTATATAGCACATAAAAATTATTTTAGAACCTTTCAAAAAATATACATACCTGTTCGTAGCCTTTGAGATAAAGGAGATACCCTTATGAGCGTAGTACATTTCTTGGATAACCGTTATATTGATCACAACTATTGTTTTGTAGTGCTAGAGGAATCCTTAAGCATATATATAAAATAGGAGAATGCCCTTCTTAACATTAGTCTTACCCTATTACATTGTAAAAAAAGTGGATTTACCCTTATGGAACACCTAAAATAATATGTCAATGTTATTTAAATCAAGGGATACCATGATACAACACATAAAATAGAGGACTAAATTTATAAAAAATTGAGTAAAATCCTAATAAAATTACATAACCCTTGTAAAGGATTAGTTACACCTATAAAAATCATAGGTCCTATATAATTTAAATGATTACATTAAAAAATTATTTAATTTATCACTAAAAGGATTATAAACTTAAAAAAATAGGACTATATTTATTATAAATATTATGATGTTACAATTCTCTTTCAATAAATATTATAATCACATTGATGTTCCCACAACAATCCTGCTAAAAAATATCAGGAAATTTAAACCAAACATTAGCCTCTAAATCCAAAGTCTCCACTAAAATCATTTCAATATTCCATTGGATCCTAATAAGTGGAACCATCTTCTCCTGAAAGACTTTCTTTCTCAAGCCTATAATCGCCACCCGGAACTCTACGTAAGATGTGTCAGGATCCAGTTCGACATCTTCATAGTCGATGAAATGTATAAGATCATGTATGTACTTATGAAGCTCTATTTTAATCCCTGATAGAAAGAAGTAACATGATTATAGTACACGACTTCCTAAACCATCTAGATGATAATTATAGATCCAATATACCATGATCCAAACTTCTCACAACACCGAAAATATAATCACCCGAGTTGATGTGTCACTCTAATAAATAACATAATCTTCTATAGTGAATTCCAAAGGTATCCTATGAAAGTTAGTATTCAAAATCTACTAGATTTTAGATACGACCAGTATCTTCTAAAATAGACACACTCCCTGAAAGGTCTACATTCCATAAAGGCCCCCAAAATAGATTCCACATAAGCCTTATACCAACATAGTGGTGAATTACATACACTGCCATAAAGATCCTCATAATGTTCCATTAAAATCAAACCCTTGTAATTGTTATTGTATGAAAAATAAAATAAGGATCTGTGATCAAAACATGATCTAATGAAGTTTATGATGAAATCTTGATGGATATCCTGCAATATATAGATCACCTAATATGAAATTGCATCTATTTGGGGATGGTATGTAGTGATAAATCTCAGCTAAGTTCCAATAGATTTTTACAAGACTTTCCCAAACCATGATGTAAACATGTGTCTCTATTAATGAAGCGATCAATGTAATTCCATGAAATAATACTATCACATAAATCTAAATATTTTCCATATAACATACAAAGTGAGTATCATGTATTATTATTAAGTGATTCACCAATGTTAACTAATTGAAAACAACCTGGAGAGTGTTATGGATCTCTCGGGTGCTGGAAAACCACATAAAATGTTCATCATTACATCCTACCACATCCACAGGGAAAAATTTGTGGTTAGAGAAAACCACTAGTGTGATAGTTCTAGGCCATTAACCTATGATAGATATAGAATTGGGAAGAAAAATATTCAATGTCCCTATTCAACTCAAACCACCTAAACTGTCTCTTGAGGTCATGTTTCATCCTTGTCAATCTATTATGCTCCTCTCAACCATAGGTATAGAATTCCCTCACAATTTATTCTTAGATAGATGTAGGGACTAGAATTATACCATGATTATGTATCACATCATTGATATCGAATGGCCTACTGAGTATCGGGAAACCTCTATCAAGATGTTCTCACATAACAACACACTCAAGGTTAGTCTCTTTCTGATTCGTTAATTATTACTCAAAATAATATTTGACCAATGATGTATCACACACCAATTATACATAATCCTTGAAACCAGATAACCTCATGTCACATAATAAGCTCTCCAAAAAACACTATTACTCCAAATTCCATTAACCATGCTCCAATCCTTCCTATTTTTTATGGATAAGATCATCTATTAAAATTTTATCATTTCCTAGTGTATAGACTATCTAAAATTAAAATTACTATAGATAATTTACCCAAAGTAACTTCATAAATTTCATGTCTCACTGGGTGATGATATAACAATAGTTCTTATGGCCATTTAAGAGAAAAACCTCCGACTAAAAAAATCATGTCATCAAGACTTCTGAGAATGGACTACAGCTTCTAGATCCAGCTCATGGGTAAAATAGTTCCATTAATGGGGCCATATATGACCTGAACTGTAAGATATTACATTCTCTCTCTTGTTATTACTTTTCCAAAACCCAACATCCATTTCATTAATATAATCGTCATATAAATTCTGAGTATTATTAAATATCAAAAATGGATCTATAGTTAACCTCAAGTCTATCTAATGTAACATGTCCTTAAATAGGTCCAACCATTGGAACATTACTCCCTTATTTACTAAAATATTCATGGGATCATATAGTGAAGTAAATAACATGATAAAATTATAGTAGTGGAATGATAATCCCAAATATACCCTAATCACAAACATGTTCTGAGGACTAGTCTAATACATGACTACATAAACATTATCCTGGTCAAAAAAATATATTGTTATTAGAAAAAACATACACTAATAATTTTACCCACTAAATAAAGAAGTTAAACTTTGATAACATTATATAAAGATAATATTCTTAATGTTTACTAAGGACTATCTCATGAGGTATAGAATGTTGCTTTAGTGTTGGAGAGTAGATGATCATGTAACCAATTAAAATCATGATGAACAAATGTTGATATAAGTGGAAGTTCATTTTCATGAGTTCAATGAACACTTTCATCACATTCACTTGTCCAAATTGAATAAAAAATTACTCATAAAGTCCATAAATACATCAATTACTCTATTTCAGATTTCCTCCTCTCTGACCCAAAACATGTGACATGTTGATTAGAGATCGATCTTAAAGAACCCCAGGCACACCATAATATTTTGGATGATTTTTTAAATATGATGAAATGGTAATTTAATCTTCATCAACCCATGATTCACCTTCTGGAAATCTATATAATGTTTAAGAATACTATCTACCCTCTTGAATAAAAAGTACACCCACAATGATGTACTTTCCAAAAAAAATCACTTCTTCTCCAAGTCCCATTGATTTAATATGAAATATGTTATATCAATTGGTTCACAATGATAATGATGTTTTGGAATGGGATGTTCACTTAGAAAGAACTATATATCAGTTTTAACTCATTTAACTATGAAATTACCATGAATACATTTGGAAATATTTTATAATAGAGATCCAAAACATGGTGAAATTTTTAGGGGAACTCAACTGATATTTATGAAAGAACTAAACCTCAAATATATTCTCTGATCCTGCCAAGATGACTTAGTTGTGGACCTACTCTACCTAATCTTAGCTCTTATTCACCCATCATTATGTAATTTTATTCATTTGGAATTACATAGGACATCCATATCTAATAGTAACTATTGTAATATTAGGAATTCTCTAGATAATTGATTTCTAGAATCACATTTAATCTCATTATCTATAGACTCATTATGTACAACATATATCCAAGACTATAAACAAGTATAGGACACTTTGGGTATTTAGGAATACAGTCCAATTCCATTCCCAATAGTGTAACAAGGGAAAGTAACTCAGAAAGAAACTTTTCTAGAATGGTTATTCCAATAAAATCATTGGTTGATACACATAAATGGGAAACTCCAGAAGCATGAATGAAATTATATTAACCTACCATTTCTTCATAGTCTCTACTAAGTCAAAAAATCATCATAATGATTTAACCCATTCCACAACATCCTGAGGGACTCTTATACCCTAGAAGGATAGATAATTATGGATATAAAAGCACAAAAAATAATTGACCATATTTTTGAGCTCTTTTACCTAGGACATGCACTATGTGAATGGATTATGGCATAAGAATATTAGTAGCTGAATCTACCTAGATGGATCGTGAGAAAACTCAATTGTATTTACATAAACTTCATGTGGTAAACGAGAAACATAATATCTCATGGGAGTATTCTTGAATATGTCATATGTAGTCCCATAATAATATATCAATAAGACATTATCTGAAATATTCATTGAACATTTTTAACTTTTGATGATACCGACACAGATCATAACCAGTCTAAGGTATATAACAATGTTTTACCTAGGAGTCTCTCCATAACATAAGTTATAACCATTATAGCACAAACTTAGGATACTAAATTTTAAAGTTAGTCAAAATTATATATATATATAAATAGAAAAATTCCCAGGTTCTACTATTTAACAATGTCTTTGATATATTAAAATAGAAAGGGAAAATAGATATATCACATTAAAAACAATTTTATCTCTAACAGATATCACAAATCAATGAATTAAATTTAATAACTTGTATATAGAATAAAATTAGTAATATATGTGTCATGTGATCCTATGTGACTATCCATGATGACTTAACACACTCCAAATCTCATAAAACCTATAACAAAAATCCTTTAAATGATAACTTAACTGTTTGTTAAATATGAGATTTAGAATCATATTACAAAACCCATTCCCTAGTCCCAAAATGTATGTCCATTCTACCATGTCCCTAGCTAGAAAAAATGAATACAACAATACCTTGATACCATTTTGTAACCCCCACACTAGAACCATGTGATCTAAGATCGAGTTCCAGAAGACCACATGGACACCTGCCCATAAAAAAGAGGTTTTCGATTAGAATCGAGGTTCTATGCCTGTCTGTTGGGAGACAATATCCTCTGTATCAAATCCATGAAAAAATATTAATAATAAAATAAAGTAACAACTCATAGTTTCATGTGAAAATAAATTTAATAAATGGAATGTATTTCCAAAACTAAATAATAAGGATCCCAAAGTGTATGGAAAAACTAGAGAAAATATACTAGAAGGACGATAAATAAAAAACATTAGTATCATCTGATGTATAACCCAGTACTTGTCACATATCCATGTCACTCACCTCAAATTTATTCTATGAGCCACTATTGCTTACCTAGATCATTATAAATGATGTGTGAACACATATCAAAATTTTCACACATGGTGTGAGTAAAAAACCTACTATTACACAACCATTACATCCTTAGGAATTTTGAAAATATATAACAATTTTATTTCGTGACAATAATAAATTATGGTGGTAGAATAACAATCATATACCGAGCACCCCTGGGGATAACCAAGACACCATAAGCCCCTAACACACCATCTTCAGCTCCATACTAGAAGGATGATCATGAAAATTATAAGTGACCATGATCTTACTACATGGATATCAACAAACTTTTTGGTATTTTCAATGCATCGAGTCTTGAGTTAGTTTACAAGAACAACATGTGAACATCCATTTGGTATCAATAACGCATTTAGTTATGACTAATTTTCTTGGTTTCTTCATGGAATCATGTTAGTGGAGAATACATAAGTATATCATGATTCTACCCTATGTATAGATCCTCCATTTTATTTGATTCATGTAGTATACAAACCCCTTATATGGTAAAAATAAAATAATGGTGTTCCTATTAAAAATAAAAAGATAAAACTCCAATGGAATGAAAATAAATGTAATAAGGGAATGCATAAAAAAAATATACAACTCCATTGGAAACACGGATCATATATTGGTATCATCTCAAATCACAAACCGACAAGGAATCAACATAAATAAGGAACACAAACCATGGAAACACATGAATCATTCCATGGATACAAGTATATATGAGATCCAAAATTCCAATAAACATCGTTCCTCGTTAATTTACATATCATGGATTTTCACGGAATAGTCACCTAAATCACATCCTTGTAGTTATCAGTTCAATACACTCAATAATGTTTCCAAGAACCAATTCATATTCAATTATCTATAGAGGAATAGAAAAACCCCATGTGAAACCAGTTTCTCTATCATGGGAAATTTTCAATTTATTTATTTTAACCATAGAATGAATTATTTACATCATGTTTAATGAAATATTGAAATTAATCATGAGATGAAGAACCCATTTCTATAATAATCAATGATAATAAATATAATTATTTATAATTATTTTTTAATTCATGGTTATTAATATTTAATATTTTTTATCATTTTTTCAAGAATCTAAAAAATACTATTTTTTTAATTGGATAAGTACTAAAATACCTAGAATTTATCCCTTCAAAAGAAAATATCCCAAGAAGAGAAGATATAGGTTTATGGATATATCTTTGCTAGAAAATAGATTAAGAACATTATTTAATCATAGAAAGAGTCAAAAACATTATGAAAAAGAATTTTGAGGCTACTCACACATAAGAGGATCGATAAAAATTAAAGTTTAAAATGGATTTGTTATTAATAGAATGAAACAAAAGTATTGAATTGATTCATTAAATGTCATTAATTAAATTTTCCATTTATTTGTATAATCAAATATTGAGTATGAAGCATTGAAAAACTTCTAAAAAAGTTAAAAATTTTAAATGAGTCGAATTAAATAATTCCAATTATATTTGGACTTTAGAATAAATGTTTACTGGTTTATGTTGTGAAACTGGAACATGAAATAATGGATTTAGAAACATTTCCTCTCAAAAAGGAAAATACGTATGGGTAACTTAATTTCACACTTACAAAAGAATTATACCCATATTAAGTGCATATGAAGGCCTGATAACATTTACTTATATCAAACATACCCTTACACATTATTATAAACCAAGGAAATATAATAATGCGAGTATATGAATTCATGGATTTACCTTACGTAGATCACAACTACCAATTCATTTCACCATACGTAGCCTTACACATCCCTAAAAAAATTGGTCCTTACCCTTACACAAATATTCCTTACCCTTATATAGTATATAGAAAAATGGTTTTACAGTTACACAAATCATCCAAAAAAGGTTTTACTGTTTTATAAAGTTGGAAAACCCCATACATTGTATATAAAAAGGAATATCATTATGAAACTAAGGGAAAATTCCTATTACATTTATGTATCCATTTTAAATAATGATTTACCCCCCAAAAAATATAGTTCAGATATAATTATAAAGATTACATTTCAAATTTATTGATTTTCCACTAAAATGGAAGACAAAATACATCCAAAAAGGGCATATATTTTTTCAGAAAAAATGGTGTTACAATTGGGAACATTTTTTTTTAATGTTAAGAAGTAGAGGTTGATTTTTTTACTTAATTACTATGAATTTTACATGTAAACTATTATGAAAAATCATCCTCTAACCCATATTAATGAAATTGTTTTATCATCTATGGATCAATCTTTACTATTTCAAGATTAAAATTTATTCTGGACATCATCAATTAATATACAACAAGTATGATATAACTAATACAACATTCTAGAAAAGGTGTGGTCATTATAAATTTATATTGATTCTATTTCTAATTACAAATTCCAAACCTATATTCATTAATTTAATGAATATAATCAATAGTGATATCCTCGATTAGTTTTTGGTGGTCAATATATATGATATTATTATATATTATAATATCAAGAAAGGGAATGGAAAATTATTCAAGGATTGTATTGATGTCAATTTTGTGGAATAATCTATATTCATAATTTATATAGTGTGAAATCATGCTACATAAAATTAATTCATGGGTTACTAATTATCAAGAGAGGGTATATCGAGGGGTATTTCGATGAATGTGGTTATATAGAAATAGGATAAACAAAAAAATAGTGATTTCGAACCTTAGTTTTTATAGGTTTACTAGATACCACTGATGTATTAAGAGCTATTTTTCATGTCTATTTAATCCAATAATCATGTTGAATCATAAGGGATATAAGTTCCACATAGAAAATGAATGCGGGGTAAAATTTTATGGAACTTATGAAAAGGTTGGTTAGGGAACTTATTACCACACTACCATCTATTGAAAAAAGGGGGTTTTATATATAGTGATGAAATGAATAAGTGAATGGGATGGTTCATCATGCATAATGAGATGAGGATAGCCTATGCCTCATGCCACTAGAAACTTACAGAGAAAAATTACCTAATTCCTGAATTTGTGTTTATAGTAGTATTCATATTCATTGAAAATATGGAATCACTATCATTATAGTAAAAGATGTTTTATAAATATGGTTTATAATATAATTATGTATATATCCATATATAAATTGTTGAATATGTTCCAATAACGATGGTTATAGTTGTTTAAGGACTATGGAATCCCAATACTTTAGCACCCTTGTAAGGAAAACAAGTTAGTTGATTCTATGTGTTGGAAAGACAATGATACATTTTCCATTATGGGGATTTAAATAGATCCCATTATTCTGGATTTCAAGAAGATGCATCATGAAATCATCAAGAAATGGGAATTATATTATTTTCATTATATGTATGTTTAACCATCCATCCATTTGTTTTATAAGAATGTTAAATATGAATATATGGAATTACAAAAGAATACGAGGAATGACATTAAGGTCAACCATGATTTTGATAGAATGATAATGATTATGATATTATTATTTTTCTCATCAATATCATATTTATGAATGATTTTTTGGAAGAATAACATGCTTTATTATTCTATACTAATCATGTATATTTAAAGATATATTGAGATCAAAAAAACTATTTATAGGTGGAAATAAGAAAAGGGAAACTGAAGAGTATATATCATGGTGCCTAGTTTGTCAATATGTTATGGATTTTAGATTTTAGTCTAAGGGGATGATACAACCATGAATAATACCATAATGGAAATGAGAAAACATCACTATATATTTTATAACCTGACTCCCCAAAACATCTAAAGGCCATAATTATATTTTGTTTTTGGTTGATCACCTTATGAATTCATTAATTTTCATTGAAATTAGAGGATATTTATCAATTGTTTAGATTATCGTGATATAAATTAATGAAATGATAAGTTTTCATTGAGTACCACATTTTATTGTATCATATCAGTATTTAAGGCTATGCTAATGTTATATAGATGTCTTTAGTAAGCTTCGAATATAGATCTAGACATCAACACTACATGTAATCATTTCATAAATGGTTAGTATGAGAATAAAATTAAAAACCAATAATATATTTTGATAAAATGATATCTGGACTTCAATGGTGGTTGGGATAAACACCATTTTCTATTCATATATTTATAAAATAATTGATTTGACTAAATCATTTTAGCTGGAACCTTATAAATCCATATATGTTAAGATGTATAACAATCCAATGTGATGGGATGATGTTGGGAAATAAATATATTAAGACATGAGATATATAATGATTCACAAAATGAGTTTATAGCTATTAAATATAAATCAAAAAGATCAACATTAACTAAAAAGAGAGGTTGGTAATCATCAGTTAGATTTAGAGTTCAATAACGGTGAAACGGTATTCCTACAAATATCTCCTAGGAATAAGGTTATGAGATTTAAAAATAAGGTACAATTAATCCAAATATACATTGATCCCTCCAAAGTTATCTATCATATTAGGATGACTACTTATCACGTGTCACTTATACTGATTCTCTGTTCCATGTATATATCTTCTCAAATTACATATCCATACATACACATAGTTTGAAATCAGATGTAATAATAGAATATCATGATAATCATAATTATTATGAGGAACAACCAGTAAGGATTATATATATCAAATAAAACTTTTATTAAATAATAAAACTCAATAGGCCTGAATTTTATAGTGAAACCATAATATTGAGGTTCTATTTTGGATATCAAGGATGTGATAAGGGTGAAGTATACTTATTTGTTTGTATCATAGTAATGGAAGATCAAAGAAATAATTATCAAAAGGGGTTATAATGTAATTTACTAAGATTATATGATATATATCACTTTAAATATGGTTGAATTATTGAATATATTTCTATATATAAAACAAGAATTTTAAATGAACCGTGCGATCCTATTTAAATATTATTATTTAATGTGACAATTATCACCTAACTGTTTTATTGGAGTGTTTGAATCAATAAAAATAAATATCTAAACAAATATATTTTACACATTGATAAAATGAATTAATTTTCTATCAATTAGTTCGATATGATAATAATATTATTTGAAGGGAAAAAGTAATATTTTTCTAAAAACTATTTCTATAAAAACAATATGTTTTTATGTCAATAAATTTAATCTGTATATATTAATGAAAAATATTAATAAAATGTTCTTATATATTATTCAATCAAAATTTTTACCATTTATTTGATGGTTTTTACTCAGCACACGATATGAATAAATTCTATTTTATACGTAAAAATACATTTATCAAAAAATGAGGTTTTGTACATTTTGAGAACTTTTTTAGAAATGAATTTCGACTACATATATAAATTAAATCATTTAAAATAAGATTCATATTTGGAATAAATTAAATTATTTTAATTTAGTATCTTCTACTTAATTAATTGCTATAAGGAATCGTTACCACGGCTCAAATCATCTTAATATGGTAAGGTTTAAATTGGTTAAAAGTGAGGTTAACCTAAGAGAAAAGGTTTAAAACATAAAAATTAAAATAGATTTAATTTTATTTTCCAATAGGATTTATTCCTAATACATTTTATATTTAAATATTATTCAATATGGAGAAACTTCACTTGAGTAGAGATATATTATATAATAATGATTCAAGTAGTTATCAGTTTTACACCCACTCCACTAATAAATCGGAATATCCAATAATTTATTATCCACACAAACTTATCAATTTATCTTGATCCAAATATAACAAAATACTCTCCCAAACTCATTATCCACATCATTAATGATATAGACAGCAAAAATGTCCCATCCAATAATTCTTATGGTTCTCTTGAATAGAGCATACCCGAAGAAGATATATATGTTCTTACAAATATTTTTCTTTATTTCTTTTTTTATTAACCTAGTAAAATTTTTCTATAACTATCATAAAATTAAGGAATAATTATATTCATTATATCTAAATGTGGTTTTTTAGTGTTAAATCTTCTAAAAAATGACAATGTCGCTCATGCGTACATGTGGACTGCCACATCCCTAAAGCATTCTTGTCATTTTTTAATTTACTATTTACATAGACGAACGTAGAGATAGATGTAATGAAAATATATGATATTTATGATATTATTATGAATCTATAAACTTGAATTATTATGAAATATTTTTTTTCATCCATAAAAATGTGCTAACATCACCCATGAATATTTGTGGTCCTTCGTATCTATGAAGTGGTGTAAATAATTTTTCTTCACTGATTTATATGAGTGGTTCTAAAATTATATATAATGAATAAATATACTATTTTTTCATGATTATTATTATAAATATGATAAAACCATGAAATCTTTATTTAGACTAGATCCATCAAAAATAAATCATGAAGGGAAAATAGATTAGTTTTCACCAGAATTGTCCTTTTTATGAATAAATTGTTGAGTAATGGATAATATGAAATAGTAAAGGAATTATAAAAATTTTGGTAAATGTATCAACCAAGACGAAACTATAGTAAATGAAAATTTTATTTTATAAAAGGTATAAAACAAATAAAATTTTTATATTTAATGTTGTAATTACCCTGACCCTAGTATCTCGAAGTTGGTGAATATTTTAATTCAGTGGAACAAGATACGAGGAATAACATCCCAAAGGAATGAATAGTATATTAGTCTGGGTAAATTAGATACATACATGATTCCAATATTAAAATTTAAAAAAAATATATAATTTTTATTGATAGAATCATTATTCTTTCTATAATATTCTTGAATATCTTTATAAGTACACCACATTGATTCTTAGGAAAGGGAAAATAGAAAATGATGACATAAAATTGTCAATAATGGTTAATTATAACAAAAACCATCATAAAGTATTTATCATAACAAATATGGAATGGTAAATAACTAATAAGACATTCCATTTAAATAACTCTATTATAATAATAAATACGGATAGGTAAATTACTGGAAATACATTCCATTTAATCAATAACATGACTATCATTACTAGATAAGGCACGATCAACATGGATATTTAAATAACTGAAAACACATTACATTTAATAAATAATTAGGAATTAAATGTATCGAGAGATAATATCATTTTAAAATTATAATGGATAATAATAACTAAATTCTAAAATATTATAATACTCAATTATTGTACTTTATGTATCCGTGACACACGAAACCTCTACCTTCATGATCTATCCCCATGATAGTTTTAAACGGATGGTTAGAAAACCATTTAACTATGGATATTTTTTTCATCACATCATACTATCAATGCATCATTATGTTATCTATTACCAAACCCCATCTATATCCAGCATGTACAAATCATTCTACATATATCAAATAATCAATTTTGTTCATAAAAAATGTTCCCTATTATCAAATATCTATATTGATTTAATAATATAGATTTATGACTATTTACCCTGATAAAAAAAATAAATTCAATATTGAACACCATATGTAGAAATGATATACATTTTATGTAATAAACACAATCATGAAAAATAATATTTATATTTAATAGAAATTTAATGACAACTTATCATAAAAAAGTAAACATTTCATGGAAAAGTTATTGAATAAAAAATGAACCATAAAAGTGAATTTAAATATTATCCTTGTTTATATAATTAAAAACCTTATATCAGGATAATACAGATGTTATAAATAAAATATATCCTTATATTAAAATCTGGTTAATGAAGGGTTTTCATCACTGATGAATATAAATACAATATAAGATCTTCAAAAACATCCTTGAGGAAAATATCCTACTCATTTTGAAAATAAATTATTAAAACATTAAAAAATAATTTGAAAGTAATATTATTTAAAAATAACCATTGATACATATAAAATAATATTTAAAACATCTTTCAGTTCATGATGGCGGAAAATTTTGTTCATTCTGTAAACATTAAAACACTAATTTCTTTCAAATATTTCTAAAATCTAAATATGAATTGTTTTGAAAATTACATGAAGGTTACATTTATTGAATTAAAATTAAAAAAATTGTAAAAATTTATTTAATATATTAAATATATAAGGGTAAATATCATTTTGTAAAATATTTTCAATAAATAAGGTTTTGGGAGAAATCACATTTCCATTCGAAGTGATAAATTATGTCTTATTTTCTTAAAATATTATTCTCATTTATTTTAAGTACCAAAGAGTTAAAAATGGTACTATTACATGAAAATATCATGAATAAAAATAATAAATTAAAATTATATGGGTATATTAGGAAATTATGAAATGAAATAATTCAACTGGAATTCAAGAATAAAAAATCATGATGGAAATGAGATTGTGAAATAAAAAATTTCAATGATCATATTATTAATGTAAGAATTGGTCAATGAATCAATTATATGAATAAAACATAAATAAAAATTAAAATAGTGTAAAAAACATAACATAATGATATTTAATTACACATGTAATCTTATAATATCAATAAAAAGGTAGAATTTATATAACAAAATGAAAAGAAATTTAGATATGAATTTTTACGAGTTGGTAATTTTCACATGAAATTACTATAACAACCCTAGTCTTTATTACACATTTAAGAATTATTTATTACATTAAAATTTCACTTAATACAACCATGAATATTTATTGGTATAGTTTATTTGGGGCTTAAGAACATTACATGACAACCGAAATCCTAGAATACAACCTCTTTATTGAAAAATTCATTTATTTGACCACATCATTCCTTCATATAGAGAATTGCACAGGATAACCTGAGGAAATATGTAAGAAATGGATTGTATATAAATCCTAGTAAGGGAGTAAAAAAGGAATAACATGAATAATACACACATGTCAGTAAATTAGTATATCGATGGAGAACAAGAGAAACATGAACATAAAATCATGATATTGCATTATTATCGTATCATGGAAATGTGGAAACAAATTAAAACACTACTTCATAAAGATAAAGGAATTATGGAAACTGTTATAGTAAAATGGATGGAAAATATAACAAAAGTAATGATCTAAACCCCAGTCCCCATATGATGTATCAGGATACTAAACATTAACCAATGCATCAGATCTCTATCATGGCACATCCTTTATGAACATTTCATTCTCACGCATAAGTGTGCCACATAGGTCATATAACATGGATTCATTAAACATCATAATTTATTACAAAATAAAGGAATGTGGAATATATATACGATATTCTATAATCAATATGTATATTTTTATAAATTTGAATACCCTTTATAGATAAATTTTAATGGTATTCACTGCACCATGATTTTGGCATGGAAAATCACGGTGCAATTTCAACAGCATAACGACATCACTTGGGGATTCATAAAATGAGATCATGAGAAATAAGGGGACTCTAATAATTTATACATGAAATAGAAACTGTGGGGAAAAAGAATCATAATATCCCAACATATTAAATGGAGTTTGAGATTCATAATATAAGAAAAAATCTGGAATGGAAACAAGGAGAGATAAATCTCTTACAAAATTTCTGCATGGTAACAGGTGATAATGGGAGGGATTAATTAGAGTGAAATGTTAATCTCATAATTAAATAATAATAAGTGAAGTATGTATGAGGCCTTAAAATATACCCCATAATTTTTAAATGAATAAAATAAAATTGTATAACAATATAAGGAGACATCGACAAAAATAAGAAAGGAATGAAAGTGAGGATCCATTACTTGGATTTGTGATCAAAAAGGCTTGGACGATGACTCTTTAGAGAATTATGGTGACTTGGGAGGACTATATTTAGTGGATATTAGTGTGAGGGTTATATTAAAAGAGTTTTAGTTCAGAGTAATTGGTTTTTGTGTGGGTTTATATTGGAAAAGAGGGGGATTTCTTTAATATTTATGTTTTAGACAGTACACACAAAAATATTCATAAACAAAAACTAACCCAGGGTTTTTCCCATTCTTTATAGAGAATGAAAGTGAAAAATAAAATTTTATTAGGACATAGGACTAATATAATAAAATATAATCCTTCTTTATGTGGAGATGAGTCACACTATAACTGACATAAATTTAAAATCAAAAAATATATTATTCATTTTGGGGGATTCACTATGGAATTATAAAATAATTCAAATAAAAATAATATCACCAAATTTTAATTTTAAAACATATATTTGGTTGAATATAAATTTTCTGATATTTATTACATCAGTATTGGGTCATTATTATGTCATAAAAAACACTATAAATTTTTTTATTGTGTAACTTTTACTAAAAAATTCAACTATTTTAGAAATGTAATAAAAACTTTCTATTGGATAATGATGATGTCTTGATTCAAAAAATAATATTCATTTTATGTAAATAATTTTCCAAATATGTTAATTTTCACTTTAAATATGAGAATAGACATTTATTGAAAAAAAATTTATTTTAAAAAATACACTTTTGAAAACATAATAAAAATTTCACTTGACATTGTCAAAATAAAATAATAAATTATTATTAATAATTTTAATTTGATAATAATATATTATTAAAACATTAATTATTTCAAAAATTAATCGATTCTGTAAAATAACTTCTTTAATTAAAAAAATACACTTTTTGTTTTATCATATAAAACATTAACTCAAATAAAACTGACTTCCTAATCATTTATATAAAAATAATTGATATAATCATCATTTATGAATTTTATTTATAATATTATTAATAAAAAACATATTTTAATTTAATAATGTAAAAATTCTTGAAAATTACTATTTTTTCCTGAAATATCAATGTATCAAATTCATCATTTGTTATGAAAGTATATTACCATAAAAGATTCATGGAATAAAAATTTTGTTTATAGAAAGGGATTACACTATAAGTATATAATAACTTGTTACATAAACCCTTATAATAACCAACCAATACCTAAGGATAAGGTGTACAATGGTGATGGACTTTTGGGGAAGCTCTGATAACATCACTTGGGTGGTAGTCTTTATTAAATTAAACTTCACCCCTAGGAAATTACGTTCATGATAAACATGTTAACGCTCATCGTTGGATTAGTTTAGGGAAATGACTAGAAATGATATCTCCATCAAAAACTCTAATAAATGGGATTATATAGTGTGACCATACTAGATGAATCCATCACATCCTTTGTACGTTTCAAGAGGATTTCTTAAAACCCTATATTTATAGTTGTCATGTGATCACTATTCAAAATGAATATTATCAATAGTAAGGATACTTAATAGTCTTTTAATTCAAATTTGAAATATAAAATCAAAAGGAGTGCATGTGTTTTCTATATCCATAATACATTAAATTAAACGAATGGTGATTTTATTCACAATAATTTGGGTCCTTACAACCATCTCCCATTCAAAACATTCACCCCCAAAATTGTTTTTCACACATTAAAACACATGAGGGTAACTCTTCTTCATCTCCCCCTCCAGTTCCAACATTTCTTCTTCAAACATGTGATTTCTTCAAAACACCTTGGAATGGGGAAAATAATTTTTTAATATAAATATTTCTCTATGATCTAATATCTTCACTGGATTCTCCTCATAAGAGATATAATTATTCAGTAGTACCACCACTTTATTGCATACATGTGATGGGTTTTGTATATATATCCTTAAGAGTGATACATAGAATAGATCATGGACTTGAGATAGGTTCGGTTGGAGTGCTAGTGGATATGCCTCTACTCCGGTGTGATCAAGAATCTCTAAAGGGATGATGTACCTTGGAATAAGATTTCCCTTCCTAAAAAATCTCAATAATATATTTCATGGAGAAATGAGGAGGAATACCTTGTCCCTATAATCAAAATCGAGGTCACATCGATGATTATCAGCATAAATCTTTTGTCAACTTTTAGTATCTTGGATATGATACTAGATGGTCTTAACCCTCTCCACCATTTTATCAATAATTTCAGAACCTTGATGTTTTTGTTCAACAAAATCATCCCAACATGCCAATGTTCTGAACCTCTTCCCATAAAGGTATACATAAGGTACCATTTGGATGCTTGAATGGAAACAATTGTTTTAAAAGAAATCTACAAATAGAGGATGTTGGTAACATCCACCTTTGAAGTCCATTGAGATGGATCTCATCATTTCATCATGTTTCTAGATAGTCAAATCAGATTGGGAATTATTTAGAAGGTGATTGCCCTTCGTGAATATCAATTTAGTGTTCAGAGTATATAGGAGACTCTTCTAGAGTATATAGGCGAATCTTGGAACTTGATAGAACACAATCAATAGTGGTACTCCTTTAATTCTCACCACTTCTTTGATGTATATCCATTCTAGTTGATCCTATGAGAGATCATCTCAAGTCACATTGATGTGTGAAATCATTGTATGAAGATCCACCACAATCAAGATAGAATTGTTTCCTTCAGTTTTCATCAAAAGTACATTACAATGTCCATGGTGATGTTCTCCCATTTCCATGTTGACATGGGTAATGGTTTTATCACCCCATTATAACTAGGCCTCTTAGTCTTCACATGATGACATACTAGGAACATTGATGTATATTCAGCGATCTCCTTCTCCATGTTATCCAAAAAATAATTATCTCCGAGATCCAGATACATATTTGTGTTTCCTTAATTAATGGAGAAATTCACACTATGTGCATCATACAAAATTTCATTCTTTAACTCTGGATTTGTTGGAACACATATTCCTCACCAATATCTCACAATTCCCTCCTCTTTATCATTGATCTCTTAGTATTTCTATTTTTTGATAGCTATAACTTTATTCTAAATTCCCACATCATCCTTTTGAGCATCCTTTAACCTTTTTTGAGATAATATTGAGTAATAAATTATGAAAGGATTGATGAAGTGCCCTTATATTTAAATACCATGTCCATCATTACAAAATCTAAGAAGATTGTATCCTTTCCAATTTTTATCAAAGATAGATACACTCGGTTCTTTGTACATAGTGCATCATCCACCTTTTTTTCCCAGGGTGGCAGTGGTTTGAGTATTCATAATCCTTGAAGATATATAAACATCTTCATTGGTGAAGATTCATCTCTTTATATAATAATATATATTTGATAATCTGTGATTCATATATATTTCTCTCTTCTTCCTAGAGAGATAATACCACTATATTTTCAATGAAAAGATCAGAGATAACCATTCCAGATAATGCTTGAGATGTTTTTTTCTTGAATTTTCAACAACCATGAGTTATAGGAAATTAATTTTTAATTTTATATCAACAAACAACCCATTCTATTATTTAAGGCATCACTATATGTTACAAAAATATTTCCACATATTTTTAGTTTGATCACAAGGGTAGTGATAAGCATATTATTCAAATCTGTGAATAATTATTCACAATCGACATTCCATGAAATCTTCACTCCATTCCAAGTCAGATTGGTAAGAGGTTTTGAGAATCATGATAAATTTATCACAATTCAGAGGTAATATCCCTCTAACCCTAGGAATATGCGGATATTTGTCACAGATATCGGCCTCTCCATCACACAATTTTTTTTGGAAGGATCCACAAATATCACATTTTCTATGATGATATGTCCCAAGACTAAGACTTCCTTCCACTAGAACTCACAATTGTGGTACATGGAATAGAGATTATCTTTTTTGATGGTCTCTAGAATAGTTATCAGATGTTCTTCACGATCATTCTCTTTTTTGGAGTGTATTAGAATATCTTTTATTATGTCTACCACATATTGTCGTGGTAATCTATAAAGACTATTTTAATCAAGTCCATGATGATTTCTGGAGAATTAGTGATTCTAAAAAGAATTTTTATGAATTTATAGTTACCATACATTGTATGAAAATTATTCTTGGGGATATCCACCTCATTCAACCTTAAATTGTATTATACCGACTATAGATCCACTATGGAGAAGTATTGTACTCCACATAGCTAATTGAAGATGTAACAAATTTAGTGAAAATGATACTTTTTAATTATCTTGATTTTTTGATATCACTCTAATCATTGCTATGGAACATTGACCCATCCTTCTACTAGATGAAAAAGATTGTTACACCCCATGGTGAAGCACATGGTCATATAAACCCTTTATCCAGATTCCTTTGTAGTTGTTTCATTATCTCCTCATGCTCCACAAAAACCATTCTATATAGAGTCTTGGTAATTTTTAATGCCTTATATATAAGTTCAATCAAGAATTCAACATCTATTTTAGGAGGAAGACATGTCAATTTCCTGTGGAACACATCAGCAAACTCCCTCAAAATAGACATGTATTCAAGGATGGATCCTTCCTTAGAGTCAATAATCATGGAATGATACACATTCCCATAGGTAAGTAATATACATTCATGAGATAATGGTGCGAAAGTACATTCATCCTCCTCCTTGAAGTTGTATATAATCTGGGGTTGATTCAAACCATATAGAGACTTATTTCCCAATCACAACAATTTATGTTGGCTCTATATAGGGAAATCTAATCCATGCCAATAATTGCATCAAATTCCACCAAAGGGTGTATACTGAGGTTCACTGGGAAGTTTAATCCACAAATTGTGACATTGGTGGATTTTTATTCATGGGGTGCAATAATTTTACTATTCTCTATTTCCACAAAGATCTCAACATCCATTCATTATAGTATTGTTTTGATTGTTCTACTAATGTTTCAGGATATAAACGAATGCGTAGAACATGGGATGATAACTCTATCATAAATGTTTTGATTCAGGTTCTACATTATCATATATAGACTTAGATCTCAATATTTTTAAACTATTTATCACATAAATTGAAATGCAATGACTAAATAGATAAATTATAAATTACATTTATCTCTTTAAATTGTGAATTTTGAAGATTTGATCTATGTTTTCCGTGATGTACATCCTATCATATATTCCAAAGAGAATTTTTATAATCTCTTAATAATGGTTAGTACAAAGCTTAAAATTTTCCAAATCATATACCCCAGCAGTGTTGAACCAATAGTGTAGTAATTTCCATTCTCCTGTGCCAGTTCCTGTTTGAGCGTAGCTCAGTGCTATATTTTTGGGTTTTACCCATAGATACATCTATGTCAGAGCCACATTGACCTTTTAATATCTAGACAATAATATATTTTATTGATAAACAACATAATCTATACTTACCAAAATTTATGTATTATTTTCTTATACATAGTCTTATCACTAATGATTTCACAATAATAGGCTTTCCCTAATCCCAAACATAACAAAACATATTCTATGATACCAACTGTAAATCCCCTAGTCCTTATTAAACACTGAAACATGGTTCATTACAAACAAGAATCACTTAATACAACCCCAATGATTGAGTAGTCTAGTGTATATGGGGCTTACGAACATTATATTATGACTTAACACATAAAATACAACATCTTTATTTTAAACTTCTTTTACATGACTACATAATATCTTCGTACATAGAATTGTGTGGGATATCTTGATGAAATACATATGAAAAGGGTGAGATGTAATGCCCGGTAAGGGAGTGAACAAAGAATAACATGAATAATACAATACATTTTAGGAAATAGGCACATCAATGGAGAACATGATAAATATTAACATAAAGAAATGATATTTTTTGATTATCATAACATGGAAATGTGGCAACAACATAAAACATTGAATCATAATCATTAAAGAATTAGGTAATTCCCTATCTATATATGGTTAAAAAAATCCTAAAAGGAATCAGAAAAACCCACATAACAATATGACATATCATGATACTAAATATTACCCAATGCATGGGAGGTGTATTAGGGCACACACTTCATGAACATTTCAATATCATGCTTAAGTTTTCCCCATAAGTCATATGACTTGTAATAATTCATCATCATCCTTATCCAATGATAAAGGAATGTGTAATAAATATTTGAAAGTATATAAAAATATGTATATGTGAATTGATGTGAATACCCTTGATAGAGAAGTGGGAAGGAAATTCACCACATGATGATTTTGTTATGGAAAATAGTAGTGAAATTTCGATAGAATAATGACATGTAAGGACCAATATTTTACATGTAATTTTTTAAATTATATGTAATTATTAAGAGTCTAGAAAAATTTATGGCACGATGTTTCCAAGGCCCTATGTTCCCAGAATGAATTTCTGAACTTTTTTATTTATTTGTTTAGTAAACGTGTGAGCGGCATTTTCAATCTTTGGAACCAGTTCTCAGATTAAAAATCTGAGATCACTGTAAAATATGCAGCACTGGGATTCTCATAAGAAACGTTTTACTTTGACCACAATAGGTCTAGAAAAAAAAGGATAGTTTTTGTACAGTTAAATGAATAATAAAATAACAATGTAATTTTTTTCATTTTTTTCTCTTCCTCCAATGAACAAGTTGCGTTGGCGGGAACACCGACATGTCAATCCATTAATTGGATTGAATCCTCAATCATTGTAACATAAACATTTGAATTAGTAAGGTTCATTATTAAATGAACCTAATAAATTCCTAAAGGAATTACCCACCTCTTCTACCTCATATTTATAGGGAGCATGTGAAGGTTTATAAGAACTTCTTCACTAAGTGATGAAGATCTGGAAAAGTACCACGATGCCAACCGTATAGATGACAGAACTCATTCCAATGAGTAGTGATGAACACCACCGAATCAAAAACCAATAAACACCAACTCTTTTTCTAGTGCATATGTAATTCAAAGAATCATGAGTTAGAGATTTATCTTGTTTTGATTTCATGATTTTGTTGAATCTTATTCTCCCCTTATGTTATGAAGCTAAAGAAGAGGGCGCGAGCCAAACGAACAAGGCCCAGACCATCCTATACTTTTTTGATCTATGATTTCGTCATGTACATTGTACTCGGGTTGGACAGAACCTAGAGTTGAGGGTCAAGGAGAAAGGAGGGCGTTCTGGTGAGACCGTTGGTACCTTCGGATGGATAAAATGTCCACCAGAGCTCACTCGGTGACCTGTAGAAGACTGCTGGTGAAACAATAGCATGAAAACATCATTGAATGGAGCTGGAAGGTAACGACGACAGCTATAAATTGATGGTAGTTGAAGGAATGATGGAGTGCCATTGCGTGCCACCTCCAGAGAAGGTTGCAGCCTTAGCCGCGGCACACAGCAGCACGCTGCATAGGTCAGCCTCAGGTGGAGGTAGAGCGGTGCGTCGTCCCATGCCCTAGAGATGGTCATGGTACAAAACCATGGAGGTGGAGGAGGGACCCACCCCGTTGATTCTTGAGGTGACCAGGTGGTTTCATGTTGCGTCGCCGCTACGTTACCCATATGACTTAGTCATTCCGAAGAATGGGGGGATCAGTCTCCCTAGTGGAAGCTAGGGCTGGCCCCAGCAACGGGTCGTGCCGCTTCGTGGGTTGAGCCACCCAAGACGAGTAGGTTGTGCTCCTTCATAGAACAGACTACACGAGCCGAGAGGGAAGTACCCCTTCGTGGGCTGGGTCATGAGAGGCTAGCGGTCCATGACCCTTTGTGGGTCGGGCCACACAAGCCCAGCAGGTTGAGATCCTCCGTGAGCCGGGTCGCACCACCTTGGCGGGACATGCCAGTCTGCAGCCCTTCCAAACAGGAATGGTCTAGGCCGGTTCGTGTTAGGGTAGGAGAGACCCCAACTGGGTCGGGCCGGGTCGGTCCAACCAGGTCAGACTACACTCGGACCCTACCAGGCCCATTTTTTCTTAAAGGGAAATAACTTGTAAACCAGTCATCCGTTTGAAAAATAGTCTATGGAACTGGAAGCCTTGGAATGAGACGGTTCATTTGGTATAATCCACTTGAGTATTTCGGAAAGCTGGGGTATGGATGGGATGGATCGAACTCGAATCCATCTATGTCCTCGATACTAAAACTCTTATAAGTCATAGACCGAGCATCCGATTGACGCGTCGTCTGTCTCTTTGGAACCCTTACGAAATGGATGTCCCTTGGGTTACTTCATTGAGGAACTTGGTGGTGATGGAGGTATGAATGTGGGCTTTAGGATCAGATCCTTCTAGAATCAAGCATTCTTAGTGTGGGAATCTATTAGCTGACTGTAATGTGAATAAAGAACATTGATCCTATGTGGGTCAGCATCTATCGATCATATGTGGATCATTGATTAGAGATCCTGTGTTGGTTAGAATCTATTGATCATATGTTGGTCAATTCCTAGAAATACCATGTGGATTAGCATCTATCGATCCTATGTGGGTCTATAGTAGAGCCTCTCAACAGAATAATATGATGTAGATTTACGACTAATCATCTGTACTTCTGTACTTGAGTCATATACCTGGTGTGAGTTGATTCTTTTACCTTAGTGGTGTTACCTTTGTGGTGTTACTTTTGTGGTAATTTTACCTTCATGGTGTTACCTTTAGGGTGTTACCTTTTTGGTACTCTTACCTTTGTGGTGTCACTATTGTGGTGTTACCTTCGAAGTATTATTTTCTAATAGATCAGTTGTGAAAATGGATTAAATGTTGGATCCTTTTTATTCCTCATGTATGAAAGAGTATATTTTGATGACATTGGTATATGTATGGGAATTTACCTAAGTAGAGTTGATGACATATTCGTGCTTCATGATAGTGGTCTTGTTTTGTGGTTTTTTCATTGTGGAACTCTGGGATACCTTTCGGGGTCTTGGGGCCCCAACTAAGTATTGATATACTCACCCATGCTTGGTCTATGCCTGCATCTTGTAGTGTCTTGTCAAGACGACTGATAGCATTGATCGAGGATGAGCAATCTAGGACTAGATGGTGCTTAGAGGTGGACCATTTTATGTGATGTGACATAGTAACTGCTGATCGTGATATGTACCTACCATTCATGTAGGATCCTCATTGGACAACCCAGGAGTTGTTTTCTCTTTCTAGTTGTACTTGTACTTTTCAGTTGGGCTTGTATTCCGACCCCTTTACATTCAGTACACTTTTTACTATAGCTATTTACATCATGGTTGTATCTTATTATGTTCTTGGATTGTATGTTTATATAGGTTTAAAGGAAATTCCTTCTCGTTATAAAGATACGCCTTTCTGGTTCTAGTCTCCATCTCCTGGCCTATAGAAGGCGGGCTTGGGGTAGTCACGACGTGGGCCTCGGGGGATGGGTTGTGACATGACATTACACGGGGATTAATTAAATGGCATAATGAAATATAAAGGGTTAAATCATCATTTAGACATTAAATGGGATTTAAGGGGATCCTGGATAAAAATATCTCAAAATATAAAATTGAATTTGAGATGCATAATATAAGAGAAATGTCTGAATAGAAATGTGGAGAGATAAAACACTTATTGAATTTTGACTTGGTAATAGGTGTACATGGAAGGTATTAAATAGAGTGAAAGGTGTATATCATCATTAAAAAATAATAAAACAAGTATGGGTGAGCTGTAGAAACATACCCCATCATTTGTAATTGAGAAAAATAAATTTGTATAACAATATAAGGAAACATGGACAAAAATGAGAAAGGATGGATTGTGAGGATCCCTTACTTGGATGTGTGATCCCAATGGCCTGGTGTAGGCCTCTTGGGAGCTTGGGGGTTCCTTGAAAGGAAATTCTGTACTATAGAGAATATTTAGGAAGAGATTCAATGATTTTGCATGAAGAGTAATGTGTTCTTGTGGATGTTTATATAGGAATGGGCGGGGATTTATTTATTATCTAGTTTTTGGATACTAAAATGTAAAATATTCAAATCTATAATCCAACCCATGTTGTTTGCCCATGATTTCTAGACAAGATGAGTGGAAAAAAATTTATATGTCAAAGGGCCGAATACATTAAAATATTATCTATTCTTATGTAGAGGTGAGTCGCACCCTAAAGGAAATGAATTTTAAATCATAAAATATATTATTCATTTTAGATGATTCACTAAGGTATTATAAAAAAATTCAAATAAAACTAACATCACATTATGTTAAAGTTCAAACATAGAATTGGTCAAATATAAATTTTATTGTATTTATTACATCACCATTAGGTCATTATGATCTTATTAAACACACTATAGATTTATATATTATTTAATTTTTACCCAAAAAATTTTCTCTCAAAGAAAATTATGAATAATTCATCATTGGATTCTTTCAACATCCCTATTCTAAATATAATCTTCATTTTCAATAAATAAATTTAAAAATATGTGATTTCTAACTTATAAAATAAGAACTAGTATTTTTTAAAAATTAACAGGTTTTGACAGAAACTGTTTTTAAACCATAATAAAATTTACACCTGACTTAATAAAAATTAGATAATAATTCATTATTAATAAAATTAATTTGATAATAATATTTTTATAAAATATTAAATATTTAAAAAATCATTAATTCTGTATACTAAATTATTAAATTAAAAAAATAAATCTTTTGTTTTATCATATAAAAATAGACCTCCTATTAAACTAATTTTCTTGTCATTTATAGACAATGAATTGATATAATCATCATTTATAAGAATTTATTTATAATATTATTAATAAAAAACATAGTTTAATATAATAATGTATTTTTTTTTAAATTTTTATTTGTACCTAAAATATCAAGTTATCAAATTCATCAATTTAAAAAATACTATTCCTATAAAAGAATTGTTGGAATAAGAATTTTATTTATAGAAAGGGATTACACAATACATAACTACTAGCTTTTTACATAACCCCTTATAACACCAGCATAAGACCTAAATGTAAGTTTTGTGATTGTGACAATCTCTTAGGGAAGATCGGATGACATCCCATGGGTGGTAATCTCTATTAACTACAGCTTATCCCCTAGGAAATTTCATTCAAGATTAATGTGTTAAATCTCATCTTGGTCTTGATTTAGAAAGAAGAACAAAAATCCTATCTCCCTCAGATGCTCTGATAAATGGAATCAAAAGGTACAATCATACTGGTTGAGGCCATCACTTCTTTTTTCTTTTTCAAAATGATTTGATAAAACCCTATATTTATACTACTCTAGTGATCACTATTCAATGACTTTTTTATAAATGGAAATGATACAAAATAGTAATTCAATTCCAAATGGATATAATAATACAATAGAGTTCTTGTGTTTTTTATATCGAAAATAAATTAAATAAAAAGAAAGACAATTTTATTCATAATAGTTTTGTTCGTTACAATAATCCTGGATAAAATAATTAAAATAAAAACACAAAAGACATTGAATTATTTATAAATGATGATATAATAGTCATATGATCATTATATACCCCAAATTAATGTAATTAGGTTCATAACCTTACAGTACTCCTCAATAAAATGAAATTGAGATGAAATCCATTACAAAGATCACATCATTGATTCACATATTAATAAATAAATCGATTATCTGTATAAAATTTAAATCCACAAAAACGGGTAAGAAAAAATAATAATCAATGATCACCATACACATGGTCATAGCCTGCAACAATCAATGAAGTATAAATTTAACTCATTGAATGGAAATGAAGTTAAAAATCTTACAGATCACACTTAATTTGAGTTAAAAATGATTAATAATCTTTTATAGTGGTTTTAAACATGTTATTTACTCTTTATAGAATGATATTTATATTTTTAAAACCATAAAAATTCCTTTTATATCATCTTATCAACCATTTTTTAATTATCTATAATTATTTTCATTATTTTAAGTGTCAATTTACCTGTTTTATAATTCATTATTTTTCTAGAATGATTTGATTATTTTAGATATATTATTTTAGCATAATATATAGAATAATAAAAATTACATAATTATTATATTTTTACACGAATTTTACTTTTAAAACCAATCATAAAAGATAGTTATGAAAAAAAACAAGGTCGTAATCATGGAGAGAGTATGCATTATGTACGCATGTGTAATGTTTCCATTTTTCATTGATCATTATGGAAATGAGGTAATTAATAAATTATATTTTCTTAGTGATAATAGTTTCATATATAATGAATTATTTCATCAAATATACTTATATATATAGTCCACGTGGCATGGTTATGAAAAGAGAGCCACATTTCATCATGAATGCGGTATTCCATACCTATAAAAACAGTGTTAGAATTTTTCACTGAAAGATAAAATTGATATATTATATATATATAATGAAAAATATGAAATTAATATAATAATTATTTCATTTATATACCATATATTCATTAAATTTTACATAATTACTTTTAATGTAAATAGTAAATGAAAAACAAATCACATCGCTTCATGAGGAGGTAGTCCTCCTTAAAAGGAGTGACATTATTATATCCGCTATGGAATTGAACATAAAAATGTATATATGATATAATGAATAAAATGGGTATGAATATGTTATAAATATAAAATATATTTTTTATATGAATCATTATACCCAATCATGTGAGGTGGTAATGACAAAACGAGGCGGTAGTCTACTATACTCACGAACTATGATTTTGTTAGAAATTTGAGAGAGGGGGATGTTTTTTAAGGTCCTGAACTAAAAATAAATACATATAAGTAGATTAATGACACTTTGGTATTTATATCATCCTGATTTAATAAAAATATAATTAAGTGGATGTAGAAATAATATAAAAATACATGTTAAAGAATGTTACCGCTTCTTCTTGTATCCTCCTTTAGGTTTTCACCAAAGGCCATGATAGGTTGTATTTATTCCAAAAATATGGATTAAAGGTTGATATTAGGGAAATAGATGATTTATTTTTGTCAATATTGTTTGAAAAAAAAGAGTGTGAAGATGTGAAGAAGTGAGGGGAGAGGGTGACCTTTTATAAATGAGGCAAGTGGCACAATTCTAATTTTTTTAAAATATCAAATAATTCCACAATTATTATCATGAAAAGTCTAAAAATAGTTAATTTTGTTTTTAATAATAGATCATTTTGGAATATTTCTAATTTATGGGTGTTGTACATTTTTTGGGTCATTTTTATCCCCTATTTTTTAACCCCATGGTAAATCCATGTTTACCTTAACCGTGGAAAATAATATTTATAGTTTTAAAGATTAATTTTTGGAAAAAAGTAATTTGACCGTATCAAAAAAATAAAAATTATCTTGATTCCATGTAATTATTCCATTTTCTCAAATTCAATTCACTAAAGTTAAAAAATATAATTTAAAATTAATATTGTAGAGGTGATGAGAAATCATGTTTTCCATGAAAAATTGATCAAACATTTACAATGCATTTATATCACAATAAAAAATGAATATTATAAAATGAAATAAATTAGATGATTATATATATATTTTAACATGGTTTACTTTGAAACCAATTTAAAATATTATATATTCTTATAAATTAATTAAAATAAATATAGTTTTTAATTAAAATTCATTATTTCCCAATATATATAATAAATGGAATATTTTTTATAAGTACAAAAAAATCACCCTAGACAAATTTTTATATTATGATTTGAAAAATAATTTATATAATTTATAATAAATTTTATAGATTTGGTTCAAATTATTTTTTTGTTATGTGCGTGAAGCGCGACAGATCCTCTTTTTAAGAAAAATACAAATTTTCAAAAAATAGTTCTTTTACTTTCTAATTATTTTTATTTTATTTATACTAAATTTATAACAATAATATTAATATATATTTTTTACTATTTATACCCACTAATTTAATGGCTAGTTTATAATTTTATTCTATATTAAAATCAATTTATACTTGACGTTGCATATTCTGTAAGCTATCTAAGAACATAAATTTTAAAAAAATTTTTGTGGGTAGTTTATGATAAATATTTCACATCACATACACAATGAAATAAAATTATATAATTTTATAATTTTATGGTGTCACAATATACCCAAAATAAATAAACTATTTCCCCATAATTTAATCCCAATCTCATAAATTCAATGTATGACATTTGGAAATACCATTGTCACAAACCCCACATCATGATATGTGATGAAAAAACATCTTCTTAATAAGAGATAAAGGGAAGTAAAAAAGATCATATAGAATAAAAACACTTGCTTAATTAGTAGGATAACAAAATAATCATGTAAATATATGGATAAGGAAGAAAATCTTACATATTTATAGAGAGTTATTGAGGTTATTTAGCCTAAGTAAGGGAATGATCAATGGAAATTCAAAGGCCTAAAAACAGAAATATTTGATTTTTGTAAAGTCTATGTGGTTCGTCAAATATTAATTTAATTGGTAAAATGTATTTTTTTCAATATCATTTTTTAACTTTTTGGAATTATATTACTATGTAACACTATAAGGAACTATATCTACTAGATATATTTCTATTTCATAAGAATAATTTCATCCTTTATTTGTGGTTTAATAAATAAAAAATTCACTACTTACCCCATGAAATGAATATCATAAAGTTATTTTTTTGTATGAACCACTAATAATCTCGTTTAATATATTAGATGATCTATAAATCCCAATAATTCATTCCCTCTATATCTAACTATTTCCTAAAACCATTATTTTTAAAACATGTTATCCAAAATTGTTACTCTATAAACATCAAATGTAACATCACTGGTTTATAATTATTCTTCATGAAATTATTTAACAAAACATATTTTAACTAGGACATCAGGTAGGCCAGTATTAGGCTCCAAATAATTATTTTCAGTCATTTATGGGTAAAAACACCACTACTATACTGGATGTTATGAGTTGTTACCCAATATGCGATTTATCATTTCTCTAAACTATATTAACATAATTCTTATAATTTATCTTAAAATTATGATGAAAATAATTTAAATAAAAGTATTTATTAAATAATTTTATTCATAAGGATTTTAGTACAACTATTTTTTTGAAAAATAAAATGAATTTAATTTGACAATATTTACAATGTCATTAATTAACATACTATTCCTAATGACTGCCAATTAAATTAAAATTATGTATATACAATGTAAAGAAAATATTTCTAAAAGGATTTTTCCATTAAAATATTTAGTAAATAACAATTTCCCCCAAAATAATTATAATCTTTGTATACTCTAATTGTATATAACCTAAAAGTGGGGTTTAACACATAGAACATATGGTCAATCTAAAACACATAAACACATTATGGTATCTTGAAATATTAATTTAATGAGGACATATATAGTTCCAACATTTATCAGAATCCTTGTATTTTTTATGATTATTATAACTAAAATACCATTTGAAAGAATGATTCTTTAATTTAATTCTAGAATGCTGATATATAAAAACTTCATCTATTTTATTTCTATGTATGTTCTTCATGCTCAATTAAAACATGATTCTTTTAGCTACCATCAATTTAATAAAACCAAAATGTATATGTTAGTAATTATAATCATAGTATGAAAAATATATAATCATCTATAGAATATTTAAATGATGAAACATAGTTTAAAATATAAGTGACATGATATTTTACCATGGATATTCATTGTTATCATTTATTCAAATCCTTCATAATATTTTATAAATAATATGAAAATTATCACAAGATTATCTTCTAGTTGTGTCAAACTAGGTGTCCATTAAGACCCATTTTTATGCACCAGGTGACAATTCGGTCAAGAACAATGAACCATTTTCACAGTAATTACCCCTAGGTATATTTGTAATAGAACCACACTAACCTATAGTATCAAGAAAGTGGCATATTTCCAGAAAAAATAACAAAAATATATACAATAGGAAAACATTATAATGTTCTTATATACTTATCCTCAAAGTGTATAATAGGGATATGAGCCATAATCTATGTAAAACTCAATCTAGTTCCCATGTTTTCGACAAAACATCCTCTAGTACCAATAGAAGTAACCCCGACCATAACATCTCATACCAAGTTCCTACTTTAATATAATGGAATTAAATACAAGGAATCACATAACGAAAGATGAAGTAGTTTATTAATTATGTTATACTAGATACAAACATGATTCCAATATTAAATTTGATTATAAAAATTACAACATAATTTTTTTTTCAGGAATATCAATATTCCCTCTAGAATATTCTTGTATATCTTTTTTGTACAGTTCGCATATTAGAAGTAAAGGAAACCAAATAAGGGCAAAAAAATATGATTAATGGTTAAATATAGTGGAAAATATCAAGAATATATGACCATAATCAACATGTCTAGGCAAATTAGTTAGAAAAATTTCTTTTTAAATAATTTTTCTAGAATAATAAATATGTAATTCTAAATAACTAAAAACACATTATATTTAATTAATAACATTACGATCATATATGGATAATGAATAATCAATATAGAAATTTGAATAACTAAAAACACACATAATTTGGTCTATAATTGAGAATTAAATGCATCCATATATAATACATTGTAAAAATATCATAGAAAATAATAACTAAATTCTGAATGAAGCACATGATTAAATATTGGACGTCATGTTACCTAACAATATGATAACTCTACTATGAATAATTATCTTTATGATTGTTTAAAAATGTGGGGTTAAATAACATTTATCTGAGTATATAAAAATGATTCATCTAATGAGACTAATGATGCATTGAATTACTATCAATAACTATTTCCCAACAGTGTCTTTCATGTCCAAATAATTTCTCATATATCAAGTAATCGATTCAATTCATAAAATTTTTCTTAATCATAAAAGATGTATATTGATTAATGAATCCATATTTATCAACAATTAAAAAATAAACTAATTAATTTCCATGTAGAATACCATATGTAAAAATAATATATGGTTTAAGCAATAAAAATATCCATGATAAATAATATGTATTTTTATTGGATGTATAATGACTGATGATAATTGGGAAGTGAACATTTCAGGGGAATGTTATTGACTGCAGAAATTAATCATGGTATTAAATGTCAATATCATCCTTGGTAAAATCATTATAAACAATCCAGTGGGAGAGTAAGAATGGAATACGTACAATATATCCTCATAGTATTACTTTTAAAATGAAGGGTTATTTCCATTCATGAATAGAAATACCATAAATAATATTTAAAATCAATCAGTAGAAAAATATCCTTTTCATTTTGAAAATATAATTTAAAACATCACTAAATATATTTTGAAATATAGTTTTGTTAAAATAACCTTTTAATAATATAAAATAATCTTTAAAACCTTTGAGTGGTCTTGATGGTTAGAAAAAATATATTCTTTGTGTGCACTTTAAAACAAAGACCACTTTTACTTTTTTCTGTAAAATCTAAATTATATTTTTTTAAATAAATATGACTATTTAAGTCAAAAATTTTGTAAAAATTCAAAATGGTTAAAAATATCATTAATAAGAAATGTATAAATGGGAAAAATTTCGAAAACATTTTTAGAAAATATCATTTTAATAGAATAACATATTTGACCAAAGAGTGAAACATGGTATTGTTTTCTATAAAAAAATTTCCTAGTTTTTTCAAAAACTAAAGATTGTAAAAAGGAAATATTATAATTAGTTTCATGAATAACCATAGTATGATAATGATAAATGTTTCTATTGGTAAATGATAAAATTGTTTTCTTTTAATTTATATTCAAGAATAAAAAATCATGATGATAATGAGATTGTGAAATAAACCATTACAATGATCATAATGTTAAAGCAAGAATTACTAAATGGACCAATTATATGTATCATATATGAATCCACGAAACACATGTTTAAATGATAAATAATATAATAAAAATTGATTATACACATAATCATATAATATCAATGACAATAAAGAAATAATATAGCCTAGTGAAACGAAATCATGATGTCAAATTCTTTACAAGTTCGTAATTTTCACGTCAAATCCCCATAGATTAAATAAATCAAATAAAAATTTAAAATAACATGAACTGTTATTAAATAAAAATATAATAATTCAGGGGGAAATATATACACCATATAGAATAAATTAGTTTTATAACAATACAATATTCAAAAATTAAAAGAAATTGTGATAACATCCCCTACAAAGATGTTATCCTTAATAGGGGGATTCATCAATGAATCGATTATGCATATCAAAATTAAAATCAATATAAAAAAGTGTTAATAAAATGTAAAATGATCATTTCTCATTGATCCCAATATCTTATAATTACATAATCAATGAAGTATAATTTTATCTAGATGAATGATAATTTAGTTCTGAAATCGTTTACCTCATTCTTCCTTTTGGTTGAATGTGATTTATTCTCTGCTGTAATGGGTTTAAAAAATTTAGTAAAAATTTAAATAACTTTATTAATATTTATAATATCATATTTTATCTTTTTACAACATATTATCAAGATACAATTAATTATATTTCATTATTTTCTTTTGTATTGGGTGTTAATTACTTTATTCTCTCATTCATTCTTTGTCATGAAAGATGCAGTTCTTGTGAAAATTATATAGTTATATAATATAAAAAATAATAATCATAGAATAATAATAATATTTTGATATAATATTAATTTTAAAAATAATCATGAAATATTGTTATGAATTATAGATTATGTTACAATTATAGAGATGATAGCCCATACATACGCATGAGTAACCTTTCCAATTTTCAATGATCATTATGAAAATAAGGGAAGTAATATTTTATCTTTAAAGAAAGATAATTATATCATTTTTTATTTATTTATTTATACTTATATACACCATCCAAGATTTTTGGTTATGAAAAAATAGTGATATCACTTCATGAAGGTGATATTATAGACGTACACCTACAATATTAGAATTTTTCAATGTAAAAGATAATAATATACTTTTCATTAATAGTAATCAATATGAAATTAATATTATTATTATTTTATATATATGACTTATATTAATGAACATTATCTTTATTAAATACCTTGTAATTTATTATTGAATACCAAACCACATCAACACTCGAGGATGTAGTCAACTATATAGATGGGAGATGTGGTCAAATGTCATACTTAATGTGATTTTTATAAGGTATATATGATATAATGAATCAATATGTATAATTAGGTTATAAATAATATATATATAAATATGTATATATATTCCATCATCATACCCAACCACGATAGTTGGTAATGGAAAAAGGAAAGTCATATATTCGCAACGTTGTAGTCCATCATACAGACAAATAATGATTTCTTAAACCATTTGAATGTAGTGGATATGGTTTTATTCCATTAAAATTACATAAAAACATATATTTATATTTAAGATATTCAGGATATTAAATCATTATTCATAATATGAATTGAATTAGGTGAATAATGAAATAATATAGAAACGCTTGTTGAAGAACGTTACCTTATCATTGGGTATCCGGTTTAGGTTTGTATCAAATGCCTTACAGAGATGGATTTATGTCCAAAATAAGGATTATATGATTAGAGTAGGGATGTTTGGATGTTATTTGGGTAAGTATTTTCTGAAACAAAATTGTCTGATTATTTGAATATGAGAGGATGTGGGTGACCTTTTATATGTGAGGTGAGTCGAATACTATTTATTTTTTGAATAGATTCAATCATGCCCCTTTTTTCCAAAAAAAGCCAAAAAAAGTTATTTCTAGAACAGAGAAGATATAATTTGAAACTATGAATGGAAAATGGGTTTGAAAAAAATGGTGATCCATTTTTAATAATTATCTATTTATTTTAACCCCTTTTAAATCAATTTTTTACCATAACAAAGGTAACTATTTTTTATGGTGTTAACTATTCATTTTAGTAAAAAATTAATGTTAACATATTTGATAAACTAAAGAAGGATTATTCTAATTATGGAATCCTTTTTTAAAAATTCAATTCACAAATCTGGAAAAAATTATTTTATATTTAATTTCACAGAAGCGATGAGAAAGCTGGTTTTCAATGAGAAAATGTATGAAAGTTTACAAATTTTTTAAATAAATTGTAAGAGATTATATAATAGTAATATAATATTAATTTTAAATAATTTTAAAATTTTATTTTATTCAAAAAAGAAATTCAAAATGAATTATTTCAAATTTAATTTTGCATTTTTTATTATTCATTACTAATATAATTATTTTATAAAAATTCCAAAATATCACCCCAAGAAAATTGTGATATGATAATTTCAAAAAATAAATTTATTTTCCCATTTTTTTTCAAGTTTTAAAAAATTAATTTTATTTTATGTTCTCAATGTGCAACTAAACCTCATTTTATAAAAATAGTGTTTTTCTCAGAAAAAATTTCATTTCATTTAAAATGATTTTTACTTTATTTTCAATAAATTGATAACCATAATATTTATATATTAGTTAGTAATATTAAAACCCAATACATTAAAAGAATCTTTTTAATGATTTAATATATTATCATTCATTTATACTCGGGGAAGCATATTCCATAAGCTGTCAAAGAGCTTAAATATAATGAAATATATTTCACAGGTTCGTTATGCATAGTGTTGTATATCACATAAAATATTGAAAAAATGTATATTATTTTATAATTCCATGTTTTTTCACATGGAACATAAAATATAATATGATTGTATTCATAATGAATTTGAACATACTTGGTTAAAACAATCATTGGATAATTTTTTAATATATTCCCCTATAAATGAGTTTTTATGAAAAATAAATAATGTGGAATTAAACTATTAAAAATTTCATTTCAAAAAATATGTAATAAATTTATAATTAAAAATTTACTAATGATACAATATATATAAATAATGATAAGATCATTTGAAGGATAAAAGGATTTTTTTAGAAACAACATATAAAAATGGATTCATTTCATTCGATTTTATTTAATTAATATAGTATTTAATAGTGAATCATTTCAATTAAAATTAATTATCAAATAAATAACTATTATAATAAAAGTATATATAATTATTTTTAACTATGCATATAGATAATATAACATCAACCTATACATAGACAATTATTTCCTTGAAAAATAATTTATATACACGATAAACAATACTATTTTTAAGGTAAATTATGAAAATATTTTGATTTTAATTTGATAAAATGGATTAAATATATGGAATAAATTTAATTTACATATTTTTTATTAATTCTGAATTACTTTTTATAATTAATAGTAGAAACAGTAGAAATTAATTTTCATGATTATGGTTAAAATTGGATTTTGTGTGTTATACATGCTATTGTTAAAATTAGTTTTTCACACTCATATAATTTTAATTTGATAAATTATATGTAATATTTATAATAGTTGGGTCCAATTGGGGTGATAATTCTATTTTTTTATTTTTATGGAAAAATAACCTAGGGTCAAAAAGTTAATTATATTGTGAATATTCAAATAGTAGAAGTAGCCATCCTTAGATATAATGAAATTAACATGCTAAATATGTTTTTTTAGTATTGTAGGTGTTGATAAAATTTAAATCCAACTAAACACAATTTTTATCATTTTTAAGGAACATTGATTGAATGTGATGTTTTATTGTTGAATAGTTTTTGGTATTTTGAAAAATGCCACTCCTCCTTAATTAAAAAAGGGCACTCCATCCCCTAAATTCATCAAAAATATGAAGCTACATTTCTCAAACAAACCCCACAAAAATATTGTCCCAACATCTTTAGACACAATATATCGATTAGTTTATTTCCAAAGAAAAATACCCTAGGTTTGTTAGTAGTATATCCAAAAGAGGTACTTCTAGGAAAAGTAAATTGTGTTCACTACGTTTTTTCTTAATTACATATTCATTTACTACTATAAATTATGTCATAAAAGTTTCAACAGAATAAAAACAAAACCTACAGTATATTTTCAGGACATTCTATTGCTGGAATAAAAATTATTTATCACACTCTCTGTTAAATGTAAAATAAAATCATCGCATCTTTGTACGATGGACTTCCATTTCATGGATTGATATAATAAGTTTTCCATCACTAAACTACATGGGTAGTCATAATTATGAAAATAATAAAAATATATGATACCCATGACATGATATTAAATCTATAAAACTGATATATCATCCCCTTTCATATCCTTTCACCCTTTAAGAAAATGATAATGCCTCTAATGCTAACGTACAACCAACTCTCTCCATGAAGCGATGTGATTCATATTCTTGTAAAAAATTCCGGAATGGTTCAAAAAAGATATATAATAAATAAATTTTATATGTTTAAAATTAATATAATTCCATATATTATGTTCTTGTATTTAATTCAATAGAACCATAAAATCCATGACAAAACATGAAAGATAAAATGAAGTAGATAACACTATAAACAATTGTAATAATTGTATTTTATCAAATAATCGGATATAAGTTATTATAAAAGGATAATATAGGATATTATATGTATTAATATAATTATGGTAAAAATTAATTACATTATTATAAAAATTATATTAAAGGTCTAAAAACATTATACTAAAGAGAAGTACGTTTTATGGGATTTCATCAAAATTTACACTCTATTGAGATATATTATGTTACTATAAACCTATTCATGTTTATGTGGTGTAAATATTAACCCTTTAATATATTTAACATGATTACAAATTTGTTCATGATGATATAAGATTCAATTAAAGTCGATTATTTCAAATGGATAAATGTTAAATGTTAACAAATAGGTGAGTATATATTTAAAAATCTCACTTCCTTTTGGGGTTTTATTTTTTTATGAAGGAATATTACCATTTATCTTTTAGTACCTCCAATAATTGTCTTATCCAAAAAATTATAACGGATTTTACAAATTTTTTTTAAAAAAAATTCGTCTATTTGGTACATAATCCCAAAAATGAATTGTTTATAAAAAAAATAATATTATTTAACTTATAATTCATTAGTTTTTTCCTAAAAGTTCATATATTTACTCTAATTATTTATTAAGGATTTTTTGTCCTTGAATTTTAAAAAGTTTTTGAATGCACTATTTATTATTATTTTTGAATGATATCTTTTTTAATTTCTTTATGAAAATTAAAAAGGAATGTTTTTTATAACTCATACGGTGATAACATATATCCTTAACTACAAAAAAAAATATTAATAAAAAATTAGATTACTAAATAAAATTGCAATGTGATTATAATAAAAATTTTTTTTAATAAAAATATTATTTTAATGTTTCACTTATATTCCCATTATTATTTGAAAGGATATTTTTTTATTATAAAACCTATATTCATAGTGAACTGATTATCATCTCTTATCTTGTGTTATTTTAATTGTTGTTATCTTCTCATTAAACATTATGTTTCTTGTGATAATTGGAAATTAAATTCTAGATAAATATCCATATTTTTTTATCATGGAAATTATTATTTCTTAATCCATATGTTATTTTATATATTATTTTTTACATAGAATTTTATTTTATTGATTATGAAAATTTTGTAATTCCATATTAATTATTCAACACTAAAATTTACAAAAAATAATTATTTCTCATGAATTAAATTGATCATTCTATATATGATAAATTATTTGGAATTACAATAATGGGAGGGGAACAAAATTATACACCCCTTGATAAACTGACAATATCATAAAACAAATTAGTTGGACAAATTATATTGGGAATACCCATAGTTATATATTATCTTAGTGCATGGTATTGATGGTATAAATTCCATGATGTATGATATCATGATGTAAAATATTATGAATTCATATTATTAAGAATTATGTTATTGTTATAGATGATATTTTTTAATTAATATTATCCATAGATGAATTCCTTGAACATGTTATTGATTTAATGGTATGTGTTTTCAGCTATTACTATGCCATAATGATTATACCTTATTTAATCGTAATAGTTTCCATATTACATGAACCGTACTAGGAATCTAAGACCACCCTTATTTTGATTCCCTCCCCTAAGATGTGAATAACACATTGAATGAGTTCAATGATAATGAATGACTTAGATCAATATGTTATATATTTTACAGCAAATTTAAAATGATAATCATATATATATTTGGCTCTCCATGGATTTTAATTTGATCAGTTCATCAAGATTTAACCTATATTGTCTACTCCGTTACAAATAGGTATACATTTTCTCTCTGTTAATGGAGTCAGAGTTATTACCATTGGTACCAGAGTTAGTTTTACTTGAAATCGTGGGATGTAGATTTAGGAAAATAGTTATTAGGGAACATAACCATATGATATAACGTGATGATATGACGTCTTGGGGAATAATATATGAAATTTTATATTATGAAGAGATTATGTGGGTTTTCTTAATAATATATCCATGTACAAATAATAAACGTTTATGTGGTTTTAGAATAGTTGTACCTAGGGGTAATATGTCCAAATAGAGCGTATTAAAATTTGACTAAACTCTCAGCTAGTGCATGAAAAAATACCTTATTATATACCTATATTGATATGATGAAAGTATATTAGTAGGTTAATTCATAATTCTAAAAACTATTTGGAATTATTGGATTATATTTTTATGATTTGATGATATTACTAAAGAAACCAAGTTATTTATTTCGATATTAATAATGAATTAGTTATTTAATTATGTTATGTGTTATACAATAGTTTGAATTATTTGTTATTATTTAAAATTAATAAGGAAATAAGATAATTTTATTTTTTTAATTATACAGAAATGGAAGGTGGAAGATTGAATGGTATCAATATCTATAGTTAATGTGGAAATTTCCATGTTGATCAAGCTATTACAGCTAGTATTGGAACTAAAAAAATCATGCCTATATTTTGGTATTGTAATCAAATTATAACAAATAACCATTCCTATAGGGACTAAAAAATTGTTCTATATCAAGATTCTCTGATTATGGATTACGTTATGCGATATAATCCCCCATCATTTAGTGGGTCCACAAATCAAGTGGTAGATGATAAATGGACTAAGTCCCTAGAAACGATATTTTAGGACATGGGATGTGATGAAATGGAAATGGTTATACTTATGACAATCATTTCCAAAGGTGTTATTAGATAATGGTGGTCAAGGATCTAAAATAATATATAGAAATAGGACATTTAACATTACGAATTTATATATTTTAATAAAATATTGATTAAAAAATATGCCCCTCGTGAGAAACGAACTCAAAAAAAGTGAATGTTAACCATCTTAAAGAAAAAAAATGTTTAAATTATTATGGAGTATTAGTCTACCTTTACATGATGATGTAGTTATAAAATGGATTATATATGCCATAAATAATGCATTATTTACCATTTTTTCAATGATATTAATCCATATCTCCAAAGGGAACTAGTTTATCACGATTTTTCATCATATAATGAAATAGTTTTATACACCATGAAAAAATATGGAATTGTCTAGATCATATATATTCCATGGGAATCCTTAAGATAATATATTATATGAACACCATGAAAAAAAGAATGCATTATAGAAGAATAATAAAATGAATCAACTTCCACCATGTCAAAAATGTCGGATGAAACATCTTATAAAATTATAGAATATCATCGGAGTTTATTACAAGTGTAATGATAAGGGTTAAATGGATAATTACTATAAAAAGAAGAAAAAAATATATGATTTTCAGTGCATAAATTGTAAATGAATGTGGAATTATTCACACTGATACAACAATTTATTAGAGAATATAGTGAAAAATAGGAAGAGGGGATAAGTAAAAGATTATTTGATCATTATAGACGAGGTTGAAGTACCCAATAAAATGGTTGTATGTAATTTAATTGTAGACTAACATTTATATGATTTCTAAATTTATTTTGGAACATCACACTCATTTATATCATCCATGATTTAAATGAAAATGATAAATTTCCATAGAACTATATGTAGGGATTTTTCATTCAATACATATAGTGTAAATCTTAATATGACAAGGACGTGCTATATAGTTCCCATTATGAAACATAAACATGCTATATTTGTGGAATTTATTATCAAAAATATAGTTGAATTCAATATAATCCTTGGTATGTAATATATTTGAAATTATTATTAAAAAATTTAATGTGAAGAGTATGAAATTGTGATTTGTGATGAAGATGTGGAATTTGTTATATTTATTAAAGAGATCCCATCATCTGATTCAGAATATATCCACCATAGTAGCTATTCTGAATTATATTTTTTGGGAATAAGATAAAAAATTCAATTGATGGAAAATTATATCTTGAAATTTAGGATGTACCTATTGTATAGGAATACTTTTTTTATTTACTAAGTAATTTATCATTCACCCCCCAGAGTTTGAAGTGGAGTTTCAATTAATTTACTCCAAAATGGAAGAACTACATTATAGAATCCCTTTAGAATATGCACTATGTTATTAGTGAATTTGAAGAAATAACTATATTATCTTTAAGATAAGGGATTTATTCTCATTATTGTTTCACTAGGGGAACCCCTTTTCCTTTTATGAAGTAGATATTTGGATCTGTAAGACTATGTATTGACTATATGTAAATATATTATACCATGGTAAAGAACAAGTTTCATTTAACTCTCAGTCATGAATTATTATATCAACTCAATGGATATGAATATTTTCAAAGACTGGCCTCAGTTTTGGGTATCATCAATTGCGTGTAAACAAAGTAGACATTTTGAGACAAAATTCAGAAAAATGTATGTACAATACATGTCTATAGTAATTCCATTTGGATTGGAAAATAAACGATAAATTTTTATTGATGTAATTAATATTGTATTCATAGAATAACTTGATAATTTCATTTTTTAAATAATTGATGATATTTGGGTGTATTCTAATATCTATGAGAACAATAAGAATAATGATGGGATCATGAGACTCTTAAATGAAAATATTTTCTAACTCATTATTTACAGCCATCAATTATGTCACAAAAGTATCAATGTAATAACAACAATACCTCACTTATATTTATATTTTATTATTTTTATGGCATAATATTTTTCTATCTCCTACCCAATCAACTAGGAATCCAATCTAACAATCATGAGTATGAAAGACTACCGCCTCATGAACTGATGTAATTTGATTTCCACCACTAAGTCATATATATAGTCATAATATAAGATATAATGATTATATCTGAAAAAAATGAATTTATATTAGTTCTGAAAAATTATTATATCATATACATCCTTATCCTTTCTCATATTAATGAAAATATAACTTTTCTCATGTGTATGTATAACCTACCATCTCTATGAAGCAATGTGATTCATTTTCCCAGTATAATATTAATAAGTGATTCTAAGGATTTATGTAACGAATAAAAGTGATATATATAACATTAATTTAATTCTTTTGGTTATGGATCTATATCATATCCAAAATAATCCGAACATTCATGACAAAACATGCATGTGAAAATGAAGTTGGTAACACTAAAAGTAATGGTAAAAAATAAATATTTTTAAGAAATAGGATGAAATATCTCATAATTACATCATATATAATATTATAAATATCAATATGAATGTATATGGAATTTATAAGCTTGTTAAAAAAATTCTATTATGATTAAATAAAATTATACTACTGTTAAGCATGGGGCAAGTAATTTTTCACAATTTAAACTCTATTGAGTCATATTTGTTATTGTGATCCTATTCACATTTATGTGGCCTACATACTATCACAATGATGAATTTTAAATTAATAAATATTTATTAATTATTATTAATGTTTCAATTAAGTTCTATTGTTTTAATGGGTTATAATTTAGAAGTTACCAAAGATGGAAGAATGAATATTAATGTCACAATTTCTTGGGGGATTGAATTTTCTTTCATTAAATGAATCATACCATTTATCTATCCTAAGCACCAATGATTATCTTATACACAATATATTTAAAGAGTTTACGTATTGTCTACCAAACATTCTTCAATTAGATATTTGATTCATGAATATAAATGATTCAAATAATAAATAATTTTATTTTGCTTCTAATGAAACATATTTTTCATTAATTTCAATGGTTTTCAAAATAGTTTTAAAAAAAGTCTGTTTATTTACAAAATTGATATATTATGTAAATATTAAATTTTATCTTCAGTTTGAAAATTGGTTTAAAAAAGTAGTTCATTTTTTTCCAAAAGGGATGTATTCATTTTTCTTTACATAAAACTCTAATGGAATGTTTTTTATCATATAAAATGATAATAAATATCCCACCGTCATAAACATTTTATTAAATTTATATTTACCTCATTGACATTAATGCTTTTACAAAGAGAAGAATTTTATGATGTTTTTCTAAAATTTCACTTCCATTTCCTTTATATTTCAAAAAATAATAATTATATTACAAATTAAAACATTCAGTGAAACATTTCATATCCATTATATCATGTTAATTTTTTCTTCATTATCTTCTATGAAAACATTTACCTTATTAAGATTATTTTTTATTAAATTTTTATAAATATTCATATTATTTATCATGGAAATTTTTTTCAATTAAACTATATATAATTTCGATATATGGTATTCTACATTTAATGTAATTTGATTGAATGGGAAAATAATGATATTTTATATTCTCTATTTAGTACTGACATTTATTGATATGGAATATTCTTTATAAATTAAATTGATAAATTTATATATTGGAAATTATTATGACCAGAAGTGGTGGGTGATACATGAAACTAAATAGCCGTTATATTCATTGAAAAGTATCACGAGAAAAAGTATCAATAAAATTATACATTATTTTACTGATAGTTTTAAACTATCATGGTGAATTTTAATGAAGGTATATATATCACAATGTATTATATCATGGAATATATTATCAAGATTGTTCTCTGTTGAGAATTAATTAATTATTACCAATGATATTTTTTATTGATATTATATGTATATTTATTTCATGATCAATTTATTTATTTACGGGCATGTGTTTTTAGTTATTAATATATCCATATTGATTGTCCCATATTTACTCATGATATATTCCACTGTATGTAACCCTTACTAGGAATTAGAGCTCATCATAATTTTGTTTCTTTAACCATTGATATTAAGAACAATTATTTGAATGAGTTAAATGATCCCAATTGGTTTCCATTATTGTAATTTATATTTTATCTCCAATGTAAAATTGGAATCATATATATATATGGATATCTAAGAATACAAAACTTATTGGTACTTTGAGATTTTACTGTTGAATCTATGTCAATTCAATAAAGTTGAAATTAGCTATGGGTGACTAGAATTAATTTTTTTATATTATATATTAAAATTTTTCAATAATATATGTATAATAAATATATATTTATTATATAGGATTTTTGAAAATGTATGATGCATGATTGGACTTTTTCAATGTGTTTATCTTGTGTTCCAATTTTTTTAGGATTTTCTATGATAAATTTATATGAAGAAAAATCATATGGATCATATACTTTAAACCCATCCTATCTTTTTCACCTTTATTGATTCAACAGATTATCAAGTAATAATATTTTTTTTTTCTCTTTGGTACTTAAAAAAATAAAAAACTGTTTTTATGAAAAATTTACATTTTTCGACTTAGGATAATGAAATTTTTCATTGAACTCCATAATATTAAAAATATTTTCATGAAAAATATTTTATATGGTCCAATGATTTTTTAAATTAATTTCCATCCATATTAGTATTTATTTAATTATATAAAACAATTATTATTATTTTTTCTTAATTACTTGTTTTCATAATGGAATAATTTTTTAACATTTTCCACATGAACAACCTTTCCTACTATCATGACTGATGTTTTATTTGAACGTTTTATTATAAGTTTCCATGGATACATTCAATGAAAATAATTTTGTTAATATTGTTGGAATCATTATTTTACAAAGATATTTAATTAAATAACTTTTCCCTATCTTCAAATCTATGTTTACACTCACTTTTAATGATAACTTTCTATCACTATCAACATCCTTCAAATATTGTTCTAATATTATAGGGATAGGAATTTATGATATACTATTATTTCTCACTTTTTATGGATCATGATGATGATATATTATGGATGATACTATGAAACCCATTTATTTACCACGGGTTAACTAAATTATTATAATATCATTGTGAAACACATTTAATTCAATGGGATAAGTTATAATTAGATGAGGTAATGTTTATAAAAATGTTTCATTTTTATGGGATATGATATGATGCATTTATTAATATTTTATGATATAGTGAAATATATGTATGGATTTTATTTTTTGACATGTGCGACTATAATTACAATTCCCGCAAATGAATTGGGTAATGAATGAAATCTAATGATATAATATAGATTAAAAAGGGAGTGAACATACTATAGTAAGGAAATCATTCCACTATTATAGTCTTACAAGAGAGCATAATATATGTAAATGATGAAATTTGGGGTAAACCCAATAAACTATAAAAATTTTTCTACTATAATATTCTTGAATGTGAACATTGAATAATGATACTCATTACTATGACTATCTGTTTTCCAAAAATAAATGTCTTATTTTTATGATATTATTTCATTCCCCATGATTATTTATTAATAATTCTATATTGTTATGAATTATTTAATATGTTATGTTAGGATTTATCCATGATTAATGATTAAACATATTTTACTACTTATTTGTAAATTTTAGAATTTATAATCATATTCTTATAGTATCATTATTATATAATTCTCAGTTATTAAAATTGATTGATATCTCATTTCTTACCCTTACAAAAAGTCTGAAATCACCCTTTCTTATATTTTAATTTTACCAAGTAATGATAAATGGTTTTATATTGGTTATGTCAAAAAAAGTACTATAAGAGATGAATATCATGGCAGTTGATAAATAACTTTAATTAAATAAGTTGGTTATGTATTTAGTGTACATAAACACTAAACCGTTATAGTTTTAAGGCATGTGTTATAATGTGATATATTGATCATTTATATAAACAACTATATAAAATTAATACATGTAATTATTGGGTCACCTCATGGTGGATGCATATGGATACAAGACTAATCACTACTAAATATATCCCCCACTCATGCCTTGATTATACACTCAATGATTCAATTGTAACCCTCCTATATTTACTCCTTTTGTGTAACTAAATCGTTTTTTACATTAGTTTTTTTATGTTTCCTTCATGTTATCAATAAATTTTTAATGTTTTATTGACCAATCGAACTGATGACAGAAAGATTAATATATAAAAATATATTTTCTTCTAAAAATATACAAAATATTTTAATTAATAAAAATGTTATAAAAATAAATAAATTGTAATTCTTAATCAATTATAATAAAAAATTGATAAAATAAATAAAAAATGTATGAATCAAATGGTCATACCAATAAGTATATTTTTTTAGTATATTTTGAAATAAGTAAATTTAGAATCTAATAGAGATGATTCCACATTAGTAAAAGACCATTAGAGATAGCCTAGAATAATTTTTTTTTCCATATATGATGTTTATATCATTATCCAAATGATATAATGATCCACAGAGATTCACGAGGGTAGGTGGAGGAATCAGTGAATAAATTTCTCAAATATTCAACTAGTGGACACTCTCTATCCATGATTAAAAGGAGAAAATTGATTATAATTTTGAATTTAATTTAATTTAATTACTAATTACTGATGTGTTTAATCACATAATAATATATCAACACACTCCAAAAAATTCCCACATAGTGGGGATAATTAATTAATGATGTTCACCACTCAAAATAGATTGATTAAATTCCATGGTTTGTCATGAAAAAAATAAAAACATGAATGAAAAATCCTTATTGATAAAAATGATAACGTATTATCCCTGAAACAATGCTATAATAAAATTCCTCCCAACTAATATAATATACACACAGATAATAAAATAAATCACTTAAAAAATTACAATGTGTCTCTTATACCGCTATAAACACTAGAAAATTATAGATGAACACCACTATATCCTTAATTAATCATATATCAATTTTGGTATCAAATAATGAGAAAAACTAATAGTTGATAACCTAACGTGTTTTTCCACATCCGACTATGAGATCTTGTTAGAAGATAAATCCTTTATACTTCAATAAATTATAAGAAACTAAAAACAATATAACATAGAAAATAATAGTATACTTTATCTTCTATTGTATCATCAAACATTAAATTTATAGGGTTTTGACTAAATTAATTCAATAAATGAATAAATTATATTTTTTTCATGGGTGTCTTCAAATTAGTCATACATTATTTCACCCCTACAATATTTTTGAAATACTCTCATTTCACATTCATAACAAACACACATTTTCTATATAAATTTTATTGAATTCGTAATTATGAATTCAATATATAATTAATCTCACAACATATAACACCTCAATTTGAGAAAATACATTGATTCAACCCTCTATATCACCATTAATATGATTTAGAGATATGATTGATCAATTGGGAGCAACCCATGTTTCAAACATAAAAACAACACATAAAAAACTCTCGAATATATATTTTTACAGTAACCATAATAGGGTGTTTTGTAACAAGTTAATAACCATATGAACTAATTATAAAAATTATTAAACTACCCTAAAATAATTATGGCTCCAAAAAAATATTTTATAATTCTGTTCCCATATTTTTTGGACAACGATTATGACCATCTCCACTTTTTTAATCACTCTAATCCCAATCTTTAATCATTTTAACCTTTATACTACCTCAAATAAACATGATGTAATATGTCACTTATTTTAATTAATATAATAAAAATCCTTACCAGCTTCAAAATAAAAAAAAATTAATTTAATCTATATTTTGATTCATTTTCAAAAACTATGAATCTACTTAAATATTGACCATTTAATATAGTATCCATGTAGAAGAAATTTTTATAAACACCATAGTTGACATAAATATTTATTTGTTCTAATTTTTTATAATGTCTATACTTGGGTAATACAATATTAAAAAATAGATAAGTTCACTTTAATTAATATAGTTTTAGAATGGACGAAAACATGTAGGTTCAAAGAGATTTTTTTGGATAACTTGATAATTGTTTTTTAGAACCAATATTCATAGAGAAGAAACATATAATAGAACATTATCACTCAAAAAATAAATATTGAGGTGGGGATAAAATTTAAAATCGAAGATGGATAATATTTATATATGATGGATGATCAACAAATGTCTTTGTATAGGATGGTAAATGGTCATGAATCAAAGTTGAAAATTCATGAAATGAATGGGGATGGAAGAAAATCCCATTGTAGCCTCAACAAGTTGAGTTTCAAAAATTATAAATCATTAATAAGTATATAAATGGATGTTTCCTAGTAAATAAATAATATAATACTAGTTATGCATAGTGAAACTTTCTTGGAATCTAGGGACACACCATGAGTGTGATTTTGAAAGGCCAAGGGCTCCAAGATATAAGAAAATATACCAATAATATATTAACTAATGAACAAAAATATGATGAATGTATTTAATATGTTTTTATTTATATGTTTTAACCCTTGAAATATTGAATAAATCAGAGTATGATATGAGGAAATATAATCATTAAGAAGTATTACATTCCTATAATAAATTTAATAGACGTTTACACATAATGAAAATAATTTTTTCTAGAAAATATATTTACCGTATTTGAGGAAATAAATGATCGATCTCAAAGATTTATAAACTATCAAAAAAATATAGAATAACCTAAGATGACTTCCTATAGAGAAACAATCAAATATAGAAGAAATGTAACATTCTAAGTAAATTTTGAATAATATATTTTCATATTTTTTTTAAATATTTGTCATTTAAATATTAATTTTACTTTCAAGTAATTTCTATGTTCGATGGCATACCCAATATGCAATAACATGTTTCTTTTAAATCTACCTTTGCACACTAATAATATAAAATTATTATTTTAAATGGTAGTTAACTCTTATTCATTGTATTTCCAGGAATGATCAAAACTAACTATAATATTATTATAAATGTTTTTTTAAAAGAAGTTAGAGGCATAAAATATGAATGAATCTAATTTTAAGCATAAATACTCTAATATTAACTAAAAGGTTTATTTATTGGCTTTTGATGGATAACCCTCCTTAAATATTGTTTTAGCCACTTTTATATAGTATATTTGACAAAATAAAATTATTATTTAGAATTGAGACATTAATATTTACTTTGGGTAATTTTTTGATATTTTTCTGGTAAAGATCATTTTTTTAATAGTGAAAAATACTATATTTTTATTCAAAAGTGCCTTTTAATATAATTTATTTCTATGGCTATATTATCTTTTAAATTGGTTATAGAGTTTAATTAGATTATATTTTTACCAATTAATCCAATTTTGGTCATTGGAATTAATTTTACTTTGAAATTGTACATAAACAATTATCAATATTTTGATAGTTATTGTTTCTTAAAAACACAATATTTTTTTGATAACGGGAATTAATTTTAAATTAATTAGTTAAACTTCTATGATTTTAATTTGGTAAAATAGACATCATTTTTGATTTCAGAATATAAAATATATCTTAAGATGATTTTTTGGTAGTTTTCTGAAAAACATCAATTTTAGATGAATAATAAAACCACTAAGTAGTAGTTAAAAACTGAAATGTTTTTGAAAGGAAACTTTACCGGTTCTAGGGATTAAATTTAGAAAATATGACATACATGGTTGTTATTAGTATGTAAAATTTTGTTCAATAAGGTGAAAATAATTTTTGGTAAATAGTAACTTATGACTTTTATTTACCACAGTTAAAGGTAAATAGGTTAATTCAATGAAAAAATAATATTATAATAATACAAAATTACCTTAACACTTGTACTAACCATATTTCATGAGTCATTTACGACCATGTAAATCTTGGGGTCGATATTGGGACCCCATTGAGCCACTTGGGAATGATAATGACACTTTAGATTAATTAACTTCATGTAAAGGCAAAAATGACGAAAACAAATATCATTTTGTAAATTAATTTTTACAATGGGTTATATAAATTCTATTTTAGACAATAAATATTTATTGGAAATATTAAAAATATTTCATACATCATTTTATTGTTTTATAATTTCTAGACATCAAATAAATTAAATTATTTATGACACAAAAATGATGCAATATTTACCTCATTAAAAAATGATTTAAGTAAATAAGATTATAAATATTAAAACAATATCCGAAATCTGTACAATTCCTATTGGATGATTTTATTTCGACCATGATTCATATTATATCCGACTTTAATTAGTTTTGGACTTTTAGAAACCAAATATCAATATATAATGAATTAATATTTTCACACTTTCCTAAAAAGCCCCTCCCCCCTTATAAAAATCCCTCACTTCTAACCAATTGCTCACACCTCTCATTCCCCTTGTCTCATCCAAACCCTACCCAAATAATGTATCAAGATCCCTCTCCTCCTCCTATAATCCTTACCTTAGGTATAAGGAACTTAAAGAAGTCTTTTTTTGTTCAAACCAAATGGAGTAACACACATTAAAGGTAACGATTTCTCTTAACTTTGTTTCTTTTATTTAATATCACCAAACCATAAAATATTTTTATTAAATTATTTTATACAAACACCAGTATCATAAATATACTAGGATGTTGTTATGAGATGTATTTTAAATACACTTACACACACCTCCATATAATGGGTGAAGAACATACTGTTTATGAGGATGAAAAACTAACACCTCACGAAACAATGATTGTTCGATTATCCCCTATTACCTCTCATAGTGGCCATTAAGATGACACTATATTTATATATGATAAATATTATGTTTATGTTTTTTTATTCTTCTGTATTTTTCTTTATATCATACATTTATGATTTCCATTATGGGTAAACATAATAATTTCTTTTGATGATATAAGGACTACCGCCCCATCAAAGGGATATGACTCATTAATGCCAAATGTGGGACATATAAATGATTAAGTAAATGATATTATATATGATATTATACTGGAATTATAATATAACTATGTATCATTATGTTTTAAATCCATTAAAAGAAGAAATAGAAATGAATGTAGCGTTCTGCATACGTACAACTTACCGTCTCCATGAATGGTGAATTTCATTTCTTAACACCAAATGTTATGTACTATTATAAATACATGTATATTCTAGATATATATTATATATATGATATCTAAATCATTAATATAATTCTTGATATAATTAAATTTTGACCTTGTGAATAACTAGTAATTATAATAAGTCCATTTTTGACTCAAGTACCAAATATCGACAAAACGAACGTTATTAACGTAAATGATTACATAATGTTTGTAACATAGTAATAAGTGAAATAAAAGTAATTTTATACATGAAAATGGTTCTTAATAAAGTATAAATTAAAATTAGTTTATTATTGAAGAGATTAAAGAATGAATGGGTCATGTTCGAAACAAGGTACGAGACTTCATCTCAATATCCTTTCGTTGGGGAATATTTCGATGATATATACCTTATTCTTTTACATGGTGTATAATAAAACCCTTTGACATTTACATTCATTAAAATTTAATTTTTTTTTCTACGAATCATTTTACTAAATGAGAAATGAAATGTTATTAACATTTGCGGAGATAATAAACTCTCCACCGCCATAATCTTTATATGGCTTTCTATACAAGGCTTAATGTTTTCTAAAATGAAAAGGAAATACCTTAATCTATTTTTTGGGTGTTTTGGTATTGAAAATAGTTTTTGAAATGGATTTATTATTTCAATGTCTGGAAATTATTTCTTGTGATTGAAAATTAAATTGTATTAGTGAAAAGTTTATATTCGCAATATTTTATGTGTTTTTAATTTATAATGGTACTTATAAATTTAATGGGTGGTTAGATGATAAACCAAATGACGGGTGGTGCTGTGATAAACCAGGATGGGTGGTTATGTTATAACATCCAATTCATTGGGTATGGATGTCGAGGGTATGGATATTCCATTTAGTGATATGTGTGGAAGTCGACCCCTTGGCTATTCCATTTAAGTATTTTTATCTACCAAGTTTCCATTATAAGTTAAGTGTTTTTTATATCGGGTTTATGGAAATATTTTGTTTACGAAAGGGTAAGAAATGATCTGTTACATAGTGAAGAGTATTTACTACTTCATAAAGGTGAAATTTATTACTTATGATAAAGTATTCATGTTTTACTTGTTGTTTTGAAAAACTAACAATTTTCCTTCTTTGTGTATCCCTTACTGAGCCTTTTATGATCATAGCATGTTTTTGAAATGTTTTTCACAGGGCATAAAGTGGAATAAGGTCAAGGATGGGACCAATGAAATGACATGTTTTCGAAAACATGTATCTAGACATGAATCTTTTATTAGAGTTTTTATTTTATTTAAAAAATGGACACTGAGTAGAATTTTCTACATGTAATATTTATGTTTATATGTAAATTTTATAACCTAATTCTCTAAAACTCTAAACCGTAAAATATCCTCAATGTGAATTATTCTTTTAATTCAACATTATATAATGTTTAAGGCCAGGTCCTTATAAAAAAACATGTAATCAAACCAAAAAATACAAAATATGGATGAACATGTTAAGAATGACCCATGATGGATAATTTAGTCTAAGTTAGTTCTAATAATTATTAAAGGGGTTAACCAAAAATCATTCCTTAGTGTTCAATAAAATTATATAATGATGACTAAAGTGTGGATTAGTTGAATATATATCTTCTATTGGAGGAAATATGATAAAAAATTCATGTTGTTGGATGAATCTTGATCAAATGTGATTAGTCACACATTGGTGGTGAAGACCAAGGCAATGAAGTGTAATTTCTGAGAAACAATTTTCCATGGGTAATGTATATTTGGTGTTATAAAAATGAGAACCACTAAAATGGATTGGAATCAAGTTAGAATAAAATAGATATTTTATTAAGGTTAACCACATTCCTCAACATGAGGATTTTTTGATGTAAAACTCTTCCATGTTCTTCAATATTTTTAAAATATTATTATAAATACAGAATATTTAAGGGGTATATAAGATTTTTGGGGTATGGTTGTTAATTGTGGAGATTCATGAAAAACATTAATGATAGGAAAATTAGAGTTCACTATTGGAATCAATTTTAAATGTACCTTCAAATTATATCAATAACTAAATATAAATCGACAAGTTGTTTTGATCAACCAATTTGGATATCAAATTTGTATATGGACTTTCATGGTATGATAAATTTGTATAAATAATATTATTCATATTCATTAACTATTTATGTGTTAAATTCATATTTTAAATATCATATTTTACCAAGAGATGTTTATTGATCAATAAGTGATATCCAATAATATACCTATTGCATCATTATATTAAAATGTACAATATATCTAGGGGAAATGTATCAATTTTAAATGAGTAATAGTAGTTATAGTTATCTATAAGATGAATATATTGTTCCATTAATTTATTTAGGATAATTAAAATAATTTAATTGATCATTTTTTGGGGAAATATTGTATTCATTTAGTCGATGTTTTTATCAAAATATTTTGTCAATGAATAATGTAATTAATTTAGAGTTGGGTGATATTACATAAAGGGATTACTAAACTCATTTTTTTAGAATGATGATCCCTATTTCAGATTATGAAAAGGATATTAAGTTTTATCACTTGTTTATTAGATCTAGTTGAATAAATTGAATAAACTAGTTATAGGACCCACACACTTTATGATTTATGTTTTTACTTATTGATGGCCTTGTGTAAGTATGATTCAAATCATAGTAAGATTCATCTTGAAGAGACATTATTTTTCATTTTTAATGAGTTTAAAGATATAGGTATGTTATATGGATATATTTTTTGTATTTCACTTAAATTTTTTTTTCATAAAAGAAATTATATCCTAGTTGACTTGGAGTATTTATTAATTACTGATTTCTAACTATTTAATTCACTAGTTTAAATTTTTAAGAAACATAGGTGAGTATGAAACTGTTTTTGAGTTGGAAAATGAAATATATGAAAATTTTCAACATGTTTTTGAGAAATATAATAATTTTTAAAATGTGGTAAATGGATATAACTATTCAAGAGTTGATGTTATTTTTTAAAAGATATAGAAACATCGAAATAAAATTTATCATAAATATTATGTAGTTTCCATAAACATGTTTCAATAGTGTTGAAAATTTGTATCAAATGGGTGGTGATAACATCTAAACTCAAAATTGGTTTCCTAGTATATGTAAATATTTTATAAAGGGGATTTAGAAGTGATATTTTAAGGAAACCATGGCTAAATTGGATTGAATTTGATGATGATTTCACATTAAATTTTGTGACAATTAGGAAGGACATAGAAAATATAGATTGGAAGATCATTTTAAAAATTCTCTTGGATATAATGAACAAAATCAAGGTAGAAAAAAGTATTCCATAAAATGGAAAAATGTGGAGAGAATGAAAATAAAAACCTTTTATAATAAAACCCTTAATTATTTTTTGAAAAATGGGGGGTGAGTAGAATGCACCATAAATCCATATATTTCATTAAATAATTCTTATTTAATTAGTGGAGATTGATTAATGGTAATATTTCCAAAAAAAAATAAAAAAGGGGATAAATTTTTAAATAATATGTTATTTATTATTTTTATTGACAATATTTGTGTGATTTATAGATAAAAAAGATGAATTATTCATGAAATAATAAGTCCGATCAATAGTTTTATTTATAATGTTCAAGGAATAATCACATAAAACATCTGTGACATAAGATAAATCAAAATAGAAAAGATATTATTTTCATTAATCATTTGTTTATTTTCTTATACTATGGGTTTTCAAAGAATTAAGAAATTTTATAAAGTAATTTAGAGAATAATGTTGTTTTTTTTGTGAATTAATGAAATCACACCGCAACATTATTGACCAAACCAAAATAAAATACAATATGAGATCAATTGTAACACGTAAGATCTAATTATATTAAGTGGGAATTATATTTTAATAAAACTATATTAAAACACAAATTTTAATATTTCATGGTACAAAAATTATATTTTCATTAGATGAATATTTATTCTTAACAAACATGGTCAAAATTTTCCTAAAATAATTTTTTTTAAATTTTTCATAAAAAATGATTTTATGAATAATGTAATATTTATTATTTAGATTTTAATAATATAATTTGAAATAATATTTAAAAAAATTTATAATTAAAAATTCATCAACTATAAATTTTATATAATGAATAGAAATATAATATGAAGGTAAAAAGGGATATTTTTCAGAATACTATTTTTTTACAAAATTGTTTTGCTTAAAAAGTCATAATATCTTCCAATTATAATTTATAAAATTTTTATCTGATAATGAATTATTTATAATAAATTTATAGACTATTTATCAAACTATATTTATATGAATATATACAGTATTGATTACTATTCATATATTTAAAATAAGATCATGGTATTTTTGAACAGTGATTTTATTGATATAATATTTTTCAAAATGATTTGTGGGTTCATATTTAATCTAAATTAAAAAAAATTTAATCCAAATTTTATTAAATTTAATACATACTCTGAATCAAAAATATTAATGTTATTTAAAAAATTTCAATTAATTGTTTTCATAATTAATAGTAAAAAAGTGTAACTTAATTACTACGGTTAATCTTAAAACATAGTTTTTCTCATTATATGCATTTGTGTTAATATAAATTTTCTAAAAATATATAATTTTTAATTGAATAATTAGTTTCTGAATTTATAATATTTTGGTCTAAATTATATTCTATGTATCATTTTTTTTATTTTTATATAATAAATTATCCTTTAAAAAATTATTTACCTTGGTGAAAAGTTAAATGGTAACAGTTAGTACATTATAGTTAAATGTAATAACATCTTTAATAAATATTTATTTTTATTGATTTAGGTAATAATTAAATATATATTCTATAGAAATTATTATTTATCAATTTTTTATGAACTTATTTTGAGATCGATTTCCCATCATTGAATAGTTTTCGACATTTAAAAAACACCACTTCTCTTGAATTATTTAAAGATAACCGCTCCTGAAAATTATTCACAACTAATAAGCATTTTATATTGAATAAAAAATCAAAAAATATATTCAAAAATACATATCCACATTCTATAAAACTATACATACCAAAAGTGTAACACCATGATATTTTTGGAAATAAATCTACTTTTGATAGCGTATTAGAAACACAACACCGAGCATAAACAACACTAAAAATATATAACTATTATAACTTAGACATTGAATCCTTTTGTAAGAATAGTTTTAACTAACTAATTATTTATATATATACGTACAACTCAATATAAATTATTGATAAATATTAAGTAAACAATCATGCAATTTTTATTAACATAATTTTATTATCTAGAGATATGTTTCATTCCAAAAAGATGATTATTCCTTTTCTAGAAAAATATTATGAATAATTTTTTGGTTTTTTAAAATTTAATTCATTATAGAAATAAAAAAAAAATTTAATTTGGGTTAAATTTTTGGGATTTTCCAAAAATATTGATTTTCTAGCAAATAATGAAAAATATAAATTTTTTTAAAACCATGATTTCATTAAAAAAAATAGTTATATTTAAAATAAAATACTCGTTTTAATATTATTTATAGTTACTTAATTATTATTTAGTCATATTTAATCCACTAAATTAAATTTTAATTCATTTTTATATTTGATTTTAGTTTAAGAAAATATTTTGTTCTAAATATATTATTTTTTTTTAAATTATTTTAAAGTGCATAATGTATCTCCTTTTTAGATAATTAAACAACACCTAATGAGAAATAATTTAAATGAAATATAAATATATTATATATCAAAAAATATTAATTTATATATATATTATTATTATTTTTATTCATAGATTTATATTAAATCAAATTTTACTTTAAATATACACTTTTTGAAAACATGTTTTTTCATCAATCCTACTGGTTTAATTTTAAATTAATGTTTTAAAATCATTTGAATTCAATATTATGGAATTATTAAGTATTTTTAATCATAATAATTTATATTATTTAATAATGTAAATTTATTTTTTACCAAAATCAATTTTGAAAAAAAAAATCAATTATTGCAGATAATGTGAAAATGGTACAACTAGAGGTTACACTAAAAATAAAAATTCTTAAATGCTCAAAAAAAATTCCAAGAATATATTAAAAAAAAATTTCTAAATATTATAATGTACAATTCTCATTATTTTTAAATTTTTATCAATTTAAATTTTGAAAAACATGGGTGACTATTTTTAATTTTCAACAATTAAAAGTCTACCACCAACATTACTTTTAAAAGGCCACCTCATATCTTATCATATTAACACATACAATGAACATTTTATCTTCCATTAACTATCCAAATTAATTCAAAGTATCACTAAAAAAGTCTTATATATCATATTCAGATCATATATTCATTTTAAGAACACTTTTGGTGCTTACCTAAGGAGGTCGTTAGAAGAAGAGTTATTGTGATTAACCATGTATTTTTATATTATTTAGTATTCCACGAAATTAAAATATATCTCAATTACAAATGAATATTATCACCAAAATCTCATATATACTGAGATTAAATTATTTAAAAATAATAACCTGAATCCATCACCACTTTCATTAATTAGGATATGAAATCTCTATTCTTTTGTATGATAGACTATCACTATATAATCCGATGTCATTAATTTTGTGTGATCTCCATTAATAATACAAAATAATGATGAATTAAAATTATATATATTATATTTATGACATATTTATATTTATTTAGTTTTTATATAAAATATACATTCGTAATTTTTATTCCACAGTAAATATGATAATAACCTTTGTGTCTATGACGACAACTTCAATGCGAAACAATGCGATTAATATTTCACTAACTCTTAACAAATAAGGAAATAAGTATAAATTTAATGAATATATAGTGTATAAATTATTTAATTATGATATTAATTATATATTAATTTTTATAAATGAAAAAATATCATTTTAATTATTACACAAATAATGTAACAGTCTTTCATGTTCCTGTGTGGACTACAACCTCCATGAAGCGATGTGATTATTTTACTCCTCTCCAAAAAACATGGATGACATATAAAATTATATTAAAATAATTATTATTTTATTTTTTATATCATTATCATTATATAATAATATACTACTTAAATTCTTTACATAATGATCGTTGAAAAACTGAAACGTTACTCATGTGTACGTACAACCTATCATCTTCAAGATTGTGAAATAGTTCATATTTCATAACCATATGTTATTATTGGTTATAAAATTATAATAAATGAATAAATTTTATAATTATTTCATGATTATAAATATTTTTATTTTTAAATAATTTTCATTTGTACTGTGGTAAACACGCATAATCCATTTTAAAAACAATGCACCAAAAGCCTAAAAATAGAAGACATGGATTTAATTGATGATGTATTTAAAATGTCATTAAAATAAATAAAAAAATTTAGTTTTGAATAATTAATTTCACATATATGGTTCTTAAAAAAAATTAATTTAAATATACTTATTATATATGTTTTAAACAACACACATGGAATGCTTGCACTCAAGGTAATGGGTTTTCATATCTTTTTTTATTCTATTAGAAATATTCTATATTCAAAAGTTATTTTTAATATTTGGTGTATAAAATGACACATTAAATGTAATAACATGAATACTTCATAAATCAAGGTATTTTATGTTTCTAGTTTAATTATTTCATTAATGGGTAATTGACATGAAATTTACAAAGTGGTAAAGCATTTTGTACGTCGATTTTCATTCATGGGATTATATTACTTCTTCATCGAAATTATAATGTTTTGAATATAAATGAAATGAAATTTTTTTTAATATTTTTTATTTCACCTTCTTTTATTATTATTTTGGAAAAAATATATACATTGATTTTTCTAAAATTCAATAGTATGATTTGTTTAATTTTTATTCATCTCAAATTCTTTTACCTTGAGATATATATTTTTGATACGTGAATGTATTCATTATTTCAGTGTATATATTTCACATTTTCTTATTATAACATTAAAACCCTTATTTTAATAGCATTTAATTTATTATGTTATGTAATTATTGTAGCACCCATAAATCTTATTTTTCTGAATAAATTATAATTATTTGATGGCTTTCCTTGAACACTAAACCAATTGAAAATATCTTAATAAAAAAATCCTAGCTAATATTGTTCTTAATGAAGTGATTATTATATATTTAGGGACATAAAACAATGAGTTTGGATTTTGTATCCTGAAATAACATGTTTATATTGTGTTATAATCATCATTGAGCTTACTTGGTGTTACACACAACACTGAGTTAAAACAGAACATGAAATATTATTAAATTTTTTTATAGTTATCACCAAACCATTAAAATTGGTGGTTTGAAAGGGATTAAAGAAATTATAATAATATTTTTTTATTTATGTTTATAAAATTATTTATTTGGTAACCAATTTAATATAAATGAAAAATAAAAACAATTTGATGATAAAAAATTCCTTCTTTGAAAAACTTTTTTTCTATCAAAAAACAGATTTTCTCTCAATAAATTATAAATAATTGTTGATAAATTTTTTTTGTGAAATTTATGTATTATATATTCATTAAAATATTTAAAATTCTACTTAAATATTTTTTAGAAAATATATAAGAGTAAATCCAATTTTATTTATAAAAGTATGCATTTTTATGAAATCGGTTTTATAGCGTTTAAATGGTGAACATTTTTTAAAAATAAAATTTTAAACTAAAATAAAAACTATATGAAAACAAATTATAATATATATATGAATATAAAACTTTTATTTGGGTTAATTAATTGTTTTTTATTAGAAAATTCATTTTTTTGGAAGAATAATGAAAATTAAAGAATTTTAATTAAACTCATCCTTTTATTCGAATTATTTATATAGATAAATTATTTTTAAAATTGATTTTAATGTATTATAATATCAATTATACATATATTAATCCAATTTAGGTCATTTTATCAATTTCCCATCGAAATTGGATCTAAAATTATTTTAAACAACTGAACATTTTTACTTTAAAGCCTAATTGTTTATTCCCATGAGTAGGATTAATTTTAAATTTATTCCGACCACTTTTATGATTACAATTTGAGAAAATAATACCTTATTTATAAAAATAATAATTTATAATATCTCTTATGTTAACACTAGTTTTGAGGAAAATTATTAGTGAAAAAAATTATAATAAATTACAATGAATAAGAAAAAAATGAGCTCACCATGGAATTAAACATTAAAATTAAGGGTCTAAATGTCCTAAAAACAAGTGAAACCCCAAATGGATGTCCATATATAGATTTTATTCCATATAATATTAAAAATGGATCATTATTTTAAGAATATTATTTAATAGAGACACCTTAATAGTGTTTAACTTTTTGGTATTTACAAAAAATGTCACTCCTCCTCCACAATAAAAGGGAACTCACTCTACAAATTTCATCACACCTCACAATCCATTTGAACAGGACAAACCTTATAAAAATGACTTCCATAATTTCAAACTCACATATTATATTCTTAATTTATACTTATATCTAACCATGGAATTCATTTGGTGCAATCCATTAGGAAAAACTGTATGAATATGAGGTTTGGATGTATATGATGATAGTCAAGACATAAAGTAAGGGGATTTGCAGTCCCACTTCTATTTTAACAATACTTTTCAAGTATTCACAAATTGTTTATATTTTGTGATTTATATAATTACATAACATATTTTAAATCATGAACTTATTTATTTACTATTTATTCAAAGTTTGATTTGATGTTATTATTTCATTGTGATCATGATTCAAATGTTATTCAAGTAATAAGGGATTTCAGTTACAATTTTTTATTTTTTAAGACACATGATACAAACAAAAACATAATATTTTATGTGTTTTATATAGTTCCCAATATTTTATTTTATGATTAATGAATTAAAATTTATTAATATTTAAATTTCCATTTGATGATCCCTATTTCATGGGGTTTGTGGTTCAAAAATAACAATTTCAACAAGGAATTTGGTCATAATTTATCTTCATTGAGAAACAAGTTATGTTAATCCCATTTATTATTTTAATATATTTATATATTTAACCATTTACATATTATAGCATAAATACAATTCTTTTCATGAAATTTTATTCTTTATGTAATGTTATTGTGTCATAGGGACAATTATTAATACTCACCAAAGTGTTTATTGTTTTTCAATATAGTCTCATCATTTATCTGGATTATTTATGATTATGGTTATATTGTTGAGATCCTATTATACATATCTCATGAAAAATCAATATTTTTTAACATTATTTATTTATGATATATTTATGTAATGTAGCTAATTTTCCACTCTCCCGTACATAATATTATAATGAACTTTTTAAAGGAAATCTAACTTTATCCCTTTCTTCAGACAAAATTTTTTATTCCTTCAAAATAATGTTTTATAAAAATGATTAAAAAAATTATGAAATTACATTTTAATCTCATTTTCAATGAAATTTCTTTTGAAAATTTTTTTGTTATAAAAGTTTAAAAAATCTTATCATATATTCTTTTATATGTTTTGAAGGTTATTTTTTAATGATATTTTTTTTCAAAACGATTAATTTTTTAAAAATTATTTTACAAAGAGGATATGATATTTTGACAAGAGATGTATTAAATGATTAATGAATTTTTTTTCAATAAATGATCAAATCTTTTGATATAATTTCTGCTTTAATAGGGATATTATTCAAGGATAGTATTCACATTCTTCCTCTGAGTGGTCCATTTTTTGAAAGCATGATATATATGGAACCCATTTCTTTTCCATAGGTCAATAATGATAAAATGAAATTGATATGAAATACATTTTTTTTTGATGGGTTAATCAGGTTATGAAATAATAAATATTTTATAGTTTTTTATAATTATATATAATATTTTTATACATTATTCATATTGTGGTTCATGGACATTTCTTATTCGATGGGGTGGCCTAGATAGCATTAGGATAGCCCATTATTGATTATATGATCGGGCATCCCAGATAGAATTGGGTAAGTTGGTAAAATATTATATAATTGGATGACCCAGATAGTACCAGATAAGTCTATTATATCTTATATGAATGGGTGTTCCATAGAGTTCCATATAATCTAGTTATAACATATACGATGTGGTATCCCAAATTTTTCTGGGTGATCCTATTATAACATATATAAATGGTGCACCGAAATATCACTTCAATTCATTGAGTAAATATTTATATTTAATTGTATGGACAAGATTAGAATGGGGAGTTAAATTTTTTCATTTATAAATTGCTGGAACAAGAATTTTACTTGATTAAGTAATACATTATAGGAACATGATGCGAATCAATTTCAGTAATGGACTTTATCCACTAAGATGGGCTTAGATGTGATCCTTGAATCTTATAGAAGTGATTTTATAATATTATTTTTATGAAATAAATTACATTTCATATTTAGATGTTAGTTTATCATGTATTATTCGCTTGATTCCCTTATGATTCATGTATTTTGATCTACCAAAATTTATTCCATGAATCATGTGTATACTTTTTGGTATGTATGGTATGATCTTAAAATTTTATGATATTGTTCTAATAACTTTATGTTCAGACTATTAATAATTATATATTTTATTTAACCTTAATTAAAATATGAGAAAACCCTTCCTGATATTTAAACTCAACAAGTTATGAAGATTTATTTTATGTTGGTGTATTATATGGGAAAATCATTATGGGAAAATATTAATATCATTCACCAAGTTAGAATATTTTGTTTTATGTTTCCAAAGATACTAAACGATTATAGGCCCCAACCATATAATTTTATAATGTTCTAAATATTCATCTAAAACTATTTAATATTCATATATAAGAGTCCTCGGTCTCTATAGTAGACAATAAAAGAAAGGTTTAGTCAAGATTTTTAAATTAAGATGAGAAAACTATTGTGAAATAACTAGGGATTCATCAAGGATAAATCATGGAATATCACTATGTATAAGTCTAAGGTTGAGTCAATTTTGTGGGAAATGTCATGGAAATTGGGTAAAGGATATGTTGAGTGGTTTAATAGAAATATACCCTTATTTGGATTCTACATGATTATGTGGATATAAAACAGATGTAACTAGGGGTAATAAAATTGTAAATACTATATTTTTCTTTACTCAATTGGGAACTAGTTCAGGAAAATCGACCATGTAGCACACCTATTTTAACACTCCCAGGGGATATGCATGGAAAATTCAAATGATATTTCTAAATAATATGGAAGGAATTAAATATATGATGACTATGAATAAACTAGGATTAACCAAAGGTGTTATAGATTAACGAATCACATGTCATGATTTTGATATCATAGAAGTAACTTTTTTGGATTATATGATTTCATATAATTATTGGTGATGTTAACACTATTTTTTTAGTCAATGGTTGGAACTCGAAATATCCATGTTAATAGTGAATGTAATTGTAAATGTGATGATTTTACTCTCGAGAAAACAAATGATATGATAGGTATAATGAAAGGTATTATTTATATTATCAAACAACATTCACATTCAATGAATCATGTTGATCTTAAAAATGAGATTAATTAGAAAGAAAATTATGTTGAGTCTTTTATGAGGCATTGTGATCCTTCTTTTAGTGGTTCCACATGTCAAATATTTACAGAATAATGGATTAGTACCATTGAAAAATTATTTTCAATTATTCATTTCCCATATAATTAGAAACAAATTTATGATGATAATAGTTTGGATGGTGAATAGGATCAATGGTGGAATCTTATTTAGAACATGTTGAAAAAAGAATAAATTAAATATGTGGAAAGGAAAGCGGTTAAGAGGATTTTTTAAGTAAGAACTTCAATCATATTAAACGATAAATATATAGAAATTAATTATTTAGCTTAAGAAAAACAATGATAAATCAATCCTTATTTATAATACTAATTTTACAATACATAAAAGTTTATCTTTTGGTTTGATCATTTTTCTTATATGAAAAATCGATCTATTATTTGGTGGCTTGAAACAAAGCCTTTAAAAGGCCACATATATATGATACTATATTAGATATGAATAATTTTTTCTATTTTCAAGGAAGCTATAATCATAAATTTGATATTCCCACCATTCATGTTGTTTTTATGAGATAATGAAGATAATGTCTCCTAAAAACTCAAATATATGAAAGAAATTATAGGAATCATTATGGAAAAAATGTTAGAAGAAGAATCAAGGAAATTTCTTGAATTAATCTAGTAGGGGATTTAAATGTGTAATGGTATTTTATAATCTAATTTAATGTAGAAATAAGATTAATGGTATGGTCAATAAAATGTTGGTGAAGATAACACAAACTAATGCTCCACTTACACCCCAGTGTTTCAAGTGTGAGGGGTTTGATTGTTATGTGAATCAATTCCCCAATCGATGGGATAATATTGATGAAAATCCAAAAAACCTCCTTGGAAAATGGAAAAAATAAAATATTATACAACTAAAATGTATGTGAATCATGATAATTTTGTAACATTTATCCTCTATTCATTAGTTGGATAATTTCTTGTTTTATTTTATATGAATATTCCTTTTGAATGTATTATTATTCACCCCTTAGTGAAATTTTGTAGGATTATCTCCCTCTACATGGATTTATAAATAATAAATTAAAATATGATATCTTATCAATAGAATTATATACCCATGTCTCTAATGAAAAATATTTTTTATATGAGATGATATTATTTACAAAAAAAATGGTGAATTATATATTTTACGGGTTATAATGTTAACCATTTATTGAATGGTTTGAGTTTATATTTTAATGGGGATTTCGATATTAACGTATTACAACACCATATAACGTTTTATTCATATTTGATATAAAATTCTCCTCATTTTAATTTTATATATGGAATTAATTATTATTCTATTTATGGATCTTATGATCTATTAATTCTTTTGGAATAACAAATTCTACTTCATTCATATAGTAAGTGATAATGTGAAAATTGGCCACCTAACAACCAATGGGTGATATTGTTCATTTTGAGTGGAATGAAATCATGTTTTTATATATCCCTATGAATAATATTTAATTTTAGTAATATGATCTTGAAACAAAAATCTTTCCTATTTTCATCATTTCATATGATATCAATGAACTCTTTATGCCTAATTATGTTATAGTTTAATGGGAACTAACCTTTTTTGGACAACCCACTTTTTTATGATCAATGATCTCAATCACTCTCTATAATTATATATGATTTACTTATATGTAAAAATCATCACTTTCGACTAATGTTAACATATGATTAAACCTTGTTATGTGTTAATTTATTTACCATTATGTTTCCATCATCCCTATTTTAAATGATGTTTTTAGTATACATTTTTATGTGATGATTATTTCTATGATGTAATTTTCAAATAATAAAGCACTGATGAAAAAATCTAATTTTAGATAGAAATTAATTTAGTAGTTGGTAGAATACAATAGCCTAATTTTATATCGATTATGTTTTTTGAATAAATAAAAACAATATCAAGGATTTAAATGCATGGTTCACCAAGTTAATATTTATTTATATAAAAAACCATGTTAATATTTCATTATAAGAAATAAATATTTTAACATGGTGTATATGAATCACTAGGTTTGGATTTTGTTATATTAAATACCAAGTTTATATTTCATTATATTTAGCACCATGGAAAGATTTCACAACAATAAACATTGAGTATAATTGAAATTTGATTTATTATTAAAAAACTATTATAGTTATCCCATAGAACTTATAATGGAAATTATGTAAAGGATTAAATAAATTATGAAAATATGTATTATTCATGTTTATAAAATTTATTCTTTGGGAAATAATTATTTAATATTAAAATTATGAACTATTTTATAAATAAATAAATTCATTTTCAAGAAAACTATTTTTTGATGCACAAATACATTTTACTTTGAAAAATTTTAAAAAACAATTTTTTAGGGTTGATTTTAATTAAATTTATATATTTTATGTTCAATAAACAATTTAACATTCATCTTAGTTGTTATATAGAAAAAATATATGAATAAATCCAATTTTATGCCTAAAAAGATGAAATTTTCAAAAAGACGGAATTCACGTCTTTTAATGAAAAAATTATCATAAAACTAAATATTGAACCTTTTAAAAGTAATTTTTTACAAAATAAAATTTATTTTTAAAATAATAAGTTCAATATTATATTAGTCTGATTTTTTTTCCTTTTTGATAAGTACCATTTTTTGATGAATAATGAAAAATACTAAATTTTAATTGAAATATTTCTTTTTGTTGGAAATATTTATATCATAAAATTATATTATAAATTTGGTGTAAATTATAATTATAAAAAATAAAAATATGTTAAATTTTTTTTTTAGTTGGAATAAATTAAATATTGATTTTTTGTAAAAGAATATTTTAAATGATTGAACTTTTTGACATTAAAAACCCATTGTTTGACCCCAATATTGTGAATAATTTTAAAATAATTTTTTCTTATTATGATATTAGAAACATTAAAAATTGATTCAATATTTGGAATCATCATATTTTATAATTTTTAAAAAGTAAAACAAAAATTTTTACCCAAATTATTAGTTTAAATAAATAAAATTAATTACAACAGTTAAACAAAAAAGAGATTACCTGGGAACTAAACATCAAACATAAGGAGAAAAATAACCTAGAAACATTTTGAAAACCAATTAGATGGAAATATTTGAACCATATACCATCATGGTTCAAAAATGGTACATTATTTTAGGCACATGATGTAAAGGTTACCACCTAATAGTGATTATCATTTAGGTATTTTAAATAATGCATCTAATCCTCCCCTATAAATATATACTCTCTATCCCCACATATTCACACCTATAAAGCAATTTTGAGTGAAAAAACCCAACCAAAATTACTTAACGACATACATACTCTCATCATACAATGATTAACTTGGAAAATAATATATCCATATAATTTCATTGATGAAAACCAAAATGAGATAACTAAAGAATGGTAGGGTTGAACATTTATTATGGAAGTCAAGAATTAAGGTATGGGGATTTATACTCTCATATTTATTTTTATGAGACTTATTACAAACTAACCACTTTATTTTTTTTGTTGATTATATAATTCTCTATGACTTTTTATATATTGAATTTAATTTATTTCTTAATATTTAATGTTTCAATTGATTTTATTTTTTCACGGGGCTCACAATTAAAATGTTACTCAAGTAGTAAGCGATATCTGTTTAAATTTATTTATTTCGTGATAAAAATAAAATATTCTACAAATATTTATTAGATATTTTTTATATAATTCCCTTGAATTTTTTTTATTATAATACTAATTATTATTATTTGAATATCAATTTGAGGATATCTCTTTAATGGGGTTTATAGTTAAAAAGTAACTAATTTGGTAAAGTAAATTTGTATTAATATTTTTCTTTAAGACACATGTTATGTTATCAACCAATATTATTTTTAAAGGATTATATGTTTTCTCCATTACATGTTCTATCATTAATATTTATATTATATTGATATTTTATGTTTTATGCATTTTTATTCTCTTATGGGGATTTGGAATCAATGTTACTAAATTTGTAAGATCTTATTACTATAATATCATCATTTATCGAGATCATTTATTATTTTTCTTACATTAATGAAATATTATGATCCATATCTCTATAATATTGATGAATCTTCTTATAAAAATCTTAGTTTTGATATCTTCAAGTAATGTTACAATTTTTATACTCATTGGTACATAATAAAATTATGATATTTTTTTAAGGGAATATGTCTTTGTCTCTTCCATTAGTTCGAAATATGTATTCCTTATAAAAATTATTTAAAAATGTTTAAAAATATCATTAAATAATAGTTTAGTATCATTTTAATTTGAATGAATATTGAAAATGTTTTATTGTATCAAAACTCATTAAAATGGATTTAAAATTACTCTCAATAAATTTTAAATTTTATTTTTAATGAATGAGGTTTTCAAAATGTTTTATGTTTTGAAAATAATTTATCAAATTGAAATAGATATTTTCCTCAGTAAATGTATTAAATGATATTTACAAATTATTTTCCATCTATGATGACATAATTTGATATAATAAATGTTTTTCTGGGGATATGATCCAAGGATACAATTCATATCATTCTTTGGAATGGTATATTTTTTGATTACATGATGTTTATGAAATCCATTTCTTTTCCATTATTGAATCAAATTTTTAAGAGATTGAAATGATACCCATTTCACGTACATATGTTAATTTGGTAATGAAATATTAATTTTTTTATTTTTTTATGATGATATGAAATCACTTTGTGCATTATTCATGTTGGAATTCATGGAAATCGATTATATGATGGGGTGGATTAGATTGCATATGGTAAACCCATTATAGATTATACAATTGGGTGGGATTGATAGCGCATAGTAATTTCAATATATATTATATTATGGGGTGGCTTAGATAGAATTGGGTTAACCCATTATAGATTATATGATGGTGTAGACCAAATATTTCTGGCAAATTCTATTATAGATAATACAATTCAGTGTCACAGTTAGCATCGCGTGAGAACGATATTTCATAATTGATGGGTGAGCCTAGATAGAACTCTAATGCATTATATAATTATTTATATCTCATAATATAGACATGAATGGAACATAGAGTCAACATAGTTTATTTATATATTGATGTAACAAATATGGAAACTCTGTTTAGTAATAATGGGATAGAAGGAGACGCGTACCTAGTTTAGAATTGAACTTTGTCTTATATGGTGGACCTGGAAGCATGCCTTGACTAATATGAAATTGATTTTCAATTATTATGTGTATGGAATAAATTCCATGTCTTATTACCATGTTATTTTCTCATTTATTATTCAAATGATTCCTTTATGATTCATGTATTATGATTATTTAATCATTATTCCACGACTCATGTGTATGATATTTGATATATAGGGTATGATCTTTAAATGTTATGACCATTTTATGATACCAATATCTTCAATTAATTCTTATTTATCTACTATATTTACACTTAAAGAGCATTTATGCTCACCCCTCCTCATTTCACCTTTACCGAGGTAAGGAAAAATGGTTTTGACATGTAGTAGTAAAGGGAACGATCTTTGTGGGAAACATTGAATATATTTCCCCAAATTAGAAGATTGTGTTCAATGTTTCAAATGATAATAAATTATTATGTACCTTAGATAAGTAATTTTATTAATGAACTAAATATTAAAATAAAATAACATAATTCACATTTATGGCTATACTGGGTTGCTATAATTATTTCTGAGGGCTAATGGTTGAATAGTTACTAAATTAGAAGAAGCTTGTGTCAAAATCACCTTTCATTAGGGATTATTTACACTCAATGATAGTTCTTAATACATAATTTGATGATATTTTCTTGACCACATATCATTTATTATACAAAGGATTATGAATGTTCTTCACATATTTAACTTCCATTTACTCTCTTATTTATTGATGAAACACCATGAACGTTATTTTTACACGATACCGATGTAGTTTTCTATATTATACCAGGAATACATTTCTTATATATATATGTCATCTAAAATGAATTCAAAAAGGGTCAGATTGTTGAGAATAATACTCTATCTCTTTATGATGATTTTGATGCTCACAAATACCCTTAAATATTTTCTAATGATTTTATTTTATGTTTTTTCCGGAATTTATTATTAATTTTTTTTAATAACTGGAAGAAATATTTTTGTTCTTGAACAATGAAATTTAATTGCAAAAAAATTCGCATTATCATGTTCTGGAAACACTGTTCATGCTCTCCATATTCGGGATTTGCTTAAGTGTGTTATAGAAAAACTATTCATTCTTTTCGTGGAGAAGCGTAGCGTATGGTTGGAATGTAGTGTATAATTTATGAGATATCATAAAAGTATGGTAAAAAAACTATACATTATTGGAAAAGTATGGAAGAAGAACCCTACGTTAAGAAGGAACCCTATGTTTAGGATATCAGAAAAGTATGGAAGACTAATCATTTATATGTTTTAAACGTTACATTTGTTTCTCAAAAGTATGGTTCAACAACCTTAATTTTGTGAACAACCTTACGTTTCATCAAAAAAGTATGGATCATGTAACTTTCGTTTTGGAGGCTTATAAATGTATGTATAATTTATCATATGTTTGAATGTTGGAATGAAAAGTATGGATGATCAACCCAACTTTTTTTTATAAACCATATGTTTGTGATATATCTTAAATTCAAAGGATGCATGATATACAGTACAACCTTATGTTTGGAATCTAATAATTAAAGACAATAATATTATGCACCTTTCTATAAGAGAATTATTACGCTGATTTCAAACTCGATTAAAAGCTGTTTTAAAGTGCGTCTTTGATGGATTCAAAGCCATTTTTCAATGATTCAAAGGATAAATTTAAAAGAAGATTTTCCTGAAGAATTTTTAGGGGAGTTGCGAGTACTCTATTATTTCTAATTTTTTGATTATCGTGAGTCAGAAGGTGATAATTTGTGGATGTAACTTTGCAAAGAAAGAGATTGATATATTTTTTCTATTTTGAAATTTAATATACACAGTGTACAAGATCTGATACAAGAACACAAGAGAAGATTCTCTTAGGATATAAAAGATCAACTGCATGACAATGTTGATTCAATTAAGATAATCAAGACTTACAGATCTGCCGTTATGAATTGAGAAAAACTATGCTTAATGAAGAAGAAGAAACACGATAGAAGATTCACTCATTTGACATCGAAGATCTATTATGAATCTACTGCTGGTGAAGTTCCGAATTACTTTTTTTATATATCAACTGCAACAAAATCATCTCAAAATGACTATTATATGAAAATCATTATCTCTGAAGATGAAGATCCATCTACTATCAACTACATTCTGTTGCAATTGTGTAGAAAAACATGAATGTATTTTCAAATAACAAATACTTATTTTTATCTTGAGAGGCCAGATTCTAATACTAAGATGTGTAGTTTCTGTGATTGAATGAGAAGGCTCTACTTTTCCTTAGATTGTAACAGTTTGAACCTCCTCTACTCATTTGTGGAGTTGTCTATTCATAATAGAATCAAATATTGAAAATCACCATGCTTGTGGAGTAGAGTGTTGGTGAAGTAGACTAGGGGACTTCTGTTCCATGAACCAATATACATCATGTGTCCCTGATATTCTAATTACCAATGCATTAATCTATCTGATTATAGTTAATGGACTAAACATGATCTCACGATGAATTTGTAAAAGACACAATTCACCCACCATTTGTGTATATTTGTTATAACCCGATCCAACAATTGGTATCATAGGAGATGCTTTCTGATAAAGTCTTAACAAGTTGAAAGTTATTAAGGATTAAACATAGAGTAGGATGACAGATACAAGAGATGGAATGTCTATGCTGAGAGCACCATACTTCAATGGAGAAAATTATGGATGCTGGAAGTCAAGAATGATAATTTATCTGAATATCCTTTGATAGAGAGTATATTATAAGATTCTAACTCCATATAAAATACCAGAAAATCTTAAGACATTGAGTGCAGCTCCTGAAGCAGAATTTGGTATGAAATCAAAGGAAATGAATGCAATTATATGTGTTCAATGACCTGGTGAATTCAACATATTATCTCATTTCCTAACAGCATATGATATGTGGAAAACTATTGTTGTTTCTTATGAAGGAACAGAAAATGTCAGGCAAATGGGATATGCCACTACTAAGCTTAAAGCTGATACATTGAGAATGTTTGAAGGTGAAATCATTACTCAAATAAATGGAAGATTGAAAAAAAATTTCAACAAAATAACTTCTTTGGGAGAACAAATCAAACAAGCATATCATGATTTAAAAGTAATGGGAGTACTGCCTACAAAATGGAATGGAATCTCTACTGCAATCGGACAGTCAACACCTATCAATGTATTAACCATGAGAGAGATGATTGGAACACATATGATGTATGAAGCCGAGATGCAAGATGAAGAAAATGAGCATAAGGTTTTTATCAAGAAATATAACACTCACTTTAATGTGGCATCACAATGTAAAAGCAAAAAAGATAATGATATAGGAAGAAAATGTGAAATCAGACATTTCTAATTCTTCAAATTCTGAAGTGGAACGAACTCAGCTGACCAGAATGTTTAGTTAATTCTATAGAAACAATATAGGCTTAATAAAAACATTCAAAAAGGATAAAAAGGAAGACATATGTTATGTGTGCAAGAAAATGGAGCATATCATACCTGGCTGTCCTAAGTTAAAAGAAGAAAAATATAAGAAGTTCTTCAAATGGAATGATTATTAGAAAAATTAAAAGAAACCAATTAAAGCTACATGGAGTGTGTCTGAAGAGTATAAAAGCTCTTCAGAATCATACTTAGTGAAAGAAGATGTATATCTAAAATCCAACATGTGATTTATGGCAAAAAAATATGAGGTAAAATCATACTACTCGTCTGATTCTAATACTGACTCTAGTTTGGAAACCAGATATTCTAATGTAAAACTTGCATCCTACATCATCATTTTTTAAGAAAAATACGATTCTATTTTTAAGAAGCATAAGTCTTTGAAGAAAATTCACATGGTTGTTTCAGATGAAATAGACACAATACTAAAACAACATAATGAGTTAACTGGTAAATATATTTCAATTAACACTAACTATACAGATTATGAATTAAAGGTAAAAACCCTTAAAATGAAGTAGAAACTTATAAAACTGTAGCATTTCTCTTTACCAGAGAAGAAAATACTATAAATTAAATTCTTGGAAAGAATGTAATTAAAAATATGAGATATAGAATTGGCAGTAATGGTGAAAACCTGATCAATAAAAGATTTATTTTGTTCCAAGCACAAAAAATATTAAATTGTAGCTACTATGGGACAAGGGGACATATTTATAAAATCTATTTCTTAATAAAACATCAAATAGGTGGCATTAAGTAATCTATTGTATCAAATAATTTATTTGATTCTAGTGAATTTACAAAATCTAAAAAAGTCTGGATTCCCATATCATTGCTGGATAACACTCCTGGAACCAACAAAATATGGGTACCCAATTAATTTGTTTAAATGATTTTGTAGGAAGCAGGTCACAGAAGATAAAAGGCCATATGGTATATGGATAGTGGCTATTCAAGGAATATGAGTGTAAGCTCATCAAATTTCACTACAATAACTCAGGATGATGGTGGGATAGTCACTTTTGATGACAATGACAAAAGAAAGATAATTAGAATTAGAATATTTAGAGATCTAGAAGCTGTCTCTATCAATAAATTTCATTATGTAAAAGGATTGAAACACAATCTGATATATATCTCTCAACTCTATGATTATGGTTATACTATTTATTTCTCAAAAAATTAGTGATATATTTTCAAAAATCAACTGCTTAAATTTAGATCACCTATAACTGATAATGTGTATAGCCTGGATTTATATTCCTTGTGTAAACAACAAGTAACTGCTCAACTGCTAAGACAAATGAATCCTAAATATCTCCTAGAAGTCTTGGAAATTGAAATATATATTTTTTACATAAGATATCCAATAACTAATTAGTTTCTGGTTTTCCTAGTCTCATGTTTGAAAGTGATAGATTTTTTGATGAATGTCAACTGGTCAAGCAACACAAATCCTCCTTCAAATCTATTAACAAAATATCTACATATAAACCTCTAGAAATTATTCATATGTATATGTTTGTACCTTCAAGAATAGCATGATTGGCTGGTAAATTATATGTACATGTTTTAGTTGATGACTATTAAACATTTACATGGATTTTCATTTTAAAATTTAAAAATGAATCTTCTACGTTATTTGAACGTCTTTTCAAATCTTCTCAAAATTAAATAGGTTTTAAAATAATTTCATTAAGAAGTGATCATAGTGTAGAATTTGAGAATATAGAATTCAATTCCTTTTTCTCAAATATGGGTATTAAACACACCTTCTCTACACGATGAACACCTCATAAAATTTTTGTTGTTGAAAGAATAAATATTACTATTCATGAAATGGCTATGACTATACTAAATGAATACAGTCTTCCAACCTATTTTTGGGCCGAAGTTGTAAGTACAACCTGTTATATAATTAATAGATTTTTAATTAGACCTTTTTGTAAAGAAACTCAATGAACTCTGGAATAACAAAAAACCAAAAGTAAATTACTTCAATGTTTTTTGATGCAAGGTTTACTCCTTAAACACCAAGGAAAATCTTGGTAAGCTTGATCCAAAATCTGATAGAGGAATTTTCATAGGATATTCTGCTACTTCTAATGTTTATAGAGTTATTAATAAAAAGTCAATGATTATTGAAGAATTAGTTCATGTGAAATTTGATGAAACTGTTCCCTTTGAGAAAAGGACAGATCAAATAGATGAATGTGATTCAAATGATAACATCATACTTGAGGACCTGATAGATGATTTTGAAAAAGATATAAATAAAATTCATTCCATCCCAGAAGAACATGACACCGAAGAACCTATAATTGTACTACCTAGATAGTCAAGGACCCTAAAGAATCACCCTTTAGAAACTATAATAGGAGAAATAGAAATATGAATAAAAACCATAAGGAACAAAGGAAATATTGTGGAGTTTTCCACCTTTCTATACCAATTAGAATAGAAGTCTATAGAATAATATTTATATGATAAATGTTGGATGATAGTAATGAAATAAGAACTAAACCATTTCAAAAGAAATGAAGTCTTTAAATTAGTTGAAAGACAACAAAATTATCCAGTTATTGGAACGAAATGGGCCTTTAGAAATAAAAAAGATGATCAAGGAATAATAACTAGGAAAAAATAAAGACTAGTAGCTAAAGGATATAATCAGGAAAAACGTATAGATTATGAAGAGAAATTTACATCTATAGCAAGATTATAATCCATTAGAATCCTTTTAGCCTCTGCATCTCATAAGTACATTAAATTTTCTTATATCGATGTTAATTCTTCCTTTTTAAATGGTAATTAAATAGAGGATGTTTATGTTGAGTAGCCTCTTAGTTTGACGAATTAAAAAAACCGGATTTTTTTTAATCTCACTAAAGCTCTATATGGCCTTAAACAAGCACCTAGAGCTTGGTATGAAATATTAAGCTATTATATTTTGAAAAATTATTTCACTGTTGGAATGATAGATCCATCACTATTTAAGAAAACTGTAAATTCTAATATTTAATTAGTTAAAATTTATGTTGATGATGTAATTTTTGGATGAACTAATAAATCTCTTTATCATGAGTTTTTAATTCTAATGAAAAAAGAATTTGAATTGAGTATGATGGGAGATTTAAATTTCATTTTAGGACATCAAATTTATCATAATGATTTTGGAAATGTTTCAAATCAAAGAGAATACATTACTGATTTACTAAAAAAATTGGACTCAAAAATAACAAGCCATATACAACTACTATGTGTACTAATATAAATCATGATTTGGATGAAACTGGGAAATCAGTTGAAAAAATTTTATATAATGGTATGATCGGTAGTTTATTATATATTACTACTAGTAGGAAATATATAATGTATTCAGTATTTCATTTTGCAATATTTCAATCAAATCCTAAAGAATTCCATTTAAATACCGTTAAAATAATTTTTAGATATCTAAAATGAACTTTTATTCAATATCTTCTTTATCAAAAAACATCTGATTTTAATTTAATTTCATATTCAGATGTAGGATTTGGGAGATTTAGATTAGATAAATAAATCACTTCAGGTAATTGTCACTTTTTAGGAAAATACTTAGTATCTTGATAAAGTAATAAACTACATTCAGTTTCCCTATAAACAACCGAGGCAGAATATGTGTCTCCTAGAAATTGATGTGCACAAGTGTGGTGAATAAAAAACACACTTATGGACTTTAGACTAAATTTTAACAATACACCTATTTTATGTGATAACACAAGTTCAATTGAAATATCAAATAATCAAATTAATCATTCTAGGACTAAGCATATTGATATCAGACATCATTTTCTAATAGGCCATGTTCTTAAAAATATGATATTCTTAGAATTTGTAAGTAATGAAATTTAATTAACTGATATTTTTTCTAAACCGCTTCCCACAACAACGTTTGATATTATTATGGGGGAGCTAGGTGTATTTAATTTTAAATAAAGTTTTCTTTTATTCATTTGATTCTACTATTTTTTTAATATTGTTTAAAATAAATTATTTTTTTGGTGTTCGAACAGAATTTTTTTTCAGTAGATTTATTTTTACATGTGAACGTACAATTTGATTTGTTTTTAAATTTATGTAATGATTATTGATGACACAGGAATCAAGGCTGCTAGAGCCCTTTCGAATTCTGAATTGTTTCATTTCTACAAAAACCATTTCGAGCCTGCAAAACATTAAATTTCTTTAACAATCAGAACCTGAACATTAGAATCCCTAATATTTTTTCAAACCATTATAGATTTACGATAGAAATTACCAGGACCAAGAGAACCGAGGAGGCTACGAACAGAACTTCCAAGAGGCAACGCTCTGAAGGAAGGAAAATTTCACAAGGAAAGGTCATAGATCTGTAATGGTTATATCAGACGAACCTATTGCTGAAGTAGGATATTTCTTTTCAAAAACACGAACAGAACTTTAATGGTGAGAATATTGAGTTTTTATATGAGATATATCTTTGTTATTTCTTCAAATACGTTCAGCTTAGACTAGGGGATGATGTATATTTTATGATAGAAAAAATAAAAGACAAGGATTTTTCAATCTCATTAGTAGAAATTGCTCAGATTCTAAACTACCCTTATGATGAAGATTATCACGTCAAATTTAAGAATACTGGAGATAATGTACATAAATATGAGGATAATATGTCGTTTTTGTTTGGATAAAAAAATATCATGAATATTTCTGTAAAGGACATGGAACCGGACCAGAATATATTGGTTAAGTTTGTACAAACTGGGATTTCACCTAGGATGTCTGAAATGGAAAATATTCTTCATCTAGATATGTATTTAAGATTTTTTCTGATGAGTGATATTAAATTAAACTTTCTGAGATACATGTTGAGTTACCTCATTTTAAATTTCCAACCAGAGGCGAGAATGAAATTTTATCCTTTTAGAAGATTTATCTCAAAAATTTTGTTTAAGGAAGATACGATAAGAACAGTGGATGCTCGGGTGATATGGCACCATAGTAATATCATTAATGCTGGTACGTTTATAAAAATTAGATATTTCTGGATCACTATCAAAGGAAATTTACAGCCTGTTGGATCTGAATCGGATGAAGAAAGTGCTCAGGCTCAACCAGAAAAAAAAAGAAAGAGTAGCTGAATCTAGAAAAAGTGTAGTATTACAGAGGATATGGTTTGAAGAAGTTTATCCATCAGCTGATGAGGAAAGTCAAAACGAACTTCATAGTTCAAGACATCGTGTGACTCATGCTGATGAATAGACTACTCAAGCACTTGGTGATGAAACTGAACCTATTCTAAGCTACAACTTTGTTAGAGACTCTATAGTACAAGACACTGCTCAACCAATTACTTCTCAGATAGAGATGACTCCTCAAGTTAAAAAAGGAGTAGAGGCTCAAGAAGAGGTAATTGTTGTAGCTGATGTTGAAACTATTATTGAGGTTGAATTAGAAACTCAAACTGAAAAAGAAAATGAGCCCGTGTATGGTGAAGTAGAAGTGGCTAGTCCTCATTTAATTCAAGAGAAAATTGTTTTAGAAATCCTAGAAAAGGAAAGGGATGTAGATGAGGCTCTGTAGATACCGGAATCCTGACATACATTGACATTACATTACATTTTCGGAATACTTAGTACATAACAAAAACACACACACAAGGACCGTAATAGTTTATTGTCTTTGGAAACTAAGAATATAATCTTCTAATCATGGGGAAAGATCTTCAAAATCTCCCATAAAGATCTTCCTTTTTTTTACCTAAAACCTTTCTTTATATCCTGGGAAAAAGAAAACATAAAAGGGAGAGCTCAAATGCTCAGTAAGGGTAAACAAAAGAAATATCAATCACATCATATACATAAGCACATAACTTTAGGAAATCTTAACCTGCAAAAGAGATCATAATTTCATAACATGGGGTAAATCATGGCAGTGAAATGTAATCACAATAATCATAACTGAAAACATGAAATTTTGTGGCATTCAGACATAATCATAGAGAATCATTTCTTGTTAGTCAAGACTCATTTCCAAGACTATCTTAGTGGACAAAGTCCCTTTCTGAACCGATTCACCCTCATTTCAGTCCTGTTTCACTGAACCGGTATAACCTACGGTTCCAGCCATGTCTATCTCATGAGATATAAAATCTTTACCCAATGCATTGGAGGGAGATATAGGTACCACCAATCTCATAGTGATACCATTCTTATGTGTGCCAAAAAATCATAAACCATACATCATTTCATAACCCATGTAATAAAAAGGGGAATCTTAAACATAATGACATCATAAAACAATTCATATACGATAAAGGAATTCATAAAAATATTTCCATCACAACATAATCAAATCCATGTAATAATAGGGATATAAACAGAACCCTTTATTATCATAGATTGAAAATAATTTTGATAAAACACTTGACTCCATTCTTGAGGAAAATATCCTTTCTACTTCAAAAACACTTTTCCTTTCTTAAAATTTCATAAAATTCTAAACAAAAAGAAGTTGATTAAAAATAAACATGAAAACTTGTAAAGGAATCTTCTTGGAAAATATTTTTTAAAAATCCAATCATTCCGTATAAGTTAAAAGAAAAAATTCTTCTCGTACTTTTGTCGGAAAGTCAAAAAGTACCTCGTACGAAAAATGACAAAAGATTCCTTTAATATGTTTTAGTAAAAACTCACCGAAGGGTAAAATTGGATTTAAACAATTGTTGGTGGTTGGAAATAATATTACATATTGTGGAAACATGGATGTTGATGATAAAATACACCCCAGTAAATGCCAATGTAAAAATAATCTCGGATAAAAATGAGATTGTGATATTTCCCTTACCTTAGGTCCAATTTTCTTCATAAGTGTCTGAACCTCTTGTATAATGATTTAAATAATGTCATTGACTTATTACAGAATCATATTCATTGTTATGATATCATATATGGTTCACTTATGACTTTATATTACCCGTTCTTTTGTAAATTCCATGTTAAAGAGCATTTTGTGTAAAATTGTTTCATTTGTCATATGTGTCTTGACTTGTAATTATTCATATGATTACATAGATCATGATTACGTAATTCCAGAATATAAAACATGATTTATATATATATATATTTATAATATACATATATATAATAAATCAGTAAATGGAATGATATACACCGTTCATGGAGACGGTAGGCCGTACGTACACATGAACACTGTTTTCATTTCCTTATTGAGTTGAATGGAATTAATTAGATGACATACATATATATACACAAAAATCTAGTATCATTATTATTTCATATATTTCATTATTACTTATTATATATACATTATAATTAATCCTGAATTGTAAAATTGGAGAATGAATCTCATCGCGTCGTGGAGACGGTAGTCCGTACGTACGCATGAGCGATGATATCATTCTCAGGATCGTGGGACTGTATTGGAGTGTATGTATACTATTTCAGAATCAATATCACTTTAAAATAATAATATATAGTTATTATTTACACCATTATACCCATCCAAGTAAGGTGGTGGTGGAAAATAGATTTCACCACGGCGTGGATACGGTATTCCGTACGTACGTACACGCGGTGATTTAATTTTCCGTAGGATGGATAGATGGTGAAATAGGATTGTATCGTACTTATAATAACATATAATTATATTATTGATACTGATGTTATTAATTCATAATGAAACAACCTAATAAGAAGAAGTGGAAGAAGAAATAAAGGTGAAAGAATCGGTAACGGAAATTACCTCTTCTTTGAAGCGCTTCTTTGAGACCTCCTCTTAGGGAACTAAAATTAGTCTTTGAGGATGACCAGAACCTCTAGGATGTTTCTAGGGAAGTAGAGAAGAGAATTTGGCAGGGGTTGGCCGAGCATGAAGGCTCAATGTTGTGTGAGGAAGAGAGGGTGAAGGTGCCTTTTTATAAGGGAGGAGAGGGGCACCTTTGAAATAACTAAAAATATTATTTTATTATAAAGTCAAGTTTAGTTTTAAATAGCTCCAAATCGATTTATTTCGAGGCTAAGGTGGGTATGGGTCGCAATCCTCTCGTCCAATAGAAATTAGACATGTTTATGTTCCTATTTTATCCTTATCAATTAGATTTAACTCTAAGTTAAATAATTTAACTTTTACCATGTCTTTTTGTTTTCTTACACTATATGGTTAATAAACTTACTATATCAAGCCAAAAGAACCCCAAGTTGTTTAGTATTAATATATATAATCTTATCTAAGTCATTTGGCCGAACCTTATATTTTTAGGAATAAAATAACAATTAATAATATAATATTTGTTTTAAAAACTAATTTATGTCAATTTTGAAACTATTTGGTACATGATTTTTATGAAATTCATAACAGAATAATAAGTTCGATACAAGTTACTTAAATCAACAATAACATGTAATATTAACTTAAAAAATCATTGTATGTCATAAAAAGTCTCAAAATACATTTATTTGGGCATTTATAACATCAATTATGTCAATATTTAATTAATAAGACAATTACTGCATCATCTTTGTTTCATAATAAATGATAATTATTTAATCCCTAAAAATTCTAAATAAATTCCTATTATGTAGATAATTGTATTAGCTTTCTAGAGAATATTCATTTTCGAAGTTTCATGTTGGTTATCACCAGATTAAAATTATTATACTTATAATATTTAAGAAGGTGACATTTTGTCACATTCTTTGGTTTTAATTATAATTAAATTATTGTTATTGAAAAAATTTAATTAAATGAATATAATATGACCCTTAGGTGGTATGGATCGACTTTTAGTCATCCAATAGGATTTTGAAATTTGTTAGGGTAATTTTTAAATATTATATTTATCCTTAATTACTCGATTTACCTTCAACTATGGTAAATAAAATTTACCGTAGTTACTATTCATAATTCCCAAAAATAAAAACTAGCTAATTAACATAATTTGGATCCACTTATTCCAAATATGGAATCCATTTTTCCAAATTCAATACACAAAAGTTTCAGAAATTAAATTAAAATTAATCCCGTTGTCGAAAGAAAACGGTTTTTTTCTTTAAAACATTGCAAAAGATTGAATTGATTTAACCTACGAATTCAAGGTAAAATCAATGCTAATGACATACATTATATTAAATGGTAAAAATATATTATATTTATACTTTAAAACCATTCAATATTATAATTTAACCACATAAGATATTATGATGAAAAAAGTTGTTTTTAATTAAAATATAGCGTGTTTTTACTATTCATTAAAATATGAAAGTTATCGGAAAAATATCAAAACTTTATCTAATGTACATTTTTATATCCTGATTCAAAATAAGAATTTTATTTTGTCAAATTGAACTTATAAACATTTAAAAAATTAGATTTAAAGTGGGTGCGCCATCAAAAGGCGGCAAAACTGCATTTTTTTGAAAAATACTTATTTTACCCAAAACAATTATTTTGTTCTTATACCATGTTCTAGAAATGTGTAAGATGAATAATAATGTTATAAAACACTATTTATAACGGCTAGTTCATAACAATATTATAATAATATATCGTTGTTTAGTAAAACCCAGTATTGCGTACAACACATACTATCGAGGAAGGTCGCGATTGCGTGTAATGCAAGCCAAGTCAGGGTTGCGTGTTGTGAAAAAATCCTTCGTTGTTTTGTATAACAGAATCCAACCATATTTCATTTATACATTGAATATATATATATATATACTCAATGTTGCGTAGAATAACTATTATCAAAATTTTGTGTAACACGATCCAAGAATAGTGTTGCGTATACTGCAAGCTAATACGGTGTTCTGTATAGCGCAAGGTAATCTTGTTGTAGAATACAACACAAGACATTAATGACATTAAAAGAATATTTTTCACAAAATCTCAGGGTGTTACATTCTACCCCCCTTAAAATGAATTTTTCCCTCGAAATTCGTCGGGGTTATAAATGGTTTACTACTCAAAAGTTTGTTTAATAGAAACCCACATCGTAAAAAGGAATACCAAAACATGGATTTAAAAACTAAATGTTGAAATGTAATGGTTACCCAAATTAACTCATCACTGGGTTTCCACGTAGGAGAACATAGGTGAAAATATGGATATGGAAGAAAAATCTAACCATCAAGTTCTGATGGAGAGTGGTAGAGAACATGGCTATGAAAAATCCAACAATCGCAAAGCCATAAATTTTTTATGATCTAGGGTACCATCTGATTCATCAGATATAAGATCACTAGGACAACAATTTTGGTTTTCAATATCATTTCCCTAAAGTTGAAAATTTTGAATTAGAAGAAATACTTACTTGATTTTGGTACAATCTCACTGTTGTTCGTGAATTAAACAATTTCCACTTCATCTCTTAAATAAATGAAGTTGAATTTGTCATTCGTGATGTGTTAGTGGATCATGTGATAGAATGATGGTTCATTCCATCTGTCTGAAACAAAAAGGTTAAAAAAGTTATCAAAAAATACATAAGTCCATCTATAGTGATATTAATCATATATGGTTCCTAAAATGGACTTATACTTCAAATATCATACTGATTAATATAATAAAACCCGTTTCTACTAAACAGGGTCTTCCTGTAGGCTAGTGGTAGGCGATAAAGGCCAGTCGCACTTCAGTTGTGGGTTCAATTCCCATGGCCTTGTCCGAAATGATGGGCTGTCGCCCTCCCTGCAGGTTGTCCTTTTTCTAAAAATATATTACTATAAAATCCCATCAATAATATCGAAAAAACTTCTATCCTTAAACAATACTATCTTATGTCCAACATAATCCATTCCAATCTTTAGGCTTATTCATAATACTGCAGTCCACTCTCATAATATAGTGAAAACGATTACCAGTGATTTAATACCATCGTTGATCCCCATATATCATGAGATATGTCTTGTTGGTCACATTCCAAACATTCAAAGCCCTTAATCCTGTATTTTCTTGAAAAAAAATGAATACCCATTGAACCTTATTAAAAAACATGAATGCTGTTAAAAGCTAACTCTTTCCACATACCAAAATCATCAAAATTATATATATTCAAACCATGATATCACTTAGTCCTTATATCAATCATGAGCTCATGAATACTGTTAAACATTTCGTTTTCTCGTTTTCCCTTCATTATGCGCGTATCATCTTATTTACATAAATATCTCAATCACTTTGAATACCACATTAGACCAATACATAAATATTCCAATACTTTATGATACAACATTATTTGGGAATCCCATTACATAAACACTTAATCATTCCACCAAATCGTTGTCATATTCAACATTGCCAATAGTGATCACATGTGACTTCCCCTTGTCCTTTGCCTTAATCGGTTGCTCATGTCGATCATCACTAACACTTGGATTAGTGAATTTATTATCATAATGCCCCATTTCCTTGCACTTGATGCATTGAAGTGTTGGTGGTGCGTTATATGCAGTGTTTTCTTTATTCACATCATTAGAAACCCTTTTTCTATTACTTCGACACGCAGCTGCTCGATGACCTTCTTTTCCACACTTAAATCATTTTCCAGTCCCTTTAAGACAATCTCCACCATTCTTCTTTCCACACATTGTGCATAAAGAAACATTCATCTTTTTTTCACCATTATTTTGAGATTTCTCCATGAACTCCATCTTTCATTTCTTGTCAAAACTATGAGATGGATAAGTAACACCAACTTCCATTTCTACCATGATAGCACAACACACAATTTCTTCATAGCTACTAAAGTATCTTATAGCTAATTCCCTTCGAAGACTTGGTTTTAAGCCACTGAATAATCGATCATCTTTACTTTCAGGTTGGATGATAATGCCAGATGCATACCTTGCAAGTCTTGTAAAATTCGCTTCGTATATACCAACAGATTCATCATCCTTCTGCTTCAGCTCAAGAAACTTTTTTTCCATCTTTGTTCTAAGAATACAAGGGATGTACTTACTAAAAAATAAGTTCTTGAACTCATCCCATTCCATGGACTCAATTTCATCTCTTGGCCTCATATTCTTGATAAGATTACACCATTGATTAGCTTCACCTTCCAAACGATATACTATTAAGATGACTTTATCATGCTCAGAACATTGAAGAACTGAAATTATCTTTTCAGTGGTACTGATCCATTGTTCAGAAACAATTGGATCAGAAGACCCACTGAAAGAAGGTGGATGTTGCCTCATGAAGGACTCAATAGAATATTATTCCCTTATCTGCACATTTGGAAGTCCATAATGATTCATAGCTTGTGTAAGTATAGCAATAAGATTTTGCACTCCATCTCCCATAACATTTGTTTGTTCAAGAGGACAATCATTGAATTTTTCATTGCATTGATCAACACGGTTCCTTCGGGTTCCATCCATCGTCTAAAACCCAAAATGAATAGTGTGAGAGGAAAAAATCATGCTAGGGAAAACAACATTATAAAGGGTGAGTACCTTCAATATCTAACATCTTAGGATTAATTCTATGATCGTTAGTGTAATTCTAGTACTATAACCTATACGTATACTTAACCTTAGGGACATCCCTAGACATACCTTAGAAATATCTCTAGGGATATCACTAACGTTTTAACATCCTAGTTTCCAAAGGTTGACTAAACCTCTCCTCTGATACCAACTGTAGAGACCCAAAGCCTGACGTACATTGACATTACATTACATTTGTAGAATACTTAGTACATAACAAAAACACACACACAAGGACCGTAATAGTTTAGTGTCTTTGGAAACTCGGAATATAATCTTCTAATCATGGTGAAAGATCTTCAAAATATCCCATAAAGTTCTTCCTTTTTTTTACCTAAAACCTTTCTTTATATAATGGGGAAAAGAAAACATAAAAGGGTGAGCTCAAATGCTCAGTAAGGGTAAACAAAATAAATATCAATCACATCATATACATAAGCACATAACTTTTGGAATTCTTAACCTCCAAAAGAGATCATAATTTCATAACATGGGTCAAATCATGGTAGTGAAATGGAATCACAATAATCATAACATAAAACATGAAACATTGTGGAATTCACAGATAATCATAGAGAATCATTTCATGTTAGTCAAGACTCATTTCCAAGATTATCTTAGTGGAAAAAGTCCCTTTCTGAACCGAGTCACCCTCATTTCAGTCCTGTTTCTCTGAACCTGTATAACCTACCGTTCCAGCCATTTCTATCTAATGAGATATAAAATCTTTACCCAATGCATTTGATTGAGATATAGGTCCAACCCATCTCATAGTGATACCATTCTTATGTGTGCCACAAAATCATAAACCATACATCATTGCATAACCCATGTAATAAAAATGGGAATCATAAACATAATGACATCGTAAAACAATTCATATACGATAAAGGAATTCATAAAAATATTTCCATCACAATATAATCAAATCCATGTAATAATAGGGATATAAACAGAACCCTTTATTATCTTAGATGGAAAATAATTTTGATAAAACACTTGACTCCATTCTTGAGTAAAATATCCTTTCTACTTCAAAAACACTTTTCCTTTCTTAACATTTCATAAAATTTTAAACTAAAAGAAGTTGATTAAAAATAAACGTGAAAACTTGTAAAGGATGCTTCTTGGAAGTTATGTTTTAAAAATCCATTCATTCCGTACAAGTTAAAAGAAAACATTCTTCTCATATTTTTGTTGGAAAGTCAAAAAGTACCTCGTACGAAAAATGACAAAAGATTCCTTTCATATCGTTTACTAAAAACTCACTGAAGGGTAAAATTGGATTTAAAAAATTGTAGGTGGATGGAAATAATATTACATATTGAGGAAACATGGATGTGTATGATACAATACACCCCAGTAAATGCCAAAGTAAAAACAAACTCGGATAAAAATGAGATTGTGATATTTCTCTTACCTTAGGCCCAATTTGCTTCGTAAGTGTCCAAAACTCCTGTATAATGATTTAAATAATGTCATTTACTTATTACAGAATCATATTCATTGTTATGATATCATATATGGTTCACTTATGACTTTATATTACCCATTCTTTTGTAAATTCAATGTTAAAGAGCGTTTTGGGTAAAAATGTTTCATTTGTCGTCCGTGTGTTGACTTGTAATTATTCATATGATTACATAGATCATGATTACTTAATTCCAGAATATAAAACATGATATATATATATATATATATATTCAGAATATACATATATATTATAAATCAGTAAATGGAAAGAAATACACCGTTCATGGAGACGGTAGGCCGTACGTACGCATGAACGCTGTTTTTGTTTCCTTATTGAGTTGAACGGAATTAAGTAGATGACATACATATATATACACATAAATAAAGTATCATTATTATGTCATATATTTCATGATTATTTATTATATATACTTTATAATCATTCATGAATGGTTAAAGTGGAGAATGAATCTCATCGCGTCATGGAGACGGTAGTCCGTACGTACGCACGAGCGATGATATCGTTCTCATGATCGCGGGACTTTATTGGAGTGTATGTATACTATTTCATAATCAATATAACTTTAAAATAATAATATATAGTTATTATTTACACCCTTATACCCATCCAAGTAAGGTGGTGGTGGAAAATAGATTTCACCACGGCGTGGAGACGGTATTCCGTACGTACGCACGCGCGGTGATTTCGTTTTCCGTAGGATGGATAGATGGTGAAATAGGATTGTTTCATACTTATAATAACGTATAAGTATATTAGTGATACTGATGTTATCACTTCATAATGAAACAACCTAAGAAGAAGAAGTGGAAGAAGAAATAAAGGTGAAAGAATCGGTAACAGAAATTACCTCTTCTTTGAAGCGCCTCTTTGAGACCTCCTCATAGGGCAATAAAATTGGTCTTTGAGGATGACCAGAACCTCTAGGATGTTCCTAGGGAAGTGGAGAAAATAATTTGGCAGGGGTTGGCCGAGCTTGAAGGCTCAATGTTGTGTGAGGAAGAAAGGGTGGAGGTGCCTTTTATAAGGGAGGAGAGGGGCACCTTTGGAATAACTAAAAATATTATTTTATTATAAAGTCTTGTTCGGTTTTAAATAGCTCCAAATCGATTTATTTCTAGGCTAAGGTGGGGATGGGTCGAAAGCCTCTCATTAAATAGAATTTAGACAAGTTTAGGTTCCTATTTTATCCTTATCAATTAGATTTAACTCTAAGTTAAATAATTTAACTTTTACCGTGTCTTTTTGTTTTCTTACACTATATGGTTAATAAAATTACTATATCAAGCCAAAGGAACCCCAAGTTGTTTTGTATTAATATATATAATCTTATCTAGGCCATTTATCTGAACCTTAGATCTTTAGGAATAAAATAACAATTAATAATATAATATTTGTTTTAAAAACTAATTTATGTCAATTTTGACACTATTTGGTACATGATTTTTATGAAATTCATAACAGAATGATAAGTTCTAACCAAGTTACTTAAATCAAAAATAACATTTAATATTAACCTATAAAATTAGTTTAAGTCATAAAAAGTCTCAAATTACATTTATTTGGGCATTTATAAAATCAATTATGTCAATATTCCATTAATAAGACAATTACTGCATCGTCTTTGGGTACTAATAAATGATAATTATTTAATCCCTAAAAATTCTAAATAAATTCCTATGATGTCTATAATTGTATTAGATTTCTGGAGACTATTCATGTTCAAAGTTTCATGAAGTTTATCACTAGATTAAAATTATTATACTTATAATATTTCAGAAAGTGACATGTTGTCACATTCTTTTGTTTTAATAATAATTAAATTATTTTTATTGAAAAAATTTAATTAAATGAATCTAATCCGACCCTTAGGTGATATGGGTCGGATTTTAGTCATTCAATAGGATTTTGAAAATTTTTAGTGTAATTTTAAAATATTATATTTACCCTTAATTACCCGATTTACCTTTAACTATGGTAAATAAAATTTACCGTAGTTACTATTCATAATTCCCAAAAATAAAAAGTATCTTTTTAACATAATTTGGATCCACTGATTACAAATATGGAATCCATTTTTCCAAATATAATACACAAAAGTTGCAGAAATTAAATTAAAATTAATCCCGTTGTCGAAAGAAAACAGGTTTTTATTTAAAACATTGCAAAAGAATGAATTGATTTAACCTACGAATTCAAGGTAAAATCAGTGCTAATGACATACATTATATTAAATGGTAAAAATATATTTTATTTATACTTTAAAACCATTAAATATTATAATTTAACCACATAATATATTACGATGAAAAAAGTTGTTTTTTATTAGAATATAGCGTGTTGTTTCTATTCATTAAAATATGAAAGTTATCGGAAAAATATCAAAACTTTATCTAATGTAAATTTTTATATCCTGATTCAAAAGAAGAATATTATTTTGTAAAATTTAACTTATAAACATGTCAAAAACTATATTTAATGTGGGTTCTCCATCAAAAGGCGGCAAAACTGCATTTTTTTAAAAATACTTATTTTACCCAAAAAATTTATTTTGTTCTTATACCATGTTCTAGAAATGTGTAAGATGAATAATAATGTTATAAAACACTATTCATAACGGATAGTTCATAACAATATTATAATAATATATCATTGTTTAGTAAAAGCCAGTATTGCGTACAACACATACCATCGAGGAAGGTCGTGATTGCGTGTAATGCAAGCCAAGTCAGGGTTGCGTGTTGTGAAATAATCCTTTTTTGTTTCGTATAATAGAATCCAACCATATTTCATTTATACATTGTATATATATATATACTCAATGTTGAGTAGAATAACTATTATCAAAATTGTGTGTAACACGATCCAAGAATAGTGTTGCGTATACTGCAAGCTAATACGGTGTTGCGTATAGCACAAGGTAATCTTGGTGTAGAATACAACACAAGACATAAATGAAATTAAAATAATATTTTTCATAAAATCTCAGGGTGTTACATTCTACCCCCCTTAAAATGAATTTTTCCCACGAAATTCTTCGGGGTTATAAATGGTTTACTACTCGAAAGTTTGTTTAATAGAAACCCACATCATAAAAAGGAATACCAAAACATGGCTTTAAAAACTAATGTTTGAAATGTCACGATTACCCAAATTAACTCATCCCTGGGTTTCCACGTAGGAGAACATTGGTGAAAATATGGATATGGAAGAAAAATCTAACCATCAAGTTCTGATGGGGAGTGGTAGAGAACAAGGCTATGAAAAATCCAACAATTGCAAAGCCATAAATTTTTGATGATCTAGGGTACCATCTAATTCATTTGATATAAGATCACTAGGACAACATTTTTTGTTTTCAATATCATTTCCCTAAAGTTGAAAATTTTGAATTAGAAGAAATACTTAATTGATTTTGGTACAATCTCACCATTGTTCGTGAATTGAACAATTTCCACTTCATCTCTTAAATAAATGAAGTTGAATTTGTCATTCGTGATGTGTTAGCAGATCATGTGATAGAATGATGGGTCATTCCATCTGTCTGAAACAAAAATGTTAGATAAGTTATCAAAAAATACATAAGTCCATATATAGTGAGATTAATCATATATGGTTCCTAAAATGGACTTATACGTCATATATCATACTACTTAATATAATAAAACTCGTTTCTACTAAAGAAGGACTTCCTGTAGGCCAGTGGTAGGCGATAAAGTCCAGTCATGCTTCGGTTGTGTGTTTGATTCCCATGGCCTTGTCCGATGTGATGGGCTTTCGCCCGCCCTGCAGGTTTTCCTTTTTCTAAAACTATATTACTATAAAATCCCATCCATAATCTCGAAACAACTTCTATCCTTAAACAATACTAACTTATGTCCAACATAATCCATTCCAATCTTTAGGCTTATTCATAATACTGCAGTCCACTCTCATAATATAGTGAAAACGATTACCAAAGATTTAATACCATCGTTGATCCCCATATATCTTGAGATATGTCTTTTTGGTTACATTCCAAACATTCAAAGGCCTTAATCCTGTATATTCTTGAAAAAAAAATGAATACCCATTGAACCTTATTGAAAATATGAATACTGTTAAAAGTTAACTCTTTCCACATACCAAAATCCTCAAAATTCTATATACTCAAACCATGATATCACTTAGTCCTTATATCAATCATGAGCTCATGAATACTGTTAAACATATCATTTTCTCGTTTTCCCTTCATTATGCGCATATCATCTTATTTCCAAAAATATCTCAATCACTTTGAATACCACATTAGACCAATACATAAATATTCCAATACTTTATGATACAACATTATTTTGGAATCCCATTACATAAACACTTAATGTTCCACCACATCGTTGTCATATTCAACATTGCCAATAGTGATCGCATGTGACTTCCCTTTGTCCTTTGCCTTAAGCAGTTGCTCGTGTGGATAATCACTAACCCTTGGATTAGGGAATTTATTAACATAATTCCCCATTTCCTTGCACTTGATGCATTGAAGTGTTGGTGGTGCGTTCTCTGCAGTGTTTGCTTTATTCACATCATTAGAAACCCTTTTTCCATTACTTCGACACTCAGCTGCTCGATGACCTTCATTTCCACACTTAAAACATTTTATAGTCCCTTTAAGACAATCTCCACCATGCTTCTTTCCACACTTTGTGCATAAGGAAACATTCATCTTCTTTTCACAATTATTTTGAGATTTCTCCTTGAACTCCATCTTTCGTTTCTTGTCAAAACTATGAGATGGATAAGTAACACCAACTTCCATTAATACCTTGAGAGCACAACACACAATTTCATCATAGCTACAGAAGTACCTTATAGCTAATGCCCTTCGAAGACTTGGTTTTAAGCCACTGAAAAATCGATCAACTTTACTTTCAGGTTGGATGATAATGCCAGATGCATACCTTGCAAGTCTTGTAAAATTCGCTTCGTATATACCAACAGATTCATCATCCTTCTGCTTCAGCTCAAGAAACTCCATTTCCATCTTTGTTCGAAGAATAAGAGGTAAGTAATTACTGAAAAAAAAGTTCTTGAACTCGTCCCATTCCATGGACTCAATTTAATCTCTTGGCCTCGTATTCTTGATAAGATTCCACCATTGATCAACTTCACCTTCCAAATGATATACTACTAAGATGACTTTATCATGATCAGAAAATTGAAGAACTTAAAATATCTTTTAAGTGGTACTGATCCATTGTTTAGCAACAAGTGGATCATAAGACCCACTGAAAAAATGTGGATGTTGCCTCATGAAGGACTCAATAGAATATTGTTCCCTTATCTGCTCATTTGGAAGTCCAGAATGATTCATAGCTTGTGTAAGTATAGCAATAAGATTTTTCACTCCATCTCCCATGACATTTGTTTGTTCAGGAGGACAATCATTGCATTGTCTATTGCATTGATCAACACAGTTCCTTCGGGTTCCATCCATCGTCTAAAACCCAAAAAGAATAGAGTGAGAGGCAAAAATCATTCTAGGGAAAACAACATAATAAAGGGGGAGTACCTTCAATATATAACATTTTAGGTTTAATTATATGATCGTTAGTGTAATTCTAGTACTATAACCTATACGTATACTTAACCATAGGGACATCCGTAGACATACCTTAGAAATATCTCTAGGGATCTCACTAACGTTTTCACATCCTAGTTTCCAAAGGTTGACTAAACCTTTCCTCTGATACCAACTGTAGAGACCCGAAGCCTGACGTACATTGACATTACATTACATTTGCGGAATACTTAGTACATAACAAAAACACACACACAAGGACCGTAATAGTTTAGTGTCTTTGGAATCTTGGAATATAATCTTCTAATCATGGTGAAAGATCTTCAAAATATCCCATAAAGTTCTTCCTTTTCTTTACCTAAAACCTTTCTTTATATCTTGGGGAAAAGAAAACATAATAGGGTGAGCTCAAATGCTCAGTAAGGGTAAACAAAAGAAATATCAATCACATCATATACATAAGCACATAACTTTTGGAAAACATAACATGAAAAAGAGATCATAATTTCATAACATGGGGTAAATCATGGCAGTGATATGTAATCACAATAATCATAACTTAAAACATGAAACTTTGTGGCATTCACACATAATCATATAGAATCATTTCTTGTTAGTCAAGACTCATTTCCAAGACTATCTTAGTGGACAAAGTCCCTTTCTGAACTGAGTCACCCTCTTTTCAGTCCTGTTTCACTGAACCGATATAACCTACCGTTCCAGCCATCTCTATCTCATGGGATATAAAATCTTTACCCAATGCATTGGAGGGAGATATAGGTCCCACCAATCTCATAATGATACCATTCTTATGTGTTCCACAAATTCATAAACCATACATCATTGCATAACCCATGTAATAAAAATGTGAATCTTAAACATAATGACATCATAAAACAATTCATATACAATAAAGCAATTCATAAAAATATTTCTATAACAACATAATCAAATCCATGTAATAATAGGGATATAAACAGAACCCTTTATTATCTTATATGGAAAATAATTTTGATAAAACACTTGACTCCATTCTTGAGGAAAATATCATTTCTACATAAAAAACACTTCTCCTTTCTTAACATTTCATAAAATTATAAACTAAAAGAAGTTGATTAAAAATAAACATTTAAACTTGTAAAATAATCTTCTTGGATGTTATGTTTTAAAAATCCATTCATTCCGTATAAGTTAAAAGAAAACATTCTTCTCGTACTTTTGTCGGAAAGTCAAAAAGTACCTCGTACGAAAAATGACAAAAGATTCCTTTAATATCTTTTACTAAAAACTCACCGAAGGGTAAAATTTGATTTAAACAATTGTAGGTGGATGGAAATAATATTACGTATTGAGGAAACATGGATATGGATGATAAAATACACCCCACTAAATTCCAAAGTAAAAACAATCTCGGATAAAAATGAGATTGTGATATTTCCCTTACCATAGGTCTGATTTGCTTTGTAATTGTCCGAACCTCCTGTATAATGATTTAAATAAAGTCATTGACTTATTACAGAATCATATTCATTTTTATTATATCATATATGGTTCACTTATGACTTTATATTACACGTTCTTTTGTAAATTCCATGTTAAAGAGCGTTTTGGGTAAAATTGTTTCATTTGTCATCCATGTTTTGACTTGTAATTAGTCATATGATTACTTAGATCATGATTACTTAAATCCAGAATATAAAACATTATATATATATATATATATATATTCAGAATATACATATATATAATAAATCAGTAAATGGAAAAAAATACACCGTTCATGGAGACGGTAGGCCGTACGTACGCATGAACGCTGTTTTCGTTTCCTTATTGAGTTCAACGGGATTAAGTAGATGAAATACATATATATACACATAAATCCAGTATCATTATTATTTCATATATTTCATGATTACTTATTATATATACTTTATAATCATTCATGAATGGTTAAAGTGGAGAATGAATCTCATCGCGTCGTGGAGACGGTAGTCTGTACGTAAGAACGAGCGATGATATCGTTCTCATGATCGTGGGACTGTATTGGAGTGTATGTATACTATTTCAGAATCAATATAACTTTAAAATAATAATATATAGTTATTATTTACACCATTATACCCATCCAAGTAAGGTGGTTGTGGAAAATAGATTTCACCACGGTGTGGAGACGGTATTCCGTACGTACACACGCGCGGTGATTTCGTTTTCCGTAGGATGGATAGATGGTGAAATAGGATTGTTTCATACTTATAATAACATATATGTATATTAGTGATACTGATGTTATTACTTCATAATGAAAAAACCTATGAAGAAGAAGTGGAAGAAGAAATAAAGGTGAAAGAATCGGTAACATAAATTACCTCTTCTTTGAAGCGCCTCTTTGAGACCTCCTCTTAGGGAACTAAAATTGGTCTTTGAGGATGACCAGAACCTCTAGGATGTTTCTAGGGAAGTTGAGAGGAGAATTTGGCTGGGTTTGGCCGAGCTTGAAGGCTCAAAGTTGTGTGAGGACGAGAGGGTGGAGGTGCCCTTTTATAAGGGAGGAGAGGGGCACCTTTGGAATAACTAAAAATATTATTTTATTATAAAGTCATGTTCGGTTTTAAATAGCTCCAAATCGATTTATTTTGAGGCTAAGGTGGGGATGGTTCTAAATACTCTCATCCAATAGAATTTGGACAAGTTTAGGTTCCTAGTTTATCCTTATCAATTAGATTTATCTCTAAGTTAAATAATTTAACTTTTACCGTATCTTTTTGTTTTCTTACACTATATGGTTAATAAACATACTATATCAAGCCAAACGAACACCAAGTTGTTTAGTATTAATATATATAAACTTATTTAAGTAATTTGGCCGAACCGTATATTTTTAGGAATAAAATTTCAATTAATAATATAATATTTGTTTTAAAAACTGATTTTTGTCAATTTTTACACTATTTGGTACATGATTTTTATGAAATTCATAACAGAATGATAAGTTCTAACCAAGTTACTTAAATCAACAATAACATGTAATATTAACCTAGAAAATTAGTTTAAGTCATAAAAAGTCTCAAATTACATTTATTTGGGCATTTATAACATCAATTATGTCAATATTTCATTAATAAGAAAATTACTGCATCATCTTTGTGTCATAATAAATGATAATTATTTAATCCCTAAAAATTCTAAATAAATTCCTATGATGTCGATAATTGTACTAGATTTATTGATACTATTCATTTTCGATGTTTCATGAAGTTTATCACTAGATTAAAATTATTTTACTTATAAGATTTAAGAAAGTGACATGTTGTCACATTCTTTGGTTTTAATAATAATTAAATTATTTTTATTGAAACAATTTAATTAAATGAATCCAATACTACCCTAAGGTGATATGAGTCTACTTTCAGACATCCAATATGATTTTGACATATTTTAGGGTAATTTTAAAATATTATATTTACCCTTAATTACCCAATTTACCTTTAACTATGGTAAATAAAATTTACCGTAGTTACTATTCATAATTCCCAAAAAAAAAATTAGCTTATTAACATAATTCGGATCCACTGATTCCAAATATGGAATCCAATTTTCCAAATTCAATACAAAAAAGTTGCAGAAATTAAATTAAAATTAATCTCGTTCTCGAAAGAAAATGGGTTTTTTCTTTAAAACATTGCAAAAGATTGAATTGATTTAACCTACGAATTCAAGGTAAAATCAATGATAATGACAAACATTATATTAAATGGTAAAAATATATTCTATTTATACTTTAAAACCATTCAATATTATAATTTAACCACATAAGATATTACGATGAAAAAAGTTGTTTTTAAATAAAATATAGCGTGTTTTTACTATTCATTAAAATATGAAAGTTATCGGAAAAATATCAAAACATTATCTAATGTAAATTTTTATATCCTGATTCAAAATAAGAATTTTATTTTTTCAAATTTAACTTATAAACATGTCAAAAACTAGATTTAATGTGGGTGCGCCATCAAAAGGCGGCAAAACTACATTTTTTGAAAAATACTTATTTTACCTGAAAAATTTATTTTGTTCTTATACCATGTTCTATAAATGTGTAAGATGAATAATAATGTTATAAAACACTATTAATAATGGATTGTTAATAAAAATATTATAATAATATATCGTTGTCTAGTAAAACCCAGTATTGCGTACAACACATACTATCGAGGAAGGTCGCGATTGCGTGTAATGGAAGCCAAGTCAGGGTTGCGTGTTGTGAAAGAATCCTTCATTGTTTCGTATAACAGAATCCTACCATATTTCATTTATACATTGAATATATATATATATATATAATCAATGTTGCGTAGAATAACTATTATCAAAATTTTGTGTAACACGATCCAAGAATAGTGTTGCGTATACTGCAAGCTAATACGGTGTTGCGTATAGCGCAAGGTAATCTTGGTGTAGAATACAACACAAGACATTAATGAAATTAAAAGAATATTTTTCATAAAATCTCAGGGTGTTACAGGCTCATAAGGAGAAAACTACATCAAATGTTGAAATTTAGGAAGAAAATATTTTTGAGGTACACACAGAGGTGTTGACTGAGGATTTTTCTATGGAGAATATGGGAAAGTATTTAAGGAAGATTCAGTGCAAAGACCTTCTCAAGAGGAAGATAAGAATAAATCTTATGTAGAGTCATTACCTATAGTGTTGCTGCATCACAAAAAATATGAGGATTTGAATCAAGAACAGGGTTACTCTGATTCAGTGAATAAGGAATTAGAAGAGCAGTACATTAAGTTGTCATGTTAGGAATATAAAAATTTTGCTCTGAGGAGAGTCTTAGTGAAAGAACAATTGAAATTTTAGAAACTGAAAGATAGTAGTATTTCAAAGAAAGAAGTTAAAGTGTTTAAGAATGAAATGTTAAATGATGTTGAAAAGTTAAAATCATAGATGGTTATGATGACATATTTAATGGAACTTAGATCTTTCATGGAGCAACAATTTGCATCATTCAGACCAAGTTAGGCCCGTACATCAGGTACATCACCAGATTTAATCAGAATATTTCAGGCTATCAAAGAACTGATGAGAAATATGAATAAAATATTGCATTCCATTCAATGAAATAGTTATCCTTTTTTAGTTCTATTATATAATCAAAAGTTTTTAGTTAACCAGTTGACCTCACGTGAACTAAGTATTACAACTTTACTGAATCAGTTCACAACGATGCTGGCTCTATTTATGTAGAAGGAAGAATTTATCCATGAGTTTTTCAGAGTAAATATGATAGAAGATATTCATATGACTCAAGGGAATATGGTTCTTATTATCAAACAGGGAGATGGAATAATAAGAAGGATGAGGGAGATGTGGATAGAAATCAAGGTTGTAGTTCAGAGGACATGGACCCTATTTCATAACCATAACACACCATTCATCATGTGTTCACCATAACTGTCACTATTACATATTTTCAATGAAATTTTGTTTTATTCTATATTTGTGTGTTTCTATAAGTTTAACTGTCTTTGTTTATATATTTCATGGATCTAGATTCACTTATTTAATAATAGTTAATATTAGCATTTACATAAGTTCAACGCAACATTAAAATGTGTTCTATTCCATATTCTATCATTGTTTTTGATATCACAAAAAGGGGGAGAAATTTGGATAAGCACAAAATTTTATTTTATCTATTTTACATTGAAATTTAATTGTTCTAAATCATTATTTTATATTTATTGGAGAATTGTTTTAAAACTCTTTTTATTGGGGGAGAAATTTGGATAAACATTTTCTTCACTTTTAAAAAAAGGGGGAGAAATTTATTTTTAAGATTACGGATAACAAAATGTATATTTATTTTTGAAATAATCTTGTTAAAATTAAATATTGTTTTATCTAATAAAATTTATAAAATATATGTTATTAATTTTGGGAGTTAATTTCATTTATAATTTTATGGTTTTTATGATCATCAAAAGGGAGATATTCTTGATCAAGTGTTGTCTTCAACAAAACATTTTATTTTTTTAAATGGGGGAAATTGTGGAGAACAATACTCTATCTCTTTATGATGATTTTGATGATTACAAATACCCATAATTGTTTTATAATGATTTTTTATGTGTATTTCAGGAATTTATTATTCATTATATTTTTATTACTAGGAAAAATATATTAGTTCATGAACAATGAGAATTAATTGCTAAAGTATTCACATTAGCGTGTTCTGGGAACATTGTTCATGTTATATATATTTAGGAATATCTTAATCATATTTTGGAAACACTGTTCATACCCTACATAGTGAAGCATAACATAAGGATGGAATGCAGGGTATACTTTATGAGATATAAGAAAAGTATGGTTAAGCAACAATAAAATATCAGAAAAGTATTGAAGAAGAACCCTATGTTAGGAAGAAGCCCTGCATTTGGGATATTGGATAAGTATGGAAGAAGAATCATATGTAAGTTTTATATGTTATGTTTGTTTCTGAAAAGTATGGTTCATCAAACTCAATTTCGTTAACAACCTTACAATCTATCAAAAAGTATCGTTCATGTAACTTTTTTTTGGATGCTTATAAAAGTATAGATCATTTATCATACGTTTGAATGTTGGAATGAAAAGCATATATGATTAAACTTATGTTTTTTATCAAAATTACATTTGTGATCTATCTTACATTTAGAAGATACAAGATATATAGTTCAACCTCATATTTTCCATCAGATAATTAAAGATGATATCATTTTTAAACGGTCTACAAGAAAATTATTAGGCTATTTTCAGGCCAGATAAAAAACTATTTTTAAAGCACATCATTGACTTATTCAAAGACATTTTTTCTATAATTCAGAGGATTAATTTAAAAGTATATTTTCATGCTGAATTTTCAGGGGAGTTATGACTGCTCTATTATTTCCAATTTTTTTATTATTGCGTGTCAAAAAGAGACTTTTGTGGATCTGACATTGTAGAGAAAGAGATCGATATATTTTTTCTATTTTGAAATTTAATACGAATAGTGTACAAGATCTGAAACAAGAACCCAAGAGCAGATACTCTTTTGATATACAAGATCTACTGCACGACAACATTGATCCAATTGAGATAATCGAGACATACAGATCTGTTGTAATGTAGAGTGACAAAACTCTATTTATTGAAGAAGAAGATACACGACAAAAGATTCACTCATTCGACATCGAAGATCTATAGATAATGTACTACTTCGGAAGTTGCCAATTATTATTTTTATATATCTAATACAACCGGATCGACTTAAAATGACTCTTACTTGAAGATAATTATTTCTAATGATGATGATCTGTTTTCTATCAACTGCATTCTGTTACAATTGTGAAGAATAATGGGAAGTTATTTTCAAATTACAAATACTTAATTTTATATTGAGTGACCAGCTTCTCATACTAAGCTGTGTAGGTTCGGTGACTAAACTAGAAGGCTTTGTTTTGCCTTAGATTTTAAATTTGTCAACATCTTGTACTTATTTTTTGGGTGGTATGTTGATAAGAAGACTAAATACTGAAAATCACCAAGCTCGTGGAGTAGAGTGGTTGTGGAGTGGACTAGGGGACTTCTGTTCCCTGGACCACTATACATCGTGTGTCCCTTCTATTTCAATAATCTCTTCATTAATCTATCTTATAAAAGTTAAAAGACAGAACATGATCTATCAAATAATTTTTAAAAGACACAATTCACCCCCCTCTTGTGTACATTTGGTATAACCTGATCCATCAATAATGATTTTAACCCTAGATCTAGATGTTTGGGTTTGGGTATATTATAGTTAGTATCATAGGATGATTTATTAATCTTTAGATATCGATATTTTTTCCATGTGATGTTGAAAAAAGATTTAAGGACCCCATAATGAGTCTATAAGATATAAAATGTTTTTATGCTTAATGTCTTAGACATTTTTTTTTTGAATGGGTTATATCTCAATATTATTAATGAATTATAAAGATTTTTTTATTTGGATGAAGTATATGTACATATTTATTTTTATGCAAAGTTGTCATTTCTATTTTTTATAGTTAAGAGATAATGTATTGATAAAAGTTATGGTTTATATGATCTTGGATATTGATATTATATTAAGAACACCTGTTTGATCATATATATAACCACAAGATTTAAAACTGATTTGGTGACTAAGTGATTAATGTTATTTTTGATGAATATATCTATAGTTTTAGTCTTATAATATAATAGATATGAAATAACCCTCATGGTTAAACCAATCATTAAATTTTATGTTAATTTGTCTGTTTTGTATTTAAATTAATTTATAGGTAGAATGGTTTAGTATTAAATTTTGGTATTATAGATAAATTTGGGAGATTAATATATTATTTAATCATATGATGGTTTATTAATTTTGAGAATTATCCAACAATGTGATAAAAATTTAGGTTTCAGTTGTTGTCAAACAATATGGGGAATTGATTCATTATCCCTTTTATTATTATGTGGTCCTTTAAAAGTTTATTTTAGTGCTTTGTGTATTAAAAATTCATATTTAATACTCATTATTTATTAAAAAAGATGATATTATTATGAAAATTGATTAAAGTGATTAATTTCATACTCCAAGGAAGTATATTTATTTATTTTTATTGTCTATGTGGTATAGAGTTCCTAAAACCAATGAAAAGGATCTTGATACTATTTTATTCCTATTACCACCATATTTTATGACATCAATTATATTATTTACACCACTTTGGATAATAATTTTTTGGTTTCTAGGATTTTCTTGATTATTCAATTTATTGTGATCACTTACCTCTGTCACTTTATATCATTATTTCGGAATTATTCATTTATTACCTATTAAAATCTTAACATACAAAATATGTTTTCCACTTTAAAATCCTAGTAAGTTTTATTCTATACGACCTTAATACTTCTTTTTGATTCTTACCAAGAGGTTGTTCTTTAACCGTTTTTATGATGTGGGCTTCAATAGACGTATTTTCAAATTTACAACTTTTTATTACTAATATAATTTTCAAATTTATTGGATGTGATTTATTAAGGTAGGGGGTACGATGTAACAATATCAGGTTCTTGAATGGAAACAATTGTTTGATAGAGTTTTAGACACGCAACACCGACCTTCAATAACCCCTAAAAAATATACCCATTGTAATCTAGTACTTTAATTTCCCATTATGAATATTATTAAATAATTTATTACATATATATATATATATAATATAATTTATTGATCTTTTTTCAAATAATCAAACAATTGTTTTTAAATTCATTATTTTCTACCAAAATATTTTTCATTCAAAAATTTTTTTTATTAATTTTCATGAATAAATATTGTAATATATTTTTTCAAAAATTAAAAAATAAATTTTCTAAAAATAAATTAAATTTTATAATTATAATATCAACATTTAATTTCGGAAATTTGTTTTGTCTATTATTGATTTTTTAGCGAATAGAGAAGAATAACGATTTTTGTAAAAATTTTATTTAACTTCCATGAATTTAGTCAATTTGAAAGTAATTTTATGTTTTAAATATTATTTAATTTAACATAGTTATGATTTATTTCTATTTAATCCATTTAATTACATTTTGATAATTATTATATTTTATTTTAGTATATGTTTGTTATTGTGTTTAAAAAATGATTTTTCATTAAAATCATTCAATGTGAATAATGTTTTTCCTATTTAATAAATTAAAATAACACTAAATAAAGAATGATTTAAATTAGATTTATTGATTATATATCAATATATATTAATTTATATTCATATAAGGAATTTTATTTTTAATGAGTTAATGTAATGTCATTTATTTCTTAAAATGTAATCTTCTTGAAAACATGATTTTTCATCATGTATGTGGGTTTAATTTTAAAATAATGTATTTTAATTATATGAATTTAATTTTCTAAAATATATTATATATTTCTAAAAATAATAATTTATATTATATAGTAAGTGAATCATAATTTTTTACCATAATAAATCATAAAAGTAGAAAAAAAATTATTATAGGTAAGTTGAAAACAATTTTACAAGGGGATAAACTAAAATGATAATGGTTAAAATATATTGTAAAAATGAATAAAATATATTCTATTTAAATATTTATATATTTAATTGTATAATTCTAGGGATTGTTCAGTTTGAATCCTTTTGGCCTATGATAAATATGGTTATCACATTTTCTTCTTGAAAACAAAAAGAATTCTAGTCACGTCACTTCAAAAGGAACACCCATTCTCCTCTCTAATTCACACCATCAATACTAATTTATATCAGCCAATATATGAAAAAATTAATTAATAAATTACATATCCATGACCAAGATCCAATTTTTTTATCCGAAAAAAAATCATTAGAAGGATTTTGGTACAAACATATAGAGCTTGTATAAAAAGGGATATATCCCTTAACCATGAATTTTTATTTAATTTATTCTTCCACTTCCATAAAATATTAATAATTTATGATTAAATAGTTTCAATAATATTTCCGATATAATAAGATGTTCTCATGTTTATTTAATAACCTAAATCAGTCTTCTCTTCCATCAAATGGAATACACAAACGTCATTCGTGTGTACGGTGGGTTACACCCTTGTGAACCAATGTCATTAATTATTCATCATTTCATATCAAGGATTGTTTTAATTATGAATTTATTGTATATATATTATATGTGTAATATTTATATAATTTTTGAGATTTTAATTCACATATAACATCTCTATATTCATTCTGTGGGTTATACGATTACGATGCTCGTTTGTATAATGAAATGCTGCCCAACGAAGCAGTGTGATTATTCATTCAAAAATAGATTACATGGAAGTTAATAAAGAAAATTTAAATATATATATTTTATATAAGTGAAATAATTATTATTTTAATGAAAATTATAATATTTTTAAATGTTAATTTATCATTTTATTTTTTACCCTAAATAATGATAATGTCATTCGTGCGACCATGTGGAATACGACCTCCATGAAAAAGGTGATTTTTTTTCCATAACCAACAAATATGAATGATATGTATAAGTATATTTATTGTAAAATTTATTAATTTATGATATTAATATAAATCTTAAAATATAAATGTCACATACCATTTTTCCACAACAGACAATAAAAAATGGAAATGTTACCCATGTGTACGTATATCCTACAATTTCCAAGAAAAATTCATGGTTAATTTTTCATAATCATCATTAAGGATTTGTGTTAAACATGAAATTGATAAATAAATATGATAATTATTTAATTAATATCATTCTGGATATTTCCAAATATTGTCTTTTTTTACCACGGATAATACACCAAAGTTGTTTTGAAATAATAAAACAATTGTTCGGAAAACACCCAATATGGATTTAACTAATTAAGTAATTAAATATTTAATTAAAATAAATAAAATATAAAATTTATTGTATATTTTATTGAAACAATTAAATTATCTTAATCAATTAAATAGTTGATATTGTCTTATTATATAAGAGTTAAGGGAAACTCATGGAAGGTTTGGAATCGAAGTAATGTTTTATTGTCTCCCTTTTAATTTTTTTTGACTAATTCCTTATCCACCACAATTTTATTATGGGGTTTATATACTAAACCATTAAATTCTGTAATATTATTACTTTATATATCTTGTAATTTTATGATCCATATTATTTATTTCATTCAAGGGGAATTGACCTAAAATATACTATGTTGTAACGTATTTCTTACCGCATTTTTATAGGATATATTACTTATTCATATTAATTACTATGAAATATTATGTGTGTAATATTGTTTTAAGTTTAATATGTGGAATTTATCTTTATTTTTGGGTTTACATTTGATACAAATAATAGATTCATTGATTAAATCTTATATTGAAGGGTATAAATTGTTTTCAGGTTTATTTGTTTCAAATTCTATTTCCATGAGAAACACGTTCATGGTATAAACCATTATTCTTCTTTAAGGTACATATAAATACATATAACATGTTGTATCATGAATATCCATATTTTCTTGATATTTGAAGTATCATTTTCTGTTATTAATTCAGGGGGACTATTAGTAAAGAGTTATCAATGTTGAAATGATTTAATGTTATAATATCCTTTATTTCAGGAATGATTGTTTTCAAGGCTCTTTTAGAGAAACTAATGTGATGTTTTTTCAATAATTATATATATTTTATTTTCATTTGGGTATTAATGTGGATAATAGGTTTAATTTACATTTACTATATTATTTACTATGTAATCTAAAGGAAAGAAGTTTCTATGTGATATGGATGTTGTATTTTTTTTGGACAGAGATTATTTGAGTTTTATATCCTTGTATTATAATATGCATAAAAATCGGTTTCCGAAATATTTTGAAAAGAATGTTTAAATTTATATTTTCCAATATTTTTTTTAAAATTCAAAATCATTCTTTCTTTTTAACAGAGCATGGAACTTTTTTAATATTCCTAAAAAACTATGAGTGAAATATTTTTTATAACATATTCAACATAAACATGACATTTCACCATCATGGACACTAAATTTATTAAATATTTATAGTTATTAATCAAAGGATGTTTTTAAATAAATATTTTTTATTATTATTGACAATGCTTATGATTTTAAATAATTGTTTTCAGAATAGAAGAGATTATTTTCTTCGAGGTTGTTTTCAATGACCTTATAATGGAATTTCCATTCATAAACAATCAATAAACATTTATGATAGTTATTATCCACTTAAGATATGTTCTAATGATACCATCCTAGTTATATCACATATTGGATTATAATTATTTCAAGAATTATTGTCATAGAAACATTTCTTTTCCTAAGGATAATCATGTGTGAAGTAGATTGTTATCGAACATGTTTTGTTACAATGAGTTAACATTTTTTGTAGATATTATATAACCCATTTATATTACATGGTCTAAACACATTTAAAATAGAGTTTTATATAACCCTTATCATTTCCACAATTTAATCATGTTTCAAAGAGATTTTTATTGAACATGTTTATTTTCCCCAAGCTAATCACGTTTAAATGAAATTTTCATGGAACATTTTTTTTCATGGTCTAATCATGTTTTAAAAAGAATAAGTATATTTTCTATAAGTATATAATTAATTTAAGTCTCTATGTAATTTATTCATGAATAGTTCTATTATATTATCGATGATCATGTGTGCGCGTAGGTAATATAGGGTGAGCATGTTATAGCTTATTTGATGGGTGTGCCTAAGATTCATTTAGTAATAACGATATATATTTTCAGAAGGGTATTCCTATATAGATCTCCCATTGATTGGTTAATTTTATTTTTATTATAATTAAGAATGAAGGAATTACTAGAGGGTATCTCTTATGGATTTAACTAATCTGTAGTTATTTCAAAAAATGTGTTGAAAATTGGTTATAATGATTTTTTTTAAAAATAATGATTTTTTATTATTCTTTATATGGGTATAAATGTTTCTTATGATCATGATTTATTCCCCATGGCTCATGATGGTTGATTCAAATAAATATCATCATTGTTAATTCTTTATTTCATTAAAATTTTTTATTTCATATTGGTTTATGGTTATGAGTTCACTTTTGTTTTTTTTCATGCAATTTGATTATATCATCAGGTCTATATACTTATATTATTATCACATATGAATTTAAATTATTAATTCTTATTTTTATTCTTTTTGATAATTTTATATCAAAGTTCTTATATTTCCTTTTCCATAGGTTATCAACATGTATATTAAATGAGTTATGTATATAAGAGTTTTATATAGAAGGTGACGATGACCCATTGAGGAATATGATAAACTATATATATATATGGAGATGATGTTATTATTAATGAATCATTTACTTATGAAACTGTAACATTAAGAATTTTTATTAATTATATAAAACTCTAAATTTAATGTTCATTGAGAATTTTAGTGATCCATAATTTTCTTTTTGATATTTCATGTTTTTTATCGATAAAATTAGTCACCTTCATCTGTATTGAAGATAAAAATATTTTTATTATTATTTCAACACCAAATAGGGTAGTGTTTATTTAGGGATGTTATAATAATACCAACCCTAATTTCTTTAATAATTTATCTAATAGTGGTTCTTATTCAGTAAGGTAATTTTATTAACTACGATCATTATTTTGTACTTTTAATTTAATCACATTCAATTATATGATAAAAATTTCAATATAATAACACTAGAATAACCCATATATTGAGATGTTATTATATTAATATAATACAACTTAACATTTTCCGTCTCTATCAAATGGGCAACAAATACATCACTAATGTGTATGATAAACTACCATCTCATGAATTGATGTAATTGTTTTCCATCTCTATGTCACATTGATATTAATAAGGATAGAAAAAATGAATATATATATATGACACATTTTTCATGGTAATAATTCCATAAAATTAATATTTAATCATCTTCCATATCCTTTAATCCATTAATGAAATGATATTTTTTCTTGTGCGTACAAATATCCCACTCTCTTTAAGAATTCATGCAATTAATTTTTAATGTCCATATTTAAAAATGGTTCTAAATATATATATATATATATATATAATTATTTATAAACATAATAAAATTTCTGATATATTGGATCTATAACCTAAAAACAAGAACCAGAATATACATATCAAAACAATGATGGGAAAACAAAGTTCTTTAAAATAGAAAAAATGATAATAATAAAATATTATTTGTGAATGGGTGGGAAGATATTATAATAAGATAATATATGATACAATAAAAATGAATGTGATTATTTTATAAATTAATAACATGCTTAAATCCATTATTAAATTGGTTAATTAATGTAAAACTAATGGGGTGTGTGAGATAAGGTATTTTATCTGAATTTACACTCCACTAGGAATTATTTATTATTATGAACCCATTCACTTTTAGGTTGTTTATATATTTCAATATTTATGTATTTAACTTGAATATATATTTATTCATTTTTATTATTGTTTCAATTCATGTCTATTTATTCATGGGTTTATAATTTAAATGTTACAATGTAGTTGAGAATCTATTTTACAATATCATTTTATTTTGAGAATACTTATATTCTCATTTATGGAATATTATCAATTACCTTTTGTATGCATAAATTTTAATCTCATACATTTATTATTTAATGTGTGTCAAAATTTATTAAACCAGGTTCCCCTGTTTGGTATGAGAATCATGTATAGAAACTTTTAGAAGAATAAATGATTTGATTTCTATTTTTAATTATATTTATTTTGATTCCACATCCAAGTGTATCAAATTTTTTTACAAAATTATTTTTATTTACTAAAATTGTTTATTAATGTTATTTTATGTTATCCATGAAAAATATAACATGATTTAAAGAAATATATCTAATTTTTCATTAATGACACATTTTTAACTTTCTTTATTAAAAAATGTAATGTTTTTAATGAATATATTGAAAAAAGAATTCCCCTAAACCATGAAAATTTTATTAAATTTATCTTCCTATAAAAAAATTTAATGTTTTTAAATAGAAAAATATTTTTTGAAATATTATTTATATGTTTCACTTTAATTCTGTTTATTTTTTCCAATGTCAAGAATTTATTAATAACCTATATTTGGGTGAATCTAGGTATATTTGTTGTCAGTTTTTAGTTTGATAATTTTCACCTAAAACACCCACATTTAAATTATAAATTTTTATTCGATTTCCCTCAAATATCAATACTCGTTTTTATTTATATGAATATTATTAAAATTTTATATCATTTATTTATACAGTGTTTTACTTTAGTGTTTTTTTAATTAACATTGAAATTTTCTATTTCTTGTATTCATTATTTAAAATGAAAATTTATTGATAAGTTCCATTGTTAATTAATTTAATAAATAATTAAATATATTTGGAATGAATTAGACTTGAAATATATATGTGAACCAAATTATATATCACTTCAATGCATCAGTTGGTATCGTGTGACAAATTCACTATGAAAATGAAATGGTGTTTTACCCATAGTTTTAGACTATCTTTGTGAAAGGTGATAGTTCTATATATATCATAATTCCCGAGATAATAAATCTCAATATTATTCATTTTCGGAGAATTTATTTAATATTACCCTTGATGTTATTACACAGATATTATCCATGGATACATTTGTTTCTCAATTATTTGATTAAAATACTTGTGTATTTAGTTATTTACCTTTCTATATTGATACCAACGAGCCTGTACCCAAGTGGTAAGGGATCCTACTTGTCCTCCAAGAGACCCCGGATCAAAACCGGGTGGAGGCGAATTTGCGGGGGTACTGTAGCAGTCACTGTAGCGGACACTGTAGAAGTTACTATTCAGTACTGTAGAAGGTGGAACTATTCACCCAATTTGGGCCTTCGAGCAACTAATTTGGGCCTACGGGTCTCCAGGACCATCGGGTCATCATAGGTCTTTGGGCTATATGGCCTTCAGTTCACGTAGACCATGGAGTAACCCAGTTCACACAGAACAGGTCCCAGAAGAGGATCAGAGCAACAGGACTAGCAGCCACCGGATGCAGAGCTAACCGGATTGGAAGAATGATAGGGTATGGCAGCCGCCATTGGGATGAGGCACCGAGTAGCTTTGTATGGGGCATTGCTATCTGATCATCAATGCCAAGTGGGGAGATGAGAAGATCAATTATTCAAGATGCTGGGGAGGGGCACCTCTAGTGGGCTAGGCCTACTGTTCAAGTAATGGGCATGGTATGCCACTGGGCCTATGGGTCATTATTACAGGTCATGTAGGGCCTTGTGCCTTGGGCCTACAAGTCATGTATGGGTTCCACTTCAACCCTTAAAATGGGGTATTGTCTATAATAATATAAAAAATAAGGCCTTCGGGCCATTCGAGCTACCTTTCCATATTTTATGAAAACATATTTTATCATGAAATATTTGCATTTATATAACATAATTGAGTATTTTAGATAACCTTAATTTTTTTACATTCCCTAAGATAATATGAATAATTGATTGAATGAGTTCACGGATGCCTAATTCTCTCCATTATTATTTTTTATATTTTATCCCCAATGTAAAATTATTATCATATGTGTATCTAGAACTCAAATTCTACTAAACTAATAGCCATTCTGGATTTAGTCGCTATTATATATTCCAATGTAATAATGTACCAATAGAATTTATGGTATAATAATCAGGGTTTTTATGGTTGGTATTAAATATTTTTTATCTGAAACCATAAGAATTTGATTTTGGAAAACATAGATTAGGGAACCAAACCACCTGATAAACATTGAAGATGTGTAAAATTGTTGAATAAGATCCTAATTTTTTGGTAAAAAATAATGTACATGGATTCTCATATAAATAAAAAAAATTGGATACTATAAGTGGAAATGGATCTAATACAATTGAACCTATGGGTAATAACTCAAAAAAGGGCACATTGGGACTTCCTTGATCATCACCTAGTGCATAACAACCCGTTAATGCACCCTAGGTTTGATAATACTAGGTAATATACATTGTCTAGTATAAATTTTCTTTATAAACCATTCTGAATTAATTTGAAATATATTTATTATTTTATTATATTCACAATGAAACCATATTTATGATTCCATGATAAATAATGCATAAATTTTTTTATTTATGTTAAGTGTGATAGTGAATTCATAATTATACGTTATGAATTAAAATTCATAATTTCATGATACAATCCATTATATGAAATTTATATAAATGTATCATGGAATAATGAAATCTATTTATACTCATGGTCATTGTAGAAATTTACCTTATGTGTAAGACAACGCCACATATATTGGAACTAAGTAAATCGTGAAGGTATTAAGGATTCTTAATAAAGTCATGGAAAATAATAATATATAAATAGGGAAAATATATTTTCTACAACATTATTCTCTTATGTTGGATCACTTCTTGAAGTATAATCCCCTATAATTATTGGGGGCTCTAATTTAGTGGTAGCTGAGTAATTGATTGAGCCCATTAAAATATGACTTCTGGGCTTGGGATGTAACTAAATAGAAATGTTTATAATATAAATATATCATATCAATATAGATATTATCCAATGATTGTCATTGATGTTGAATAATCTTAAGGGAGGAGAAATTGGACACATCAAATAGGGATGTTTATAATAATAATTCTTTGAGAAATAGTTCCCTCACCAGAAACAAACTGAAATGGAATACAAGTTCCTTATCATCAAAAAAATGGAATAAGAACAAATTGTGGATAAAATAGATAGAAATATAAGACTATAATGTTATGATTAGTTCTACAGACATAATAAAAAATGCAATAATAACTATTTCATTAAAGGTATAATCTATGTATCCAAAGGGATCTAGTTTCTCCAAAAATTTAATCATACAATGATATAGTTTTATGCACCACAAAAATTGAGAAGTATTTCTATAGATATATATATTTACGAAGGAATCATGATAATACAGGACTATATGAACACCTTGAATATGGATCACATCAAAGAAAAAGAATAAAATGAATCAATTTTAGTAGTATAAAAATTGTGGGAGGAAATATATGGGAAACTGTATTAAGAGAATGTGTGTTTTTTACAAGTGAATCGATATTGTAAATCTAGATAATGAATGAAAGGGAAAGAAACAAATTATCTCCTGTGATTAAAATATATATAGACATGAAATTTTTCATAAAAATCCACCAAGAATGAAGGGAACATACCAAAAAAGTGGGTAAGGGGAGAAATCCAAGATTATGAGATCACTACATCTATTGAAGATGTACATAATGATGTATTCAAATGTACATTATATATGTAACAAAACATAGAAATTTTTTTATTGGATTATAGATATTTTAACATATTTATATATTCTCTGTTTTCTAATAAAAGTTGATATTTTCCTTGTACTATAAAAAGGGAGTTGTCAGTCAAAACTCCATGTGGATATCACACTTTGATATAGTTGTGTCTGTATGTTTCCATTATGACACATAAATATGATATATTTTACAAATTAATTTTCATAACTACGGTTGAATTAAATATAATCCTTGTTATATAGTGGAATTAATAATATGGTTCAAAAATTTATTTATAATGAGAATGAAACTATGATTTGTGGTGAAGATATTGAATTCCTTACCTTTTTTGTAAAGTCCTTATAATATGACTATTGTATAGATCCACCTATAGTACCTCATTTTATTTAGATTCTTGGGGAATAAAATAAAGCACGTTCTATTGATGGAAATGGTAATAGTAAAATTGGTGATATACCTATTGTTTAGGAACAAATTGATGTATTTTCCGTGGAATTATGTGGGAAAACAAAATATAGTGAAGAAATGTTCTCTATTTATTTAATTGCTGATTCAAGAACTGTATCAAATACTCCATATAAAATATCTATTATGGAGTTAGTGGTGTTAAAGAAACAAATGAAGGATTTTTTTGATAAGGGCATTATATTCCCTAATGTTTCACCATAGGGAGCCCATATTCTTTTCATTTAGAAGAAATATGGATCCAAAAGGTTGTGAAATGTTTATATGGAAATAAAATTATTTTTATTATGAAGACATAACATATACATCACATTTATGAATTGCTCAACCATCTTCATGATCCCAATAGTTTCAACTATTGTCCTTTTTTATACACATCATTAAATTTGTATAAATAAGGTAGGAATTCTGATGTAAACATTACAAAGGATGTATAGAAGTTATGAGTTTATAGTCAGTCTATTAGGATTCTCTAATTTTCTCTACGTATTTATATATTTAATGAACATAATATTCATGGAAAAAACTTATAAATTTTTTGTGGTATTAAAAGATTATATATTTGTGTATTCTATGAGCTGGAGGATCGTGAGAATCACTAAAACTTTATTATTGGTTATCTTTTATGGAAATATTTAATAGAAAATTTTCATAACTATGAATTAAATTTAAAATACTTTATTCTCCTAACCATATTTAATCCCAGGATGTAATCTTATCTAATCTAGAATAGACAAAGGAAATAAAATAATGGCTTATATATGAATAAAACCAAGATATATCGTTTTTTTGATTTATTAGGTTAATATAGAATTTATTCTGTTGAATTTTCTCCAAATAAGATAACTGTTAAACCCAACATACCCATAATGGGGTTATATTGACATGGAAAAAATAAAGTGAATAATTTTATTAAGGATTATAAGAGGATATTGGTCATGGAACTAATTTTGAATCTACCATTATAAAATGATGGATATGAGATATATAGTGATTCATCAAATAAGGGACTTAGTTGCGTCCTTTTTAAAAATTACAATATTATTACAAATGAACTAAGGTTTTTAAATAATCACAGATATAAAAATAGAACCCATAATCTAGAGTTTTCATCCACAATATTTACATTGAATAGAAAGATACATTACCAATATGGTGAAATATATGAGATATACATATACTATAATAGCCTAAAATACTTTTTTTCATAAATATATCTTAATATGAGGTAGATTTAATGGCTTGAGATACTCAAGTATTATAATTTTTCAACACACTACCACATAAGGAAGTTAAATAATATCACAAATTCTTTGACCAGAGAATATCATTGAGTAATGACCAAAATGAGGATTGAGAGGGATCCTTTGTTCATGGATATTGTAAATATGGATTTGAAAATATTGAATGAAGGGGATACATAACTACATTATTAAATGATTATAAAACCAATTTTATTGGAAAAGATAAAAATTAATCAATCTTATGATGGTAATTACTTGAAAAAATTACATGTTTTGAATGATGGGAAGTTTCTAGACATCATTTGTGAAGATTTAGTACAAAGATTGGAAAGAGACTATATATTCTATATATAAAATAGCTAAAAATTGATTTGTTGGATGATTTTTGTAGATAAAATTTATCCATTGACACTAGAGTCAACCAAATGTGTAGGTATTTGAGGGAATATTTTTGGGGGTATAACATGAAGTGGGAAATTTAAGATTATATATAATGATTATTTTTTTTGTAAACATTTTATAATTGAGAGAAAACATCTTATAGATTTTATGTAACCTATTTTTATTCCAATGTGTAAAAGGGATGAAATTACTATATAAATTGTCATAGGACATCCAAATTATCGTATAAGAAATAACACAATAAGGTTTTTTATTGATTTACTTACTGAATCTAAATATTTCATCAGTATATGTGAAGATTTAACTCTTGATTTATTCACAACGATCTATATTAATGAAATTTTAAGACTTTATGTTGCTTCTAGTTAAATTTTTTCTAATCATGGTACATGTTTTACATTAAAATTATGTAATATTCTTTAGATGTCTATTGATACTCACCTTTATTTGAGAAATGTCTTCAATAATAAAATTGAAGGAAATTCTAAAAGTACTATTCAAACAATTTAGACTCTGTTTAGGTCAATTTAAGTTAACATTCATTGTAAATAGGATCCATACATTTTTTTGGTATAGTTTTCATATCATAATAGTTTCCATCCATGTATTCAAATAGGGTTTTTTGAAGAATTATGTCGAATGAGATTCCATTTTCTGACCTGTTGTGCTAAAGTTAGTAAAAGTAAACATGCAGGATCAGAACTTCAAGAAGAGACACAAACAAAGGTAAAGACTATTAAAACTCATATTATTGTATCTTAATGTTAGAAAATATGATATTCTAAAAACTGGAAGAATTATTTATAATTTCATTTGGGAGAACTTGTTTTCTTGATTTTATCTCCATGAATGGATGTTATAAGGTTCGGTACGAAATGAAAATTTGGACTCACTTATGATGGATCTTTTGAAATTGTAAAAAAAAATTCAATGTTAGTTATCAATTGGTAATTCCACTGAACCTCTCTAATGTACAAGATGAGTTTCATATTATGACAACCCTTTTCTTCATTACACATTAAATCGTGATTCAATATATAGGAATAATCATAATAAAACATAGAGGTCCAAAAATCATGGTATATTTGGTTAATTCGGTATATTACATAACAACTTAAAAATGGTGGTCCATTGAAATTATTGAAAACTTCCTTAACATGATCATAATATTCTATCATTCTTATAACTGTACAAGATCAATTGGGGATAAACAATAGAAATTGGTTATCTATAAAGACAAGTAAGTGAAAAAGTGATTCATAATATGATTAATGTGATACATGTTAGATTATAAACATTTTAATGGGACATAAAATATGTGAGAATCATAATTATAAATAACAAGCCATGACATAAAATTATATTATAAAGGTGACTTGAGAATATTTAAATAACATTTAACATGAAATTATAATCATATATCATACTTAACCACAAATAAATCATACACATACATGTAATCTCAATAAAGTAAAACACTTCCCAATGAAATGGAGTTCTATATGAGTGCACCCATAATAATCATATCATTTACATGCATTAGTGTTCCACATAGGTCATATAATATAATAACACATTTTATAACATATAATCCATTGATCAATTAATGTGGGATACATATGTGGGAGTCTCCAATCAATAACGTATATGTAAAACTATGTGAATAACCATGAATGGAAATTAGTATGGGTATAAGCCAGTCAAATGTTTGGCATGAAATATATCATTGACATTTCAGCAACATAATTTCAGTAATTAAGGATTTATAAAATTTTTTAATGAGTTACAAATGTGTTTCTAATATAATTGAAGTAAAAAATGATAATATGATGGATGCGTAATAATATCATCCAAAATAAACCTTTTCAAATTAATATTCAAAAGGCTAGGGTGTGTTTGACTAAAAGAATTTCATGAAAAAATCATTGGAAAAAATTGATAGTAAATTGAGGGTACATAATGAATCATGGGATGGATTAGTGAGAGTGAAATGAGAAAATTGTTACTTTGAAATAATTAGGGTAGTAATATGGGAGTTCTTTATTATATACCAAACATATATTTAGTGATCAATATAATAATGTAATTAAAATCTGAAACCTTCTCAATGATTTTCCCTTTGTTTCTAAAAAGAGTGGGGGGGGGGAAGTTATTATTTTATAAGTATTTGGGGAAAACTCAATAAAAGGTTTCCCCCAGAGATGTGTATGTGAGTCATGTTTATAAAAAAATTGATTTAAAAACCATAAATATAATATAGGTTTTGGAGGATTTATAAAGGCTTTATAAAATTAATCAAATAACATCAAAAACAGATTTATTTAATTAGAATAAAATTGTGTGGTCTTGGATACCTTTTTTACCATTTTTACATAATTTTAGGGATTTTATGATTTCATAATATGCACAATATATTTATGTTGTATTTAATTTTTACGGGAAAATTCTACAATCTCATAAAATTATAAAAAATGTACTCTTGTTTAATTTTGATGTGATGATTCTTTAAGTAATATTTATTTAATCTAATTAATATTTTTAAGAGATAATTTTTCTCATTTAAAAAATAATCAACATTTTTTGAGAAATGATGTGGCTTTAAGTAATAAAAGTATTGTAACCCATATAGAAATTATAATTTGATTCATAAAAATTATAATATCACGTAATTTTAATAACACCTATAAAATTAAATTATTTTATTAATGTATCATTTACTTTCAAAATAATTTAATTCCTCAAAAAGGAATATCTTAATTAAAATTTTTTATTTTGAGAAAAATTCAATTTATGTTTTTTAATTTCAAAATTAAAATAAAAAATAAACTATAAAAATAAGAATTAAATTAAATTATTTTTCATTTGAAAATATAATTTACATATTTACATAATTAGGTTCTTGATACATAAACCTTTATTAAAATGGAAATTTCACTAAGGGTATGTTACATGATTTTAGGATTTCTCATGGGGTGGTTTGGGATACATGGTTTCGGTCGGGACTCGATGAGCGTGAACATCTCCTGTAAACAACCTCACTAATTCTTTTGTTATTGGAAATTGGGATAGGATTGGTCAGGGGAAAATACAGATTATTCAATCCCTATTGAATGGTTTAAAAGATTGGATTCATGGTGTACTATCCTACTGGCCAAGGATCCACTGACTTGGGTTTTCCAATTAGATTTATCAAAACTGTATATTTATACTAATCGTATTCTCTCAGATTAATGGATATTTTATTAAATGTTAGGATAATTAATTTTACTTTAAATCCAATAGGATATAATAATAATAATGAAGTGGATGTCTTTATAAACCCATATAAATACATTTAATACAATCACAACGAAAATTTTATTTATCAACGTTTGGGTTAATACAATTTCCCCCCCATAAAAAATTGATCCCTTTAAATTTTCATTTGACACACTAAAATGAGGTGAGGGTAATTTTATTTCACTACCTCCTTCAGTTTCAACATTGGTTCTTCAAACAAATGGGTTCTCTATAACACTTTGATCAGGAAATTTTATTATTTCTCGTAATATTGTCTCTATGATCTAATGTCTTCACCAACTGCTCTTAATATGAAAGGCCGTTCTTAGAAGGTTCCACCTCTAGATTTAATAAATATAAGGTTTCTAGTATATACTTCATTTAGAGGTATACATGCAACATATCATGTACATGATATAGGTTAGGTGGGTGGGCTATTCAATAAGCCACCAGTCTAATGTGACTAAGGTTCTCAAAGGGATTGATGTATCTGGGAATAAGCTTAACCATACTCATGAATCCAAAAAAATTATTCCATTGAGATATTTGAAGGAATACATTTTCTCCAACCTCAAACTCTAGGTATCAATTATTATTATCCAGATAACTCTTCTATCGACTGTAATATGCCATAATGTCATGCTAAATGGTCTGGACATTTTCAACCATTTCTATAACCATTTAAGGACACATTAGTTTTCATTCACCAACATCATCCCATCATGTGGATGTTCAGTATCTCATAAAATAAAGGGATTATTAGGGATACATTTGGATGATTGAGATGATGCTATTATTTTTGGAGAACTAAACTAGAGGAAGAGGCTGATCATAACCCCCATTGAAGTCCATTGAGAATGCTTTCAACATTTACTCGTGTTTCTAGATAGTCTTCTCATAATTTCCCTAATTTTGAGGGTAATAATTTCTGATGAAGTTAAATTTTATAGTTTATATCATGTTAGATAATCCTCTAGAAAATGGAGGTAAATTTTTTATCTCAATCAGATACAATAAATATTGGTGTTCTCTAATGAACCACCACATCTGTATTGTATATCCTTTCAAATTGATTGAGTGGGAAGACATCTCAGATTGAACTCAAGTGAGCTGTATTTCAAGTATCATACACCAAAATATATATAGAATTATTCCCTCTTGATTTCTATCATAGACGAGTGACAATTTTCTAAGATATGTTTTCCCATTTCCATGTAGGTATGGTGGTGGTTTTATCTTACCCTTATATTTTTTTCCTTTCATTTATCGTCACTGACCATCATATTCATATTATCTTACAAATACTAATCATAGAGATCTCAATACATCTTTTTGATCCTTAGTGGATGGAGAAGGTGAAGCTATGTGCATCATTCAATATATCATTCTTTATCCTTGGATTTAATGGTACACCTATTTGTCATCCATATATTACAACTCATTTTCATTAATTTTGAATTATGATGATTTCCATTTATTTATAGCACCATCCTTCTTCTAAATTCCCTTATTATCTATTTGATCATCCTTTATCACGTCCATAAGGGATGGTTGAGAAATCATTTATTAAAATATTAATGATTTCCACTCAATTTCTATACCAATGTCCATAATTTTCAAGGATGAGAATATCAGATACTTCTCAATTTGCAAAAATGATAATATTTTCAGATGATTTCTACTTAGAGTGAAAACAAATTTAATTTTATTCCGAGGATAGTAGTGGATTGAGTATTCATAGTCATTAATAACATTAAAACCTATTCACTAGTTTATATTAAAATATTTATCTCTTAATATATCTTTAAGGCTCCTTGTTTTTGTATATATTTCATAATACCCCTTAAATATGTAATTCATCTATAATTTCAATGAAAAAATTACTATATCTAACTCTAAATCTTAGATTGGGGATCTCTATTCATGAACATTATATTTACGTAAGACATTTTCTATTACTTTATCATTTTTCATTAGTACACAACCCAATACCTTTTTCAAAGCATCACATTGCACAATGAAAAGTTACCCAATTGTGGGTTGCATAAGTACAAATGCATTGATAGACCTATTTGTCATCCCCATGAATCACTAAGAACATTAATTGTTGAAAAAACATGAATCCCATCCTAGTAATATTGGTTATTGAATTCAAAAATTTATATCACAAATCAACAATAATACCTATATAATACATTGAAACTACATACATCTACAATAGTGTGTGGTCTTACCTATAATTAAATTGATTCATTATTCAAAGGGGAATTAGATACCCCATTTACCGTGATAAAAGTTTCTAAGAAAGAGTCTTCTATAAACCAGAACTAAAATTTACTATAATTTTTATAAATCTTTTCCCTTCGTAATGTCTTTATCTCCATGATCATATAATGGACATGATCTTCCATGATTGTATGGATATTAGAATATATTTTATGAAAACTGAAAAAATATTCATTAGGTAATCTAGAAAGACTCCATTAATCATTTCCATCAATAATATTGGATAAATAGTGAGTTTGAATGACTTTAATATGAATACATAATTCCTATACATTTTATGGAAAGTTGACTTTGGGATGTCCTCCTTCTTCACCCTTAATTTATAATACCCCAAATAATGATCCACCATGTAGAAGTATTGGGATCCACTTATTTGGTCAATCAAGTCATCAATTCATGATAAAGGATACATTTTCTTAATAATATCCCATTGAATTCGCAATAATCAATGAAAATATACATTGAAAAATCCTTCTTAAAAATGATGAAAGGATCACCCCAAGGTGTTTTACTCAGGTGTATGAACACCTTATCCATATTCCATGGTAGTTATTTTTTTGTAGCTCCTAATGTTCTATAAAATATATAATATATGGATTCAATGATATTGTAAATCCCAAGTTATAATCTCGATTGAAAATTTAAACTCTTTCATATGTGAAGGACCATGAAATTTTTCAGGAAAAACATAAATATATTCTTTCAAAATATACATATCATCGTAGGTAATATTTTTCTTAAAATAAATACTTTGAGCAATATATTCTTTATTTTATGGAAATAATATCCATGATTTTAATGTTGGTTCTAAAAAAGATTCATATTCTACCTTACAATTGTACATAATCAAAGAATGATTCAAGATATAGTTTTTTATTTTTTTCTCATGAATCATTATTTTGGATCAATGTATGGAGAAAAAATGTATTCTAGGAATTATAGAAAATTACACAAAAGGGTGTATCAAAATGGTTTCTGGGAATCATATCCCATACATCTTGACACAAGAGGAGTTATATACTTGGCATGAAATGATTTAGACATTTTTTTAGTTTTCATGGATATCTATACATTCTTGAATTGTGAATTTGATTGAGTATTTCATCTATAGATTTATGATATGAAAGAATGTGTAGAATAGTGGTTGATAACCTTACATTTTACTTTTTGATTCTACTTTTTATCATTCTCCTCATCCAAAATAGACATAGGGATGTAATATTTCAAACTACTAAACAAATAAAAAGGAAAATATTAATAATAATGGGATAAATTATAAATGTAATATATTTCTTTACATTTGATATTATCAGATTCCATATAAGTTATCCAATTTATATTTTATAACATATACTCTTAATGGAATTTTGGTTCACATAATAATGGTTTTTATTGATCTTTTGAATTTACCAATGCATATCCCAGAGGAGTTTTGTACTAGGTGTGAAGCAATGCCGATTTTCATGCACTAGTTCTAGATTGATTCTCGCTCACTACAACATTTTTGAGGTTGAAAACTAGGTATATATATTCTAGATCCAAAAAAACAAATCGTATCAAGACATAGATGTATTTTTTATAAAACCGATTAAACTATACATTACCAAAATTTATGTATGTAATATAATGTGTACTGTTATCCATAATGATTAATATAATGATTTCTAATATAATTCACCAAAATAACTAGACATTCTATTAGTACCAAATATGATTCTCCTTGCCTTTATTACATATAAATTCATGATTCTTTACATTAGACTACACATAATACAACCGTGAAAATCAATAATCCCAGCGTACTTGGGTAATTTTGTACATTACATAAGAACATAAAAACATGTAGTATATAACCCTTATTGAAAAAATAATTAACATTATCATATTATCCCTTCATCATTAAAATTACAGGCGAAAACATCGGGATATATATACGAAAGTGGAGGGATTTAAATCTTATCAAGGGAAAAAATAAACCAAAACATGAAGAAAGTCATACTTATTTGATAATATAAATTATAATGGGACACAATGTGGATGAGGATACTAAATTTGAAAAATGAGGTAAGATATAACATGATAACATAAATTCAACATGATAATTTTTGAACAACATCAATAATGGAATCATAAGCATAATTAAATGTTAAATTAGCAGACATCCTAACATAATTTTTGTATGATAACCTATAGTTCACCATACATGAAATCTATTGAGACTAAAACAATTAACAATGTATTATAGGGATATTTGGGAAAAAAATCATAATCCATCATGTATACACTTAATTGTTCCACATAGATCATATAAAATATTTAAACAATTCATCATAATTAATTTAATGATTATGGAATGTGGGAAAAATCCATGGATGTAAAAGATCAATGAATTATATGCACAAATATGTGAATACCATTGATTGAAAAGGGGTGTGGGTATGCGCCTCACAAATTTTTGGCATGGAAAATCATAGTGACAATTCAAAATCATAACATATGTACCAAAAAACTCATAAAATGATTCAATGAGAGAGAAATGATAATATTATTCATTGAAATAAAAAATATATATTTGAGAAATATGTGAGAACATAATCCAACATGGAAATTGTTTAATTTATAGGTACAAGACAAAACTTTTTTATAAAAAAAATTAACATGGAAAATTCATATGAAAATTTTGGCAACAAAACTGGGAAAGAAAAGGAATAATGAGATATATTATTGAGGTTGAAAGGGGAATTTCATAAAATGGAAATAATTAGGCTAGTAATAGGGATATGGAAAATAATATTCCATAAATTTTAATTGGAATACAATGGGAATCACATAATTAAGTTTCTTGAATAAAGAGGTGTAAGAGAGGATCCCTTATAGTGAGAGGGTGATTCAAAAAGCTTAAGAGAGGTATTTTTAAGTGATTGGTGGAACCTTGGGGGGAATATAAAGAGGGAGATCAGAGCAAGTATATTATCTAAGGTTTTTTGATTGAATATTAATGGGAAAGTGGGTGGTTTTATATAGGAACAAAGAGGGCAATTCTTAATTATTTTCCAAAAAACGGTATTGGATATAATACAATAAAGAAATCAAAACTACAAACCAAACATTGGTTTTCCCATGGTTTTAGAAAAATAAGGGTTTTATTAAATATTTTATATATCCAAGTTCTGAATATAATAAAATATTTATATTGGTGATGTGTAATTGAGTCATTTTTATAAATTATTCATTTTAATACTATATAATATAATATAGGTTTTGGAGTATTTATAAATGCAATATGAAATTAACAAAATAACAATAAAATTAAATTAATTTTTATGGGAAATATAAATTCATCCTTGTATAGATTTTATATAATTTATGATGTCACTTCTGGGTTTTATGATGTCATAAATCACACTATATATTTATACTATATTATGTTTATAACAAAAAATTATACAATTTCAAAAAATTATGCTAAAATAACTCTTCTATAATTTTAAAATTATGATTCAAAAAATAATATTAATTTTTTAAAATTAATATTTTTAATAAATTAATTATCACTTTTAAAACAAGTGTCTATATTTATTGATAAATGATGGTTTTTTCGATAACTAATGTTTTTGAACATTTATAAAAATTACATTTTACAATATAAAAATTATATTGTAATTTATATTTAATAAACATTATTTAATTTTATAGTTCAATTAATGTTTAATTTTTTAAAAATTAATGAATTTTTAAAGAATGAATTTCAAAATTGAAATTGAATATTACAAAAAAATTCAGGTTGTTTTTCATCTTCTCAAAATAAAAATCATTTTTAAATAAACTCAATAATAATTAAATATTATAATTATTATATTAAAAATAAAGCATACAAATTAATTTTATTAGGTTGTTGATACATATCCTTTTATTAGACCCGAAAATACCCTTATGGTATTGTGCATGATTAAGAGATTTTCATGGTGTGGTTCTACATACATGATTTTGGTCATGATTTGGATAAACATTAACATCTCCCACAAATTGTTTCACATGATTTAGGTGTTGTATATCAGCATGGGATTACTCAAGGAAAACACCAAGGGTAGTTATCTCAATCGTATGCTCTTATAAATGGGATTTATAGGGTCTGTCGTGACCATCACTTCCTCTTTTGGAGTCAATTGTTTCTATCAAAACCGTAGCATTATACTAATAATATTATTATTGTTCAATGACAATTTAATCAAAGGTTATGATACATAATGGTAGTTTAAATCTGATAAGATGAAATAAAATTAAGGAAGTGCATATGTTATCTATAACAATAATTAGTAATTTAATTTAATAATGTAAAAAAATTTATCTATAAAATTTTTCAATATTATACATATATTTTTGTTAAAGAGATACATTCCTGAACCACAAAATTGTTTTATCTCTAAATAAAATATAATTATAACTTGATCTATCTTGTTTTCCAAATCACATCTATGTTCTTGAGACTATAGATAATGTATTGAGGAATCATAAGAATGAAATGTTAATGGGGATTTTTAGACATCATAATGTGGTGGGAGAAATGATGGACCTATAGAATGATATTAAGAATAACCACCCTCATTTTGTTTGAAATTAATGTTCATGAAAATATCAAGGTTGAAAATTCTGCAATTGGGAAGATTAAAACATAAAATAATCAATTATAATTGAAAAATATATATTAAAATAAAAAATAATAATTAAATGAATATTTTAATATTTAATTGAACCAAAATTCTAATTATATAATACGAAAATTGATTTTGAAGCATACTTTTTCAGATTTATCATAAAATGAATTTTAAAGAATTCTCCTTAGAAATAATATTTTATGAATAACTGAAAATGTAGTATTTATATAATATTGATTTAATTAATAATAATATTATATAATATTATATATTTTATATAATTTATAATTTATTTAATATCAATTATATATATATAATTATATAATTATTTTGTGGAAAAATCTATATTATTCAGACAATAATATTTTTATTGAAATTGTGTTTTAATATGAATAATGACTTTAAATAATAGTTAATGATAATAGTATTTGATGATGAATGATTTAAATGAAATTTATATATTATATTTCCGAGAATATGAATTTTAATCCATAAAATTAAGGTATCTAGTTATATACTTAATAGAATATCTTCAAATTCATGATAAATGAATTTCACGAAAAATTTTCTTTCAAGACTATTTGTGGGTTTCTATAAAAACTAAAATCATAATTTTTTTATGTTTTAATATTATAAATTCTATTAAATGTTTTTCATAAGAATACTTATTATTATTTATAAATTGTGATAAATTTTTTGGTTATAGTAAATTGTATAGATAGTAACAATTAATTACATGGTTAAGGTTAAAATAGGGTTGTGCGCGTTTCATAAACATGTGTCAAAATTATCTTTTTAATTTTTTTTTGAGAAATGTGATTTTATATCTATAATAATTGGATAAAAACCATAATATAACTCTCATTTTTTATCCTTAATGTATAAATTATCATGGATAAAAAATTTATTTACCATGTTGAAATATCAATCAAGAAAAAAGTAAGTAACATTATATGTAAATACAATAACATTTTTAAAACATTTTTTTACTTCTAAGGTGTATAACAAACTTATATTTCATTAAACCTATTATTTAGTAATTATTAGGCACATGGGATGATATTTACTTCCCGTTATTGAATAATTATTTGTATTTAAACAATGTCACTCCTCATCAATTATAAAAGGTAACCCAAAGCCATCACTAATCCACACATATAAAATAAATTATCTTGAACAAAAAATTATATAATATCACCGTAAAATACATGTATTTTTTTTTATATATTTAGGTATTCCAAGATTACCAACCCTAGGTTCCATAAAATGTGATCCATAAGGATGTTCTTCAAGGAGAAGGCAATTCTCCTCAGCAAGAACTTTTATTTTTACTAATTCTCTCATCCCATTCAATTATCTTTGAAAAAAGAAATTATAAAAATACTAGAATTTACCATATTTTGATATTTTATTATTTTTATGGAATAACTTTTATCTATATACATCACCATCAAATGGGAAACAAATCCATCACTCATGTGTGCGGTAGACAACCATCTCATGAACTGAGGTAATTTATTTCCAATCACCAACGTCAAATAGTATTAATAATGATGAAAACGATTATAAATATATGATACATGATACAACATAATAAATCTACAAAATTACTATATCATCCACATAATCTCACTTTCGTCTGTTAAGGGAATGATATTGTTAGTTATGCATTTGTATAACATAACATCTCCACAGAGCGATGTTATTAATTTTTCATTTCCATCATTGAAGAAATGGTATAAAAATATATCTAAGGAATTAATGTGATATTTATAACATTAATATTATTAATTATATAAATTATATCTCTGAAATTCACAATAACTATAAATTCCCTGAAAAAATATGCTTTAGAAAATGATGTAGTAGACACCCAAAACAATGGTAATAATGAAATATTATTAACAAACATGTGGTAATATATTATAAGAGGATAATATATGATAATTTATATATATATAAATTCATATGGTATTATAATAAATTAACAACATTATAAAACCATTATATTTGAGTTTAAATAAAATTTAACTACATATATTTATGAGGCAAGAGATTCTTTCTTAATTTACACTCCATTGAGACATATTTGTTGTTATAAACCTATTATATTTTAAAATTTATATACATTACCACTTTTACGTATTTAACATGAAATAAATACTTATTTATTTTTATTAATGAATCAAAAAAATTTCTTACTTCTGGGTTTTACAATTTTAAAGTTACCAATGAGGTATGAATACATATTACAATCTCACTTTCATTTGAAATTTCATTTAATTTCATAAATGTAATATTATCTTTTAACAATCATAAGATCCAATTATAATATTATAAAAAATATATTTAAAGTGTTTCTATATTTTCATCCATAATTGTTTATATTTTTTATTTGAATCATGCAATGAATCCTTTAAAAGACAAACAAATTTTAACTATAATTTAATAGGATATAGTTCTATCCAATGTTATTTATTTTCTAAATTATCACAAAAATGTAGTTTTATTTACATTTATGTTTTAATAAAGAAATTTATGTTGTGATTTAATTTTAAAAAGTAATTAAGTTAAATATTTATAATAGTTCTAATAGTACATATTCAAATTTCATTGTAAAAATTTGAATGGAAAGTTTTTCTAATGTATATGTCAATACTCGAATTTCTAAATGAAATATTTTTTTAACAAAATTTAGCTTCCTCCAAAAATTTGAAAAGTGTTTTTAAATAAAACAATTTTATGATATATGATTGTAATATTTCACTTCTATTCTCTTTATTCATCCAAAGCATATGATTTTATTATATAATAATATTTACAATGAAAACCTTGTAAACTCCTATCAATTTTGGGTTCAGTAACATTCTCTTGAAACATTCACTTAATACTGATTGTAATAAATTTCATTTCACTTAAATATATATTATTTATTTTTGATATGCTTATTTCATAAACTCTTTATTTTCTAAAAATGGTTTTATACTTTGATATTTATTTGATTGACTAGGGATATATTCTTATTTATTATTCTCTATTAAATAAAACATTTTTTAATAATAAATACTATTCTTGAATTAAATTGATAATTTTTTCTAAGAGGAACTATTTTCACATATAGTGATGGGTGGGTCCCAAAAATATGTATCCCCGCAATTGATTAGCATGTTTAATGAGAAAAATTAGTTGGTCAAATTAAAAGTTCTTTACACATAGTATTAAACCACTTTGGACAAGGTCAGGATGATGTAGATATCATGATTTATGAGATCACAATGTTAAATATTTAGAATTTTATTCATTGAGAATTTAGTTATTATTATCCATCGGATTATTATAATGATATTATCAAAGCTTTTGTTACATGTTCATGTTATTGATTAAATTTAATGTTTTTTAGGTTATTTAACGTTTCACATTGATTGTACCTTAATTTTTCAGTATTGCATTCAATATACATAAAATTTCTAATTTATCTGATCTCACCTTATTGATGTTTTCATTCAATAGGATATAAATAAAAATTCTTTGAACGAGTTCATGAATTCCAAATTTCTTCCATTACTATGTTTTACATTTTACAACCAATGTGAAATGGGTATAAATTTTATATATATCTATATAGGGATACTAAACTAATTGGTCCATTTTGATATTAACCCTTTTGTATTTTTTAATCTGTTAAAGTATATCTCAATCTTCGGTTAGTGGAGGTATGGTTGTTACATTAAATGCTTTATTTATAAGCATAAATAGTGAGTCTGATTGATTACTATCCTATGTAATATGTTTACATTCCATAAGAGCTACCAAATAAAAATAATCTTACTCTTATATATGACTAACCTTGGTGAATCATGCAGGGCTATTCCCTACGACAAAAATAAAAATTCATAATGGATCAAATAATTAATTTTATTAGAAAATAGATATAATTCACCATGAAACCAACCAACACCTAATTTTGGAATCCGGTGATAAATAAAAGGAATGACTTCATAAAGACTTTGGGATGATGTCATTTATATCTGAGAAGCTAATAGAAATAAGTAAAATCTAGAATTCTGATGATTTTCTCAAGTCACACTATAATACATAAATAAAACTACAACTAGTAGAAATATAATAATTAATAAACCAAACCATAGAGGATTCATATTTGATGATATATTTTTTAATTAATTATATAATTCTTTATTTTTGACATTGCTAGGAGTTTCACTATGATTATGTGGGTAACTTCGCATCATTTTCAATTATAGAATTTTTTTGATAATGATTAAGAGAATATCTCTTGATTCATAGTTTAATTTGAAATTGGATTTTGAGTACCTTTATGGAGCTGGTTATTTAATGATGATTATGAAATATAAGTGAATCTTTCACCACAATATGGATAAAGTAGAGTATTATCACGCTATAATAGAGAGTATTACTATATGATCAATAATATTTACATAATATCATAAAATATTTGAGCTTGTAATTTATAAAGTTTAATCCACATAATTGGGATGATTAGAACCCATATAATTTATTGGGACACCTAGATTGATCATAGAGTATTAAAGGAGGAGAAATAGTAACCTATTGATATTTTATAATAATAAAATCTATAAATAAATTTGTTATCACTGATAGCATATGTTAAACCCAACAACAAGTTTAAAAGAACTAAAATATACTTTTAAAATGTTACTATAAATCGCTACCTTTATAACATAATCTTTGAAATTATCATTATTAATATGAGAAACCTCATTATAAATGTAACATCCTCGATATGGAATCCACTAAATGGTGCCCTAATCTAGTTCAAAAAATGAACTAAAGCATGCCTCCCCAAATTCCAATTGTTTATGAATAATAGTAAAGATCTAATAGATCATGTTGGGAGACTATACCCTCATCACTAGGGTAATCCACAATAGAAAAAATATTAAATAAAGTAAACAATAAAAGATAAACCCAAAATAAGAATTACCAAAAATTACCAAAGAGGGTTTAAAACACAACCAAAAATAATTATACCTTATTTAGATAAGAGTTACAAAAGTTAAGACAACCTAATATCTTACAATAATTTGATTCAAAAAATGGGACCTAACTCCATGTTCGGATCATCATACATCCACAAACCAAGCCAAACTATACTCCCAATAATAGAGCCTCTTCCATTGTGTTGACATGAAAATAAGAATCTGTTTGGGTACCCCATGAGGGCCCAATCAAGGTGTGAGTACAACTCCATAGGCCACCATAAATGTTTTCTACAAAATATACAGTCAAAATATATAGTGCATGAAAGAACTAAAAAAATAACAATGTAAAAAAAAGAATACATAAGTGTCATTAGTTAACAATATTTATGTAATATATTTTAATCACATTATTCATATTCTTCACTTGTTCTATTGGTTGGGAATTTACATCATTTACACAACACCTAAGAGGGTAAATTACTATTCATATGGGAATAAGTCATGTTTCCTATCTCAGTAGGGGTAATGATTAAAAAACCATTAAACTACACTTACAATGGAGCCTCAATCTTAGTAGTCTCACCACCACCAAAGACTTTGTTTTATTGAAGGAAATGAGGAATATAGGAGTAAGGGGATACATGTCCTAGGGGAGATGTCATGGGGGTCTTAAGTAATCGCACCCGAGGGCAACCCCAATTACAAGAGCCATGCTCTCAGGAGGAATTGATATAGGGTTACAGTAGCATGTAAACTCATCGTCGGGTCCCTCCATAGAGGCTAGGCTATCTGTGACTCTATTGCCCTCCCGCCATGTGTGAAGAATCTCCATCTAGTATGAAATGAAACAACGACACATACGGATAATATATGCGATTCACCTTGGTGTAATGCCACCGCTTTGAAGAGCATGGTGAAGAGCAGTGGAATCAGTCTCAATGACCGAGAGGCCGATGTTCCTCTCACTGCATAGAATAAGACCGTTCAGCATTGAATTCACTTCTGCCTGAAGAGGATTGATGCTCCCATATAAGGCCGAGAAATCAAGGATTGAAGTCCCATTTTGGTCCCTGACAATACCTCCACCTTGCATGAACCCCCTCCAGCAGGCTCCGTCCGAAATGAGATTGTGGTCGGTGCTAGGAGGTATCCATCACACCCAGTGTCCATGCGGGGTTCTTGGAACAGGAAATATGACCACAGAAAAGATCCTAAAATTGGGCTCTCCTTCTCCGTTCATGAATTGCCGAGTGAAATCCACAATCATAGACTTCGTTCAGCAATGGATCGCTTCCCATGAGATGATTATACCATCATGACTCACACGATTTTGGGAATGCCAGATGTTCTTGCACCCAGCTAGCAGGATTGTCACCCTTTCCTTCTTCTCGATGGCAGTATCAGCCCCCTGAAACCATTTTTGCAGGAAGACATTGCTGCTAGTAACCGAGCATCTGCTAAAAGAACCGAATTCCTCCCAAACTGCATGAGCCCATGTGCCATTAAATAAAAGGTTGAAGGAGGATTATTCCTAGATATAGGAACATCAAGAACATTAGGACAGCGGGGAAATTCCATGCAACTTCACATTATCATCAGTGGAAAGGGACCGATTCCAAACACGCCACAAGAGGAAGTTCAGGTTGGCATAAAATTCCTTGCACCATAGTAGTTCGCCCCATTCATCTGTTGGTGAGTCATTTCCGAGAAATGGATGGTATCCCGTCCAGGAGAAAACACCCACTAGTGAATCATAAAAAATGCAGTAGTCCGGGTTATTGATTAGAGCAATGGAATAAAAAAGTTTTTGTTGCGTGTCATCCAAGATCGCATTAATAAACTGAGGGTAGATGTTGGCCTACTTGAAAAAGATATTTGGGATGGGGCACCCATGAAATGATAATATGGAACCAGCCCAATTGTGGTGCCATAAACTGATGTCACCCTTCCCAATAATCCATCTACTGTGCACCTGTAGAGTGGTAATGTGTGACTAGACAGAACGCCATAGAGGAGATGTAGTCCTTCTAACATAGGCTAGATTCCTCTCGTACTTGATTTGAATGAATTGTCCCTATAAAGTATCCCCCACGATGGCCTCCCATGCAATTTTCCCAAGAATGATTTCCATGGTAGAAGCCAGATTTTTTACATTAATGCTTCCCTCTTGAGGGGGTCTTGCCAAACTCTGCATGGATGCCCAGTGAAACCTCCCATCAAAGTGTGCATCCCATATGAAGGAATTGAATATATTCTCAATATTATGCATTACCCCCTTTGGGACCTTGAGACAAGAAAGAACCTGAATGGGGATTGAAGAAAGAACATGGATGACTAGAGTAATCCTACCACCAAAAGAGGGGAATCTGTTTTTCGTGTTCGAAATCCGATCAGAGATTTTAAACACAATCTTGTCAAAATGCTGAACCTCGATACTGGAAGAGGAGATCGGGGAACCAAGGTAATCAAAAGGGAAGGATTTTCTAAGAATACCCAGACCATGTTCCACCTTACTCACCCTTCTGCCTGGATAGTTATTGGGAAGAAATAGACTTCTCTTATCCCTGTTAACACGATGTCCGCTCCACTTCCCATAAGTCTCTAAGACCATGTTAATGCCTGGGATGGAACATTGACTAGCATTGAGAAAGAAGATAGAGTCATCGGAAGACATCAAGTGATAGATTCCATTGGAGGCACGCCTACAACGATAGGGAATGACAACACCAGCACTAATACTATTCTTGAGGTACCGGGAGAGAGAAACATCAGAAATGATGAAAAGGAATGGTGATAATGGATCCCCTTGTCTTAACCCACCCACCAATTTGAAAAAACCATTGTTGATCCCCAAAAATGAAATGGAAGTCCATGGGGAGCTGAAACATCTATGAATTAAGTCAATGGACCAAGATGAGAAGCCCATAAACTACAACACTTTGATGATGAAATTCCACTCAAGAGTATCACAGGATTTCTCCATATCTACTTTGAGAATCATATTTGAACTATTCACTTTAGCATTGATGTCATGAGTCATCTCATGAGCCAATCCAATCTCACCATGGATAGCTCTCACATTGACAAAGTCGTGATACTCCAAAGATATCCATTGAGGAAGTTAACATGCCATCCGTCAATGTGCACCGTAGCCAGCAATTTATACGAGAAATTGTACATGCTGATATGTCTAAATTGATTGAGAGAGGATGGGTATATGACCTTGGGAATAAGGACCATCATGGTGTCACTAGCCACGCATGGGAGGTGACCACCTCAGAAAAAATCTCTAATGGAATTAACAAGGTCTTCATTAACCATGTCCCAAGAGGCGATATAGAAAGATCCAGGGAGGCCATCCGGACCTGGGTCACTCACTGGATAAAGAGATTTAATATCCTCAAGAATCTCCTCATCATCCAGGCTAGAGGATAAAAAGGAATTGTCCTATTCAGATACCTAGCAAGGGATAGCATCAAACAGGTCTGAGTGCCCCATGGGATACCCATCTTGCATGTTTGTGCTGGGGCCAGCCAGCAGAGATGAGAAATGGGTCTTAACCATGCCTCCTATCAATGTAGGGTTATCAGTGTAGGATCCATCATGTAGAGTAATGTTAGGGGTAGTGATCCTCAGTTCCATTCCATACCATATTCATTATAGGTGTGGGGTTTAAAGCCTCAGTCTAAATTGCCCTGTGGGTGTAAATCCTCATGTCTAATACCACTCAACTACCAATCCAAGTACACATGTTTGTTTATATATTTACCACATATACCACATCAAAAACCATATACAACCAATAAATATTACATATACAATTTATATTTCATACAACATGTGAATCATCATCAATACATAAGAAATTATCACATTTACCATTTATATAGCATCGTCCATTTAACCAATTTAGAACAATGAATAATTACAATAAATTAGCCAATTTATCATATTTATCTACTTTTATGCATTATCCCATTAACAATATTCAACAATTTACAAGTATTTATACATTAGAAATTGTCATCATTTCACATACATCAACTGACTTAGGAAATTCAAGTACAATTCATAAATCAATTATCACAATCACTACATTTTATCCCAGCCATTCCATAATAAAAATACGATACCTTAGGCCATTATAAAAATCTATAATCAACTATAAATATTCTGTTTTTAGATCATCTAACATATCAACATTTTTATCATGGGATCTACTTTATCACAAGTAAATTATATTCTTAACATTTAAAATTGTTCCATATTTGGGAGTGTTGGCACATCCCAGGGGTGTCCCTATAGTGGTTTAGTCAATCTGAATGCATCCTAAAGGGGTCATGAGGGCTTTAATTCAAGATTTATCCATACATTTTTAAAATAATCCATTTAATTGTCATCGATTTCACAACAACAGTGAACCATTAACGAAACCACACATGCAAAAATAAACATCAAGACTACGATATATAACTTATAGATCACTAACCTAAAATACATAGATGAATGATCACCTACCCTTGGTCTTATATCTGGATTCAATACTCCTTTGTAGACCCAAACTTTCAACAAATATAAAGAGAGGGTTTTAGGTATTTTAAAGATTATTATAAAAACAAAAACAATTAATTTAAAAAATATATGCATGAGAAGTGTTAGAATTTCTTAAATATTTGATCTGCATCCAATGAATTTACAAATGACTTAGAATCAAATGAGATCAGATATTAAGAAGACATGGTCATTATGGATCATTAGTAGGGCTGAAGGAATAATAATGGAGAGAAAAATTGGTTGAAAAACTTAAAATACATAGGTGGAAATGGTAAAAATACACTTTTATTGTGGAAAATAGTTTGTACAGATAGTTTGGAAAATTGTGTACCAAATGTGTGGTTTACACATTCCATGAGGGGCCCAAGTCACATGGTTACCTGGGGATTGTACACTACTTGAAAAACATTTCTCCAATTCTGTGGAATGCCTCTTCCCAAATCCAACTAGATTGGGTTTACCCCTTTCATGGATTACATAACCATGCAACCCTACTACTTTCTATCTTGTTTTGGGTGCATAGTTACATTAACCATGCACCAACTGTGAAACATGCCCATGATGTCCGAATTCCGCTTTCTTTCATGCATTGAACCTCTAGGACACCTTTAATATTTTTTATACAATAAGGAATCATTCCATTAACCAAATTTAAGGGATTCATGTAGTAATTTAAACATGGAAATACCTCAATGAACTCTACTGCCTTACACCTCCCATCATAATAATGGGTCATCCTCGAGTCATGCATCCTAGAATCACTGAGCATATTAAGTAAAAAGATTGTGTGATTGAGCCTGCATATTCAACTCCACCTACCATGTTTCATCCAAATCATTTCCATGATTCCACAAAAATGAAACCAAGTGTACAATATTGACTCACAGAAAATTATCACTACGATCATTAATACGAACCAGATGCTCCTTCATAGATGCATCCGACTCAAGCTCATCAACCATGAAATCAGTCACATGAGATGGGTTTAGGTGATACTAAAGGAGATGTGATACATGAAAAACACTGTGTATACAATTATTCAACTATGGAAGATCCAATCTATATTCCCCTAGTATGATCCTCTCTATAATCTCAAACAATCCCTCATACCTAGGTTCCAACTTTACCTATTTGTGAATTACCTGGTGAGCCAAACTTGGAAACACCCAAAAAAACACATGATCACCTCCCACAAACTCAAGTGGTCTATGAAATTAATACTCATAAGACTTGTGTCTACTCTAAATCATTTAGATACATTTCCAAACCATATGACCTCATTCCAATATCTCTTACATGAGACTCGGTCCTTATAATTCTTATTCCATAGTATCCGTCAAACATAGTGGTGATCTAAATGGTCTACCATTGAGCACCTCAAATGGTTCCATCTGAATCTTATCATAGTAATTATTGTTGAAAGAAAATTCAACCAGTTCTAGTTTTTTCCCATTATCCTCAATTGTTTAACACTAAAGACCTCAACATTTACACATGTACATGAATTGAATTGTCTAGTTTCATGTTCTTCTATGAGTGAACGATTGTATTCATGAAAAACCAAGGTACTGATTTACCTTTGTAATCCCCATCAGAAGGGTGACATGAAGTGAAAATCATGATCTAAAACTATAGTCTGTGATACCCCATGCAACCGCACTACCACTCAAACATACAAATCACCCAACTTATCCATGGAGAAAGTCTCTTAAATTCTAAATAAATGACTTACCTTTGTTAACTGATCCACAACCACCTAGATCTTATCACTCCTTTGAAGAATCCTTAAAAGGAAAAAAAAATTCTATCATCAAATCATCCCATTACCATTTTTGAATGGAAAATGGCTCCAACAAACCACTCGGTCACTAAATCACTGCATTCACCGGCTAGATGGTAAGGCATAATGCCATAAAACTAGTAACATTTTTCTTCATCAATGATCACTAATACGATATAAAAATATGAGGATAAATTTTGCTCAAATTGGGATGCACTTCCCCTTTTGATGCATCCCTTAAAAATATTCCACTATTTCAAACGGGGGAATATATATTGGTAGAAGTCCATTTATTGTTGGTAAAATGTTTTACCAATATATTTGTCTCTCTCACTAAACTACATTTTAAAACACCATCAATATATGTTTTTACGATAGTTTAAATAAATCTATGGGAATTATAATAATAACAACAAATAATATAAATTTGGTTTAAAATGTTTAACTATAGGTTCAAATGCCAAATTTTATTGTTGGTAATAATATTACCAACATATAATATAGATTTATTAAAACATTTAAGTAAACATTATAAATTTTAATTTCTTTTAAATATTCATATTATATTTATTGATATATCATACATAAAACATTTTTTAATTATTATTGAAGATGATTAAAACTCATTCTAAAAATTATAAAAAATATTAATTATATTAACAATGAAATTTAACACAAAATGAAGGGGTAAAAATCCATCCCCAATAAGATCCATCCCTACCCCATACTAGTGATTAAAATAACCAAAAAAATTCACACCATGACATAAATCTAGAAAACCATCCATCCCCTATGATTACGAGCACTATAACCCCACCATACCCAAGGACTATTGAGCCATCAGCAACCCATCCATGCCAGTGAGCTTGCATCAACCCATATTTTCCACAATAAAGACCATTAATCATTATAAACTTAAACATCCAGGCCCAAGGACCAGTGATCTAGTTGTATCCCATCCATTCTACACCATGGGCATGCAATCACCAGCAACATATCTACACCTCAAGAAGAGTAAGCTAGCTCCTGGTAAAATCAGTGAAAAATATGTACATGAATTGACACCAAAAAATAAATATATGGAGGGTATAAAAAATGATATGTATATTAGGGTATTTTATTTATATCTAATAAAATCTCAAGAATCTTTTATGAGTAGGTATAACCATTTCCCATTTCCCCTACTAGTAGTACAATTATTTCCATCTCTGAAATCAGGTCTATCAGGATAAACCTAGAACAAAAAATCATAATCACTCCACCACTCAAAATGAGTTGAAATAATGATATTTTTTATTTTGGAAAATATTTAACAAAGAAACACATTAACAAAGACATAAAATGGGAAATGGGTATGAAATGGGTAATGGGAATACCTAGTTAGTGGATGTGAACTAGGCAATGTGAACTGGGAATGGGAAATGGGAATTATTGGGAAATGGGAATGAACTGGGAAATGGGAAATATGAAACAGAAGTAGAAAAACCTAGGTAATGGGAGTCATTTGGTAAATGGGAAATGGGTGATGGAAAATTGGAAATGAACATCATCCAATATGTTCAAGTCATTATATATAAACAAAATTCTTAATCTATTTTTTTATTCTTGTGAGATATTATATCAGAATTGAATATATTGTGGATTGAATAAAGAAATTAGGAATTTATTGTTGTTTAACAAATCATGAAAACATTCATAATAACTCTTTTTTTTCATCCTGACCTCTTTATATTTTTAATTAACCATAACCTCATATTTTTGTGTAATGAATAGAATATTATAAAATTTTGTGAGGCCATTAGTTAATGTATGAAAATAAAAATTAACGTTAGTATTCTTGTATCTCATATGACCACACATGTCACCTTGAATTAACTAAAGTGGACATGTTTACTAACTCTCCATGATTTTAGGAGTATATTAGACTATATAACCCTTTTAATATATATCACATACATCTATATTTCTCTCTAAAACATCGTTAGGTCTCTCATAACATCTTATTTTGAGATTAAACACATGTTCATTTTCATTATTATGATTGAATCCGGTTTTTTTTGTAAATTTAATGTGACCACTGTATAAAAAACTAAGGAATTTACTTATTTAGATTTAACATACTATAAAACCTTGTATTTAATGGTAAAATGATGAAAATTTTGAACCCTATAATAACACATTTCTCCATTGATTGATCTACTCAAGCTAGCCTATTTAATCCATTAAAAATAAAATTCATGTAAAAGTATTTTGGAATGAAGATAGAAGTATACTATTTAAATTTCTTTTTAGATAAATTTTATTTTATCCCTCAAAACAATTATATCTGTTCATTGATAATATTATGTTTCTCTTTCCACCATTTAGAAAAGTCTCTAGAATGTTGGGATTTGATGTTATCACTCAACAGAAGGCAATATAATATATGAATCATTACCCAACATAGTCAAGTGGGCTATTAGTTCGAGAAATTTAGTTTGAGCAATATGAGTCTTAGCATTCAGGATTTGGGGACCCTCGTAATCAGAAAAAACCTTTGAGAATTTTTCTATAATCCTTATGATTCCATGAACCAAGCATACTATCATAAAATTACAACCAATATTACAAAGGACTCTAGACATTTTATATATTTTATTCATTTTCAAAATTATTAAAATTACTTAAATAACAGTTACCAAAGGAATCTTGAAATTGAGTCATGAAACAACTGATGACCAAATGAAATATTAAACAAAAAAATTGACCAACATGTTCATTGTGGTTGAAACAATTAAAAAGAATAATTGAATGATTTAAAAATTGAAAGATCTCCAAATTTTAAAGGTTCAACATAAAATGATGATGTCCATAGACCTGTGAACCATAAGAAAATATAAAAACCAATACTCATTTATTAATGGGTTATTATTTTTTGTATTTTCTAAATTATATCATGAGATCCGGATACTCCCATGCATTATTGTGATGTATTATAGAAAAAAAAACAAGAATGTGGACATAGAAATTAATGAACATTATGAATGAATGAATTATTATTATTTTTATTGATAGTTTAAACATTGTACATATATCAAAATGATTCTTTTTAAATTTCATTAAATAATGGGTTTGATCTCATAATATAAAAAATTTATGACTCTAGTGGGATCCAAAAAATTTGAAAACATGGATACATGAAGAGAGGTTGAAATAAAGTAAAACTCACAAAGATAATGATCACAAAATCTTGAAGTTATTGTCTGGAATCCCCATTAATCTGGACAATTACACATCCTATTAGGTGTGAGGTGCATTACCCATCATCTTCTTTACATGCTTCTTGTGATGCTTTGTTATGAAAAGTTTATTCTTAAAAGATACATTCTGAAAGTATCGATCTTAGTTAAAGCGGAATTGTTGACCCATTCTAGGAAGATCTTCATCCAAGGGAAAGGATAAAGCCCATTGTCTATGTAGCTCTTTATACTAGTCAACCTCTAATATTAAAAGGATTTTACATTAATGATAATTTTTGAGAATATCATCTATTTCTAACTTTCCTGTTAGGGAATTTCATTACATGAAGAACACAGTGATTCCAAAATACCGAGGTTTAAAATGTCACACACATGATCTAAAATTGACATTTATTTCAAATTTCAAATATATTATGGGAATGGATTCTCTATTTTATTACAAAGTTTAAAATATTGGAATACAATTATGTAATAAATAATTTGGGTTTATTGAAATTCATATATCATAGGCTACAGATTGATTACACTCTGATTTTACAGAACCAATGTTATATTTAACATATACAAATTATCTAGATTTGAAAGTGAATGTTATAATAAAAATCATGCAATGTCATTGATAATCTAGACTACTATATAAAATTTGTTTTAAAAGTTTAAATATTATAAAATATATTCTAGATACTTTAATATTAATGTGGTCATTGTTATTTTAAATTTTCAGTATACATTATAAATATTAAACAATTATCAATGGTTAATATAATTCAATCATATCAGGCACTATAAGACATGAATAAATTGGAAAATATATTTATTTAAATATTATGATGTAATTATAATATTTTATTATAATGCAACGAGTTCAGTGCATCAAATTATATATCTTTTTAACAATTATATATCTAATTTTTCTATTTCATCTTCTTATTATTGTTTCTGTCTACAAAAATTTTAAAAATTTAACCTATCGCATTTTATAGAATAATAAAAAATTTTGACATATTGAAAGGATAAAAGATATATCAAGATTAAATAATCTTATCTGTACAATAATATTCCCTAGAATGGAATGAATGGATGAACATCTAAATATGTGAATGATCACACAAGAAAAAATAAAATGGAAAAAATAATGGAATGTATAAAGAAACTCACACGTTCATTGGGTTACGACCAGTGATCACATAGTAGTCCTCATAATCAAAATAGGATAACATATCTTTAGAGTTAATTTTACTACAAGAGCATCCCATTCGATTTGAATCAAATTTAATATGGCCAGATTTTATTTTGGAAAATACATTATATAAAACAACATACCAATGGGTTCCAATAATAATGAACTGAAAATCCATACCGGTTAGATGTAGACCACCTAGAAGGAATCCAATATCCAATATAATTCAATCCATTAAATAATTTTATTAGAAAATGATGTTATACAATTAAAAAAACATCCCATCATCTGTATTTATGCTAAGAACTAGTAAGAAACTTGGAAAATGATATCATAGAAGAAGACTGACTGCAAATGAAAACCCACCCCTTACAATCCAAAATCACTGAAAACTCTATCAAATTTGACAAGTCTAAAACTATTTGGGTGAATGAAGTTGAGAGAAGGCATGATGATAGGGTAAAAAATGATGGAATAGACTATTAAGTGGTTTCGAGTGAGGAAGTCGTTCGGGAAAAGGGGGGTTCACATGATGATGTCTGAGAGGGACATAGAATGGGAGCATAGAATGTGGATCACATGATGATATTAGAGGGGGTCACTATCTTAGAATATGTAAAGGTTTCTATTGAGGAGGTCCATGAGGAATTCTAGTGGGGAATATGGGGTTTGGATGGGAGAGGGTGGTCACAATAAATGGGCAGTGAGTGGGGGGCACATTAGGGTTTTTTTCATATGTAGGATTATATATATATATGCATAACTTCATTTATAATATATTGGTTTGGATATATATATATAGATAAATATTATATATGCATAAATTTATATATTTTTTTCATTATATTTATTATCAATAAATATTTCAAATTTGGGATATTTTAATTAATCAAATATTTTTATTATGAATGTGATATGTTTGTAATAGGTTATGTATATTTATTTTTTAAAAAATATTTTATATAAATGAATAATTCAATGTATTATTTTTAATAATGGTAAAATATTTATTGGTAATAATAATTAATAAAAAGATATTGATTTATTAGTAAATCAATTTTGGCTATTATTATGATAAGGAAATATATTAAATGTTGTTAAAAGATTTTTTGGTATGAAAAGAAAAATATAAATAGATATATTTCCTAGTAAACAAATTATTACCTATTTATAATATCAATAGAATTTAATATATGTTGTAATTAATCATTTTTACCATAGATATATTATTTATTGCTAATTTTATATCGGTAAAGGTAGATTCTTTGTAGTGCTTGAAACTTTCATAGTAAATATTCTCATATAAATGTTGGAACAATCAAATGACCATGAACATAAACGATCTGATCATCTCCAATAGTCCAACTAAAAGGTGACTCCCCACCTTTAAGACCTTCCCTTAAAACAAAATATCGAATATCCTTGTTCTTGTTTTCCATAATCTAGTATAGAAGCATGGAATCAAATGATAAGGATGAAAGTGTCCTCTTCCCTTAGCCATCCTCACATGAAGACGAATCTTGTCAAAAAAACCATCATTTTCCACTACGAACATGATTCATGAAAACCCTATTTTCTAGTATTCTAACTCAAATCCTATGAAACATAGTTTCACTTTACCAATGTGTAATCCTACTTAATGTCAAAGGATTCCATGTATTCAACCCATCATAGGTGAAAAATATTCAAAACACATTGATATAAGTTTTACATTTGGAATTTATGATCCGTATACATTGTCAAGCATTCCCCAATATGTAATGCCACCAACATTTTAAGGCATGATCCATCGTGGACAATTCAAGATCATGTGTAGTGTACTTTTATTCATGAGGACTCAAATGTCATGTCCCATATGCCACATCATTATCATCCTACATTAACACCTCCCCAATCCTAAGACCAAATTCATCAAAAACCAATATATATTTATTACTTGGTTTGGGTACGATTATAAGAGGTGTGGTTTTCAATCACCTATTTAATTCCTTAAAGGCATATTCACATACCCCATACCACTCAAAAATAATTCCCTTCTTGGTCATTCCTGATATTTGTGCTTCCAAATGAGAAATGTTTTTAATATACCTTCAGTAATAGCCAACCAAACAAATAAAACATCTAACAGCAAAAAAAATTGGGATGGTCCAAAGACACAACTATCATCACTTTATTCAAGTATATAGATAGGCCTTCTTATGGGATGATTTACCCTAATAAATGAAATTTTTAAATCAAGAATTGATAGTTGGATAGCGTGGCATATAACCTATAGTCTCTTAGTGTACACAGGACAATTTTATGTTTTTTCTCATGATCATCATGAGTTTTGGACAACAGTTACATGTCATCCAAAAAGGAAACAATAAATTTTTCCATGTATGTGTGAAATATTTGTTTCTGCAAGGCCATAAACCCTACATGTGAATTGGTAAAATCAAATGGTATAATAAAAAACTAATACAATCCATACCTTCTTCTGAATGTAGTATATGGTATATTATAATGGGTCACCATTAGCTGATGATACGAGAACCATAAAACAATCTTTGAGAATACTACAACACCTATTAGATGGTAAAAAACATCATCAATTCAAGGTATTAAGTGTCAATTCTTAACCATCATCTAATTTAAATTCCTATAATCTTCACATAGCAATAAATATCTTTCACATTTAATGGAAAACTACACAACAGATCCCAAAGGTGATTTTCTCAGACAATTAAAACCCATGTTCTATAGATACATCAATGAAATTTTTAGTTATTGGATCTTTTTAACTGCCATTCTATATTGAGGAATATAAACCGGTTCTTCTCTCAATATAAAATCTATTTTGAACTCAACAACCCTCTATGGTGGAAGTCCTGATAATTCAACTGGAAACATATTCTAGAACTAATCTAACATTGTAGGGAAGAAAAGCTTCTCCAATCACTATTCATAAACAATGAGACAATACATTTGGGAATTAATTTAACCTAAATTCTATCAAACTATCCCCACAATACCTTCCTAAAAATCCCATTCACCATGATGGACATATTTTTGTCCCCCAAGAAACATGATTGTTAAAAAAATGACAATAACAATCAATATGGTCTAGTTAAAACACTAGAATGTCCATACCTAAAACCAGTTCAAAACCTAACATGTCCAATAAAACCAAGTACCATAGGAAATTATATGTACAAACCATGATAGAACACCCCTTAAATCTCCTAATATTTTGTATTCACACCCCTAATGGATAATCAATCAACATGACCTCATAGATACACTCCACTGATAGACCCAACACATCCACAATATGGGAAGATATAAAAGCATGCATGTAACAAGTATCAAATAAAGATCTTATATTCATGGACGCCACAAGAATGATACCTTGAACTATTGATGGTATAGCCTCACCACCTCTAGTTATAGAATAAAATTCATGGAGTTGAACTTCCCCCATACCGTAAGGCCCAGTTTTAATCCATAGTGCATCACTACCCCGCTATTATAGACGCTATCTTCTTGGATTAATGTAACATCGAAAGTAAGTAATGAAATATGGATGTTCATATCTATGTCTATTTATGAATTAGATTGTGTTTTATAGGCATAAAATGAGAATAAATCCAATCTTAAGCATAGAATACTCTAATATTTTTTAAAAGATCATTTTACCGCCTTGTGATGGAAAACCATTTTAAATCAAAATTTTGACAATTTTATAAGACCTTTTTGTCAAAATAAACTTATTATTTAGGACTGGGACATTGAAATTTACTTTGGATAAATTTTTGGTATTTTTTTGACAATGATCATTTTTTTATGAATAGAGAAAAAATACTACATTTTACTTCAAAACTACTTTTTTATCTAATTTAATTATATAGGTATATTGTCCTTTTATTTAATTTTAAAGTTTAATTAGAATATATTTTTATAATTTAATCAAATGTTAGTTATTGTAAATAATTTCACATTGTAATTGGGCATTAACAAGTGTCAATCTTTTGATAGATATTGTTTCTAAAAAACCCCGCTATGTGTTTTGACAACGAGAATTATTTTTAAATTAATTACTGAAATTTCTGTGTTTAGAATCTGGTAAATTGGTTTCCATATTTGGAATCAGATGGTCCATATTATGTAATTAATACTCTTTTGTTTTTTGACATTATGAATAGTAACGACGGTAATTATCTTTAATTATAGTGATTAATTAGTAATCAGGAAGTTAAGGGTAATAATATAATAATATAACAATATAAAATGACAAAAAATGTGTCCTAATGCTACTGGTTGTGTCATTGACACCCATGGGATTCCTTTTTCCAACTTTGGGACCCCATAGAATCACTTTTGTGAGATAGTGACATTTTATCCTTTTATTATTAATGAAAGGAAAATATAACAATAATATATAACACCTAAGTAAAAGAATTTGTGTTTTGTATGTGTAAATGATCACTTAGACTATAAATTTTCATTGTAAATCTAAAAATATTTCATATATCATGATATTTTTTATAATTTTTAGACATTAAATAAATTAATTTATTTATGACACCATGATGATGCAACGATTACCTCATTAATGAACGATTTCAATAAAATGAAAAGATAATGTAAAATCTAAGACATAAACTTGTCAAAAACATATTGTATTGGTGGATTTAGAACCCTTATCACCATATCCTAGAAATATATCTATGTAGGACCTTTAAAATCCAAAACTCATTTTATAATAAATTAACATTTCAAGACTTTCCAAGAGTGCCCCTCCTCCCTCTTATAAAAGGCCCCCACCTCTACCACCTTACCAACACCTCTCAGGACATTGGATCTGCCAAAATCTACACCTTTTATCTCTCCACATCCCTCTATTAATCATATAATCCTTACCTTAGGCAGAAATATCTTTAAGAAACCCTTTTGGTTCAAACCAAGGGGAGTTACACGATTTAAAGGTAATGTCTTTTCTAATGTTCATTAGTTTTTTTTCTTCTCGGAACCCCTAAACTCTTTTTATTACATTATTTTGTAACAAAAATAGTATCTTAAATATTCTAGGATGTTTTAATGAGAAGGATTAGAGCTACACATACACACACCTCTGTCTAATGGTAAAAGAACATGCTGTTTCTGTGGATAGCGAATTATTGTCTCACGAAACGATGAATGTTCAATCATCTTTTAATACTTTTCATGGAGGCCATTAAGATGTCACTTTATTTATATATGATAGATATTATGTTTATGTTTTCATCATGCTTATTAATTTTTCATTTATATCATACCTTTATGGTTTCTATTAGGGGTAAACGCGATAATTTCATTTTAGGATGTGCGGACTACCGCCCCCTCAAAGTGTATTGAATCGTTAATTCCATATGTGGGATGTATAACGGATGGAGTAAATGAAATTATATATGATATTATACTGGAAATATAATATACCTTTATATCATTATGATTTCATTCTTTTAAATATGAAATAGAAATGAAAGTAGCGTTCATGCGTACGTATGGCTTACCATCTCCATGAACGGTGCATTTCATTTCTTACCTATAAATGTTATGTAATATTATGAATGCATGTCTATACTAGATATATATGATATATATGATATCCACATCATGAAAATAATTCTTGATATAATGGATATTTTACCACATGAATAACATGTAATTATAATAAATTTATTTTTGGCTCAAGTACCAAAGATTGACAAAATGACCGTTATTAACATAAATAATTACATAATGTTCATAAAATGGTAATAAGTGAAATAAAAGGAATAATAAACTTGAAAACAGTTATTAATAATGTTGAAATTAACTCTTGTTTATTATTCAGGAGATTAAAGAACGATCGAGTCAAATCGGACACGAGGTAAGGGACTTCATCTAAATATCCTTTCATTGAAGCATATTTTGTTTTATATACAGATTTATTTTATATGGTGTATAATCAACTTTTACTTTTACATTTATTCAAAAGGAATCTTTTTTATAAAAAGAATTTTACTAAATGAAAAAAGGGAATGTTTTTTGTCTTACGTATACGGCGTAAACGACTTCTCCACTGCCATGACCATTATTTGAGTTTCGGCTACCTATAAAAGCCATAACTTTTTTTAAATGAAAAATAAATACCAGGTTTTAATTTTATTTTATTTTGTTTTTGAAAATGGTTTTGATAATGTTTTTATTATATCAATGTGTCTTATTTATATCTTGTGATTGAATTGTGTAAATGTTATGTTTCATTTATGCATGTTTTATGTGATACAATTATGTTATGGTTCTTGGGAATTGTTTATGAAGATGGGTGGTGCCGTGATAAACTAATGAGGGTGAGCCCAATATAGCTCTCCAATGCATTGGGTAACGTGAAGGGGTTAAACACTAAGGTTTCTCTAAAGAGATTTAGGTAATATACTGTGTTGGGTATTCCAAACGTAACGATGAGGGTTACTCCCTACATAATAATGTTATGAATGTCTCATGTTACCTTTATGTATAATGATTTCTATGAGTTATTCATGAATATAATGATTTCATGAGGTATGTTAAAGTTCTTATGTTTTATGAGTAATGTATGATTTTATTGATTTTTATGTGTACATGGACTTATGTTTTCTTTCCATATTTTTATAACCCTTACTGAGATTATTATGCTCATCCAATGTTTTTGAAAAGTTTTTCAACGGTCCAGGGAACGGTACATGATATGATGATAGTGTCACGTAAGTGTCTAGAAAGAATCTATGTTTTATTTTAAATATGTCTCCTTTGATGGTAAAAAATGAATTCTGTCTTTTATGTAACCACCTTGTTTAAATGTGGAATGAAATGCATGATTTATGATCTAATTTAGTAAAACTCTAAACCTGAAAAGATCCTCAATCTTTATTCTTGAAATAACTCAAGATTGAGTAATGTATAAGGCTGGGACCTTGTAGTTGGCATCAGATGTCAGTTTACATAACATTAGGATCTATAATTCTATTAAATGATTATCCAAAAATATTTTTTTATGGTAAAATTGAAATGATATAGCATTTGATGATTACCATGTTGCATCATCTAAGACATGTTTGTTCAGAATGTTTTTCCGCAGAGGATTCATGGAATCATTTCTAGGAAGGTATATATGAATGAAATGACCTTCCAAATCAGCATCCTGAGATGGTCAGAATTGGAAATGAACATTTTGTTGTAGTAAAGGTGTTGTTGACTCAAGAGATAAATGGTGGTGGTATCCATGCACGAGATTAGCCAGATCAACCACAGTGGAACAGGTCAGTGGTGGAACATTTCATGTGGAAACATCCCCCATCATTCAGAGGATCATCTGACCCTGTTCTAGCTGACGGGTGGATTAAAGAACTGTAGAATATTTTTGATGTCATGGGGTGTTCAAACAATCAAAATGTAAGTATTGTTATTTACCGTTTGGAGGGTGAAGCAGATCAGTGGTGGTCGATGGTTAAAAATAGCAGCGACGCTGAAGAGATTGATTCTCTTGACTGGGATGAATTCAAAGGGATATTTCTTTAGAAATATTTTCCTAAGGCTATTTGACTTAGGATGGAAAACAAATTCTTGTAATTGAGGCAAGAGGATGACTCAGTGGCTGCTTATGAAGAATAGGACACTCGATTGGCAAGGTATGCTCCAAATTTTGTCTCAGACCTTGATAGTAAAATCAATCATTTTTACTCAGGAATAAAGCCAAATAATCCAATGGAATTATCTTCTTGTGAGTTCAAATGTTATTAGAAGCTTGTTCTATGTGCTGAGAAGGTGGAAATGGAGTTTTCTGATGATCAAGTGTTCTATAACAACAAATAGAAGAAGTGAACGAGGTGGCATGAGAAAGGGAAGAATTCTTCAAAATGTTCTGATGGTAAGAAAACTAAGTTTTCAGTTTGTGATAAATGTGCTAAAAAGCATGATGGAGAATGTCTTTTAAATTCTAAAAAGTTCTACCTATGTGGTAAGATGGGACATAAGGCTCGTGACTACACTAAAAAAGATCAGGGTGATGGTAAGACCAAATTTTATTTGCAGTTAGTGAAATGTTTCAAGTGCAATGAGATGGGTCATTATGCAAACGAGTGTTCGACAAGGAGATCAAGTTATGGGAAGCATTCAGACTACAAGCAGAAAGGTGTGGTGAGATCCTTTATAACTACTTCAGTAGATTTTGGTCCAACAAATGAAGTGGTATTATGTACATTGTTTGTTTTTTCTGATTATGCCAGTGTGTTGTTTGATTCAGGGTCTACACATTCTCTCATCTCTGAAACATTTTCTAGTAAATTGGTAATTCCATCTCAAGAATTGACTCCTGAACATGTGGTAAAAACACCTGGGGGAATTGTTGAGGAAAAAAGAATTTATAAGAATCTTTATATCCTTATCTGTGGAAAGAAACTACTTTCAAAACTTATTGTTTTACCTCTAGTAGAGTTTGATGTTATCCTAGGTATGGATTGGCTCTCTATTTACCATGATAAGATTGATTGTAGAGCTAAAGAAGTTTTTTTCATAAAGACATTAATTTTGTGTACAAGAATGAACCCTTACTGTTGATAACATATCAAGAGGCAGAGAAACTTGTAAGATATGGAAATGAATGTTACCTTGAGCATATTGTTGAAAAAAGGAACCGTTCGGATTAATGATGTGTCAGTGGTAAATGAGTATCTGAATGTTTTTCCTAATGAGGTTCCTAGAATAATACCAGACAGGGATGTTGAATTTACTGTTGAATTTGTTCCTAATGCTAATCCAATTTCAAAACCCCCTTATCGAATGGATCAAATTGAACTTTTAGAGTCGAAGGAGTAATTGCAAGATTTATTAAGGAAAGGTTGCATTCAACCTAGCACATCACCATGGGTAGTCCGGTCATATTTGTTAAAAATAAAGATGGTTCAATGAGACTTTGCATTTATTATAGAGGTTTGAATAACATCATTGTTAAGAACAAATGTCCTTTTCCTCATATCGATGATTTTTTTGATCAGCACCAAGGAGATCAGTATTTTTCAAAGATTGACCAGATATCGGGGTACCATTAGTTGAAGTTAAAGGAAGAAGATGTTCTGAAGACTGTATTCCGTACAATATATGGCCATTATGAATTTTTAGTAATGCCTTTTTGGTTAACCAATCCACCTACTGTATTCACGGACCTTATGAATAGAAGTTTCCATGAGTTCTTGGATAAGTTTGTGGTTGTTTTCACTGATGATATTTTGGTGTTTTCTAAATGTTAAGAGGGTAATGAAAGTAATTTTAGGGTTACTTTTAAAACCTTAAAAGAAAACAAATTGTATGGGAAATTCAGCAAGTGTGAGTTTTGGTTGCAACAATTTTCTTTCCTTGGTCACATTGTTTCTAAAGATGGACTAACTGGTGATCTTGCAAAAACAATGGTTTTTGAAGAATGGCCAAGACCCACAAATGTTACCGAGATTCATAGTTTTCTTGGTTTGACAGGCTATTACCGACGGTTTGTTAAAAACATTTCATGGTAATCTAGTCCAATGACTAAGCTAACTCGTTAGGGTGTTAAGTTCATCTGGACAAAATAATGTGATGATTGTTTTCATGAATTGAAAATAAGAATTCTGAATGATCTAGTTTTGGAACTGCCTTCTAGGAATGGTGAGTTTGTTATCTACAAGGATGCTTCATTGAAAGGACTTGGTTGCGTCCTAATGTACAATTATCAGGTAATTGTTTATGCTTCACATCAGTTGAAAACTCCTAAGGTAAATTAACCTACTAATGATTTGGAATTAGTTGTTGTTGTTTTCTTTTTAAAAATTTTAAGGCATCATTTGTATGGTGTAAAGTGTGAAATATATACTGATCAAAAAATTTTAAAGTATATATTCACTCAGAAATAATTGACCATGAGATAGAAGATATGGATATAATTAATCAAGGAATATGATTTTACAATTCATTACCACCCGGGAAAAGAAAATAAAGTGGATGATGCTTTGAGTCTAAAATTTAATGCTTCATTAACCATGTTACGTTTGTAACATGATCCTTTTGTTATGATTTTATGAACTTTGGCATAGAAGTTGTTGGTGTAGGAATTTCTTCTATTTTTTTTAGGTATCACTAAAATATTCCCTATCAGACAGAATTAATCATGCTCAAAAGCAAGACAGTGAGTTGTAGAAAAAGGGAGAGATGGTTTAGAAGGGTATGTTAACAGAATTCAACATTGATAATGATTGTGTTTTGAGATTTGGGAAGAGATTGTGCATGCCTTGCGATTCATAGTTGGAGAGAGAGTTGTTATGTGAAGCTCATAGTTCTCCATTTTCAGTTCATCCTGGATGTTCTAATATGTATAGAGATCTTCGAGAGTATTTATGGTGGGATGGAATGAAAAGATATATTGCTTATTTTACTGTGAAGTGTTTGACTTGTCAACAGGTTAAAGAAGAGCAGCAATTACAGAAATGGATGCTTCAGGTTTTATCAGTGCCAGAGTGAGAATGAGAGAATATATCCATGGAATTTGTTGTGGGATTGTCGAAGACACCCCGAGGTAATAATGCAATCTAGGTTATTGTTGATCGTTTGAATAAATCATCTCGTTTTCTTGCTATATGAGATAGTTTCTCCCTATATCCACTTTCTCGTTCGTATCTTAAAGAGATATTCATGTTACATGGAGTTTCCCTCTCCATTGTATCTGATCGTGATCCCAGGTTTTCATCTTACTTTTGGAAAGGCCTTCAGAAGTCGTTTGGTTCTATATAAAATTTTTGTATAGATTTTCATCCTCAATCAGATGGGTAGTAAGAATGAACAATTCAGAATTTGGAGGATATGCTACGTGCTTGTTTGATGGATTATCAGGGAAGATGGGACCAACATCTTTCTTTGGTTGAGTTTTCTTATAATAACAGTTTTCCTTCCAGTATATCGATGGAACCATTTGAGGCATTATATGGGAAGCTGTGTCGAACTCCATATTTTTGGGATGAAGTAGGTGAAAGGAAGTTTATGTGACAATAATTGGTAGAAGATTTAGCATAAAAAGTTCTGCATATACAGAAACACTTGAGAATAGCTCAGAGTAGGGAGAAAAGTTATGAGTACAATAGGAGGAAGGTTCTCTCTTTTTAGGTAGGTGATCATGTCTTCCTCAAAGTTTCACCATGGAAAACTATGATACGATTTGGTAAGAAAAAAAATTTTAGTCTAAGGTTCATCGAACCATATGAAATTCTGGAGAGATTTGGATCTGTTTCATACCGTGTGGCTTTACCTCCGACTTTATATCAGGTACACAATGTTTATCATGTTTCAATGTTAAGGAAGTACATGCCATATCCATGTCATGTTTTAAGTCCAGAGATAGTTCAGCTGGTAGAGAATCTATCTTATGAGGAACAACCAGTCCAGATTCCTGACCACATGGAGAAAGTATTTCGGAATAAGGTTATTCATCAAATAAAGGTTTTCTGAAAAAACCACATGATTTAAGAGGCAACATGGGAATCTGAAAATGCAATGAGGGATAAATACCCCATCTTATTTGATAAGTAAATAAATTGCGGGGACATAATTTTATAATGGGGGGAAGGATGTAACATACCAAGTAAAGAATTATAGATTATCATATCTATGTCTATTTATGAATTAGATAGTGTTTTAGAGGCTTGAAATGAGAATAAATCCAATCTTAAGCATTAAATACTCTAATTTTATGTAAAAGATCATTTTACAACCTTGTGATGGAAAACCTTTTTAAATAAAACTTTTGACAATTATATGAGCTCTTTTTGTCAAAATAAACTTATTCATTAGGATTGGGACATTGAAATTTACTTTGGATAAATTTTTGGTATTTTTGAGACGATGTTCATTTTTTTATGAATAGAGAAAAAATACTGCATTTTACTTGAAAACTACTTTTTCATCTAACTTAATTATATAGATATATTTTCCATTTAATTATTTTTGAAGTTTAATCATAATATATTTTTATATTTCAATTCAATTTTGGTCATTTTAATTACTTTCACTTTAGAATTGGGCATAAACAAGTGTCAAACATTTGATATATATTGTTTCTAAAAAACCCACTATTTATTTTGACAACGATTTTTTTTTAAAATTAATTAATGAATTTTCTATGTTTATAATCTGGTAAAATGGATTCAACTTTTTTAATCAGAATTTCCAAATTATGTAATTAAAACTCTTTTTTTTGGACATTATTAATAGTAACGACAGTAATTATCTTTAATTATCGTGATTAATTAAGAATCAAGTACTTAAGGGTAATAAAATAATATAATAATAATATAAAATGAGATAAAAATTTGTCCTAATGCTATTGGTTGTGTCATTGCCGACCATGGGATTCCTTGTGCCACTTTGGGACCCCATAGAATCACTTTTGTGTGATAGTGGCATTTTATCATTTTATTTTTAAAGAAAGGAAAATATAACAAAAGTATGTAACACCTAATGTAAAACAATTTTAGTTTTTTATGTGTAAATGATCTCGTAGAATATATATAGTAATTGGAATTGTAAAACTATTTCGATCATCTTGTTATTTTTTTTTATAAATTTTAGAAATTAAAAAAAATAATTTATTTATGACACCATTATGATGCAGCGATTACCTCATTAATGAACGGTTTAAATAAAATGAGAAGATAATGTAAAATATAAGACATACACGTGTCAAAAACCTATTGGATTGGTGTATTTAGAACCCTTATCACCTTATCCTTGAAATATGTCACTGTGGGACCTTTAAAATCAGAAACACATTTTATAATAAAGTAAAATTTAATGACTTTCCAAGAGTGCCCCTCCTCCCTCTTATAAAAGGCCCACACCTCTACCACCTTACCCACACCTCTCAAGCCATTGGATCAGCCAAACACTGCTCATTTTATCTCTACACATCCCCTTATTCCTCATAGAAGCCTTACCTTTGGCAGAAAGCTCTTCAAAAAACCTTTTTGGTTCAATCCAAGGGGAGTTAACAAATTTAAAGGTAATGGCTTTTCTAATGTTCTTCTATTTTATTTTGCTTCTACAACCCCAAAAACTCTTTTTATTCCATAATTTTGTAATAACTCCAGTATCTTCAATATTCTAGTATGTTTTTATGAGAAGTATTCAATCTACACTTACACCCACCTTCGTATAATGGTTAATTAACACAGTGTTTCTGTGGATAACAAATTACTGCCTCATGAAACAATGATTGTTCAATCTTATTTTAACAACATTAATGCTGGCCCTTAATATGTCACTATATTTATATATAATATAAATTATGTTTATTTTTTCCTCAGTTTTATTTATTTTTCATTTATGGAATACATTTTTGGTTTTCATTATAAGTAAACGTGACAATTTCATTTTAGGAAGTGCGGACTACCGCCCCCTCAAAGTGATTTGATTCGTTAATGACATATGTGAAAAGTATACATGATGGAGTTAATGATATTATATATGATATTATACTGGAAATATAATATAACATTATATCATTATGATTTCATTCCATTAAATACTAAATATAAATGAAATTAGCATTCATGCGTATGTACGGCTTACCGTCTCCATGAACGGTGCATTTCATTTCTTACATCTAAATGTTAGGTAATATTATAAATTCATGTATATACTGGATATATATTATATAAATGATATCTAAATCATTAATATAATTATGGATATAATGGATATTTTACCACATGATCAACTTGTAATTATAATAATTTTATCTTTGAATCAAGTACCGAAGATCGACAAAAAGACCGTTATTAACATAATTTATTACATAATGTTCATAACATGTTAATAAGTGATATAAAAGGAATAATGAACTTTAAAAAGGTTCTTAAGAAAGTATAAATTATCTCTAGTTTATTATTTAGGATATTAAAGAATGATCAATTCAAATCAGACATGAGGTAAGGGACTTCGTCTCAATGTCCTTTCATGGAGGCATATTTTGTTTTAACAAAGCCTTATTTTATTCGGTGTATAAACCCCTTTTACTTTTACATTTATTCAAAACGAATATTTTTTATATGAAGAGTTTTACTAAATGACAAAAGGGAATGTTTTTTTGTTGTACGTATGTGGTGACAACGTCTTCTCCGCCACCATTACCATTATTTGAGTTTCGGCTTCCTCTACAAGCCATAACTTTTTTTAAATGAAAAATAAATACAATGTTTTACTTTTTTTTATTTTGGTTTCGAAAATGGTTTTGACCATTTTTTTATTATATCAATGTGTTGTATTGATATATTGTGATTGAATAGTTGAAATTTTATATTTCCTTTATGCATATTTTATGTGATACGATAATGTTATGGTTTTTAGGCATTGTTTATGAAGACGGGTTGTTCCATGATAAACTAAGGGCGGGTGAGCCCGATATAGCTCTCAAATTCATTGGTCAAAGTGATTGAGTTAAACACTATGGTTTCTACGAAGAGATTTAAGGAATATACTGTGATGGGTATTCCAAACATAACCTTGAGGGTTACTCCTTACATAAGAATGTTATGAATGCCTCAAGTTACCTTAATATCGTATGATTTCGATGAGTTATTCATGAATATTATGATTTCATGATGTATGTTAAATAGATTCTGTTTTATGAGTAATGTATGATTTCATTGATTCTTATGTATACATGGACTTATTTTTTCTGTCCTTATTTTTGTATCCCTTACTGACCTTTTTATGTTCATCCCATGTTTTTGAAATTCTTTTAAGAGGTCCAGGGAAAGGTACATGATGTGATGATAGTGTCGAGAAAGTGTCATGAAAGAATCCAAGTTTTATTTAAATATGTTTCCTTTGATGGGAAAAATGAATTCTGTCTTTTATGTAACCACCTTGTTTAAATGTGGAATGTAATGCATGATTTATAATCTAATTCTCTAAAAATCTAAACCTGAAAAGATCTTCAGTGTTTATTCTTGAAATAAATCAAGATTAAGTAGTGATTAAGGCTGTGGCCTTATAATTAATATACATGTTACCCCTATAGATGCATCTAGTAGAGCTCTAACTTCCATAATAATATAGGATAACCAAACCCATTCACACAATCGGAATCATCCTTCATACCCCATCTATGCCTAGATGTTGAGGGTTCCTACAAAACCTATACATATTCCCCATTCTAAAGCATTCTCAACACTCAACTAGTGTCTAGGGTAATTAACCCCATAGGTTCCATAGGCATCTACATAGATAGAAAAACACTTGGTCACCATCTTGAGAGTCTGATCATCTCTTCTAACTACCCTGCATGCTACAACCGTAGTGATGGTTTAACAAATGATGTTTCCTGCCCTCAGATGTCACAACACCGGCTTGTCCAAATGGATCCACATGCCTACAACATGTAACTTTCATCATAAAACCTTCTACAATGAGGGTCATATCCACCAATTCAGAAAACCTCCTTAAATATAAGATAATAACATTAGGCATAATCTCAAGTCTATTACCTTAATAAAACATCATTCTGTAGTGGCCTCATCCCTTCCAAATGTTGTGGGAATGAGTTCCATGTCTGTGAAATGGCATGCATAATCCATCAAATACGTAGTTCCATGCTTCAAACTCATAAAATATATAGTCTACTCCTATATCAATGTCTCTATATTGAATTGGTATAGATACTTTTCTTATAAGTCTTTCCATAGTATACCAACATCACGATTTGTCTAAAGAATGATATACCACCATCGCTTTACCATTCCCTTTAATATATTTACTGCTAACATGATTATCATCCGTGAATGAGTCTCAAATTGATCTTAAATCATTTGGATGGAATCTATGTAGAACTATTCAATCCCAATTCAACACAATATGGAAAATATTGTAGGTGTTGCAACTAAAGCTAGTTGGTCACAACAAACATTCTGGGAACGACCCGCATTGGGTTCTATTTTATCATCTTCATAAAATGAGAAATGTTATCACAAAACTTCAAATATATTCATTTACCATGGATGAATGGGTTACCTTGATTCATTTCTGGAGGATAATTCATAAAGAAGTCATGTTGTGGCACTACCAAAACATGTCGTCGTGGTGGCATTTCACTACAATTCCAAACACAAGTCATAAAACACATCACATAAAACTCCCATAGTTTACATAGAATAAGGACCTTTAATATCCATAAATAACCCATTTCTTTCTCATTATCCCCATTCAAACCATCACATATTGAACACTACCCTTGAAAATCCCTACCATAGGTCATTACTAACATGGGGAAAACCAACATACATAGAAACACGCATTTTATTAGACACATTTTTAAAATCATTTCCATGCTCACAACACAAATCATTCCTATTATAGGCCTTTATAATTTTGAACCTTGTAATAATTAAAATGTAAAATCATTCAAAACCATTATTTAGTACAATTATTTAACAATTATTTAACATTCATTTCATTTACCCATTTACATTATATTTTATAAAAACCATTTTCATCAAATTTTCTTGAATGTAAAATGTTCCATACACTTCATGACATACACACCCATGTAGTGTATTCTATTTAGGATGCATGCCCCCTCTATCCATACGTTCCAATAATTATTCATGAATTCAAAACCTCAAGCCATTCCATCCATGGAAAAAATATCATAAAATAGTCTCATCACACAACAATTGATTCTCCCAATGTTGAAATATAATTCAAATGTTGCAACACATATCAAGAACAACAATCCCCACCGTGGGTAGTTGGGGTTTCCCTCATACATGTATTAGGAACACCAATTCAAGACCTCATTTCCATGGATAAGAATATCCAAATCTATTTCCTACTATATGAAAATAGTAGGGTATAGAAAAGAACCAATATAATAACAGTTTTTGAAATCCCCAACCTGGAGGCCACTAGATGGTGCCCAGATTCAGGTTACAACATGACCTCTTGTTTTCACCCTAATACACCAGAGGTTGTAGACTTGTATATGTGGTCTAATAGAGCATATTGGGAGACTATACACCCATTACTAGTGTAATCCATAACAAAACACATATAAAAGAAAAAAACAATAATGATAAAAAAGAAAAATGCATTACCAACCATTCCCATATAGTGTAAAAACCATAACAAACAACAATTTTAGAATATCATTATAACAGTTCCATATGTGATGGAAACTAAAAATAAGAAAAATAGATGAATCCCAAATATATGTCCTAACTCCATGAACAAATACTCTTCCATTTAGAACTCAATCCCAACTCAACTTTGATGAATAAATCATTTACCTTTATATTTACATATAATGAACAAATATGCTCGCGTACCCAATTTCAGCCAAATCGTGGTGTGAGTAAAAATCTATAGGTCCCCACCAATGGTGTCTGCAAAATATTCAGTCATATTTGATAATTTATCAAACAATAAATAAATGAGAAGGTTAAAAAAGAAAAATAGGGTTCCATTATTTTACAATTCACACTATAACCATTTAAATACCTTACTTCATATTGTTCACTTGTTCCATGGGTTTGATATTTACATCACATAAACAACTGCATATGCCAGCCAATTACTATTCATAAAAGAATTAGTTATGTTACCTATATCACAAGGGATAAAAATTTGACAAACCATTACATTACACTCACCTTGGAGACTAAGTCTATGTGGTTAGATCAAATGAAACCATTATGGCCATAAAGCCTCAATACCCTTCCAAGACCCATGAAATATAGGGTGGGGTTTAGAGACACATTCTAAACCAACCCATGTGTGTAGATCCTCATGTTTAATACCCTGTAACTACCAAGACTTGTTTGGATGATTATTTATCCATTTACCACATAGACCATATTAAAAACCAATCAAAAACAATTCATATGACATATACAATTCATAGTTCATATAACATATGAATCATCATAAATCCCTAACCCATTATCACATTTACTATTTACTTATCATGGTATATTTAACACATTTAAGAATGATCAAAAATTAATATACATTATCCCATTTAACATATTTATCATTTCTCATGCGTTTATAGATTTTACACATTAAAAAATATAAAAGTATTTAACCATTTAACATATTATTCATTTCACAAAAAATAACTGACTTATGAAATTCAATTATAATTCATAATTAATTTAGAAAAAATCTCAAAAATTTCATCTAAACCATTAAATATAAGTAAATAAAATCCCTTAATCCATTATCAGTGACTATAAGATACTATGAATAACCCAATTTTAAATCAACTAACATATCAACATGTCTATCATGGGTTCTACTTTATCACAAGTAAATTAAATGTTTAACATCATAATGTTTCCATGTTCAGGAATGTTGGAACACCCCACAGGTGGCCCTAATGTAGTCTATTCGGCATCAATACATCACGCGAGGTTCATGAGGGGTTCAATTAATCAATTAATAAGACATTTTTTCCATCCCATTTAAGGAAAAAATAGAAAACAATGTATAACCATTAACACAACCGCACATGAAAAATCAACTAAAAAACTATGGGAGATGACATATATACTTTTTACATTGAATCTATTAAAGAAACACTCACTTAACCATATTTGTACGTCCTGATTGAAGAACTATTTGAATATCATACCTTAGATCTTCTGGAATAAGTGGGTTTAATGGATTTGGAAGAAGAAGAATAAACCCACAAGACCTATTCCAGAAAAGGGAAGTAGAAAAAGTGTTAGAAATACATGGAACATCAAAACTCTCCCAATGACTCTCCAAAAGGCCCATAAACAAAGGATATTGACACTTGGGAGACCATGGTCATTTTGGATCATCACCTGGGTTGGAGGAGAAATAATGGAGATAAAAATTAGGTGAAACATCTAAAATACCAAGGGGGAAATTGTAGAAACCCAATTTTAATCGGGAGCATTGGTTAGCCGCATTGGTTTATAAACCATGCACTATCCATGCACCTACCTCTATCTAATAGGGGTCTAAGTCACATGATTACTTGGGGATTATATATTTTTTGAAAAACTATACACCATTCATACATTATACTTTTATCCAAATCCACATGGTTCGGTTTTTCCCCATTGCATAGTTTATATAACTGTGCCCTCTCCTCATGGATAGCATAGTTTCAGTACATAGTAACTTCTAACCATGCCCCAACAATGAAACATTCATAGGTTTTCTAACATATCATTTCATTCCGGCCCCAAATGCTTGGGAGACTCCGGATCCAACCCATTCAATCTAAAAACATTATGTTTACAATATTTTTGGATTTACTTCAAAATTTAATCTTAGACATAGCACCAAAAATTATGGCGTCTGATAATAAAAATATTTATAATGATTTTAGATAAATAAAACATATTAATAATTATATACTCAATTACTTGTTTCAAAAAAACTATTTCCCAAAAACATTATTTCTCTTAAATATTAAAGTTATTCACTTTTTAGAAAATATATTTGAAAAATGTGTACATCATGTTTGAATTTGAACCAAATAAATTTAGTGAAATTATTTTTTGTTAATTTTATGAATGGTTTGATTTTTTTCAAGGGATAGTGATTAATAATTATTTATTTAGAAAATTTACTTTTAATTAAATTAATTTAAAATGGTCTATTTTGTTTCAAAATAGTTTCAACATAATAATTTATTAATTATATTATGAATAATAAAATTTAGTTTTATTAGAATAATGATAATCCCTTATTCTGTTATAGAATATTTTTACACATGAGAAGATATTTTATTTGGAAAAAACTTATTAACATGTTTTTATTTTTTAATTTTAAGGTAAATTATTCCACTTATATAAAAGGAAATTTATAAAAACAAATTTAATAGTTTTAATAATCATTATTAACATAATATAATAGGTGAAAATAAAATTTGACTCTTTATTAAATGTGACTATAGTAAATATAAATCACATTGATTAAAGAGTTAAAATTATGTTAAATCCATGGGTTAAAACATTAAATTAATACTAAAAGGTTCCTCACTTCTATTTTATTAGTTAAATTCAACAAAAGGTATCTCTACGTAGTAAAATAATGTATTAAAAATAATTATTTTAAATACAAGAACTCTAGTTCTCCTTTTATAAAGATATGATATATTTTATTCAGATTGATTTTTTTATATTTAAATTTAATAAATTGTTTGGAAGATGAAATTATAATTTACATTGATCCAAAAGTAAAAAAAAATCCTTATATTTGTTGGTTGAAAAAAATGATGGAAATCAATTTAATAAATTATTATAATGTAAATTTTTTTTCAGTAAAATTATTTTTCCAATTTTTTTTTCATTCACTCTGTGTTCTCATAGAAAAAGTAATTTTCACCACATATAGAAATTAAAAGTGAGAAACATTATTCCAAATATATAATCATTATTTTTAAATCTTTTAATAAGGTCCCTTATATTTTTAGTCTTATAATTAAGTAATCAAAGTAAAAATTAAATTTTTATGATTAATGTAAAAATGAGTTTTAAATTGTTTAACTAAATTATTATGATATAAATGTATCAAAAAATATTCAGAAATGATATTTTTGTTTATTTTTTATACTCTAACATATAATATCTTATATCTAATGGTTCCTTAGTGCAACCTCACTTCATGATGATTTAAATATATATATTATTTAATATATGTTGTAATTCCATGTCTGTCACTTCCCTCCCCAATAAAAGGATACCAACTCCCCTCTCTTCTCCATGACTGATAAGATTTATAGATATACTAATATCTTTTATTATACCTCCTTATATTACTAACATATATTATATATCATCTATTATTTCAAAGAATCATCCTTTCAAGTAGTAAGGTAGAATCCAAAATTGGTTTCTCAAGGAAGAGGTATATCTCTTAATAGAGAGTTTTCAATTATATTTCATCTTATACTGCATATAAGTATATGGTATCCATTTTAAAATAATAAATTCAGTATCAATAATATACTTAATTCTAATTTTGATTGTAGAGCAACCATTATCGAACTCTTTCCCATCTATTTGAAACTAATAACTTTTCCCCTCTATATGTATGAACGTTCACCTCCACGAAGTGACGTTATTAATTTTTTATTTGAATTATACATGGATTGTAATTATGATATATTTAATGAATATATATGTTATATTTGATATAAAAATGATATTTTCAAGGTGTTTTATTGTTTACATATCTTTTCTTAAATTTTTTTAAAATGAAAACAATGTTCAAGCATATGTACAATGTACCATCTAAAATAAATTGGTAATTCATTTTTATCTATCGATATTTTATAAAAATATTAATATATTTAATATTTTGGATATTAATTTTTTGATTACATTTTTAATATGACAAAACCTTTATAAATGTACGCGGAGTGGGACTACCGATCTGAAACATTCATGAAAAATGATGAAGTTAACACATGGAACCTCATATCAATAATAAAATATAAATAAATGGGTTATAAAATGTTATTATTAAATAATATATCATATTATAAGTATTTAAATGAGTCTAGTATATAAGTATAATTTTTTATAATATAGTTTAACATTCATTCGTAGAATATCAAATTAATTGTATGATTTTTATATTACAATCACATTTTTTATAAGGATTATTTGTGATTTAGTTCTACATGGTGATATTTCATGATATAATTATAGATAATCCTATTGAACTTTATTATACGATGGTTATTTCTAGATATTACATTTTTTCCTTTTATTTTCTTCTTATTATGTACTAAAGATACCAAAATAATGTTTTTATGGAAAACTGAACATTATTAATCCCATAAATCAAAAATCCAATTTATTCCACGTATATATTTTATAAAAATGTTTTCAAGGATGATTTAAAGATTATAAAAATATTTTTGAATTACATTTTTACCCATGTTTGTTTTTTTTTGTTTTTTTAAATGAATATTATTTACATTTCTTGAATAAGGTACCTTTGTATTTTTACAAATAATGTTAAATGAATATTTACTTTTTACACACATAAATTGATCAAAATTTCCCACCATCAAGGATGATAAATATTTTTAATCTTACTATACAATTTTCCACGATTATCTTTAATGAAAATGTTTTATATATTATTCTAAATCATTTATATTTTGATAAAGTGACTTCCAAATGAAATGATTCTTTTCCTCTTAAAATATTCCAAATTATATTTTAATGATGTTTTCATTTATTATGACATAATTTTATGTTAGTTATGGTCTACATGGGATATGATCTTATCATACCATCATTATTCATTATCTAAAAGTTTTAATATTATGATAATGAGATATCTATGAAACCAATTTAATTTCAAGGGGTTATGATTGGATGAATTGTTTAAATGTTTATGAAACACATTTATATAACATGTTTAATGATATATGATGAATGATTTACAATCTTGTAGTAGTAATATTAATGGATTATGATTTTTGTATTGGGTGGGGCCAGAATTATATAACCTTCCAATTCATTGGATAAACATAGGTATATCATGAGATGATTTTGACCGGAATGGGGAGAGAACCTAGTTCAATAAGGGACTCAACCCACGATGATAGTATTGAGAGTGCACCTTGTATAACATGATGGAATGTGGAGTGAACCCAATCCACAAGGATAATATTGGTAGAGTTCCTTGAATCTAAAATAAATGATTCCCTATGATTATGTTAATTCTAAAAATCTTTATCTCTCAATAATATTATGATCTCAAGGGAAATTTTCTTTGATTTATTTATGATTCATCTTAGATGTACCACCAATAATTATGCTGAGACACATGATTAGTGATAACTGATATAAAGGTTTTGTTCTTAAATATTAATCTCTTATTCTCATATATTAATCATTATGTTACACATAAGTAATCATTGATATATTATTCATTTACTCCTACATAGAATGTGATGTCACGCTTTTATATGATTAATTCAATAAGGTAATGAAGAATGATATTATGTATGACATGTCTATGATGGGTTCTATTTATGTAGAATATATCAGGGGATTGTGTATATAACTTATGAAGAAGCCATTGAAATATAATTTTTTTCAAAGGTATTATATCTGTATGATTAATGTGTGAATTGATTTTTTATGTAATTTGTGGACATTTAATATGTTTTATTATCTATGTATGAAAATAACGGGTCACCATAGTTGGTATCCTAGAAAATAAAATATATAGTTAGAAACTAGGATGATAAAAAATTTAGATACAAAAAATAATAATTTTACGAGATCAATTGAAGTTATTGTAATGAAAGGAGTTTAGTTTTATTGTAAAAAATTCCATTTTTAGATACTATAATATGATATAGTTATGGAATAGAAGTATCAAGGGTTAATAAAGTCAAAAATAGTTTATTGAGTATATATCTTACATTATTCTTGTTCATGGTGAGTGTTCCCTTAGTAAACAAGTATATTAACACTTTTGAGAGTAATTGATGGCTTAATTAACATTTTCATTGCAATCTATTATAATACATTTTAATAGATGATTACCATTAATGGTATAGGTTAAAAAAAGGTGTCAAATGTTGAAAACAAGTTAACATTATCATGTAATCCTATACCCGTTTTTTCATAACTATGTAGTTTCCCAAAATGATTATTGTTTCTCACACTATTCCATTAAGAATTAGTCAATTGATGTAACCTAAAATAACCATGTTAATGATAAGTGTTATAGTAAATTAAATGAGTATCCTCTTGATTATCCAAATTTTATGGGAGTTAAAATGAAAAATATTATTTCTATGGTTATGCAACATTCCATATCAACAAAATGAAGTCTCCTTTTGCGATGCATTCAAAGGCTCAGACCTGTGTTGCTTGAAAGAGACAAAACCATTATTCTTCAAAAGACTAGATGATTGTAGTTTCTTTTCTAGAGTTGATCTAGATGCATGGGGTCAAAGTTCTCTGATGTGAAATTATTTGGTCCTTGTTCAAGTCTCAAATAATAAAGTTGATCATATTTGGCCCTTAACTGATCTTAAATCCATGATTGCACACTACTGGGGTTTATTAAAGTGGAAATAGTGCCAATTGGTAAAGTCTACTATCTCATACTTTTCAACATGCAAGAGGAACTAGAACAGGTATGGAGAACAAGGAATTTACAACTGTAGCCTGGGATTATCAGAATATCTGATTGGGATGTTTACTTTAATTCCACATGCACATAGGAACTCAATGGAATAGATTTGGGTAAGATTACAAGGCCAGAATTGGTTTTTTGGCACCACAAAATACATAGTGATATTGTTTATTGTATTGGTTTACCTATCAAAATTGATCAAATAAACATAAATGATGATTTATGTATTTTTTATAGAGTCCTGGTTGAAGTTAATCTCAACTAAAATTTGACTAATGTTATCAAGTGTAGTGCTTCTGATTATAAAAATGAAATTAATGTGGAATTTGAGAATACCCCCCTATTTTGTGAGGTATGTAAATTCATAGGACATAACCTATTTAATTGTAGAGTTATTATGAAACAAGTGGTTCCCCCTACTTATTAATGATTGTAAGGAGGTTAGATACAATATGAATAGTAACTCACAAGCTGACATACCTAAGACCTCTAGAATGAAACCAGAAGTTTGGGTAAAAAAACAAATCCCTTTTACCCTTAGAAGATAAATATTGGGGAGAATTATTTGAAGAGGAAGAATCCATTCTCATGGAAAATGAAATGGATAAAGAAATAAAAAAAATGGTCTTTGGTATTTTTCATGCTCATCATGCCAGTGAAATTAGTGAGAACAGAACTACATTATCACCTGCTCATCTGTTGTAATGCAATGAAACTATTTTAAGTGAAACAGTCCATAGTACATTTTCATTCAGGGATAAGAATGTCTCCGAATACATTTACCATGTGGATAAGAACATGGTGAATTGTTCTCCCAAGGCCATGATCATTTAGAATAAAACCATTAAAAATGATAATTTGACTTTATATCAAGATAAAACCTTGGTGAATACAATGTGAAAACATAATAACCATGCCCCTCTCACTCTAGATGGACCAAATTCCCATGTAACATGCTCTTCTTCTGTTGGAACTTTGGTTGAACCTCAAGGTAACAAGTGAAATAATACTGAAGTAGGTACATGTACTCTCCCTCATCTTAAAATTGATAACTCTCAATGCTCAAATGCTGATGTTACATTCCAAGATACTTCTTATAAAATTTCTACGCATGCACTGGATAATAGTTATGTTTCAGACATGCATGTTTCTGATTTAAAATTACCATTGTTTCTATGATTATTATGCATGAAACAACTAACAAATTTGACCATGGTCCTATTGTATATTATGATGTTTCAGACCCACTCGATTATAATCAAGGTAAAACTATTAGTGTTGAATATGTTACCTTGAAAGCTACTCCTAATTTTGATTCAGGGATACAAATTAACCTTGATTTAGTGACACCTAGGCTAAATAATGCTTCCAACTCACCTAAACACAAAGTGAATAGAACTACACTCACTTCTTCACCTAATAATTCATTTACATATGTGCAGAATACAGTTAGGGCAGTGAGAAATATTACTTCTCCTAGCTCTAATATTAATCTTGGAGACAGAAAACCCAAACCAAACTATTCTTAAGATTTTCGATGATCAGAGAGGAGGAAAGGATCTGAAAAATCTAAAAAAGGGGGTTCTAACCCAAAACAAAATTCAAAATTAATCATCTTTTATGGAATTGTCAGGTTATTGCTAACTCTAACACTTTGATTGTTCTTAAGAGGTTTTTGAAAATACATAAACCTAAAATATTTGCTATATCAGAGCCAAAAGATAATTTTAGTTCTAAATTTATGAACCTATACTCTCTCAATTATAATTTTTTTGGTTCTTGAAAGGATTGTTCCTCTGTTGATTCTATGTATATATTTTATCACACATCTCTCTAGAATATTAATAGTATCAGAAGTACTGAATAATAATTTAATTGTGATTTCAAATGGGAAGGTCAACACAAGTTTTGCATAATGAAATATTCCCAAAATAGATTCCTGAAAAGAAGATCCATCTGGAATGATCTTTCTATGTTGTCTAATAACATTCAGGACCCTTGGTTGTCATGGGATAATTTAATGCTATTCTCCCCTCCCATGAAAAAAATTGTACCATTGATCGCAAAGTTATTCATTATTCAATTCCACCCTTACACCACTGTTTTAAAAAACTTTTTAATGAATATTAAAAATCTAATAATTAATTTAACTTCCTTTTTTCTTCAATGACTTAATTTTTATCATTATTAAAAGGTAAATTATATATTTTCTATTTTCAATGAAGGTAGAGGTTATTTGGAGGCACGTAGATCATCAAGAAGAAAAATTGGCCAAACTGCATGGCCTCCCATGGACATATATCCACTATGTTAAATATTATGAGAAATAAGTGCATCCACATGGGATGAAATGTTTTGTTCCAATCCTAAATTTAATTATCCACATTTCATTTCAAAGTACCCAATCCTGATTCGGCTTCTATGTGGCCCATCCATACAAATCTATCCAAGCCACCGAATATGTACAAAGTCAAAAGGGGTGCTCTGAAATATTTCAATATCTCGAGCTTGGATGGTCCAAATGATTCCAAACATTTTGTGGTGATAATTAATACAAGGGGATACTACTTTACCATTTTTTTAAAAGGATATTCGACTAACTAGTAGCTGAAAACCATCCTCCATGTTGTTTATAAAAATCTGGGTGCCCAAAACCACTTCCCATTTTGGCTATAAAATTAAACCTTGGGCACCCCATTTGTAAGTTCGGACAAGAAGTGAATCTCGACCATTTTAGAGTCATATAGGAGTCTTCTACTCATCCTATAATTTTGGGAGGCCCCTATCCTCATAGGGGGATCAAGAATGAAGAAGGAGTTCCACCATAGCTTCCTCCTCCCCCAATGTTGAGCTAAATGGTGGGCATTCATTGTGAGGGAGATACACGCACGTAAAGGGTGTTTACGAACAAGTAATACAACTGGTATTATGTATTTTGGGTTTGAAAACATTTCATTTAGAAGTATCATACTTTGACTTATCTTTTTTTATTTAACCGAATGATATTTATTTACTTTTAACCGATCAGTTTGAAGTTTTGAGTGCGTGACTTGTGTTGTTCCGATTGGACAATACAAAAATCCTTTTTTCACCACTAATTTGAGATTTAATTTTTTTGGAAGCTATTATACCATTCATCTGCTCTGGAACATGTCTATATGAATATTATGTCAAGGTTTTTCTCAACATACTTTGATATAAGAGCTTGGAAAGTAATCGGGATTCCGATTGATTTTAACCAATGAATTACATCAAACCATAATCAATCTCCATGATCAATGAGATTTAAATGTATGTAGTGAACTCACAATGAACCCTTTTATCTCATAATTAATAAACACCACCTTTCCATGCAAAATATTAAAATTTTAATTATGTCATTTCATCCTAAAACTTTTTTCAAAAACCACCCCTTATTTAAGTACTTTTTATAAAAAATGGACACTCTAAACCCACCAACGCCTTTTGAAAGATGACATAGGGTCATTACTAGACTATAAATAAACTTTAAAATAATAATTTATTTTCAACTTCATGACTACAGGGTCAAATTTTGGCGTCGTAACGGGGGAGCGCTTTGGTTTTTAGTGCGTGTTTTTGGTAAGGTTTCTGTAATTTTTTGGAGTATAAATTTTTTTCTCTTATAAATTTTCAATCCCTATTTGTTATGATATATTTTTTGTGTAGGTTGTGTGCATGTAGAGACCCAAGATTTACTTACATGTAATTACAATAATTTTTTGGAATACTTAACACATAACAAAAACAAAGACCCATGGACCGTAATAGTTTATTATCTTTGGAAACATGGAACATAATCTTCTAATCATGGTGAAAGATCTTCAACATCTACCATAAAGATATTCCACTTTTGATTTCTTACCTAAAACCTTTCATTATATCCTAGGGAAAAGAAAACATCTAAAGGGTGAGATAAAATGCTCAGTAAGGTTAAGTATGGAGAATACAAAACAAACCACATACATTTGAACATAATCTCATGAAAATAAAGTTTAAACATCAAAATCATGAGTTGTGAAATTAGTCATGGAAGTACATAAGGCATATATCATGATGGAACATTAATAATGATAAAATAGAATGTGAATAATACATGTAATTATGTAAAATCATTAAGAACATGTTATGATGTCCATAGTATCCAAGGCATTGTTTCCAAGACCATCATAGTAGACCAATTCCATTACTGAACATGGTTTACTTGCTATTCCAGCCCAGTATTAGTGAACTGGATTTACTTTCCAATCCAGCCATGTCTATATCATGAGATATACATCTTTACCCAATGAATTGGAGTGAGATATATGCCCCACTCATCTAATTATGAAATCATTATTTTGTGGGCCAAAAAATAAACATAAATCATTTATCATAACCCAAAGAATCATTTGGGTTTCATAAACACCCTCCCATAATAACATTATCCATATAGAATAAATGGATATCATTTCATCATAATAAAAATGAAACCATATAAATCATAGATAAATAATACTTTAAACATAAACATATTAAATAATTTCACCTTAGATTGAAAATGTTGTTGATAAAACCCTTGAAATGAATTCATGAGGAAAATATCCTTTCTTCTTTCAAATTATTTTTTTCAAATTGATGTGAAATTTAAAAGAAAATAATCTTGTTGAAAATTATCATTAAATCTTGTAGATTATGACTAATGTAAATAAGTAATTATTAAATCATAAAAATCTTTTCACACCGTATAAGTTAAATAAACATTATCCTCGTACTTTTACTGGAAAATTCCAAAATTAACTTGTACAGTAAACAAAATAAATATTTATTTAATAAAAAAGAGGGGTAAACAATACTTTAAACTTACATGTAAGAATATTAAATTATTTATGAAAATGGTGTTTTATACAACATGGACATAGATGATAAATATAACCCTAGTAAATACTTACGAATAAACAATCTCAGATAAGGATGATATTGGAATAATTATCCCTTAACTTTTATGATCGGTGGAAGCATACATGTCATAAAATAAATAAAATTACATGCACATGTAAATATCATATCCTCCGTAATAATAATCATAAAATAGTCATGAGATGAATAAACAACATACAAAAGAAATAGATGGTCATTAAGGCATATGTTTAATAGAAATAAAAGAGAGAGAAAATAATCCCTTACCATATGTCCAATTTCATCTATATGTGTCCGAAACTCTTTTATAATAGGTTTAAACTTATTATTAACATTTAATAGAACCATAATAATATTTATTATATCATATATGATTCAATTATGACTTTATATTACATGTTCTTTTGTCAATTCCATGTTAAAGTGGTGTTTTGGGTAAAATCGTTTCATTTATCGCACGTGTTTGGGCTTGTTTTTCTGGATATTTTTATTTATAACCTAATTTAATTATTTCAAAAATGTAAAAAATGATATATATATATATATATAATATATATTTATCATATAAATATATATGATAGATTGATAAATGGAATGAAATACACTGTTCATGGAGACGGTAGGTCGTACGTAAGCATGAACGCTGTTTTCGTTTTCTTATTGAATTGAATGGAATTAATTAAATAAAACATATATGTAAATAAATAAAGTATCATTATTATTTCACATATTTCATTATTATTTATTTTATATACATTATAATCATTCTTGAATAGTTAACATGTTGAATGAATTTCATCACGTCGTAGAGATGGTAATCTGTACGTACGCACAAACGATGATATCGTTCCCATAATTATTGAATGGAATTGGAATGGATAATATATCATAATCAGTATGATGTTATAATAATCATATATAGTTATTATTTACACCATTATACCCATCCATGTAAGGTGGTGGTGGCAAAACAGATTACACCACGACGTGGAGGTGGTATTCCGTACGTATGCACGCATGGTGATTTCGTTTCTCATAGGATAGGTAGAAGGTGAAATAGGGTTGTTTTATATTTACAAAAACAAATAAGTATATTAGTGATAATTATTTTTATTACTTTATAATGAAACAAATAAATAAAAATAAGTAGAAGAAGAAATAAATTTGAAAGAAAAGGTAAATGATATTACCTCTTCTTTGGTGTGCCTCTTCTAAACCTCCTATTAGGGCACTAAATTTGGTTTTGAAGAAGACCAAGACCACTCGTATGTTGACCAAGTAGTTGAGAAGAGAAATGGACATGGTTTGGCTGAGCATGAATGCTGAAAACGTTGTGAAGAAGAGAGGGTGGAGGTTCCCTTTTATAAGGGAGGAGAGGGGAACTTTTGGAAACCTCAAAAATATTAATTTATTAGAAACCCAAACCCCGCATAAAGACATCCAAAGAGACTCAAATTTTGATATGAGGTAAGATAAGGTTTTTGTAAAATCAACCAATCAAATTTAGATATGTTTTGATTTTATTTTAAACCTTGTCATTTTGATTTATTCATATTTAATCTATTTAATTTATTTTGAGGTAATAATATTCTAATTTTTTAATTGTTATAAATACTTAATTTTTTTTGTGAATTTTCCATAATTGGATAAATTATTACATTTTAGACCATAGAATTTTAATTTTTTAATTTTTAAATATTTTTTTTTATTTTCAAACAATTTAATAATATGTTATTTTTATAAAATATCCATAATGTCAAGTTTGTCACTATTCAATTATTTGAATTTAAATAAAATCCACACAGATGATATATTCGGACCAAAATATTTAATATATTTCTAACATCTCATATTAAGAAAAAAATATTCATGTGGCACATTAATTTTTTCATATAATATTAATTTTAATATTTATAAAACCATTTATTTGATATTTCAATAAATAAAATAATTTCTACATAACTATTGTGTTCTTATTAATGATAATTATTTAATCCCTAAAAATTATCTATAAATTCACATGATGTAGATAATTTTATTGTCTTACTTGATACTATTTATTTTAGATGTTTTATGAATTTTATCACCAAATTAAAATTATTACACATATAAGATATAAGAGAGTGACATTTGTCACTTTCTTTGGTTTTAATAATAATTACGTCCTTTTCATTGTCAAGTGTCCATGAAATGAATCTATTCCGACCCTTAGGTGTTATGGGTCGACATTTATTCATTAAATAAATTTTTTTAATGTGTTAGGTTAATTTTATAATCTAATTTTTACCCTTAATTACCCGATTTACTTTTAACTGTAGTAAATAAAATTTATCGTAGTTACTATTCATAATGTCTAAAAATAAAAGTAGCCAATTAGAATAAGTTGGACCTACTAATTCCAAATATGGAATCCATTTTTCCAAATTCAAAACATATAAATGTTAGTATTTAATTTCAAATTAATCCCATAGATGAGAAAATCGGTTTTAAAAGATAAAACGTTGCAAAAGATTGTAATGTTTTTTACCTATACATTCTGTGTAAAATTAATTCTAATTAGATAAATTATATTTAATGGTAAAAATATATTCTATTGATAATTTAAAACCATTCAATATAATAAAGTAACCATATAAATTATATCGATGAAAAAAGTTGTTTTTAATTAAAATTTAGCATATTTTTACTATTCATCAAAAAAATGAAAGATCACAGAAAAAAATTAAAAAATTATCCAAAGTTAATTATTATATCCATATTAAAATGAATAAGATTATTTTGTCAAATTTAACTTATAAATATGTCAAAAACTATATTTAAATTGGGTGAGCCATCAAAAGGCGGTAAAACTAAATTTCTTTAAAAATACTTATTTTACCCGAAAAAATTATTTTGTTCTTATACCATGTTCCATAAAATGTTTAATATGAATTATAATGTTATAAAATTAAAAATTTGGTTAATACTATATATAACGGCTAGTTCATAAAAATATTATAATATATCATTATTTATTGAAACTCTGTATTGCGTACCACACAAGATATTGAGGATGGTCACTCTTGCATGTAACTGCAGCCAAGTATATTGTTGCATATACTGTAAGATATTATAGTGTTGCATATAGTGAAAGCTAATATTTGTGTAGAAAACAACAGAAGACATCAACAGATAGATTATTCCTCATAAAATATCGGGTTGTTCCATTCTACCCCCCTTAAAATGAATTTCGCGCTTGAAAATTTTCGTGGTTAAAAATTGTTAACTACTTGAATGTTTCTTTCATAGAAACCTAAATCGTAAAAAGGAATACCAAAAATTAATTTTAAAAAATAAAGTATGAAATGTAACTGTTACCCAAATTTACTCATCATTGTGTTTCCACATAAGAGAACAGAGGCGAATATATGGATATAGAAGAGAAATCGAACCATCATGTTCTGATGAAGAGTGGTAGAGAACATGGATATAAAAAAGACATCAATCACAAATCCATAAATTTGTGATTATCTATGGTACAATCTGATTCATCAGATATGAGGGTACTTGGACAACATTTTTTGTTTTCATGATCATTTCCCTAAAGTTGATGAATTTTTGTATAAGGATAAATACATACTTGATTTTGGTGTAATATCATCATTGGTCATTCCATGAAAAATTTCCACTTCATCTCTTATTTAAAGAAATGAAGTTGAATTTTTTTCATTCATGAAGTGATAGAAGATAATTTGATAGAATGATAGGTCATTCCATCTATCTTTAAAAACCGTGAGAACAAATTATTAAATATACATAAGTCCATCTATAGTGATATTAACTATATATGATTCCAAAAATTGGCTTATACATCTTCTATCATACAGTTTAATAAAATAATACTAATTTATACTAACCAGGGACTTCCTGTATGCCAGTGGTAGGCAATAAAGGCCTCTTACACTTCAGTTCTGGGTTCGATTCCTGCAACCTTGCCCGACGTGAGGGGTGTTTCCCATCCTGCATGTTGTCCTTTTTCAAAAACAAGTAATATTATAACATTCTAGAAATGTTTTTTTTCTTAAACAATACAATCTAATGTCCAAATTAATCTATTGTAACCTTTAGGCTTATCCACAATACTTATGTCCAATATTATAGTATAAATAAAATGATTACTAGAGAGGTCATCTACTAAGCATGTGAATACCATCATTTATCCACCATATATCATAAGATATATCTTGTTATTCATATTTGAAACATGTTAATACCTTAATCAGGTATTCTTGAAACATGAATTTCCATAGAACGTTAGTGAAAGCATTAATGATGAAAAAACATAACTATGTCCACGTACCAAAATCCTAAAAATTATATATACTCAAACCATGATATCGCTTTTCCTCATATCATTCATGATATCATTAATACTATCAAACATATTATTTTCTCCTTATCCCATCATTATGTGCATATCATCTGATTTGCAAAAATATTTCAATTACTTTTCCTGGTTACCCGTACCATTCAATCTATACTTTCAAATACTGAAGGAAAAAAATAGTGTAACAATCCATATTTTTTTTATTCCATAGTACCATACATTATTTATGATAAACATGAAATCATTCTACTACCTTCTTAAACCATTGAACTAGCATCATCATTTTATTTCTCAACACTTCTTTTATCTCATATATCATTGGTAGTTTCTTCATCATCAACAACATAAATACTACCCATACGGCCATGCTGATTCTCTTCATGAGATTTTCCCTTAGGCCATTGGTTTGAATAATTCCCATACATTTCACATTTAAAACATTTAACAGTTTTATCTGTCTTAGCAATACAATTATTTGTATCCATTTAGTTAACTGAACCTCCTCCTTTGCAATTACTATATTTGTGTCCTTCTTTTCCACACCCAAAGAATCTTCCAGTTCCTTTGAAACATTCTATATTACGCCTCTTCCAAAATAATTTAAAAAATGAAAATTGAACATTCTTTCTTCTATGATCGTCATGAAATTCCATATTTCTCTTATTAGATGAGTCCAAAAATTTACAAACGTTGAGACAATTGATCATATTATGAGATTTTTTATTAGGAATAATAATGATGTCTTGCCTTCCAAATCACGTTTCATTTGGTTTCCCATGAATAATATCATTCCATCTCCCATCATATTATGCATTAAAATGAATTTTCCTATTTCCAGCCATTTTCTAAAACCCAAAAAGAATAGTGTGAGAGGAAAAAATCTTGCTATGAAATAAAAGATAATAAAATGTGATAACCTTCAATATTTAAAATCTAAGGTTTAATTCTATTATAGTTACCAGAATTCTATGAATATAACCTATTCATAGACTTAAACATAGAAACATCCCTTTACATAGCTTAGAAATATCTCTAGGGATCTCACCAAAGTTTTCGCATCCTAGTTTCCAAATGTTAACTAAACCTTTCCTCTGATTCCAACTATAGAGACCCAAGCTTGACGTGCATTTACATTACATTAATTTTTTGGAATACTTAATACATAACAAATAACAGACACCCAATGACTATAATAGTTTAGTGTCTTTTGAAACATGGAACATAATCTTCGAATCATGGTGAAAGATCTTCCACATATCCCATAATGATATTCCCCTTTTGTTCTCTTACCTAAAACCTTTCTTTATATCTTGGGGAAAAGAAACCATATAAATGGTGAGATAAAATTCTCATTAAGGGTATTCATGGAGAAAATAAAACAAACCATATACATTTTAACATAAAAACATGAACATAATGTCTAAACATCAAAATCGTGAGTTGTGAAATGAACCATGGAAGTACATCAGGAATAGATTATAAAGGAACATTAATCGTGATAAAATAGTCTAGGAATAAAACATGTAATTATATAAAACCATTAAGAACGTGATATGATTTTTATAGTAGTAAAGGCATTGCTTTCAAGACCATCATATTGGACAACGTCCATTACTGAATCAGGTTTACTTGTCGTTCCAGCCCGATATTACTAAACTGTATTTACATGTCATTCTAGCCATGTCTATATCATGAGATATAAATGTTTAACTAATTAATTAAAGGGAGATATAAGTCCCACCCATCATCTAATGAAATCATTCTGTCATGTGCCACAATATAAACATAAATCATTCATCTTAACCCAAAGAATAATATGGGTTTCATAAACAGCCTCCCATCATAACATAATCTATATTGAATAAATGGATATAATTTCATCATAAGAAAAAAGAAACCATAAAAATCATATATAATTTATATGTGAAGTATAAACATATTAAATAATTTCACCTTAGATGGAAAATAGTGCGGATAAAACACTTCTAATGAATTTTTGGGGAAAATATCCTTCCTTCTCTCAAATCATTTTCTTTTCTCAAATTGATGTGAAATTTAAAAGAACAGTATTTTGTTGAAAATAATCATGAGATTATATAGAGGATGATTTTTGTAACTAATGAATTATTAAATCATAAAAATCCATTCACGCCGTATAAGTTAAATAAACATTCTCCTCTTACTTTTTCTGGAAATGTCTAAAAGTACCTCGTGTGGTAAACAAAACAAAGATTCCTTCCACACAATAAAAATAGGTAAAGAATAATTTTAACATACATGGAAGAATCATAAATACTTTGTGAAAACATTTTTTTATAAACCATGGTCATATATCATAAATTTGACCCCAGTAAATCGTTACGAATAAACAATATCAGATAAGGACGAGATTAGAATAATTATCCCTTACCTTTTATGATCGGTGGAATCATATGTGTCATAAAATAAAGAAAATTAAATGCATATGTAAATATAATATCATCTATAAAAATAATAATAAAATATTCATGGAAAGGATAAACTCCATACAAAAGGAATAGATGGTGATTAAGGCATATGTCTCACAAAAATAAAAGTGAGACGAAATAATCCCTTACCTTAAGTCCAATTTCATCCATATGTGTCTGAGACTCTTATATAGTGGGTTTAAACAAATTATTAACTCTTAACCTAACCATAATTACATTTATTATATCATATATTATTCACTTATGACTTTATATTACTCATTCTTTTGTCAATTCCATGTTAAAGCAATGTTTTGGGTAAAATTGTTTCATTTATCGTACGTGTTTGGACTTTTTGTTCTTGATATTGTAACTTATAACCATATTTACTAAATTTAAGAATATAAAATATGATTTATATGTAATATATTTTCATCATATAAATATACATGATAGATCGATAAATGGAATGAAATACACCGTTCATGGAGACGGTAGGCTGTATGTACACATGAATGCTGTTTTCATTTCCATATTGAATTCAATGGAATTATGTAAATGAAAGATATATTTACATTAATAAAGTATCATTATTATTTAATATATTTCATGATTATTTATTATATATTTAGTATATATACTTTATAATCATTGTTGAATGGTAAACATGGAGATTAAATTTCATCGTGTCGTGGAGATGGTAATTCGTACGTACGCATGAGCGATGATATCAATCCCATAATTATTGAATGGAATTGGAATCTAAAATATCTCATAATCATTATGATGTTATAATAATCATATATAGTTATTATTTCTACCATTATTCCCATTCAAGTAAGGTGGTGGTGGAAAAATAGATTACACCACGGCGTGAAGACGATATTCTGTACGTACGCATGCGCTGTGATTTCATTTTTTCGTAGGATAGGTAGAAGGTGAAATAGGGCTGTTTCATATTTATAATAACATATAAGTATATTATTTAAACTTATGTTATTACTTTCTAATGAAACAAATAATGAAGAGGCAGTATAAGAAGAAATAAATTAGAAAGAATCGATAACGTATATTACCACTTCTTTGACACGCCTCTTCTAAACCTCCCCTTAGGGAACTAAATATGGTCTTTGAAGATGACCTAATCATCTAGTATTTTTCTAGGGAAGTGGATAAGGGAAATTTATAGGGTTTGGCCGAGCATGAAGGTTAAAAATGTTGTGAAGAAGAGATGTAGGAGGTTCCCTTTTATAAAAGAAGAGGGGGAACTTTTGGAAACCTCCAAAATATTGATTTATAATAAACTCAAACCCCACATAAAAACTTCTAAGGTTACTGAAATTTATATATGAGGAAACATTGGTTTGTAATCTCATCAACCAATCAAATTTTGACATGTTTAGATTTTAATTTAAACGTTATCATTATGATTTATCCTTATTTAATCTATTTAATTTTATATGAGGTAATAATATTCTAATTTTTAAATTGTTACAAATACATACTTATGTGTTGTTAATATTCCATAATTAGATATATTATTACACTTTAAACCATATAATTTTATGTTCATATTCATTAAATTTTTTTTTTGATTTTTATCCAATTTAATAATTTGTTATTTTTATAAAATATAAATAGTGTCAATTTTGACACTATTCAATTACTTGAATTTAAATAAAATCCACACCGAAGATATATTTGAACCAAAATATTTAATATATTTATAACATGTAATATCCATAAAAAAAATTCATTGATCACATTAATTTGTTCATATAATATTTATTTTATTATTTTTAATACCATTTATTTGATATTTCAATTAATAAAATAATTTCTACATCACAATTGTGTCATCATTAAGGATAATTATTCAATCCCAAAAAAATGTAAATAAATTTACACGATTTAGATAATTTTATTGGATTTATTGAGACTATCCATGTTCTATGTTTTCTGAATTTTATCACCAAATTAAAATTATTATAGTTATAAGATATAAGAGAGTGACATGTTGTCACTTTCATTGGTTTTAAAAATAATTGCATCATTTTCATGGTCAAAAGACCATGAAATGAATCTATTATGTCCCTTAGGTGATATGGGTCTACTTTTATTCATCTAATAAAATTTTGGCAGGTGTTAGGGTAATTTTATAATCTTATTTTTACCCTTAATTACTTGATTTACCATTAAGTGTAGAAAATAAAATTTACAGTAGTTACTATTCATAATGTCTAAAAATAAAAAGTATCATATTATCATAATTTGGACCTAATGATTCCAAATATGGAATCCATTTTTAAAAATTCAAAATATATAAGTGGCATTATTTAATTCAAAATTAATCATGTTGTTGAGAAAACATGTTTTAAATGTTAAAACGTAGCAAAAGATTGAAATGTTTTTACCTATAAATTCAGTGTAAAATTAATGATAATGAATTATATTATATTAAATGATAAATATATATTCAATTTAAAATTTATAACCCTTAAATATTATAATTTATCTATATAAATTAACTCGATGAAAAAAGTTGTTTTTAATTAATGTTTAGCATATTTTTCTATTCATCAAAATATAAAGGTTAATAGAAAAATATTAATAAAATTGTCCAAATTAATTTTTATATACTTATTGAAATTAATAAGTTTATTTCATCAAATTGAACTTATAAACATGTCCAAAAATAGATTTCAAGTGGGTGCACCATCAAAAGGTGAAAATAATGCATTTTTTAAAAAATACTTATTTTACATGAAAATTTTATTTTATTCTCATACCATGTTCTATAAAATGTGTAAGATGAATTATAACATTAGAAAATTCAAAATGTGGATAATACTATTCATAATGGCTAGTTCATAATAATATTTTAATATATCATTGTTTAGTGAAACTCGGTATTGTGTACCACACAAGCTATCGAGGAAGGTTTCTCTTGCATGTAACTAAAGACAAGAATATTACTTTGTATACCTCAAGCTAATCTTGGTATAGCATACAACACAATACGTCAAGGAAAATATTATTTCTAATAAAATAACTTGGTATTACAGTGCATGACTCAATATACTCTGAAAAATTTAGCACCTTTTCATCCCAAACCAGAGAGGACCCTACGTCAACGACACCAAGACACACAAAACAACACTTTGAAGGAGAACAAACCGCTCATTGAAACTATTCATCACCCTTAATATTCTTCTAGAACTGAAATCAATATTGAAATAAACTTTTATAACTTGGCTGAAAACAGTAAACACTAAAAAAACTAACCTCACCAGATGTTGATATTCAGCCCACATACATTCAATTACATGGCGAGGCACCCAAGTTTGAACTAAAATATGGTTTAATTCATCTATTACCAAGATTACATGGAATTCTTGGAATGGATCCACAAACGCACATAAAAGAATTTCATAATGTTTTTTCAACATTAAAACCTGCTAATGTGGATTAGGAGCAAGTAATGCTTAGAGCATTCACATTATCATTAGAAGAAACTTCAAAAGATTGGTTGTACTATGTTAATTCACCAATAAGAGGATGGACTGACATGAAACACCTTTTTGATGAATTATTTCTTCTAGCCTCCCAAACTGCAACAATAAAGAAGTAAATATGTGGTATAAGACAATATCAAGTGGAAAAACACCATGAATGTTGGGAAAGATTTAAAATATTATGTTCATGTTTTCCACACCAACAAATAAGTGAACAACATTTAATACAATATTTTTATGAAGGTTTAATCCCTATTGATTGAAATATGATTGATGCTGCTACTGGTGGAGCACTGGAAGATACTACTCCAATTTCTTCAAGGACCTTAATTGAGAACATGGCACAAAACAAAAAAAAATATGGTTCAATGTCCAATTTACCCATTCGAGGTGTCCATGAGGTGAAAATTATTGAATTATAGAAGAAAGGTGACACGATGTTTGAGTAGGTAAGTACCCTTCTACGACAACATTCTCTCTCCCAAGGGAAATCTCAATCACCTCCCCCCATCCATTGTAGAATATGATCTTCTGAAACTGGTTATTTTGACCAATTCCCCCAATTGAAAAATACTTATGAGAGTTGTGAGGAAATCATCCCAGGGCACCGCTTTAACCAACCCTTTAGGAAAGAACCATACTATCAATCCATATCTGTGTGTAAATACAACAAAACCAATAGTCAAGGGTGGTATTCAATCCAGCCTCACCAACAATGGAACCAACTAGGGAAGAGTAGCCATACACCACCACCTCCAAGAAATCCTCAACCACCCCAAAGGCCATTCCAGCCACCTTGTCCAAAACAAGAACCTAACCTAGAAGATATGATGAAACAAATGGCTTCCATAAATCCCCAATTCCAACAAACCACCTAACCAGCCATACAAGTCCTAAAAACCTAATTAGGCCTACTAGAAAACATAGTGGGTGAAATTCAAAGTCATGGGTTAGGAAAACATCCCTCTCAACCAGTATTTAACCCTTGTGATAAAAGAAATGTTAGTTAAATCTCCCTTATGAGTGGGAAAAAATATAAAGTAAAATTAATCCTCCATTAGAGTCATCCCCTCCTGAGGAAACCTCCATCCCAACCATAAAAATGTTCCAATTGTTAAAGATACTTGTCATGAGAGAAGAAGTTCCAATGAAAAGTGTGTGTACATTGATGAGTAACCTAGCCCAACCATTCTTATTCCATTTCCTCAAAGGGACAATTAACCTATAAAACAAAATTAAAATGAACCTGAAAAGTAAATATTAGAAATTTTAAAGAAAGTGAAGGTTAACATTCCATTGATTGATACTACGAAGAAAATTCCACGGTACGCCGGGTTTCTGAAAGAGACATGTACACATCGAAGGAAACTTCAAGGTCATGAGAAATTGAGATTTAGGAGGAATGTTTCAGCATTGATTGATCCATCACTTCCCACAATGTGATATTATCATGGAATATTCTCAATTCCGTGCACCATAGGGGAGTATTATTTTTCTAATGCTATGCTTGATTTAGGTACCTCTATAAATGTGATGCCTCACCCAATTTACTCTACATTGCATGTCAGGGAACTAAATCCCACTAAATTTATTATAGAACTAGCTAACCAGAGTATCGTACACACCTCTGGTGTGTTAGAGGATGTTCTAGTGAGGGTTGAAAATTTAATTTATCTTATTGACTTTTATGTTCCTAAAATGAAGGATGATAGAATGAATGGACATTCCCTAATTATATTGGGGAGACCATTCTTTAAAACCGCCAAAACCATAATTAATTTCAACAGTGGTGCATTATCATTGGTTTTTAGTGGGTAAATTTTCCACTTCAATATCCTTGATTCCATGAAGCACCCCTTATAAGAACATTCCTCTCTCTATTTGTTAATTCTATAAATGTACTCACTTCCCTTGAAAAAACATAATTTCATTCCCCTGATCCCTTTTATATGTTTTCATCATTGATATAAATGCTATGAAATTATTCATTCATTGATTATTATAGTGGTCTCGAAATGTGTCATGCATGTTCATTGATTGATGATTTCCTAAACAATGAGGATCCACTAACCATCGATGATATTGCTAAGCTTATAAAATCTCATTCCCCATTCGAGGATGATACCATTGAGCAGTTAGATTATATTAGTGATCTCCCAATTTCACACAAACTCCCATCAATCCAAAATCCACTTAAATTGGAACTTAAACAACTGCCTCATGATTTAAAATATTCCTATCTTAAGAATGGAAACAGGTTTCCCATCATCATTGCTAGTTCACTCCCTCCTGAGCAAGAATTGAGACTACTTGAACTTCTGAGGCAGTATAAAAAATAATTAGTATGGACAATTGAAGACATTCCTAATATTATTCCATTAATTTTTACACATCATATTTTATTAAATGATGAGGCTAAACTAGTGAGGCAGTCACAATGTCGACTAAACCCAAACCACTTAGAAGTTGTGAAAAATGAGGTAACAAAATTATTGGCTGCTGGAATCATTTACCCCATCACTTACTTCCAATGGGTCAGTCCTGTTCAAGTAATTCTTAAAAAAACTGGCCTTACATTAATCAAAAATAAAAACAATGAATTGGTTCCAACTCATGTGTAGAATAGTATGTGTGTCTGCGTAGACTATCACCAACTAAACCAACACAGTAGGAATGAACATTTCCCATTGCCATTAATTGACCATATTCTAGAGAGGCAAGTTGGTATGTCCCACTACTGTTTCCTTGATGGGTATTCTGGATACTTTCTTATCCATATTTCCCCTGAGGAAAATGAAGAAACAACCTTCATTTTTCCCTTTGGAACATTTTCCTATAGAAGGATGCCATTTGGATGGTGAAATGATCCGTGTACTTTACAACAATGCATGGTTAGTATTTTTTCAGATTACCTGGAGAATTGCATGCAAGTATTCATGGATGATCTCTCTTTTTATGGATCTTCTTTTGATGAATGTTTGAGTAGTCTCACTTTAGTCATACACCACTGTATTAAGAATAATATTATATTAAATTTTGTGAAATTCCATTTCATGGTGATACATGTGATAGTTTTGGGGCATGTCATTTGTAGGGGATGGTATCCAAGAAGATAAATCAAAATTGTTGGTCATTTCGTCATTTCCATTACCCAAAAATGTACAGGATGTGAGGTCTTTCCTTGATCATGCAGGATTTTACCATCGTTTAATTCGTGATGTTAGTAAAATTGCACTCCCCCTCTCCTAATTACTCCAAAAAGAAAAAGAATTTGTTTTTGATAAAGAATGTGATGATGCTTTTAATAAGTCAAAATAGAGTCTCATGTCATCCTCGATAATCCAACAACATAAGTGGGATTTACCATTTCAACTCATGTGTGACGCCTCAAACTATATAGTTCGGGCGGTTTTGTCACAAAGGTTTGACGGAGATCCACCTGTCATATCCCATGACTCTTGTACTTTGGACCCTTCCCAAGAAAACTACACCACAACTAAAAAAGAATTCATTTCCATTATGTTTTCCATAGACAAATTCAGGTCATACCTTTTGGGGTGCAAAGTTATTGTGTTCTCAGACCATGTAACCCTCTAGTATCTCCTTATGAAACTAGAAGCCAAACCACATCTCATTCATTAGATTCTCATCCTTCAAGAATTCAATATAGAAATTATAGATAAACAGGAGCAGAGAATGTAGTGGCAGACCATATCAGTAGGATCCTCCCATCCTCATAAATTGACTCATCCCCATGTATTCCCATTAATGACATGTTTTCTAATGAGAAAATGTACAGAGTGCATGATTTTATTCCTTGGTATGCTAAAATTGTAAATTATTTGTTAGCATATTTCATTCCAACTGATTTCAATAATAATCAAGCAAGTCTTCAAAAATATGAGTCTCGTTTGTACATTTGGGATGACCCCTACCTCTGGTTCACCAGTAGTGTTCTTGTCCTTCAGAATTTTGTTTTTGATAGTGATTTTTTAGTCTATACTTAGATTCTGCCACACTTTTTCTTGTGGGGGCCACTTTGGTCCCCAAGGGACAGCTTGCAAAATCCTTGATTTTGGTCTCTTTTGGCCAACACTTTTTTGGGATACCCATGATTTCTGCCAATCATGTCCTCATTGTCAGTGAATTGTTAATGTCTCTAAATGAAATCAAATGCCCACACAACCATGGCTCATTCAGGACATTTTTTATGTTTGGGGTATTGACTTTATGGGGCCATTTCCCAATTGTTTTGGCAACCTGTACATTCTTCTAGAATTTGATTGCGTATCAAAATGGGTAGAGGCATGAGCTACAATGAATGATGATTCTAAGGTAGTTGTAGAGTTTTTGAGAACCCAAATTTTCTCTAGGTTTGGATTACCTAGGTTTATCATCAGTGACCCGAGGTCTCATTTCTGCATCCGAACAATGCAATCACTTTTGCATCGGTATGATGTCGGTGATCGAGTGTCTACTGCATATCACCAACCGACCAATGGTCAAGACGAGGTGTCAAATAAAGAGGTAAAAAAAATCATAAAAAACTGATAAACCCAATAGAAAAGATTGAAGTCATTAACTTGATGAATCATTATGGGCCTACCGTAATGATTTCCAAACTATCATTGGAATGTCACCCTATCATCTTGTGTTTGGAAAGAGTTGTCACCTCCCTATTGAGATTGAGGACTGAGATTACTAGGCCATCAATCTATGAAATTCTAATATTTCTGGTGCGGGTGCCCAAAAGATGTTTCAGATTTATGAGTTAGAGGAAATTTGAAGAGGTGAATATGAAAAAATCAGGATTTATGAGGAGCTCACCAAGGCTACCCATAACTATATTATTCTTCATCATCAGTTCCACATTGGGCAGAAGGTCCTCATTTACAATGCAAGTCTAATGTTGCATCCATGTAAGTTTTTCCCTAGTGGTTTGGACCATAAACTATTACTAACATCTCTCCATTTGGTGTTGTCTAGGTTTAAAATAATGAAACCAAGAAAACCTTCATTGTGAATGGGCAGCGGCTGAAGCACTTCCATGAATCCATTTCAGAGTCCCCGATGGAGAAACTCAAATATAAAGAAGCATTATATGAATGAAACATACTAGTTTTTATCCTTCCTTCCCATATTCTATTTTATTACAGTGAGTAAACTACACATTATAGGTGTTGGGGGGAATGTGGATACATTCATGGTTTCATTAGGATTTATATTGTCTTTATTCTTTCATTCCCTGGTGCATTAGGATTTCTGTTGTCTTTCTTCTTTTTTTCCACGGTTCATAATGATTTCCATGGTCTTTCTTCTTTCTTATCATTTTTACTACCTTTATGGTATTTTCCTTAATACCCATCGAAAATTTCAACATGCATTTGGTGACCATAATGGGGGAAAGTAAAAATACCATAAAGAAGGTGAAAAAGAATATTTTTCTTAACATTATGGAGTGATTTTTTAGCGAATTGGTTTTATGACAATGATATAAATTGTTTTATCTATGTGAAACCTTTGATAGGATTGATGTCCCTTATGTGAGTAGTTTTTGGGAAAAATGTGTCACTAATATCTCGAAAAAAATTATCACCAAACCATAAAGTGAAAATATTTCTTACTTAATATAAGATAAATATATGTTAGGTTAACATTTTTCATCATTAAATGATATTTCCATACAATCGATCCTTATCCGATCTATTTAATTACTGTACCAGATTGACCTATGCGTGTGTACCTAATGTCTGCTTGTTGTACGCCCTCAAAAAAATGGTTTGTGTCTTGGGAAGGTCAAAAACAACTCTTCCTCAACCTTATATCTTGTTATAAATATTGAAAATAGTTTTATGAGGAAATCAGACAACGGTTGAGAGATGAGCGTGAGATTTTTTCAAAATGTAACTTCAAAAAAAAATTAAATAAATGTGGGGAGTGGTGAAATTTGAAACATGTGGGGATATCTAGGATGAAATCTTATGGTTTGACTTCTAGGATGCTTAAGTGAGTGGGTCTTGAAATTTGATTACAAATGATGTAGGGTAGTTTTAGTGGACAAAATAATTTGTGTTGAAAAATGTTAAAATAACATATATTTAATGGATATCAAGTAGAAAGAACAGCACTGAATGGTTTTTACACACACGTATGGAGATTTAGTGTCATGGTTGACTTCTGAATTCCTTGATCAATTTAGTATCATGAATCATTCTAAATTTCACTATGATATGATTTATGAAACATCTTTTTTTATTTTCACTTGGAAGAACTCCTTAGTGTGGTGCATGCATTGATCACATTACTTTAATTGAAATTATCTCAAATGTTAAATATTAATGAAGTTAGGAATATATATATGTATCATTTTCTTGGATTTGTATCTTTTCCCAATAGTGAACAAGTTTAGGAATGGGGGTGTGATCGCAATGGGATTCATTATTCAATTCCACCTTTACACCACTGTTTTAAAATAATATTGTAAAGAATATTCAAAATATAATCATAAATTGCGCTTCATTTTTTATTATATGAATTATTTTTTATTACTTTTAAAAGGGAAATTATATTTTATTGATATTTTCATAGAATGTATAGGTTATTTGGAGGCTCGGAGATCATTAAGAAGATAAATGGGCCAAACTGCATGGCATCCCATAGACATCGGTCTACTATATTGAACTGTACTATAAATTCGTGCATCCAAATCAGATGAAATTTTGTGGAACGGTCCCTGATTTAATAATCCACATTTCATCTCAAAGAACCAAATCTTGATTGGGAATATAAGGGTCACATCCGAACTGATTTATACAAGCCAATGAATATGCACAAAGTCAAAAGAGGTGTTCTGTAATATGTCAATATCTCAAGATGTGACTGTCCAAATGATGCCAAAAATTTATTAGTTCAGTAATGATGTGGTGCTACAACTTTCCAGTTTTGTAAAAATGATATTCGACTGTCTAGTTGACAAAATCCATCCTTCATTTTTTTTATCAAAATCTAGGTACCCAAACCCACTTCCAATTTTGTCTATAAAAAACAACATTCGGCACACCATTTGTATGTTCGGACAAGAAGTGAAGATCTTCCATTTTGGAGGCATAGAGGAGTCTCATACTCATCCTTGAAGTTATAGAGGCCCCTATCCTCATAGGGGGATCAATAATGAAGAAGGAGTTCCACCTGATCTTCCTCCTCCTCCCGATGTTGAGCTAAACGGTGGGAGTTCATTGTGAGGGAGCTACACACATGTATAGGGAGTTTATGATCTTGTAATACTACTGGATTGATTTATTTTGGGTTACTTAACATTAAATTTATAAGTGTATTAATTTGATTTATCTTTGTTTTATTTAATAGAATGAAATGCTCTTTACTTTTAACTGATCAGTGCACCATTTTGAGTGCATGACTTGTGTTATTCCAATTAGACAACACATGAATCCTATTCTTCCCCACTTATTTGAGATTTAAAATTTTTTGGAAGCTATTATACTATTCATGTGATCTTTTCCTTCTCTATACTATTGTTATTTCATGTTTTGTCTCAACGTGCTTTGATATAAGAGCATGGAAAGTAATCGTGGTTCCGGTTGATTTCAACAAAAGAATTACATCACACCGTAATTAATCCCCAACAAAAATAAGCTTTAAATGTGTGTAGAAAACTCACAATAAACCCTTTTATCTCATAATTAATAAACAACACCATTTATTTCTAGCTATTAGTCTTTTTAATTATGTCATTTCATCCTAAAACTGTTTTAAAAAACACCCACAATTTAAGTACATCCTATTATAAATGAACACTCTAAACCCACCAACTCTCCTTGAGAGATGCCCTGGGGTCTTCCCTAGACTATAAATCAACATCAAAATCATACTAAATTTTCCACGTCATGACAACGCGGTCATCCCTCTCACTAATCAATATCTTAAAGAGAGTATAGAGCTTCTATTGAAGACAAATATCTAGTGGAAATTAACCTCACTAGTGAGAAATACACATGGTACAGAAGTGATTATAACAAAGTTGTTTCTAGTAAACTTTATATATATTTTCCGAATATAGATACTCTTCATAAATGGGACACCATCTCTAGCATCACCCTCCCAAGGTAAAACTCATATCATCACCGTATTCCGTTTAATCTTCTAATTAAGAACCATAACCCCATTCTCCATTTCAGATTTAAAATTTCTTTTTCTATAGAACCATATTGTGATTATTTTATAAGAAATATTTGCGAAACTATGAATCATCAAAATGATATATTTTCTTATATCCTCAAGCATAAAACATTAAATAAGACCCCTAATGGCTGGTGTAGAACTAAAAGTATACAGATTGACATTGATATTTCTTCTCTGGAAAAGGAGCTCATTGATTTGAAAAATAATAATACCATTTCTGATTTTAACCATGATCATCAACCTGAAATAAATATTTCCTTGAAAATAAACTTTCTTCTCACATTCAAAGTCAGAATGCACAAAAAAAAATTCATATCAAAATGTCTCTCAGATGGTGACAGGAACACTAAATTCTATAATTCACTTCAAAGAGTTTGAAAATCCACACAGCCTCTTACTATGTTTTTAGGATTATTTTCTTATTGAATCAGAGGAGGCCATTTCCAATCATGTTGTTTCTTAATTTCATTACATTTTTCATGGTCCAGATGTAAATATTGACCTTTTTCCTGATATCACCCTAATGATGGTTGATGAGATTGAAATTGAGTTTCTCTTAAGCATCCCTTTGGATGATGAAATCTGAGACACTATTTTCGGTCTAAAGACTGATAGTTCCCTTGTCCTAATGGATTTAATAAAAAATTCTTTCAAAATTATTGGGATGTAATTCACATGGATGTGTGAAAACATGTAAGGTCATTCATTTCCAACAGTTTTCTCCCTCATGGGTTTAATGCACAATTCCATACATTAATCCCCAAAGTGGATAATGCCTCTGAGTCCAACAATTTCAGCCCATTGCCTAGATAAACACCCTCTAAAAAATCATTACCAAGATATTAGATAATAGACTTACCCTAATATGGAATAAAATTGTTTCTTGTAATCAATTCATCTTTATAAATGGTAGGTCTATTAAACATTGTAGTTGCCTTTCCTATGAAAGCACTAATAGCCTACATAAAACTACTAGAGGAGGTAATGTTTCCATCAAAATTGATATTAGAATATAATTTGAAACTTATTATTAGTGTTTTATTCTCAAATTTTTTAAAATCATTTGATTTAATTATACCTTTGTTATGGGAATAAAAACCTTGTTTAAGTATACCTCTATTTCCATTTTGGTTAATAGCTCCCCAATAGATATTTAAAATGCACCAAAGGGGTTGGACAAGGGGACCCTCTCTCGGCCATCCTCTTTGTCATTTCTTGAAGATTACCTTAGCAGATTTCTCACACATCTTGTCAATAAAATTAAACTTAAGCCCATCCAGGCTACCAGAAAATCTCAACGTCCCTACTCATATTCCATATATTGATGAAATTATCTTGTTTCATCAAGGTGACAAAAAGAAAAATCATGTTCTTAAAAATTTTGTAGCTCATTTTGAAGAGGTTTATAGCTAGGCTATTTCATGGAGAATGTCTCATATTTTCTTTAGGAATAATTTCTCCTCACATAGAAAAGGCTTTATTGCCAGGTATATTGGAATTAAAGAAAGTATCTTCCCCTTAACTTACCAGGGGGTTCCTATTTTTTTAGGAATACAAAATCCAATTATTTTTTCAGAATTTTTGACAAAATTATTAATTAACTTCATACTTGGAAAGGTAAATCCCTCACCATGGCTGGTAGAATCTATCTTATGAAGTTGACCATTGTCTCGAAAATGGTATATTATCTTATGATCTAAATGTAGCATGTCAGTTCTTTTAAAAAAATTAATACCTATATTAAAAAATTTATCTAAACGGGAAGTATCCATGAAAGAAAACTTGTAACCAATCCTCAGACTACCAATTAAAAAAACCCTTAGATAAAGGGGTATTGGAATTAAAATCTTAAAACTCATTAATGATGCTCTTCAGGCCAGAATTACATAGAGATTAATTAATAACAAGTCAACTCCTATTTACTTCCTCAAACATAGATTTCTCACCAAAAATAAGAAAGGGAACTTAAATTATATTACATCCTTGATCTGGCCCTCTATTTGGCATTGTTTCCTTCACATTAAAAAAAATTCAAGATTTATGGTCAAATCTGACTCCAACATAAATTTTCGGCTTGATAATTGGACTGGTACTCCATTAATTTCAATACTACCTCATAAATCATCTCTTGAGAATACAAATTACACTATAAAAGATTTTCTTCACTCTAACGGGAATGATCTCCTTGATTGCATTGCTCAGATCATTGATAACTACCCCTACAGTAGCTCTGATGACATTCTTATCTGGGAGCTGGCTTCAAATGGAATCCTTGACTCGAAAAATTTCTACAACCCCAATTTATTTAGAACTGAATCTAACATTCAATGGTTTAATTATTTTAACATGTCTTAGATCAAGCCTACCAGACTCACTCTTATTTGGCGTATTTCTCACAATAGATTTCTTACTATGGTTTGCCTTCAAACTTTTGGTATCCAACTCTATTCTAAATGTCACCTATGTAACCAACATAGGGAAGATACTAACCGTATTTTTATATCATGTGCTACAACTTCTACTCTATAGAATTATATTTTTGACATTTTTGACTACATATGGTTTATTCCGGACGTGATCTGCTCTCTTTTACTGAAATGTGTTGATCATGACGCTTCTCATCAAATTAAAAATGTTTTTCATCCCTACCATTTTAAATCTCCTATCTGTAATTAGGTATGATAGAAATGATATTCTCCATAATAAATGCTCATTAAATCATAATGCAGAAAAATCCTGGGTTATCATTATTGTCTGAGAGGTTCCTCCTATTCAAAAGGACCACTGAAACAACTATGTTGTTGATTTTGAGATTTTTCTCAAACATCGGGTCAATGGCCTCTACTGAAAACATGAACGTACCTTCGAATTGTTATGGAAAACTCTGATTCCAAGATGTATCAAAGTGAATTTTGATGGTTCCTAAAAGGGAAATCCAAATCTTGAAGGCTGCGGTATGATATTTATATATTTTTCTAGACAGTTTCACAGTTGATTCTTTGGCAGATGTCGTATGGCTTCATCACTGGAAGCTGAAATGATGCGTTTAATTCATGCCGTTAATTTTCTCTTCAAATAGAATGGAGGAATCACTATATAGAAAGTTAATCAACCACCATTGTTTAGGTAATTCGGAATGGTGTGATCCATCTAGCCTGGCCTCTTACCACCCTTTGGATGAAGTGTATGGATTCTCTCCTAGAGATTAATTAAATTTCCACTCACACCTTTCCTGAAGTGAACATTGTTTCTAGTGGAATTACCAACAAATGTGTTCACTAGGATTTGACTTGGATTAATGACCATCGTCCTTATTTATTTCATCACTTTCACAAAGATTGTAAAAAAAATTCATCCTTTAGACTCCTGTAACTTTGTTTCATTCTATATTCAATAAAATGTGCTTTGTTATTTGACCCAGGAACTACCATCTTCAAAAAAATATGAACGGAGGAATATTATGAAGAACAATAGGAGACACAAAGAAATTATCTCCATGGAATGGTATGAGTTTAGGAGCTCATTTTTCAATAAGTATGTTACTCATATTTAGCATATAAAAATGGAAAAATAAATCCTTAAGATATAATATAAGAATGATGAATCCATTTTTTTATAAGGAAATATTTACATGGACTATGTGGTGTGATTCATGTATTATGAATGATCCTAAAAGTAGTATTGATATATTTTTGTGAAGATTAAAAACTAGTATCCAAAGGGTGTTATCCATGATATACATCAGTAGATAAGAAAAAATCATTCTGTGTTCGATCATGGTAAAAATGTATATTAGAGTTATTCATTGATCTAATTGATTTTATTATAAGGAAAACAAATAATTCAATGGAAAATCTAAAATTCATGAAGATAATAAGATGAATTTTCTTTGAAGATCAAATTGTCTAAGGAAATATGGAGGTAATTATATCAAGGAAAATATTAAATGTTTTTAGTATGGAATAAAAGGTCAATGGGAAATTAAATAGAGAAGTGATAGAAAAAATAAGTTTTCTAATGATTAATATAGATATATATCTACCTATAATGTAGAAACCAAACTCTAGTGTTTCAAATGCACAAAAGATGGGCCTTATAATAACATTCTCTCAAATAAAAAGGATAATTATGAAGATATACATGAATAACTTATTATTTCGAGAGAGAAAAGGGAATCTCATGCGATCACTATCACTGAAATAGATAATGATGTGGTTAAATGGGAACTTAGAATCTATTTTATAACTACAAATATCTTATTTGGTTCTATATTTGTCAACTGTTTTGTATTTGAAAATTTTTCTTTGGATATTAGTACACCGCCAAAAGTTTTTGATTTTTAATTACTAGTGAATGCTCATAATGGAAGGATGATCACAAATTAAGTCTATGATTCAACTCCAGTTTATTTTTTTGGGTAATGTAAATCCTCAATGTCTCAATTTTCTCCATTTAGATGATCATTATTTATCTTATGAATGGATAGTATTTCTTTTCATAAATACTACACAAATTTATGAGGAATTGAAGTCATATTTTATATTTTGAATCCTCATGTAATCTTTTATATGTGTGATGATATATCTTAATATATAAATGAAATTACATCCATTATATTGATCTTGACAAGTGAGGTTTATATATTACTTGGAATACAACCTATTAGTCATTTATCAAATACTGGGAATGAGTCCTAAAATAAATAAATTTATCGGTACTTCTAGTGTGGGATGACATTGGTATGCTATCCAGGATTTCTGTGGGATGTATAGAGGTTGGTCATAAATCTTATCAATGTAGGGATACAGTATTTGGAAAATCTTCATGTGTTTTTGGTAGGTATCATTGGTTGGGAGGTTGGTCTTGACAATGTTGGAGGTGACAGGATGCGGAAAAGTGGGAATGCCATTGACAACATTTGTCAATGGCTAGCGTCAGTGGAGTAGTCAGGATTGATTCAGTTGGAAGCAACAATATGTGGTAGATAATGTGGCCTCTGAATCATTGGGTGAGGAACACCACTGGTAGTTCCTTCCCCATGCAGAGGTTCCCCCTAGTGTGGGGCTAGGAGGTTCTTTAGGCACAGTGGAGAATGCCATTCCTCCAGGATCAAGGCCATGCATCTCAGAAATTTTTGCTCATCTAAGACAATATTTGGGTGTTAGTCCTTTATGAATGGGTTCGGGGGTGGCCATGAAGGTGCATGATGATGTGATTGAGGAGAGGATCCCCTTGGATTTTTTCTCAGTTTGAAATTTGGACTCATCCAACCCAATCATTGAACCATTTGTACACAAGGAAGTATCTTTTCTAGGTGCAGGTGAACTTCTTCAATGTGTAGCTTGGGAAGACCCAAAAAAGAAACCAAATTATATGGGTCTTCATTTTGAGCAGATTAGTGATTCAGAGTTGTCCGAGAAGGTATTATCGTCCACATCAACCTATGAGGATATGGTGATGTTCGGCAGAATGGATACTAATTCTATTAATCATTTAAAAGTGTTAGAAGATGAAGAGTGTCATGTGGTTGAGGAAGGTGATGAAGTGGATGCGGTCCATGGTAAGATCATTCCTTCATGCCTAGAGGGTCCTCAGGTGTTTAGAGATTATAATTTCAATTACTATGTTGATCCAAAAAAAGTGTAACTTGTGGAGGAATATATCAGATTATCTCCATAGAAGGGAAAAACACAATCATCGACTCATAAGGGTTTATAAAGAACTCTCAGAGGCCATGAGAGAAAACAATACCATCCCTACTTACCCAGCCCTCCTGTCACCATATCATAAATCAAAGGGTGTCGCCCTCAAAAGGTTTCCAAGCTATTGGGGACAAATTCTACAAAGGAGCTCGAACCACCGTGACGGAAATCATATAACACTGACCATGTGAAATTAGAAAAGGAGCATATTGTCCTAGATATCCACCAAAGTGGGAAATAATTTACTGAATGTGATGAGTGGGAAACCATCCTTGATTTGAATGATTAATTCTTGGAAAAAGGTCTTATTGGACATTTATATGCAAGTGGAGTTTGATAGGTTTGTTGGGAGGTGATTCCAAGCCAACCTACCTAAGAAGAAGGGCTCCTGGGCCCAAAACAACCTGGAATTCCATCATGTGGATTCAATAGGAAAAAGATTACTGTGTAAGAGTTCATACAATATTGGGACAATATGGTTTACAATTTTGACAACATCCTCAATGATGTTCAATATGAGAAGGAGTTCGGTCTCCACTAGAGTCTCCATAAAGGTAATGTCTCTAAAAGGATTAAACTACAACTCATATATTCAACTATTTCATGTCATGTTGAAAAATTATCTATCTATGTACTAGATTGGATTCTCACTTTTTCTTTAAAATTAGTCTACATAATAAAAGGCATATTTTTGGATAGAGAATTACTCAATTATATGGTAAAAATATTCATTTTTCCTCACATTTTTTATTACATTTTATAAAATAATCAATTTATATATATTTAATAAAATTAACATAAAATATTAAATTCATGTTTTGAATCATGATATCCAAATTTTTTGTTGGTGAAGTTATTGAGATTTATCCTAAAATATTGGATTCAAGTTGAAAAATGAAGAATAATGATTTTAATTTATAACTATCATTTCATTTAAAAATTTAAAAAATTATCATATAATTAAATAATTATAAAATTATCATTATTTTAATTATTCATTGAATAAAACTATATAATTTATTTTGAATAAATTTTATATTGGATTATGTTATAGAAAAATTTCACACTTAAAAATACATGTTTTAATGGAAATATATTTTAATCACTTTTATCTAGTTTTATTTTATTTTATATTCTGCCACTTATGTTAATTTAATTAGATAAAATTGATAAAAGATATAAAATTATAATAACCAAAAAAATATAATTTTGAAAATGTAATTATTAGTCATTATGAATACTTACCATGGAAAATATATGTCACCATGACAAAAAAGTAAAATTAGATTAAAACCAAGAGACAAAATATTAAAATAATAATAGAACATGACCTTAACCTATTTTATAAGTGTTTTTTGACTAATATTATCCTTAAGAAGCTAAAAATGAATATTATATTAATATTTTAAATTTAGTTACCATATTATGACTTTTGTGAGGTATGATATATTTTACTCATATTTAAAAATATTTTGTGGCCTATGCATATAATGACATGCATGAAAGGTTCAATTCGGTTTTGGTTAGCTCAAAAAGTATAAACATACTCCTTATATTGTTATGTATCATTTTTTTATATTTATATATTACATTATTTCAAGGTAAATGTTTTTTACTTTTAAATCAAGTATTTACCATAAAAAAATAAAATTCATTTTCTAATATTATTTTTAAAATTAATTTCTACCAACTACAAAAAATAAATTTGATAAAATTTATTCCATGTTCAGAATCACCAATCTCAAAAAATATTATATGTTCTCTTTTATTTTTAGTCAAATAATGACATTATCATGGTAAAAAATTAAAATTATCAATGTTAAGGTAAAAATGTGTATAAAATAATCTGGCTAAATAATATATAATAAAATGTATCCAAAACATGGAAATTTTTTTGGTTGATTATATTTTAACCCTTTGACATCATATCATCAAATTTTTGGTTTATTGGTTCCCCTTTACTAGATTATGATATATATATATTTATAAATATATGTATATTATATGATCTTTTAAGTAATTCCAAGTGTATCCTTTCTGTCCCTTATAAATTGATACCACCTCTCTTATCTATTGTATACATTATAAGACTTATATATTGAAAAACTACTAAAATAATAGCTTTTTTTATTCCATACCCACTTCATAATTCTTATAGTCTTTTCAAAATACCATCTATTCGAGGTATTAGGTGGAAGGGAATGTGGATTTCTCAACGATGTGGAAAACTCTTCACTGAATGTCTTATATTTTATTTATTTCTATATATACTATAAATATATTTGATACCTTAATAAATAATTAATTATGTATAGTAAAAATACTTCTCTTAAATTATGATGTTGGAATAACCACCAACCTCCTCCTTCCCACCTGTTCAAAATTGATTACTTCACTCGTCCGTATGTGTGGACAGCCACCTCCGTATAGTTATGTGATTTATTTTTCATTTCCATTTTACAAGGATTGTTGTAAATATAAATTTAATGTATAAATAATATATATATATATATATTATATAAAAAATCATGTAATGGTGTTTTTTTACCATTGTTGCTTTCTATCTGTTAAAAAATGAATATAGTGTTCAAGCATACATAGGACCTACCGTCTCCATACAAGTTTAAATCATTTTTCTATTAATACAGTTTATGGTGATTATAAATACTTATAGAATGGATATTTATGAAATATATTTAATTATTAATATTTTTTAGATGAAGGTATTTGGGTCAATGTACAAGGAAAAAGACTAAAAAAATAAACTAAGAATGAAAATTGAAGTAGTTATCACTAAGAATCGTGATTTTAAAAATCAATGTTTAATAAATAGGTTCAATGATGATATAATTGGGTCACACATTATATCATAATAATTTATTTTATTTTGATAAATATTTATAAAAAATTATAATTTGTTATACATTAAATTCATTAACATTAAAATAAATATTTTCTCTATGTAAGGGTTTTATGTTATAGTCTCATTGTTTATCAGCATTATTTACGAATATGATTCCGATGATCAAATTTAATGATCTAAAAAATTAGATAACCCCTCATTTTGGCTTCATGTTTTCATGATATTCCCTCACAATGATTGATAGCTCAACATAACCTCCCCATTCAATGGGGGAGGTGCCCCACATCCCTGATTTCATCACGTTGAATGGTAGGGCCTTTGATCTTTTTATAGTTGAATGAATCACTTATTTTCCTAGAATCAACATTTATCTAAAGTTATTTGGGGTTTATCATGGACAAAAAGAGGTTTTTATTTCTCCTCATCAGCTTTATGAGACATATTCACTACTATCTAGATCTCTGGGGGACAATTTTTTCTGGTGTTGGCAGCCTATTTATTTGTTCGATAGGATTGTAAACTAGAAATGATTTTTTTGTTATCATGTGTTTTCAGGAAATATGGGTAATGAATGACCATTATGCAATTAGTTGATGGGAATGATCTTGTGAGGCCTGATTATAGGAATGTAGGATCTATTTTTGGGTTTTAATTTCACATTCTTCATTGGCCATTAGAATTTTATATGAATCAGGACTAGTACACTATAACTATATAACATGAACTCAGTTGTCTTTGTGTTCTCTTCTATAATCCATATCAATATATGTCTAAAGGTAATTTCATTGGACACTTCATTTTCACTTTTTTTAGGACCTATATACTAGAACAACCTATTGTGGCACTAATTTTTGAGGAAATGGAAATCTCTTGGCTACCTCTAGATTTTTTCAACATCTCTATTGAGGGAGAATAATGATATTGTTATTATATAATTTGTGAATCATGCATAGAACATTGTTCAATCTATCATAAGAGAGGTATAATCATCCTTGATTGTAGTAATATGACTTCAGGTTCTCCATTGGATGTTTTCTCTCAGCTTATGGATGTGGGAAAAAACGGTTCCTTATCTAATGTGGGTCTCAGTATTCCATCATCAAAGGTTAATATAGTGGTTTCTTCAGGGATGGTGTGGAATTATTGTCTTATATTAGCTTATTTGGACACAACTAATTCTATTTTATTTATATCCATTGTATATACTTTTAAATATGGTGTCGAGGTTAAATCTGGTTCTAGAATTCTCAATGGGGGCTCCAAATCACCCATTGGTTATACGAATTCTTTTAAGAATAACTCATGTACTCACTCTCTAAGATCTTTTTAGTTATAAATGCTCATATGGGTATGGTGATGAGATTCAATTTTGAAGGATCTAATGGATAATCAAAGAATGAACCACATTTCAGACCAATTGGTCATAATTTTGATGGTCTTGGCATCCCACAACGTTCTAATAAGGTAGAATCATATAAATACTCAATCTATAAAAAGATCTAGATCATGTGTGAGGAAGTAAAGGTTAGTGATATGGAGGGTAGGTAGAAATAGATTTCTATAATGAATGATTCTTGGGATCTATATTTTATTAATAATCAACAAGAGGTGAGACCCTTTTGGTCTCATTTGATTCTGATGAAGAGATAGAAGATGAAGTGGATTATCAGTAGGCTCTATAAGGGAAAAAGGGGGTCAATAAGACATTTATTTGGAAGTTCTTATAGTATCATATAATAAGGTTATCACATGGTCCTCTCTCGACTCAACGGTTAATAAAATTAGGTTTTGAAAACAACAATATTCTTCTCTAAAAACTATGATGAAAATGTATTCCATGATGGTAGTTATGCTGGAAAAGGAAGGTTTTTTAGAAGTAGAGGGAACCCAGATAGAAAATTATAATAATATTATTTGAGGGTCACATGAAAGTAATTTTAAAGACTATTTCCTACCCTACCATTTCTTATGAGAATTGAAATTCATTTACAAAATATTTGTTAATGCTTCTGAGAATTAAATTAATTATTACAAGCTCTAGAGAAATGTGTAGTCCTAGGAAGAGGAGGATAAATTAAATGGGGTAGAGAAGCCTTATGCCCTTGACAAAGATAACATCTATTAGATGCATTACCACATGGATGTGATTTTCTTAAATATGGATGTAATATATTTTTCTCTTGATGATTTGTTTATGATTGAAAATTTAATTTTCAGTTCCATAAAAGGTTATATCTATTCGAAATATACATTTTATTTGAATGGATTATATGGGTAATACTAATATATCCCAGCTATGATTACCGGTTTTGCAATATATGGTATATTTACTTATGTTTTTTCATTTTATTCACTTATTTTGATGTGATCAAAGCTATTAGGGTGCACCATGTTGTCTCTGGTTTATTTCTTTAGTTTCTGTGGTTCCCTCATAACCAAAAGGATCCTTTAGAAAATAAGAAATGTAATTTTAGGAAAATTCCATGGTCTACCTCTCAATAATTCTCATGAAATTTCTTATCCTCTCGTTATTAATTGAAATTTACTTTTACCTATCATTTTCTTAACTCTAATTATTCAAGAATTAAATATATTATTTAATGGAAAACTACCTTTATTTATATATATGGTGGAAAATCAATTTTATTATATTTCTATATCTTCAAAAAATATTTTCAATTATTTTTTTTATGATTCACCTATGATTTTTTTAAATCAATTGTTTACCATGATTGAGTTATTATCAGATAGTGTAGTAGGAATATTATTTTTCATTTAATGAATGATGTACTTTTGAATTTTCACAAAAAATTACAAAGGACTATTAGTTTTTAACATGTGAAACATTAAAAAATTTTAATGACTTCAAAAACAGTCATAATTTATCTAGATTCCTATATATGATTCCATATTTCTATTCAAATAAACTATTTTAGTAGCAATTTTAGAAATATATAGATTTTCAATAATATATTCAAAACTAAAAATGTTATTTATTTTATGAAATATTCCAATATATTATTTATAAAAATGTTCGTCTTTGATTACATCCTCTGATTCTACTTATGTATTTGTAGGGATATGATCCAATGTCACCATCGTAATTCATTTAAAAAATGATTTATTAATATGATAATGATATGTTATTGAAACCCATTTACCTTCCATTAGTTATGTTTATGATAAAATGATAAAATGTTTATTAAATATGTTTTATTTACACAACTTCTAATAAAAGATGAATTATTTATGATCTTTTGGAACTCATATGAATGGATAACAATTTTATGATAGGTGGTCTAGGATTTATATAACCCTTTGTAATATTGGGAAATAATAGATATCTCATGAGATATTCCAGACAAGAATGTAAATTTTGACATGTTTAGTAAGGCTCTTTGTCAACTATCATAGTATTGGGAGTGAACATTGACTAATATGATGGAATTTAGGAGTGAACCCAATCCACTATGATAAACATGTAATTATTCCCTAATTACTTTTGAAATGATTTTCATTCCTTATGTGTATTCCACAATTAAATATCTTATTCTAGTATTTTTCTATGATAGATCATCCTATTTGATTCATTTATTGTAAAATGATAATATAGTTTCCATGACTCGAGATTATGGTCTATGATATAAAGGGTATGTCAGTAAAATGTTAATATCATTTTCTCATACTCTTATTCTCAAGTTATTATTAATAGAACAATGATAGTTCTCCAGTTTTCAATTACTGATAATATATGATCGACCATTATAATTTATCCTTTACCTAGTTTATGAATATTGATATTATGTTTGATATGTATAAAATGGTTGAAGTTATAAATAAAATAATAGGGAAAGATGTGTATTACCAATAATCAAGTATCTATATGATATTTGGATGGATTAAAATGTAATGTAAAGCATATAACTCTAATAAGACATATTATGTATCTATTAAATGTATGTGTCTCTTTTTAATTGGTCCTAACCATAAAATCAGAGGTATTATGGTTCTATATTATATGGAAACAACTCATATATGTTCAAAAAAATAGACCAATATTGAAAATCTAGTATAAATTGAACAATGTAGAATAAAAATGATGCATGTATAGTTTTATTAAAGGATTAATAGAGGAAAAAAATATATCGATAATTAATGATCATATTCTATTAATGTGAAATAATAATTATTTGAGGATATATATTTACATTTAAACTTCCTGAGAAGACAGATTGCTACATGGTTATTCTAGTGTAATAATTTGGAAAAGGATATTTTTGATACTATTATTTTTTGGATGAACTGTTAATAAAAACATTAAAAGGTAACTCTGAATGGTAATTGGAAAAGGTAGGAGATGTTTTAAATCTCGAAAAATATTTTAATTCATTTATATTGGATTTTTGTAAGTTCAATGATGTGATGATTAATGTCATATTAATTCTAGTTTTGATGATTCAATGAGAATATGCAACTTATATAAAAATTAAATATAATATCATGTTAATAAAAAATCATTTATTTCATTAATTTAGTGTGTGAAGAACAAGAAGAGGGAGTGTTCCATGTATATACACTGACTCTGATGTTTCCTAGTCAGTATTCCAGTAGCACTGACTGGGAAGGTGTTGAATCAGTGATATCCCTTTCTTTTATATTTCCATTCTAATGAAACAAAATTTATCTCATTTTAAAGAATTAGTTCCCTTATGATAACAATTAAAACAAACAACCAAATTAATAAAATAATTTATAAGGTACACTACTCAATAAGATTAGAAATATTTAACACGGTCAAAATTAATCTTGACCACAATATCTGATAAAAAATCCTTTAATATAGAACAAAATGATTAGGATGTTCCCTTACACTCATGAATAACTTTGAAAACAATCCAATAGTGCATGGGATTATTCTAGCACGAAATGATGTAATTCAATGTCATGGTTCTTCTTGATATACTTCCATAAATTTTATCTTTCTAATGAAGTCTTCCATTTCCTCTCTATAAGTTGGTATGAACCTACTGGACATCATGATGATACTTGTTTGAATACTCTAGTCTTATTTTCAGGTACACTTAGACATTATTTGGTTCTCTTTCAATGATATATTAACATAAACTAGGTATTCAAAATCAATTTTCACAAAGATCCCTCACGAAACTCACAGCCTACGTGTAGCAACCTACCCTCGCAAAACCTACTTCCATTGCAAAGTTTACTTATCCTTAGAGAACATAAATATTAATTTTGATTAATAGAATATTCAGTTGGATTATATACTACATGAATATCTTTTCATGAACCACCTTTGTGAACAACATTCATAAATCTAGAGCCTTAGGATTTTCGTTATGACTCAAAATATTTCTAAAGGGTGTAGAGGCCTATTAATAAGAGTTTCCACTAATTCGAAAATCTTCTGGCAACATAATCACTATTTTGTGATGTTACATAGTTTCCACTATGAATCACCCTTTTTCACAAAGCTCCATGTAAATTTACCTTTCATGATGCTTTTCATAATTGGGCATCTTCTATCAAAACCTTTGCACTACTGTGATGCTATACTCGAAATGCTCATCATCGTCACCATTCATGATGCTCACCATTGTTTTCCTAGATCACCATCAAAAATTAATTAATATCTCCCAAAATTAACATCACAATGCCCATTTTCTCAAAAATCATGTTTTTTTATATTTTCATAAGGGATTCCAAAAAATTCATGTTTTTTTCATGATGCTACAATTTTATACAATTGAAAAGACAATTGTATAAATATACATGCCTCTGTGAAACACCATTTGTGATGACCATATTAATGAAACTCATTCCTTCTCTATGTTTTGAAATTTAAATCAACAAAATACATGTTTCATGATTCTTTCCATCTTCAAAATGTTGGACCCCCAAAATTTGGCAAACACTAGGAAACTACGCTACATTATAACTATTCGTCAGCAAATCAAACCATGATGATTCTCTATAACAGTCAAATGTTTTTATGAAATATTTTTCATTAAATAATTTTTATTCATTAATAGATTTATTAGTAAACAATAAATATTTTAAATGAACCATGGGATGACGTTATTAGAAAATTACCGTTATATCCTAGTTGTGAGGTTAAAGGGAATAATTATAAATGACTATTTAAAATCCATTATGAAATCATTAGCTATTATTTATTTAAGAAAAATTTAATTCAATTACATATGTTTATTTTTAGTGAATTACATTTGGTAATGAAATTAATGAGATATATATTTTTATATACTTAACAAATTCCTTCTTTATATTCATCCAATGGATATTTTAGTCATTTGGTAGAATTAAAACCATATTTGTTGTATAAAAACCTATTTTTTAAAAGGTTAATTTTATAACTTTGAATAGAAAAAACCAATTTAAATATAGAATTTGACATAATTATATTTTTTATTTAAAAACATTAACATTTTATTTTGATGCTAGATATAAAAATTTACTTTTGATAAAATTCTAATATTTTCAGATAACATTCATATTTTGATGAATTGAAAAAATAAACTAAATTTTATTTAAAAACAAATTTTTTTATCGAGAAAATTTTTAGGGAGAAATTATAATATTTAATGGTTTTAATTTATAAATAGAATATATTTTTACAATTCAATATAATTTTTGTAATAAAAATTAATTTTACGTTGAATTCATCGGTATAAACATTTCAACATTTTTGAAATCCTTTTACTTTTAAAACCAATTTTCTCAACAAGGATATTACTTTTAAATTAATTACTACAACTTGTATGTTTTGAATTTTTAAAAATGTATTCCATATTTGGAATAAGTATTTCCCAATTAGGTTAATAGGCTACGATTATTTTTGGGCATCATGAATAGTAACTTTTGTAATTATTTTTATTACCATGGTTAAAGGGAAATATAGTAATAATGGGTAAAAATAATATTATAAAATTACCTTAACAACTATACAATTCCTATTGGATGACTAAATTCAACCCTTTTCATCTAGTTTTCGAAATTGAATCACTTTATGGCCTCTTACCTATAAATATGACATGAATGAAATAAAAATTAATGATTACAACAAAGTGTCACAATCTCATTTTAAATAAGTATATTAATTTCAATATATGGATAACTAAGAGATAATATCAACTATATATAGTATCTAGAAAATATAGGTGAATTAAATACACTATACAAATTTGTTTATAATTTTTAGATGTTAAATAATTACCATTAATGATGACACAATAATGATGTAGGGATTATTTTTTTAATAGAATATATCTAATAAAGGTGTTTAAAATTTTAAAAAAAATATCTTCTGAACTGATTAATGTGATCCACTGATTTTATAAGTCACTATGATATGTCAAGAGTGTGTTCAATATTTTATTTTTCTAATTTTTCTTCTTTTTGGATTTTATTTAATGTCAAATAAATGAATACTGTCAAAATTGACAATTATGACATTTTATAAATATAATATTTTATTAAATTATTTAAAAATCATAAATATTAAAAAGTGATTAATATAACGTCTAAAATTTCATAAAAATTCCCTTTATGGTTAATTAAAAATATAAATTTAAATATTTATAACCATTAAATATTTAGAATGTTTTTATCAAAATTAAAATTAAATATAATAAATAATTGGAAATTAGGAAAAATTATGCTTTAATTCACATAAAAACTTGTCTAAAATTTATTGGATAATGATATTATACCCCTATCTCATCTTATATTAAAAATTTGAACATTTTGGATGATTTTTATGGGGTTTGATTTAATTTTAAATTAATATTTTTGAGGTTTCCAAAAGATCCCATCACAAAAATTATAAAAGGTCACCTCTTCCCTCACCTATTCCCTTCATTTTGAGCCTTTATGCTCAAGAAACCCATGCCATTTTCCTTATCAACTTCCATATTACCATTATATAAGTTATTGTGTTCTTTAAAGACAAACTATACTGCCCTAAGAGAGAATATAATAAAGTCACATTTAGGAAGATGAGGTTTTGATACATAAGAAGCATACTAGATCTAATGTATGGGATAAATTTACAAATCATTATTTATCTGATATTGTTTCTTCATAATTATTTACTAGGGGTTATTTATCATCCATGTCTGTGTTTCGTAAATATGTTTTACAAAATATTCTTTATATCCATCTATAATTTTTACAAATCAATTTTACCAATTGGTAAATTTTTACTAAATGGTCTGAATGTAATCTTTCGTTGATTTCATTACGAGGTACTTTTTGAATTTTTGGAAAAAGTATGAGAAGAATTTTTTTTAACTTGTACGACATGAACATATTTTTCCACTTTCATAATACCTTATTTCATTGAAGATTAACCAATAATATTACAAGGATATTTTCACATTAAATGATTTCTTCTAAAATTGTGTGGTATTTTGAAGAAGGAAAACCTTTTTGAAGAAGAAAGGTTATTTTCTTCAAGAATGAACATTATGTGTTTTCTCAAAATTATTTTCCAACTAATATGAAATTCCATAAATAGGGTTATATTTTTGTCCCTATTATTACTATGATTTGATTGTGTTTAGTGTGGAATGTTAATTATAAAATATATTTTTTTATATCAATTATAATGGAATGAGGTTTAAGAAACCCATTTTATTTCATGGGTTGTTCTGTGGTGAATATTTTTATGTTTTTGTGTCACACATAAGAATGGTTTCATTATGAGTTGGGTGGGACCTATATCTCTCACTAATTAATTGAGTAAAGATTTATATCTCATGAGAAATTCAAGACTGGAATGACAAGTACATTCACTTCAGTAATACAAGACTGGAACGAGGATTTAACTCAGTTCAGTATTGGAATTTTTTGATATAATGGTCTTGTAAATGATCCTAGACTAATAGGAAATGATTTTATATGCTTATGTATGTATGCCACAAAATTTCATATCTTATGATATAGACTATTGGGATTACATTTCACTTTTATGATTTATCCCATGATATGATATTATGATATTTTATATGAAGGATAAGATTCTCAAATGTTATGTTTTTATGAATATGATTTTATTGATATTTCCATTGATTACCCTTATAGTGCATTTGATCTCACATTTTCATATATTTATTTTCCCTAGATCATGATGAAGGGTATTTCATATGATGTTCCAAAAAAGAGACTAGTTATGATGAAATAAACACGAGACAATGTATATATTTTGTTAACAAGTTGTTTATGATTCCCACTTTCCAAATAAACTATACCTATATAGTCCTATCGTTGTTTTTTTTAATTTTATAATGAATATATTTTGACTATGAAGTAATATCAATGTATATAATGTATGGGTCATTGTAGTTTCTATCAGAGGAAATGTATATTTATCCTATGGAAACTAGAATGAGAAAGGCATAGTAAAAACCCTAAGGATATTTATAAGCATAGGATACAATCCTAGTGTTTTGAAAATTACCATGAATAACCTGGAATAAATACTTAAGTGTCTTACATTGAAATTTTATTCTTGAATATGTTGTTTTCCTGTTATGATTAGTGTTGCACAGACAATGCTTCTTGGTTTTTGATAATGGATGAAACCCAAAGGAATAATGTTAATAGTGAATGCAATGGGAAATGTGATGATTATCCCCCTGAGAAATAAAATGTTTTGGGAGATGGAATAAAAAATATTGTATCCATGATCACACAACCCTATCAAGCTATAAATCATGCCAGACATCCAAATGAGCAAAGTCGGGAGAAACATTCTATTGAATCCTTCAGGATCCTGTTACAAACATCATTCATTTGGTCTTTTGATCCATTATTGGATGATTAATAGATTAGTACCATTGAAATTATATTTTATGTTCTGCAATGTTTGGAACATGGTAATGTCATCTTATAAGTATATCGTTTGGATGGTAAAGCTAATCAATGGTGGAATCATATAAAGAACACAAGGAAATAAATTGAAATTGAGTCCCTGGAATGGGATAATTCCAAGAACATATTTTTTTTAATAAGTAATTTCCTCACATTATATGATAAAAAATAGAGAAGTTAGTCATTGAAGATTAGAAAAGGATGATGAATATGATGGAACCTATTAATTAAATTTTACAATACATTCAAGGTAGACTTCTGGACTTATTATCCAACCGAAGAGTATGATTGATCGATTCTTGGGTTTCATAAAACCATGCCTCCCAAGGTCATTATCCATATAGGGCATAATATCAATGAGGAAATTGTTCGATGTGATCTCAACATTGAGATGGATATCAGAGTACCCCACCAGTCATATGTTTTTGATAAGAAACAGAAAAAGGAATTCAATGGAAAATCTAAGGAAAACACTGAAAGGATATTATTTTTATCTTATACTCAATGTGTGGGAAGAAACATAGTGTGAATTTTCATAAAGGGACAAATAAATGTTTTAAGTGTGAAATAGAAGTTCATCAGGAAATTTAATGTTGATGTTATGGGAAAAATATGTCTGAAGATGAGAACAATGAAAATGATACATAGAATGAACCTCATACACATTAATGATACAAGTGTATGGAAATGGGGTATTGTGCCACTCAATGACCTAATCAAAGAACAATTGATGATGATCGATTTCAACAGACTCTTAAGAAAAAAGACAAGGGATAGTCACATGAAATTAATATAAGTGACGTGGAGTATGACAATGAAGTGGTGAAAGGTACAATTACCATCCACTCAAAAGTAGAAAATGATTTATTTGATTCTGGATCCACCCACACTTTTATTTCTAAAGAATGTAATAATTTTATTTCTGTATTTACTAAAAAATAGATGTTGTGTTAACAATGACAAAATAAAATGGCACAATTGTCACATCAAAATATTATAATTTATCTCTGGTTGAAGTTTCTGGGAAAGAGCTTCTTGAAAATATTTTGATCCTTCCTCTGGTGGAATTTGATGTTATTATTGTCATGGATTATCTTTCTCTATATGGATCTCATATCAATTTCCAATGAAGCGAAGTCACATTTTATATTCTATATCAATCTATGATCATCCATCTTTTCAAGGATGAATATAACCTTCCAGCAGAAATTTCATCCATCTTATGTGTATTGATTCCAATAAATGAAGGTTATTTATCAAAAATAGTTGGGAAGAAACTGATAATTAAGAATTTTCCAATTATATGAGAGCTTTATGATGTCTTTCTAGAGGAATTTTTAGGTCTTCCACCAAATTGTGATGTTCATTTTTCAATTGAACTCATTCTGGGTGTTATGCCTATTACAAAGACACATTATAGAATGGACCCAATTGAGTTGTAGGAATTTAGGAAGAAACTCCAATAGAAACATGATAAAGGATTCACTCGCACTAGTGTGTCACCTTGGGGAGCACAGATTCTGTTTGTTAATAAGAATGATGGATCAATGATACTCTTCATTGATTATCATAAACATAACAAGATCACTATCAATAAAACATATCATCTTCCCTGCATTTATGACTTATTTGATCAACTATACAGAGCTTAATACTTTTTTTGGATTGATTCTTCATTAAGGATATCATCTACTAAGCATAAAAAATAAGTATATACCAAAGATGACATTTTGTACATGTTATGGAATCTATGATTTTTTAATGATTTCTTTTGGTCTTAATAATTCCCCTATGATCTTCATAGATCTAATGAATAGAGTCTTTAGAGAAACTATAAATCAGTTTTTTGTAGTCAATATAGATGATATTCATTTCTATTAAAAGGGAAAGGAAGAACTTGAAGATCACCTGAGAGTTATACTAAATACCCTAAGAAAGAAGAATATTTATGCCAAATTTAAATTGTGTGAATTTTTTCTTCAAAAAGTTTGACTTTTTGGTCACATAATCTAAAGAGAAGTGATATCTGTGGATCTAAAAAAAGAGAGGTTATTAAAATATTTTCGAGACCAACAATTGTAACTATGATATAAAGTTTCTTTTTTTTATGGATATTATCGTATTTTTCGGAATGATTATTCATTATTATCTAATCTGTTCACCATGTTAACATGGAAACGAGTTTTGTTCTTCTGGATGGAGGAATAAGAACAGAATTTCAACATGATAAAAAGAAGGTTATCTAGTGAACCTTTCCTCGCACTACAATTTACTAGAGAATTATTTGTGATCTATATTGATACATCAATTATGGGGTTAGGGTGGGTTATCATAAAAAATTATATGGTGATTGCTTATGAATCGCAGTTATTGAAAATCCATTAGAAAAATCAACCAAATCAGGATTTATAGTTAGCTGCAGTAATAATTTCATTAAATATCTAGAGGCATTATCTTTATAGTGAATGGTTTGATATTTATATTGATCATAAATGTTTGGAGTATTTTTTCACAAAAAATTATCCAAATATGCACCAAAGAATATGGTTGGAGATGATTAATTATTATTACTTCGGAATACATTACATCCCTAGGAATGTAAATATGGCAGAATAGGCATTATGTCGAGAAGAACATGCTAGCATATCGATGATGTGGATCACAAAATATCCAATATTTTTGGATTTTCAAAGGTTGGATCTTGAAATTTTAAAGGAACGGGGTGGAATCTTATGTTTCTCAAATGAATGTTCAACCATCAATATAACTTATGATTATAGTGGCATAAAAGAAAGATGTAGAGCTACGAAAGAAGGTGAGACATATTCTTGAACTCAACATTGATTATAATGAAATAATAAGGTTCATGAACTGAGTTCATATTTTTTCCATAACAGAATTAATGAAAGATATATTGGATGAGGTTTATAGTTCTTCATACTCTATTCACCATGGAATCAAAATGTTGTACAGGGATCTGAAAGAGTACTTCTAGTGTGATGTTATGAAAAGAGAAGTCGTTGAATATGCCTCTAGATGTATGGTTTTTCACAATGTTAAGGCTGAGAGATAGACGTCTAAGCGGATTTTACAACCATTACCCATACCCAGATGGAAAAAAGTAAAACATCACTATGTAGTTTGTAATCGGACATCCCAAAACATTCAAAGATAATAATTCATTCTAGGTTATAGTTTATCGACTTACAATTTCGGCACACATCATTACTATTAGAGAAGATTTCTCTCTGGATCATCTTTCTAGGTTACATGTAAGTGAAGTGGTAATATTTCATGGAGTACCACTTTCCAATATAACTAACCGGGATCTAAGTTTTAACTCAATTTTATTGAGAAGACTTAAGCATGTTCTAGATACAGAGATAAGTTTTAACACTACTTATCATCCTCAAATAGATGGTTAGTTTGAGTGGAAAATTCAAACTCAGGAAGAGATGTTGAGAGCTTACTTTATGGATTTAAAAGGTGGTTGGGATCAACACCAACCATTTTTTGAAATCTCTTATAAAAATATCTTTCAATAATATATTCAGATGGATCCTTATGATGACCACTATGGAATGAAGTTCAGAACTCTAACATGCTGTGATGAAGTTGGGGAAATAAATCTCTTTGGACTTGATCTTGATGATAAAATGGTAGAAAAGGTCATATCTATTACACAACACATTAGAGGAGATCAGAGTAAAAAAAACCTTAATGCAAACAAAGGAAGAAAAGGCCAAGATTTGGATGTGGGTTATAAGATGTTCTTACAAATATCTACCTAGAAGAGAGTAATGAGATTATGAAAGAAGGTCAAATTGAGCCCTATATACATCGGTACTTTTGAAATTCTTGATCATGTTGGGAATGTAGCTTACCAATTGAAGCTTCCACCAAATCACTCTCATGTTCTTGATGTGTTCCATGTATCTCTCCTGATAAAGTACATACCAGATCCTTCACATGTACTAATCTTTGAAGTTGTACCAGAAGACCATGAACTCTCTTATGAAGAACAACCGATAGAGATTTTGGATCATAGTGAAAATTTCTACAAAATAAGACTACTCACTTGGTTAGTGTTTTATGGAGGAACCACTAATTTGAAGAAGTTACATGGGAATGTGAGTATATGTTGAGGGATAGGTATCCTCATATGTTTATGTATATGTGATGAATTTTGAGGGTGAAATTCAATTTATGTCCGATACAATGTAACATTCATATGTTTTTATGAAATATTTTCCTTAAATAATAATAATAATTCAATATTTTTTGTTTTCACACAATAATTAGTTTAAATTAACACTATGATTCCCTTATTATAAAACTATAGTTATAGGCTTGCTGTAAGGTAAGTAATAATAATTATAATTGACTTATGAAAATGGATTATTAATTTATTGGCTATCAATTATTTATGAAAAATATAAATCAATTAGAAAATTATAATCTGAGTGAATTACTATTGGTAGTGAAATTAATGAGATACATAATTGTTATATACTTAAAAAGAATATTTTTTATATTCATCCAATGGATATTTTAGTCATAGGGTATGAATAAAAACCTATTTTATATATAAACCCTATTTTTTAAATGGTTAATTTTACATCAATGAATGTATAACCCAAATTAAATTATGATTTTGAAACATTAATAATTTTATTATGACATATTAATAATTTTATTTTGAACCGGGATATTAATATATACTTTGGATAAATTACTGATATACTTTCTCATAACTTTTATGGTTTGATGAATAGTAAAAATATGATATATTTTAATAAAAAACAACTTTTTTATTGATATAATTTATATGGTAAAATTATAATTTTGAATTGTTTTAAATTATAAATATAATTTATTTTTACCATTCAATATAATTTATTTCATTATCATTAATTTTACATTGAATTCTTATGTAAAAACATTTCAATATTGTGCAATGTTTTAACTTTTAAAACTAATTTTCTCAATAATTGTATTATTTATAAATTAATTTCTATAACTTCTTTGTTCTGAATTTTGAAACATTTTTTCAATATTTTGAATAAATAGGTCCAAAATTTGTTAATAGGCTAATTTAATTTTTGGGCATCATTAATAGTACCTTTGATAATTATTTTTATTACCAAGGTTAAAGGTAAATTGGGTAATAAAGAGTAAAAATAATACTATAAAATTACCTTAACACTTGTCAAAATACAATTGGATGTCTAAATGATACCCTTATAATATATTTCTTCGAAATGAAATATTTATATGGTCACATAATTATAAATATGATATGAATGTAACAAAAACTAATGAATGTGAAAAAATGTCACAATCTCATTTCATTTTAGTATATTAATTCTAATATAAAAATAACTAGTAGATAACATCAAATATATTTTATATTTGGAAAGCTAAAAGAATTACCTACATCATAGATATTTATTTATAATTTTTAGATATTAAATAATTACTATTAATGAAGACACAATAGTCATGTAGAAATTATTTTATTAATAAAATAATAAAATAAATGGTCGTAAAAATATTAAAAGAAATATCATATGAACTAATTAATGTGATCAACAAATTTTCTCGGTGACTTTGACATGTTAAGAGTGTATTAACCACTTTTATGCTAATTTATCTTCTTTTTTTATTTTAGACATTGGGGCCGAAGAATTATTTTATTATTTAAAGTAAAGACCTTTTTAGACTGGGTAGACGGAGACCCATTACATAGCTTGAAGTACCAAGGCCAAGTGGCATGAATACAATGCTTGAAAGTCCATTTTATTGGCCCAAAGGGCCCCTCAGGGAATAGTACTGCTACAGTAACCGGACTGCTACACTACCTCCTACAATACCACCACTGCTACAGTACCTCCTACAATGCCTCCGCTGCTACAGTGTCACCATTACTATAGTTCCACCACTGCTACAGTGCCCTACTACAATGCTGCTACAGTATCCAGAAATTATTCCCTTCCCAGATTTCATCCTGGGGTCATTTGGATGCCAAGAAGGAGCCCGTACCACTAGGTTATTGGCTCATTGGATAATATAATTTATCTTCTGATTGGATTTTATTTATAGTCAAATAAATGAATATTGTCAAAATTGACACTATTGAAATTTTATAAAAATAACATTTTATTAAATTATTTAAAAAATATAAATCTTATAGAGTGAAAATGATAAGGTCTAAAATGTTATAAAAGACCAAATTATTGTCAATTAACACTATCTATGTAAATATTTATAACCATTAAATATATACAATGTTATTTTCACAATTAAAATTAAATAGAATGACTAAGTTTTAATTAAATATATAATGATTTAATTAACATAAAAACTTGTCTAAAAATTTTTGGGTGATGATATTACAACCCGATCTTATCTCAACTTCTAAATTGGGACATTTTGGATGATTTTATAAGGGGTTTTATATTATTATTAATTAATATTTTTGAGGTTTTCAAAATATTCCCTCACCAAAATTATAAAAGGGAACCTCCTCCCTAACCTCTTAAATTCATATTGAGCCTTCAATATCGGCCACCACCTACCATTTTTCCTTATCAACTTCCCTATTTTTATTCTAGAGGTTATAGTCTGTTTCAACGAATAACTCTAGTGTCATAAGAGGAAATATAACGGAGAATTTTTGAGGAAGAGTAGGTTTTGATACATAAGAATCATATCATACATTAGGTAAGGGATAAATTTTCAAATTTTGTTTTTATCAGAGATTGTTTATTACTAATTATTAACTAGGGGTTATATATCATCCACGTCAATGTTTCCTAAATATGAATTTCATAACAATCTTAAATACTTATATAATTGTAAAAATTAAATTTTACACGTTGTAAAATTTATAATAAATGGAATGAATGTAATCTTTTGTCATTATAGGTATGTAGTACTATTTGAATTTCTAAAAAAATTATGAGAATAGTGTTTTTTAACATGTACTACAAGAAAATATTGATACTCTTTCATAATGTCTTATTTCCTTGAATCATCCCCTATAATCATACAAGTATATTTTTACATAAAATTATTTCAACTAAAATTGTTTGGTATTTTGAATATGGGAAACATTTTTGAAGAAGAAAGAATATTTTCCTCGTGAATGAACTTCAGGTGATTTCTGAAAATTATTTTCCATATAAGATTAAATTATTTAAATATGGTTATTTTTCTACACTTGTTATAACTATGATATGATTGTTTTTCTGGTGGAATGTTATTTAGTAAATCCAATTATTTTATATCAATTATGATAGAATGAAATTTAAAAACCCCATTTTATTTCATGGGTTATGCTATGGTGAATGTTATTATGTTTTTTTTCAAACATGTAAGAATGATTTCATTATGAAATGGGTGGGACCTATATCTCCCTCTAATGCATTTGGTAATGATTAATAACTCATGAAATAGACATGAATGGAACAGAATGTAAATCTGTTTTAGTAATACCGGGCTAGAATGAGGAGTGAACTCGGTTTAGTAAAGGACATTGTCTTCTATGATGGTCTTGGAAATGAGCCTCGACTAATACGAAATTATTTTGTATTCTTATGTGTATATGACCCAAAATTTCATGTATAATGTTTTGAATATTGGGATTACATTTTACTCTTATAATTTATCCCATGACATGATATTATGATGTTTTATATGTAGGACAAAATTTACAAATGTTGTGTTCTTACGAATATGATTTGATTGGAATTTCTTTTTTACCCTTAGTTTTCATTTTAGCCCACCATTTTATATGTTTCTTTTCCCCTGGTCATGAAAAAGTTTATTTAGTATTATATTCCAAAAAAAATTCTACTTATGATGAAATGAACTTGAGAAAATGTATATCTTTTATGGAGTAATTGTCAATGTTTCCCAGTTTCTAAATACACTTTGTATATATGGTCCTATCATGGTTTTTTATATGTTTTACTGAATATGCATTCATTATAATTTAATATCAATGTATGTAATGTATGGGTCATTATATTCTTAGTCATACGATAACATATTTATTTCTAATCAAACTGGAATCATATTGGAAACACCATTTCTACCCTTTTCATTAGACATCTTGCATCACAATTTCTCAAAATAATATGTGATATTTGTAAAATACACTACATCAAAGCATCACAAGATTTACCCAGGAATGTATAGTTTATTCACTATCTTCTATCAATTAATTTATTTCCAAATTAAATGAAATTTATTAATAATTGTATATATGAATTCATGAGTTTGAAGATTAGTCCAGTCATCTAATTATAAAAAACGCAGGATAATTCCTTTCTTCTCATACATTCTTTACAAACAAATACTTAAAAATTATACTCTTCCATATCAACATGGTCATAATATATTCCTTCAAAAACAATGTTAGGGGAGTTAGCAATATCTTGATGTGTCCATGACAAAAAAAGATTATATAAATTGAATAGTTTATGATAGTGTATTTTGATACACCTAGAAGTACCAATGTTTTTGATCCTTGTATTAACACTTAGTGGTGAACCATATAAAATCCATAAATTCTTATGAATTATTATCCTTAATAGGTGTTCAATATTAATTATGATTAATGAAAAGGTAAGTTTCATTGAACATGATTCATTGGATGAAAAAAAAAATATCTATATAGGTAGTTGGGACATAAAATAAGAAATGTTTTCATCTAGTTGGATCCATGTGTCAAGAATTCTTAGGGTGCTTATATCCATCTTAAACACAATAGTTTTTATTGATCCATTGATTATATTTTTCATTCATTACTCCAAATATATCCAAACAAAAAACATAGATGTAAAATATTATTTGAGAAATAATGATATGAAATTAGTGTATTTTTTAAATAGGATTCAAAACAATGCATCATAGTTATGTTCCAGAGGAACTGACATTGTCAAACCGATTATTTTTAAAAAAATCAGATCAATAACCATTATCCCAATCAACATAACATATATTAACTTACCCAAATAAATATTTAAATGCAAATATAGCACTAGAATGAGTTTTATCATACATTAATGAAAACAATCACTATCTAGAGTGTAATTTTAAATTTAGGATGAGAATTTTTGGGAGATTTCCCTCATAAATTATCTTTGGAACCATCATAATATAAAAATATGGTTCGAAAGACACTTTTTAGGGAATAAAGGAATTGTGAAACTTAATAATAACCCACACAATAACCCCCATTATATTACCTTTATAATCCAAGTGTTTAAATAATTCAATCATAACTCTTGAAATTAGACTTTTACCATTATCCTTAACCCATTCTTAAAGAAGACATGTAGTGGAGATTCATAACCAAAGTTAATAAAAATAAAATGCAGGTGAATCATGTAAATACTAAAAAAAATATATTAAAAAGTATCAAAAAATCTAAATAATTAATAAAATACAATAAAAATAATTATAAGTACTACTTAAAAATTCCTTGAAGAAATTCTCATTAAATTTTATATAAAACTACAAAACCTATTTTGTAAAAACCCTTCCTTAAAACCACATAAATAAAAAACAATGATATAAATTTTGGTATATTCCTACCCTAAATTTGTAAAATAATAATCAGATTAAAAATTTAATTGAAATAAAGGACCATTCAATGAGAAAACTGGTCTAATGTCACTAAAAAATCATCTAAATTAATTAATCTCCTAGGATCAGTAGAATAGACTAATTAATATAGATCCACCTACTAAAAATTAATCAATCCACATAAAATGGGGTTTTGACATTTAAAGAGGAGTCAAAGAGAACCTAATAGATAATATGTACCTCTAAAACTAAAAATATATATATAAAGTTTATTAAAAATAGATCCATAGGCCACCATATCTGTAAGAGATAAATAGAGTATAAAAATATGTCAAAATAAGATGAATGAAGATAATTTGAGCAAATAATATGATATAAATAATGGATTTTAATGTAGATTTACAATTGATAAACACAAATGGTTGTGGAGAAAAATGGTATGTTGTGAGGATGAGATCATATAGTCTTTTAGAGATATTCAAAAGAAAATTGTTAACTTAACAACTAAATTTATATTTTCTTAATATAATTTTTTTTAATTTCCTAAATATAAATGTACATTATGGATGAATATGGATCTGATGAAAAATTAAGATCTATATACATATTTATAATGAAAACTCACCCCTAATGCACTTTTCAATCAAACGGGTAATGAACAATAGTTAAGTACATATTCAACTTACTATTACAGGTTGGGAAACTCCTTAAATCCTAAAAATTTTCCTCGAAACTATAAAAATATTTATTTAAACAAATAATTAATAAAATATTTTCCAAAAATAATATTTTGCGTGTCGCACATTCCATTATACATTATCTTTTGGGAAAATGAGGTTGAACTCCCATAATAATCCAATGCATCATTAGGAATTATTTTTGTAAATCTATCCATTCAATATTATTTAGTTGGACATAAATTGAAAATTTGATGCACCTTATTGAACTATTTACTTTATTATGTGGTACATAATACTTAATTTTTGGATAAATTTTGTAATATTTTATTTTTTATTATATTTTTCATACATATAATATCACAGAACACAATTAATTTTAACTTCATATCTGTGATGAAATCCTTGAATTGAGTTCTCATCCAAATAAATTATGTTGTTTAACAAAATAGTCATGAATAATTCCATTCAACTATACATATATTAATGGATATTTCATTATTTTTCTGTTAAGTGATGAATATTTCATTGAATAAGAATACCTTATTAGATATAGATATCCTATCATAAATATTTCAATCCCAACTATGTATAAAAATTCCAAGTGCCATACCATTCCTTTTATGGACTAAACTCTCCAAAAATTAAAAGGATATTATTTATACATTATAATATTCTTCATTGTATCTAATTGAGACATTTTTTGTGATATTTGATAACAAAAACATAATGAGGTAAGATATATGGTAGTTGTTATGGATATAGTTAAATTATGTAAATAACGGATGATTATTTTGAGCATCGTTTGATGTACCACTTAACCATCCGGATATTTGATTTTTCCCACTAAAAATAGAGTAAGAAAATATTTGGAATAATGGTACCTTAGGATATTATTTGATTTGTTTGTGTTTAAATTCTAATTAATGGGTTTTATAAATATTATGATGACCTATATATGGAATATGGGTAATGATTTGTAGATAAGGGATTTGGAGATGTTTTTACAATGTAATTATTTTTCAATGATTTATAAATTTTTGGGAATGAAATATTTGAGATTTTGGTGATGAAGTGCTATGTTTTTGTGTTAATGGATGTATGATCACATGGAAGAAATTGTGACCTTCATGGTCAAGAATATGGAACATACATTCATGATCAAATAACATTAGTTGAATGCATGGTCTTCATTATTATTTCATGGTTCGAAACATGAGATAATTTTTTCAAAATGATTATATGTAATTATTCCTAGATTGAAGTAGTCTTTCTACATATGGATTATCTTAAGGGTAATTAAAAGTTTTTTATTTGTAATTATGTTGATTAACTTGTTTCAGAGTGTAAATTTTTCAATAAATTCATTCTAATAAATTCATTATTGAAGAATCAGAACTTATGGTTAATATAAAGTGATTTTTAGAAGTATGATTAATTAAATATTCATATGTGATGTTGGAAATATTAAATGATTAAATTGCTCATGAGGTTATGTAAATGTTTTTCAAAGAGATATGGTAGTATAGGATGGTGGACTACAGTTGGGGTCTATGTAATTGAGTACATGGTCTATAAGGATGATTATATATTCTCTAATGGGAGAAAATATTTCATCTTGTTTTTTAAGAGGAATTGGAATTAAGATCATGATAGAGGTACAAAAATTTGAGCATGTGGTCTATGAATGGTAATATGTGGTCTGCAATTTCAATTATACGGTGAAGAGGGTTCCACAATGTTACTTTGTGTTTGGAAGATTCTAGAAGTAATTTTTATAAAAATTATATATAAGTATTTTTTAAAGACTATGTAATGTATTGGATCCTCATTCTCTCGAGTTTATGATACAATTCAATGCATACATTCATACTCAAATGAAAGTGACCATGATTTCGTTAAACTGTGGAAGAATATTTCAAACATGGTGTGCAAGGATGGGTCTATGAAGGAGATCCATGGGTATTACATCACAATCCCTAATTTAATTATAATGGTTGTGCACATATTATAGATCCACCCTGTGAAAAAATTTGTAATCTATAACTTTTTTTAGAATAATAGATTTTTAAATGACATATTCATTTGTGGAATATTTTAGTTTGAAAATACCATTATGGTGAATTAATCAATGAAATTCTATTAATTGTACTATTGTTTGCACATGTGTTTTTTGGACATGTAAATGAAATAAAATGTGTTAACTATTCCATATTATAATGTGGAGTGGACCCTATTGAATTTAAACAAAAAATTTACACCATGATTCACTCATTCCTTTTGAGGGAGCCAATGGTTACACAAAGATATATTAGATCCCAATGTTATAGTCTTTAAAATAATATTCATAAATTCTATGAGATAGATAATTCCATAAATAAAAAATGGAATAAAATTATTTGATACCGAAAACAAATATATTTGGAATAAGAAAATGATATCTCATTTGTGATATCTTTTGATTAGTGCTCAATACTCCATAGTTCATGGAGTTTATGTCTATGATGTGATACGACTATCTATGATAGAATTTGACAAGATAATTTTTTATGTAGATTACAATGATAAAAATTATCCGACTAGATATCTTGAAGATAAAATCTATGTCATGGAAATGAGTTCCACTATAATGAAGACTGTGTTGAAAAAATATAAAAATATAAACAAATATCATTACAAATTTTAGGATTTAAAAATACATGTTTTTCAAAATAACATTTAAGATCATAAAATTCGAAAAGATAAATATATATATGGATTTATGAAAAAATTAACAATGTCTTTTAGTGATCGAATGACTTTTTGAATATGTTAATGATATTAATATCTTAAATAAGATCTTGTGGAGGTTTTCACTATACAATATAAATCATGAAGTTATTGAATAAAGGTATTTTTATGATATTTATCGTAATGATTTTGTACATTATTTAGTTCTAAATTAAATGGGAGTTAAAATAGAAGTGGAAAATATTTTGTATGAAAGGATATGCGATTCAAAGACATCCAGAAACATGGAATTTCTAAACATGGTGATGGTAATGATGTCAAGGATGATTAATTTAATTAACTTTAGAAAGGAAATTTTAGGTTAGGAAAATGAGATTTGATGGAAAATATCCGTTGTATTTTTTTAGATATTGTAATTTTGGTAACATTGCTGCATAAATTATAATAATATTTTATGATTATAGAGATAATGGAATAAAATATGCATAAAATTCCAATGGAGTTTTAAAAAAATATTAAAATTTTATAAGTTTCTATCAAAAGAATATTAAATGGAATTTATTTTTGAGAAATGAATAAAAATATATAGAATATTATCAGATGGATGATAAATAATAGCATAATAAAGATAAATAATAAATCATAATGATTACTATTGATAAAGAAGAATCGGAAAATTAAGAGGAATTCGCTAGAAGGTATTTTTATCATATAATAAAACGTGTGGGGTATCATAAATAACATGATATATAAATAATGAAAAAAATATAAGACTAGATTTTTGAGAAAAGAAACATAGGAATGTGTGGATTATTATATATAAGAGATTTTCAAAATTTCAAATGGGTTAGGTAATCATGTTTCAAATATGGTAACATCAAAATAAGTTGTGAATTTAAAGTTGAAAATTGATGATAAAATTATTGGGATTGATTACCTCACTGACTATATTGATGAGTATAAAAAGTGCATTGAATCCTTGGTAGGGGAGGTTGTTACCCTAGGAAAAAATAATAATTATTAATGATATTATATTTTTGAAAAGATATATATTTTAATTAGTTTATAGATTGTAAACTGATTGAATGGGTCACACATGGATCAAAAGGTTTTGTGAACATTTTCATTAAAAATGACCCTGGTCCCTGGGTAGAAATTAAATCAACTATAACAATAAGATGTAGAAATAAGTAAATAAAATAGTTCATAACAAAGGAATGTAAAATCTGGGTGATTATTGTTCCAAAACTGAAACACCAATTGAATATATGAGGATAGATCCTTTCAAAAGGAATCCAAAGGGTCGAAAATTATCCCAAACACTCAGTGGCTAACCATATATATTCACAAACGTTTTTTATATGTTTTGATACATGTTAATAAATTCTAAAAAAATATATTACCTTATATTATATATAAATTTTATGGATTTCTGATTCACACCATATAATACTATGAAGAGGAAAGATGTTATTAGAATGGGGGAATTTCTTGGAATCATGTAAGGGTGATTGAGGATATTTAACATATTAATTTGAATAAAAAAATACATCTAATATTACTATAGATTTGGGAATAAATCTATTTATTTTATATTGAACCTATTAATAAGCAATTCATAATGAATTCTGAGGCATTTAAATGAAAATAAACCATCAAAGGATGAGCTAAAAACAAACTATCACTAATGGAAGATAATTAGTGTAATGACTATTCAAAAAATTATTAAGAGACATTATATAATCCATCATAATATTCAACCAAATAATATTTCTTAATGAAAGAAAAAAATAAATTTTTTAACATTCAAACATGTATTAATTTATCTCAAAAAAATATATAATAACATCACCTGGATTCTTGATAGTGGATGATCATAAAATACGACTAGAAAATTAATGAAACTGAATAATGTGAAGGAAATATTAAATATAATATATCATTTTAGTTATGATGGTTCTTTGATAATCAATGGTGGAAGAAAAATTCAAATGGTAGGAGATGAGCTAAGGAAAATTGATCTGCTTTACCTTTGTGATCTATGACACATATTATTTTACATATGTCAACAATGTGTTAGGTGATTGAGGATAAATTCAATTCAAAAAACTATTTTACTCAAATTAATGGCTGGAAAAATATTTAGGAAATGTTGGATGGCTTATGATAATCTATATAAGTTATATATAAAAGGGAAAACATTCCCCTAAATGAAAAGGTGGAAAATTCATGTGAAAACTGATTCTTGGAACAATTTATAAACATTTCACGGATAATTTATCAAAGACTAACATCACTCTTCATATCACAATTTTGATGTAAGATCTTGAAAAAAACAATATTTTGTAAATTTTGAATGAAGGATAAAAATCAATATCATACTAATAAAAGGTGGGAATTAAATTTTCACGATCCTATCTAATATGAATTGTGTGGTCCAATGAATATTTTTGGATTATATAAAGGGTGAAATTCTATTATTTTTATTGATGACTATAGTATAATTTCTTATGTGATGTTTAAAAAAATTAATATTGAAGTTATTTACTTCCTAAAGAGGAACCTTAAAATATGTTAAAATGAAACATTCTAGAGAAACAAAATATATATATATGATAATATTATGAAATACAGATCTAATTAATTTTATATTTCCCTAAATTAATATGACTATTCATGAGGTTTCATTAGAGAATACTTCTCATCAAAATGAGGTTTATTAAATATGAAATAAAAATAATAAAATATAACAATGAATATTTTTATTAAGAGTGGGGTTTTAAATATATATTGTAATGGGGTTATTCAAGTTACTATATAATTTATAAACTAGGATATACTAGACTCTGGTGAAGGGAGAACACCATATTTGGCATTTCGTGGAAGAAATCATTCAAAGAAGCATTATAATGTATGTTATAGTAAATGTTATATTAAGAATAGAAATGATAATAAAGGATATAATGGAGATGATAAAAAATAATATTTCTTAGATAATCATTGAAATGTAAGGAATTAAACATCTTTAACAACAAGCCAAAAAATGTTAAAAGATATTATGTCAGGATCACTAAATAACTATTTGTTAATCATTGTAGAAAAAAATATGTTTTTCAAAATAATTGATAAGATGAAAGAGAAACTGATGATGGATTAAATATTGAATTTTAAAAGGAGGAACCTAACACATAGGGTTATTAAGATGGTGAAAATTTAGAGGATAAGTTAGAATAATAAGAAATTTCAGAAAAAATTAATCATACACCTCAAATAAAGAAAAATATAAAAAAGGATGACCCATAAAACATAATTGTCTATAGATATACTCTTATATATACAAAAAGGATATGAAATATAGAGCATTATTATTTAATATTAAACATGTAACCAATGTCATTTGAGGAATCCTAAAAATATAAATTCTTGTTGAATCCCATTAATGAGGATATTGATCAAATTGATAAAAAATTTACAAGATGTCTTCTGAAATGGTTATAAAATAATAATTTAATTTTATAGGAAATTATATCACTGTTGAAATATAATGATAAACATTTTGTTCATGGATTATATAGGATATACATATTTTAAAATCTTTTTTTAAGGAAACATTATATCTAATATCATGGAAATAATTAATTAGGATTTTTTTGGAAATGATATTTTTTTCCCATGTGATTTTTATCAAATAGATTTTGAAACATCATTATTAAGTTGTCTTATTAAATAACAATCTTACATAAAATATACAATGGTATTTTGAATTAGAAACAGTGAAGTAAATGTTTTCAAATTAATGAAGGATATATATTCTCTAAGGAAGCATCCATGAGACTAATATACTGATATGGGTTCATATATGAGGATTATTCAATTGAAAAGTTTATATGTTTATCGTAATTATTATGTTTAAACATCTAAGGAGCTCCAGTTTATTTTTCATGAATATGTTAATGGCATCATATTGGGAATAATAATATAAAAAATTAGGGATGTTTTATCTAATCACATGTAATATGACTTTTATATGTCCATGATTGGTGAAGTCGCATACTTTCTTGGGCTACATAAAATTTCAAATAAGAAATACAAATTCACATATAAAGAAAATTTTGGTTGAGAAAGAATTAATAATTTCAACATTTGTGAATCCAAGCCAATGATTGATCTCATTTGAGTTGGGAGAATTATGGGGAAGCATGAGGATATGAAATATGTGAACCCCATCATATATAGTAAACTAATTGAAAGATTTATTTTTATAACTAAAACATGGATGAATATAATCATTAAAAAAGTTGAGTGGTTAATCTACTATGTAACCCAAATGCTAAGAATCACAAAATAGTTAGTCGAATCATGAGGTACATTCAAGGTACATTAAATTTGTATTACACTTTGATGCTAAAAATTATACTTAATTTTATGTATTTTCTAATGTGGATTAGACATGAGATTTGGTGGAATAGAAAAATAAACTTGGTAGCTCATTATTTATACGAATTAAATGTTTGGGTTAGAAAATTAAAAATAAAGAATAAAATTAACTATGTATGGTAGGTACACCATATATCTTGTTGTTAATATCCTTTACTCAACTTCTATGAAAGAAACATAAATTATATGATATTGATAAAGATGTGTAGTAGCATATGATAAACCATTGGGAAAAAACAGTTTTGAATAAATATTACCAATAATATTTCTCAATACTATGATACAGAATATACTGAACTATCATATCAATTTATTTAAAAAAGGATATAATAAATTTTTATCAAACTATTATATGATGGAACTAATGAGAAAATGGAATATATCTTGAATAAACCATTATCTACACCAATGTTTGGGATGAATTTTCTTAACTAATATATTCAACCACTTACCTTGGATAATCTAGGTTTTAGAATAACCCTCTCACATTAAATTTAACTATTTTCAACTATTTTTTAAGTGATGTTGGTTTAATGTATGAGATATGATCCATGGGGTGTGTTGTGTTAAAATCAAATCTTATAACAATTTTTCATTGGGTTCCTTTTTATTATCGGTGATATATTGTTTAGATTTAGTGGGTTTAAATTGATATATAATAAGGGGTGTCATTGGAGAGTCCCTCTTGTTGAGGTGGAGTCCATTGTATGAATAAATATAGAGTTATTCAATGAAGATAATGTATGTTCTTATTTAAAAAGAGGCATGTGATACAATCTTAATGTCTATTTATATAAATAATTTATTTTCAAGGAATTAAATTGAAGGATGTGTTTTTATATATTTTATAGAGGTGTAATGTGTATAATATATATATATATTTCCAAAATATCCAATAGAATAAGCTTATTCTAGCTATAGTGTTTCTGGACGGTGATTGATGTTGTTCTCTTGGTTACCCGATTTTAATGTTGTTAAAATGTTTTCGAAAACACTAAAAGTTGATTTAAAAAGAATTTAGTTATGGTAGAGGATTATTTTTTTAAAAAAATGGGGATGTTTTATCTTTTATAAAAAAAAATTGTTGAATAATAATAAAAGTTTTATTGATGAAGCAAAATATTTTAAGGTTAATGAAGGAAAACACATATGTCATCACACAACTTGCATTATCAAGAGCACACCATAAACATCCAACCTTATAGACCACATTGTTGAATAATTTTTTTTCACTGGGAGTTTCTGGATTAAAATGAGAGCATGAAGTGTTAGAAGAAAACATTTTGATCAAACAATGAATTAAGTATGTGGTCCACCTATTGTGTACATTAGGGTACATTAACTAAGTTGAATAATATTTAAAAGAATTATCATGTTTTAAGAGGTGAAATTCCCAATAAATACCATATAATCCATTCACTAAGGATCAATATTTACATGTGGTAAATACACTGAGTTTCTCATAAGATTGATGATAGAAATCTTCATCAATTATGTTGGAACCACATAGTGTGTATACAGTCTGTGTGGTTGTTTATATAGTCCGCAACATGACTATATAGTAGAGTAAGGTGGCCTATAGAAAGAGTTATCATTGTTAAGTGTGTGATATGAATGATTTTTTATATAGTCTTCCCAGGGTATATAGACTCTAATGGCTTCATTATGTTAATAATGAAAGATGTTCATGGTCGTGATCCATAAAGTATAGTACACAGTCTACAAATGGAAGTATGTAGTATAGGAGGATATATACATAGTGAATAGGTCATCCAATTGTATCTTCATGTTTATTGTTAGGTATTTTCATATAAAGATCACATATGAGATTATTTTATGACTAAAGCGAGTATTTGAGAATTATTCTCAAGACTTCATGATGAATATAATATAATTCATACATGATCAAATGAAGTGAACTTAAATTCATTAAAATGATTATGTATGCATCAATAATAATGAGTAAATAGGTTTCAAAATTTTTGATTTGTGGATGCTAGTGTGATATTACTAGATAATTTATAAAATTAGTGCACATGGCATGAATTTTATGTGGATCAAAATTTTTAATTGCTAAAAAATATTGAATCAATGTGATTTTAAATTTGACCAAAATATTATAGGTGTTTGAAGAGTTTTGTTTACCATCTCGGTCAACCATGGATGAATTAATCGGTTCTATGTTTTCTTTCCTATATATATGTTTTTTCAATGAATTATTAAATGAAATATGGTTAACGTGTTCCAACCAACCTATGGACAAGATGGGATATTATCCAATGAAATTTTTGAGAACTAGACTCACCCTTCCCCTCACAAGGATTATTGGGTTGAACAAAGAACCTCCAAGAATCTTCCATTCCAATCATCATCGAAATTTATCCATCATAAATCTATGGAGAATGAAACTAGTGATCCTCCTCTTTAGAATGTTTTAGACCAAATACATACATTATCCTTCATAGAATTTGTTTATAAAAAAATGTTTTTATTTTCATTTAAAATATCTCAAATACAACATATCTATTTATCAGAAATTGATATCATGAAAAAAATATATATAAATGAAGGATACATCATTATGTTCTGTGATATTTTTTTACACTCTTCCTTTTCGAAATTTCTACAACTTCGAACAAGATACAATTATTGAGTTTTATATCATCAAATATAATTAATTCATATAATGACTTATTTGACATGAAAATTTTTGTTTCATCATCTAGATGAATGAATTCACAAGGTTAATCAATGTAAAATTTCAATTTGTGTTCATAATTAATGAATATTGACTTGAAATGTATTTATAAGATCATTTATTTTTTTGCGTTTTCAAAAAATCAAATATCCCTATGTTATGTAGTATTGTAATTGAAGAAAACTACTCATAATAATAAATACCTTGAACCTAAAAATAACCATTTTTTCGTAATTTATTGGTTATTATTCGACCATTCCCTTAAAACATCATACATAAACCCAAATTTAACATATAAAATCATTTTTATAAGATTTGGAACTAAGCCCCTTATGAGTTTTTGTAAATCTAATCTAAATTTTTATTCTTGTGATCTTCTAACTATTGATGATTCAATGTTTCATTGTCATTTTAGTGTTCGAAATGTAAAATTAATGTCATATGTGACAATGTCCATAATTCTAATAGTGTTTTAACACTTTTTCATGATCAATACATATATTTTTTAACTCTATATTTAAAAAAAATGTTATCCGAACTAACATTTATGATTATTCATTAGATGATATGGTTAAAACATTTCATTTATTATATACATCACCTGAATCATCAATATTTTTTGAATTTCAAATATACTATGTTATAAAGTCTACTACATCCTTATCACATATAAAACATATTTTCTACTATTCATACCAATTAGATGAGTTTATTAAAAACTAGACATAAATACAATTAATAATATCCCATTTTTATATGTTTTATCAATCATATACAAATATATTTTAAGGATAACTAAATAATATTCAGTCAATTATTTTTTCACTAAATGATTCATGTTTTTACCTCTAATACTTATTAGATGATGGATAGAAATTACCCTTATGTACATCAATATAAGAGAATTTAGGTTATAAAATTCCTAAGCAGAAATATGAAAATTTTAATTCTATACACAATGGTTTTGAAAATTTTCTTATATCCTCATCACATGTAACTAAAATAACTATGAACTATCATGATCTAAATTCATTTCTTGGTCCATCATCACCAATAATTTAATTACTTAGTTCAATGATTCAATATTTTATGGGGTATATAGTGAACTAAACCCGTATTGAATACAATTATTTTCTAAATAATCATGATTCCTTCTACTTGTGTTTTCATATTCATTATCAATTATTAATCTAATCATGGAATAATTTTATTATATTTTGTCAATCCTGAAATATTGAATCATCATAATGACACATGATTTATTACCCATAATTATTTTTTTAATATATGTAAATTAATAAATAAATATTATCAATTACAAACAACATTCATAAACATTATCCATAAAGGTTAATAAATATCTGAAAAAATAAGATTAAAAAAATTATAGCATTGACTCCCCACCATTTTATTGGAATAGTTGATAATTTTTACTTTTTCTAATTATTAATAAATATAATTTGATTTTATTGTTACTATATCAATATCCTAAACATTTTCTAATCGAATAACCATGTTTACATTTTTCTGGTTAATATTGTGAATCCTTTGGTTCGTTGAATAATTTTTATCATATCATATCAATTTACAATACCTTTTAAAATCTTCTACCTAAAATAAGTTACCTATTGTTTATTCTTGTTGGTAAAAAATATGGTGATTATCCCTGTGGGTGGAAGGTATCTAAACCAGTGTCTTTATTGAAAATTAATCCATGATTTATTACAAAAGATTACACGTAATAAATCTTAAAAGATAGTGATGTCTAGTGTATTTGGGAAGTTAGGTTCATTATAAAACAACTTAAACCATGTAGCACATCACCATTATTGAAAAAATCATTAATATGATCATAATATTGGTTATTACACAAAACCACATTGGATAACATGGGGACATACATTAGAATGGGGTAAGATATAAATCATATTAATGGAATAAACATGGAATTATATGAATAATTTATTACATGTTTGATAATAATAATTTCAATGGAACAAAAAATTGGTGATAAAAAAACAAAAATAACGAGGCATGAAAAATCTTGATAACATATAAGCATCATAAAAATTTTGAAGTAAATTGAAACATGACATTATAAAATATGTCAATGATAACTGTCAAGAAATAATAACATTGTGGAAAATTCCCTTGATGTATTAGGTTCCCTCTATACTCCCTTCATGAATTATCTTGAGGCTAAAACATTACCCAATTCATTGGATCAGTATCTAGACATACACATCATAATCATATCATGTACATGAATAAGTGTGATATATTGAACATTCAATATAGGATCATATTTCATCATAATTAATTACATGATCAAGGTGTGTGGAATATATAAATGGATTTCCCCTATAAAAAGAGTATAATTATGTATCATATTATAACCATTAGTGGAAATAACAATGGTGTTAAAAATAAAGAGGGTTTTAAAGGAGAAATAGTAGTGAAATTTCGACAACTTAACGAATGGACATAAAGATTCATAAAATGGTATAGTAAGAGGGAAAAGGGGTCTCCTATTTTTTTTAAACAAATGAAAATTAATGAGGACATTTAAAAATATATCGCAACATTGAGAATTAGAAATTAAAGGCATAAAATTCGGAAGATACTTATTTAAAGGGATATGGAGAGGATCCCATACAATAAGATGGTGATTCCAAATGATTGGGAGGAGATTATTAAGAGCTCGGGGGAACCATGTAATGACTCTATAGTTGGGAGGGCAGAGTATGGACAAGTTACATGTTTTTTTAGTGAAGTGGAATTGACTCTTGGGTAGGTTTATGCTGGAAAATAAAAGGGAGTTCGTTAAAATTTACCACACATAGGTATTATGCTCTGTATAATAATTTCATAAAGGCCATAAACCTTAACATGGTTTCTAACCATGTTTTATACCAAATATAAGTGAATTGAATTATTTTATAAGTCCAAGGTCTGAACGTGTTGAAATATTACCCTTGTTGATGTTGAAGCTAGTCATGTTCTAAAAGAAATTATTTTAATACTATAAAATGTAATATAGGTTTTGGAGGATTCCTAATGTCTTTATAAAATAAAAAAATAACCTAAAAATTATAATAAATGGTAAAAACATATTTGATTGGGGATATCCATAAAAGAATTTATTACACCACTTTTGGGTCATTGTGATGTAATAATACAAATTGTATATTTATACCATGTTTAATTTATTTCCCAAGAATTTGATTTATTATTAAAATTATAAAAAATTAACCACTGTATAATTTTTATGTTCTTATTCCAAAAAAATATTAATTTTATCCAAATAATTTTCTAAATATGTGAATTTTTTACATTTTTAAACAAAAATCGATATTTCTTGAGAAATGACGGTTATTTTCACAATAATAGTTTTCAAAACCTTATAAAAATTATTTATGACTTCATAAAATTATATTTTCAACTATACATAATAAATATTATATATAAACAATATTTTTATATAAATATGTTTTTTTAAAAAATTCCTTAATTTATAAAAAGGAATGTCTTAATTTAAATTACATATTACTCAAAATATAATTTCTTGTTTATAGAATCAAAATTAAAATCATTTATACATTAATAATAATAAGTATAAAATATAACCATTAATATATTGAATATAAAATATACATAACCAAATTTTGAGGGTATTTATATATAAACATTTATTTCACCTACAAACACTCTGAGGCTCAGGTGTTTGACATTGAGGCTTTAAGGGGGTGGTTTGGCATACCATGTTTTGGGTGTGACCTTGATGATCTTTAACTTCTCCAATAAATATTGTCACTCAATCATTAGGTGTTGGTTATCTACATGGGATTGGTCAGGTAAAAATCACAACGATGTTGCCTCCCTATGAAGCTCCAAAAAATAAGAATCCAAGGGTATGATCTTACAAGTTTGGGCCATCACACCCTCTTTCATTGTCCATATGTTTTTTTCAAAATATTATATTTAAACTCATATTATGATCACTATTAAATGCATATCTTATCTATATTTATGATGCTTAATGGTCATCTAAATCTAATAAGATATAATAGAACCAAATAAGTGATTTTTTTTTAAAAACATAATAGAAAATTGATAATTGAATTCAACCACTTAGAAAAATTTACTCATAAATGTTTAGGTCGTTATTGGAGAAGTGTGAATCATTGTATTATAAATTATTTTTAACTACATATTCCCATGATCTTGTCTCAATTTTATTATAATCCCTTATCTATCTCTTTATCAGTCGATATAATGTTATAAAATTGTATATGATATGAAAATGGGTTTTTATTAAGTTCATTAAAACATGGAAAATCCATGAATCATGAAAGTGTATTATGAAAATTCACTTGAAACATTAATCTCACTATTTTATATATTTACAATATGGATTGAGCAGATCGACCGTCCCGTTTTATAAGATTCAATTAATTAAGAATAAAATACTATTTTAACAAGATATAACATAATAAAAATCCTATGACACACATTATCTTAATCAAACAAATGGTATAAATAATACTATATTTTGTGAATAATTTATCATAGAATCCATTTAAAATTAATGTGATTCCATTTAAAATACCTATTTTATTCTTTTTAAATGTTACATTGGGTGCGTGGAATATGTTTCCATGTGTCATGGAAAAATAAATATTATATCCACTCTTATACACTTCATTCTAATACATAAAATGAATATCTCTCATCCCCATGTGTGATGAGATTGTATCTAAGATATATTTTAATTTTTATCACTACCTTTATAATACATAAATAATTTTGTTTTAACACAAATAATATTTAAATATTATAAATTAGAAAAATACTATGCTAAAATCGTGATTACCTCTAACATTAAATTTTATTCAAGTTACATATTATTTTAGAGTTAATTTTATCCATAATTTTTAGTCAAATCCTATATTTTAATTTAAATAAGTCCTACTATTGTGACCACCATGATGTTTCAACCCCAAATATAATGTGTAGTTTGGTTTAAAATGTATCATAAAAATCAACAGAAATCAGGAATTTAAGTAACTCGATAATCATGAAATAAACCTCCTTATATCTATTAACGATCTTATCTATATCACTGGCCACAAAAATGATCAAATTTTATTGATTAAGTCAACATATCATAGATTATTGTTGGCCAAACTCATTGAAACTCATTTAGGGAAATGGGTATTAAATTACACTTATATGAATCCAACAATTTAAAAAATTACTCTTCCAAAATTTAAAATCTCAATACAATGATCCTTATAAAGTTATAAGAGGAATTTTATGATTTAGAACATGACTGTTTTGAAATTTTACATTACCAAAAAATAAATCTTATGAAGATACAAATGACTATTTTGAAGACTCCAGTTATGATTCTGAAGATTCAAAAACAGATAATAAGTAATGAAATGATGCTTAAAAGGTTATGAAATACTCATTTAATGTCACACATTATCTAATAAATCCACTAGTTAATATTATGCAGTGAGTAATGATATATATGATGTATAAAATGAAACATAAGAATGAATACAAAGTTAATTTTCCCCATTAGTTTGAAACTTCAAATACAAATAATGAATGTCTTGACATCCACCCTAATACATGCAATACTCCTATAACCATTAAAAAGGTTTTCCAATAAACATTATGATATTTTTTGGATTTTTATCCAAAATCTACTAATAAAAAAATACCAAAAAATGAATTCAATGGGGATTCTATTCAAACAATATCCCACTTTGGGTTTATTAAAAAATACAAAAAAAGATATATCATTTCATCACATGAAAACATTATAAACAAATAGACTTGATAAAAACTACTATATAATTAAATGTACATTAAACTGTAAATCATAAATTTCAATTAACCTCCTATATTAACCCACATGGGTCAAAGTATTAATTATTATTAAGAGTTAAATAGAATTATCTTAATGATAACCCTTCTTTTTTACTCCTCATTCATCAACTTCCAACCCAAATATTCACCCTTGATGGATCATTAAAATAAACCACCCATACAAAACACTATGACATGATTTATTCCCTCTTGTAAATTGTAAAGAAAAATACCTACCTTCTTCATTTCCAAATATAATCTATCATGTAATTGGTGGAATTATTTCCCCCCAATTTTCAGTAAACAAAGATGTCACTTCTATAAAATTTTACAAATGGTGTTTAGAAATCCACAAATTCTATTCCTAATATTTATGATAACTATCTATATTGAGAAATACTATTAGGGATGACATAGTCATTTTTTAAACCAATCAAGATAGTGGGAGAAAATTAGACTCGATGTATAACCCAATACCTTTAAAAACATTCTTTAGGTAATTCCATGGTTATAATATATACAATTGGATTTTATGACAATGCACACTATAATGCCATTATCCCTTACTCAACCAACTCCTTTATAAAATTAAATATTTTCTTGATGTTACATATCAATTAATGGATGATGTGTTTATGGTATGATTTATAACACTCCTGTTTTGACACATGGTTTAAATATAATATTCTACTTGCACTCTAATATCTTCAATTCATTGATTCATTCATATCAATAGAGTAAATTCATGAGTAGAAACTATGTATTTATCTTATCCAAAGTTCATGGAACTATATTCTATATTATTAAATATTTAATAAATTTATGAACATAAACTATATAAATGATATCTAGTAGTTTAATTCTAATCATTATAATATCCAACATTGTCTTTATTTGTATACCCTGACAACTCATGTTATGATTATCCATGATAAACATCCCAAATTCCACCATAAATTTGAAATGTTAAAGAATCTAATTCACTAAAAGTGGATTAATTTAATTATAATAGCTTTGGTACTCTTTTTCTTAGCTCATGGAAAACAATATGACAGGTTATGAAGATATCATGTACAACATGCTTCAAGAACATTCCCATATTCAATTACCTTTACCTATTTCCAACCACAATCTAATGAAAATTTTATCCTAGTATCCATATATGTTGTCATTATAATGGAATAATCCATTAAAAATTTATTGAGAAAATTTTTATAATTATTTTACTATGAAAAAAATATATCATCCCTTCATTAAGATACCTTTAAAACATTGTAAAAGGAAACCAAATCCCAAATCATGGGCATCTCTAATTCCAAAAAATATATTAATAAATTATCCTTCACTATGAATCATCAGATCCTCTATAAATTATTTCATCCACATAGATTATCAGCAACACCCTTTGAAACATTTGATTCAAAATATATAGGTTTATATGTACTCATATTTATTTGAATATTTTCTTTTTCAAGTATTAATATATTGTTGAAAACCAACATTTAGTGCTTTCCTAATTCTTATAAAAATTAATTCAACATAATTATTTTACACTGATCCAAAAGAAAGCTATATATTTTTTATAAGAATTTTATTGTTAGGTAATGCTTTATGAAATTGATATTTGTTATCCATATATTACACCTTGAATCCATTGTTCATATATAATTCATTGAAAATTCAAGTGGTGTCCAACAATACAATTGTATAATATTTCACATCAATGTTAATGAACCAAATTTATTTATATCCCTAACAGACCATATATACTTTGTTCCATGTCACGTTTCAATCTATATTATGTTTTATACTGGAAATCATCGTGGTCCCAATAACATTTTTTTTCAATCCCTGAATATTTTCCTTGTTTAACTATTTTAATTTTTATCATGCTTTTAGGCATTTACTTGATGCAATTTATATCCATGGTCTAATCCTCATGGAATTTGGAATAATATTTTTTGGGAAGGGTATTTTTCTATAAATAATTCATTAATAATTTATGAATGAGATATTATGAGTCTCTAATATATTTTCCATCATTGATTTCATCCCAGGCCTTTCCTTTCATAGAATTTGTTGATCTTATGTTATTTTACACAATCTAAATTATTTTTTTGGAGTTCTATATAGCACAATGTTATCCCCCTTGGATACCCACTTCAATATATTCTTCTCTTAAATTTTTATAATGATGTTATTGTAAAATTAACTTGAAATTTTATGTAATATATTATTTTTTAAAAATGGTTACGTAATGAACTACCCTAGGATTACCTAAAACATCACCCTATCTAGTTGACCATAAGGCCTCTTGTGCACCTCCTCTAACACTAGGGCCCCTCAAATAGCTATGAGGATCTAAAAGAAACAGTGGGGAAAGTACACCCTACAATTAGAGTGCAATAAAAATGGAAAATAACAAAATTATACACGTGGATTAACATTAGAGGAAACATAATAAATTTAATATAGAATACAATATTAAATATTCAAGAATGAAAAAATACTATAGTCTATTGACGAAAGGTCTTACCACATGTACCAAATAAACAATCTAAAAATAAATAGAAAAGGATATATTTCTAACGCCGATACAACCACAATCATGGTCTCCACTATGATCGAGATTCCCTAACCTAATCATGAGACTCCACACAAGAAGATCTAATAGATCAAGCAACATTCATCCTCGACCCCTTCTACTATGAATCATACACTAAATCATGATAGAAGAATTTATCTATTCTTGAACACTGAAGTTCACATATAATCAGTGAGATATAAATCTCAATAGGCCACAATAAATAGAAAATCTCCAATATAATATAATAAAATGTAAATGAATTCATTGATTAACAATCCCAGACAAAAACAAAAAATAGATGGCATTAAGATATAACTGCATTAAAATGTTTCACAAAAACAGGGAAAATAACAAACTATGGGATCTATTAAGATAATTTATTTAATTGTACCCCAACTCTTGGACCCTCAAAGGGATTTACATAAAATTGATCACCAAACCACATGATGTCGGGTGCATCCACTAAATCTATAAAGGACCCCGAAGAGGTTTAAATGAAATAGGCATGAATATTTATCCCTAGTGCATAACCTTACTCAACCACATGAAATGGTTTATAATCTGAGATCTACTCTCTAATATCATGATTTAACATGTGATAATAATTTTATGTAAAAAATTAGAGAACATATTCATCCCATATGTCTTATTGAATGAATCGAGCATTAGTTATAGATATATGAGTTCTTTAGTTACTCACGAGCATGATGCCACTCTAGACAGGGAACACACTAAACTGGAGGGGGATTCAATCATTTAGATCTCCAATTACATCCTTAATACCATATATCCATAACCATTCAATAGAGTGGAGGACAAGATCAATACTTGTAAAGACCCTTGAAATTCAAGGGAATTTTTTTTTAATTTTCTTTTGGATTTTTACAAGAACGCAGTTTCTGACGGCGCCCGATTCCGAGGCCCGGTGTTCCCGAAATTTCTATCTGAAGTTTATCTCGGGTACATTCGGTGAACGAACGAGTGGGGTTTCCTATCTTTTGAGCCGGTGCTTATAATAGAATTCCGAGGACACTGATGGATTCGCAGTGCCCGTAATTGCTTAGGAAATCCTTTTCCGGAGTTGCATTTTTGCGGGAGAAGTTGTTTAAAAATTGTGGAAGTTAAAATAAAAATTGAGCATCCATTTATTATTTTGACTTGGTAATTAAAACCTTTGGGTGGAAGTTGGGTAACCACCCAACTTCCCATGAGAGGTTATAAGGGCGATGGGACCCACATGAACCCCACCCCTTCATATTCCCTAACTCCTTCAACTCACCATTAAAGTTGATAACTTATGTTAATTAATTAGGTGAGTTTAATTTGAGAGGGTTAATTCAACTTTTGAATTTCAAATATAAGTCATGTTAATCAAATAAAGGAAGATCTTATTTTATTTTTGTTGGAACTTGTTGTGTTGGGAGGATTAGGAAGAAAAGGAAAAAACTCTTGAAGTTCTTCTTCCTCGACGAAGAACGCGAAGAATGCGAAGAACTCCGACCTCCAATGACAGTCGACAAGAATTCCAGATCCTTGGATATCGACGACGCAAAGCCGACGAATCATTTCTCTGTGACTTGACTTTCTTCTTCCGCAACGGTTATTTCCGCAACGAATCCTTGCTCAGCGAATTCGACGAGGTAGGGGATTCATGCGTTTCTATTCGTGAATTTTTTTGTCATAATTCCTTGTGTAAATGGACCACTTGTTATCAGTTAACGGGAGGGGGCCGGACAGCACAAACACGGCTGAACCTCCTCCTCTTTTTCTCTTGTCTACCTTGTGGTGGAATGGAACGAGGATGGCGCGGTGTCGTCACACCACACGGGGTAATGCGGCAACAGAATGTGTGGCTCCGTCGCGCCGCGCCGTTAAATGGAACATGATCATGGCACCGAAACTCCACGCTGAAGAACCCTGAAGACACCGCGACCGGAGCGGAGGCGCGACAGAGGGGTGCGGTGTCGTCGCGCCGCGCCAGACAGTCCAAGGCCGCGGCGGAGAAGGGGAACCGGTGGCTGGTTTCGGGCCGCCGGCGTCGGAGCCGGGGGACCGGCCCTTGCCGGTCCCGTGGTGCAACATTCGGCCGACCGGAGTGGGCTGGTCGGACAGAGGAAGAGTCGGGGGATCGTAACCCCCATTTGGCCGGACATGAGCGGCCCCCCACATGGGGGCCGCGGTTTGCAAACGGGCGGGGGGAAGCGCGCCCCCCAGCACCCCTGTCCGTTCAGCCGAAACGGCCGAGCCACATGGCTGGCGCCAGTGTGCCAGCGCGCCAGGCCGGACCCAGACCATGGGCGGGTCGCCCGGTTCGGGCCGACCCAGTGGGTACCGGGTCGGGTAGGACCGGGCCCGAACCCCCTAAAACCGGACCTCTCATGGTCTTTTTCCCAAAACATGGGCTGCAGACCTCCGATCAATGCACCGTCAGCTGAGATGCTCTCCTTGGATCGAGACAGTCGTTTCAGTATATTACACTCAAGGTTTCGGAGAACATTGAGTATGACCGGGTTGGTTCGGATACGCAACCAACCGGGCCCTCGGAGCGGAAACACTTATATCTCGAGCTCCGTACGTCCAATTGACTTACCGTTGACTTTGTTGGATTCCTATTGATTAGGTGGAACTTTTGGCATTCTTCTCTTGTGTTTTGGATGTAGTTGGAAAATGGCCGGGTTGGATTGTACCTGAATCCAACCGGGCCCCTAGAACGGAAAGGCTAATAACTTTTAGACCGGACGTCCGTTTGACGAACCGTCAGCGGCATTGGTGATAACGTTGAGAAATGGTCCCTATGAGCATACCCTATGAGATTTCGGGGTATAGTCAAGATATGGTCGGGTTGGTTCGCACACAAAACCAACCAAGCCCCTAGGATGAAAAGGCTAGTAATTCACAAACCGGGCGTCCGACTGATGCGCCGTCTGTTACGTTGAGACCCCTATGATGAGGCGGTACATTGACATACTTATTCATGGAACTTTTTGATAATGAATTATCGACCAGTAGCTCGTGGAGCGGACCCTCCCGGTGACGAGCTAGTAGAGTGCAGACACCCAATAGCTGACTTAGACTTGACGACTGCTGAACTATCAAATCGGTGTGTTTCGGATAGCCCATTGGGGAGCACTTGGTTGTAGCGGTAGACCCACGGCGGAAGTTTGCATTGTAGTAGTGGCAGACCCGCAGTACTCAACAGAAGGATTACCTCTAGAGGCTATGAGGGGGAGCGTTTGGTTGTAGTGGAAGACACACGGCAGTGGAGTGCTTGGTTGTAGCCGCAGACCCGCGGTACTCAACAGAAGGAGTACCTATGGAACCCATGAGGGGGAGCGCTTGGTTGTAGCGGCAGACGCATGGTGGGAAGCGCTTGGTTGTAGCAGCAAGCCCACTGTACTCGATAGGTGGAGTAATACAGCAGTCCAAGGAGTCTGGAGCGCTTGGTTGTAGCGGCAGGCCCTCTGAACTCGACAGAGGAGGAGTTCGGCGTGCTTGGTTGTAGCGGAAGTCCCTCTGAACTCGAAAGTGGTGGAGTTCAGCACACTTGGTTGTAGCGGCAGGCCCTCTGAACTCGACAGAGGAGGAGTACGGCGCGCTTGGTTATAGTGGCAGGCCCACAGTACTCGACGGAGGAGGAGTTCTTCAGCAGTCATGGTTTCGACGTCATGAATAAAATCCTTATTGAGCTTAGTCTGTAATCCTTGTGTTTCCTCATGATTAAGATGGGTTAATTGATAACTTAGGTATATTTTTGGGCAAATACCTGGGCAGAGGTTATTCTTTGATTTCATAATCCTTGTGTTTCCTCATTATTGAGATGGGTTACTTCATAACTTGGGTATATGTAAGGGCATGTACCTAAGTAGAAGTTATCTATTGAGATCTTCCTTGTTGTTACCCTAGTTGGATTTAGTGAGACCTTGAGGGTCTCAGGGTCCCTAATAAGTATCGTTATACTCACCCCTGCACGGGCTATGCCCACACCACATTGTGTTGGTTGCAGATGACGGGCAGCGCAGACAGAGGCCGAGTATTCAAGGAATGGATGGTACCCGGAGGTGGACCTCACGAAGAGACGGTATCTAGTGGTGGACTTCATGACGAGGCGACACTCGGAGTTGGTTGACGGGCGAGAGCGTTATGGAGGCTATCTGTACATACCCATCAGGTAGGATCCGTGGTGGACGATTCAGGAGCTGCGCTATCTGTACCTACCCTTCAGGTAGGATCTGAGGAAGATGACCCAGGATCTGCTTCTATCTTCTTCCAGCTCCTTGTCCTTGTTGTACATTCTTTCAGTTGTAGATGTACTTTCGATTGGGTTTGTATTCTGGCCCATTTACATTCCAGCACTTCATTTTTTACATAGTGTTTTACTTCTGCTTGTACACTGTGGTGTTTTCTTGCTTTTAATGGAAATGCCTTCCCAGCTATTGGGATTTACACCATTGGTGCTAGTTTCCATCCCCTGGCCTATGGAAGGCGGGCTTGGGGTAGTCACGACACGGGCCTCGAGGATGGGTCGTGACAAATTAGTATCAAAGGAGTTCGGTTCTACCGCAGAACTCAGGACTCTGATCTTTTTCTATGTGAAGAAATAGTGTTAAGGGTATTGAATGTGGTTATCAGTCCAGGGAGTCCAGTGTTGGTGTGGCGGCCGACGTATCCGTACACCATGACCCTGACTTTTGATTTCCGACTTAATGCACGAAAACATTGATTGCATTTGTGTTTCATGTTTTCATTGTGATTACTTTGTGTCAGATCACCAGGTATATTGTTTGACCGCGGCACACCTGTTTCTTTTCAGGATGGCCCCACGATGGCAGCTAGCTAGGGTTCCGAGCACTGTGCGTGACGACAGCCCACCGAGCGACAAGGCCTCGGTACATGCCCCTTTGACAGCAGAGGCACCAGCGGTACCACTACCTGTCGAGCCACCGATTCTACCAACCCCAGCTGCTGACGGTGCACGTCGCCTTAGTGCACTGCACAAGTTTCAGCGTTAGTGACCGCCCAGGCTCCATTGGGAGACGGACCCTCAGGAAGCCTAGGATTGGCTGGAGTCAGTTGTATGAGTTTTCCATTTGGTAGGGACACCAGCTGACCTTATGGTGGTCCTCACAGTGAGCCTCCTGCACGTGGCAGCAGGCAGATTGTGGAGCTTGATACTCTAGGTGCACGGTGAGGCATCTCTCCTTTGGAAGGACTTTGAGATCATTTTCCGCTCAGAGTTCGTCCCAGCCACCCTCCATGCGGTGCACATCCAGGAGCTACTACAGCTAGACAGGGCAGCATGACAGTAGCCTGGTATGCGGCGAGGTTTACTGATCTTTCTCTCTATTCCACGGACATGGTACGAGACCCATTCTTCAGGGCCCGAACCTTAGAGACTGGGATCAGGCGAGAGATCAGATCTTCAGTTGTTTCTCACAGCATTCCGACACAGAAAGGGGTGTTAGAGAGAGCCCTCTTAGTGGAGATTTTCCTTGCTGAGAAGCCTCCAGCAGTAGGACCCACTTCTAGCCGGCTTGCAGTAGAGTCTTCTGCAGAAGGTAGTAGACAAATGACGTAGAGGTCCAATAGGACTGGACCTATAGGTGGTCGACCGCATGACACATGATCGTTTTTTTGAGGCACCCGAGGTGGAGAACGACATACCATGCGCGGAATGTGTTACTCCTACGGCGGGGTTGGTCACATGGCTCGTGACTGTCCGACCCGCCATACAGATGACCAGAAGATGAATGAAGGACCTCCGGGGCAGAGGTAGAGGTTCGATCGAGGCAGACTGCATGGAGCAAGAGATCGTGGCAGGGGAGTTGTCCATGCAGCTTGAGGGGGATGACACTTCGAGGTGTTGCCACCACCACCACCAGGAGGTCCACCCCGACCGCAGGGAACCGGTGGACGTGGGAGAGCTCAGCTTCAGGCAGCTGAGGCCTATGATCATGGAGCTCTGGGAGTAGATGGACAGGAGAGGGACTAGATTTAGACCTGGATACTTTTGTTCATGTTGCATCTAGCTCTGTTGATGTCTGTTTATAGATTCTTTGTGTCTTTGTACTTTGAGATGTAGTAATAAAAGACACCGTTCATGTGGCGTTTACCTTCCTGTCCCCTCTTTATGTTGTTACTAAGAGGTTCCGGTTTAAAAACCATTGACTTGCCCTTCACTTTGAGATACCTACTGGAGGAGACCCAGTCCCACAGACTGATGCCGACAGTGTGACTCAACCCTTGGAGGCAAGAGTAATGGTTGGATCTCTTGGTAGTAGCAGAGAGGCCTTACGACGTCATCTTTGGTATGTAAGAGTATCATCCATGTCGAGATTGACAGTATTAGGTGAATAACGTGGTTCATCCAGGGGATGAGACCGGATTTCTTTTATCGACAAAGAGGAAATATCAGCAACTCTTGTAGGAAAAGAAAGGTCCAAGTCATCCAAGAGCGGATGAGGACAGGCCAGATCCGGCAAAAGTATTGTGTTGACAGGGGGAGGAGAGCACTAGAGTTTGAGGTTGGCGACCACGTTTCCCTACGTATCTCACCTCGATGTGAGTTACGAAGATGTGGCCGAGGTGAAAAGTTATCTTCGAGGTTCAACCGACCTTTCTAGGTCCTCAGCAGGGTAGGCGATGTGGTTTACCACTTCACCCACCCACCTCAGTTGCACCAGGTGCACGACGACTTCCATGTATCTCAATTGAGGAGATACGTTCTTGTCCCGACGCATTTCATCGACCATGAGGAAAGGGGCCTTGGCGATGGGGTGACATTCACGGAGGTTCCAGTGGGGATCGAGGAACGGCAGGAGCAGATCCTACGAGAACGGGTCGATTCCTTGGTTGTGCTTTAATTGGCAGTACGAGAACCTCCAGGTGAGCACATGGGAGTGGAAGGGGGCCGGACCGCACAGACACGACCAACCCTCCTCCCCTTTTTCTCTTGTCTACATTGTGGTGGAATGGAACGAGGATGGTGTGGTGCCGTCGCACCACGTGGGGTCATGCGGAAAGGAATGAGCGGCGTCGTCGAGCCGCGCCATGAAATCAAACATAATCGTGGCGCCGACGCGCCGCACCGAAGAATCCCAAAGACACCATGCCCGGATCGGGGTCGTGGCGGAGGGTCGCGGCGCCGTCGCGCTGCACTGGACGGTCCAAGGTCGCAGCTGAGGCCGTGGTGTAGTAGGGGAACCAGGGGCCGGTTCCGGGCCACCGGCGTCGGAGCAGGGGGGACCGGCCCTCGCCGGTCCCGTGCTGCAACAGTCGGTCGGCCAGAGCGGTCCACCCAGACAGAGGAAGAGATGGGGTTTCATAACCCCCGGCTGGCCTGACATGAGCATCCCCCCACATGGGGGCCGCAGTTTGAAAATGGGCGGGGGAAGCCCCCCCCCCCCCCCCCCCACACACACACACACACACCTGTCTGCTCGGCCGAAACGGCCGAGCCACCTAGCTGGCGCTAGCGCACCGGGCCGGCTGCCCAGGCCGGGCCGTGCCCTGGCGGGCCGGACCCAGACCCGGGATGGGTCGAACCGGTTCGGTCTGACACAGGGGTACCGGGCCGGGTCGGACCGGGCTCGAACCCCCTAATACTGGACCTCTCACGGTCTTTTGCCCATAACATGGGCTGAGGACCTACGATCAATGCAATGTCAGCTGCGATGAGATCCTTGGATTGATACAGTAGTTTCGGTATATTACACTCAAGGTTTCAGAGAACTTTGAGGACAGCTGGGTTGGTTCGGATATGAAACCAACCGAGCCCTCAAAGCTGAAACGCATATATCTCGAGCTACGGATGTCCGCATGACGTACTGTTGACATTGATGGATTCCTCTTGATGAGGCGTAACTTTTGGCATGCTTCTCCTGAGTTTTGGATGCGGGTGGAAGATGGCTAGGTTGGATTGTACCCGAAACCAATCGAGATCGTGGAAAAGAAAGGCTAATAACATTCAGACCGGATGTCCGTTTGACGAACTGTCAGCAGTGTTGGTGATCACGTTGAGAAATAGTCCCTATGAGCATACCCTATGAGTGTTCTGGGTATAGTCAAGATACATCCGGGTTGGTTCTCACACAAAACCAACCGGGAACCTAGGATGAAAAAGATAGTAATTCACAGACCGGGCGTCCGACTGATGCATCGTTTGTTGCGTTGAGACCCCTATGATGTGGTGGTACTTTGAGATACTTCATCATGTAACTTTGTGATACATGGAGTATCGACCAGTAGCTCGTGGATTGGACCCTCTCGGTGACGAGCTATCAGAGTGCAGAGACCCAGTAGCTAACTAAGACTTGACGACTACTGAACTATCGACTCGGTGTGTTTAGGATAGCCCAGTGGGGAGTGCTTGGTTGTAGCAGCATACCCATGGGGGAGGACCGCTTCGTAGTGGAGGCAGACCCACGGTACTCAATAGAAGGAGTACCTATGAAGGCTTTGAGGGGGAGCGCTTGGTTGTAGCAGCAGACCCACAGCGGAGGAGCGCTTGGTTGTAGCGGCAGACCCGTTGTACTCAACAGAAGGATTACATCTGGAACTCATGAGGGGGAGCGCTTGGTTGTAGTGGAAGACCCATGGTGGGAGGTTCTTGGTTGTAGGAGCAATCCCATAGTACTCAACAGGTGGAGTACTACAACATTCCAAGGAGTCTGGCGTGCTTGGATGTAGTGACAGGCCCTCTGAGCTCGACAGAGGAGGAGTCTGGCGCGCTTGGTTGAAACGGTATGCCCTCTGAACTCGATAGACGAGGAGTTCAGTGCACTTGGTTATAGTAGAAGGCCCTCTGAACTCGACAGAGGAGGAGTTCAGCATGCTTTATTATAGCGGAAGGCCCTCTAAACTCGACCAAGGAGGAGTACGACGCGCTTGGTTGTAGCGGCAGGCCCACTGTACTCGATGGAGGAGGATTCTCCAGCAGTCGTGGTTTCGACGTCCTGAATAAAATCCTAGTTGATATGAGTCTGTAATCCTTGTGTTTCCTCATGATTGATATGGGTTACTTGATAACTTAGGTATATATATGGGCATATACCTGGGTAGAGGTTATCCGTTGATTTCATAATCCTTGTGTTTCTTCATGATTGAGATGAGTTACTTGATAACTTGGGTATATGTATGGTCATGTACATAAGTAGAGGTTATCTGTTGAGATATTATTTGTGGTTACCCTTGTTGGTTTTAGTGAAACCTTGAGGGTCACAGGGTCCCTTAAGAGTATCGTTATACTCTCCCCTGTACAGGCTATTCCCGCACCTTGTTGTGTTGGTTGCAGACGAAGGGAAGCGCAGACAGAGGCTGAGTGTTCGAGGACTGGATGGTATGTGGAGGTGGACCTCACGACGAGATGGTATCCGGTGGTGGAATTCATGACAATGCGACACATGGAGGTGGTTGATGGGTGAGAGCGTTGTGGAGGCTATCTGTACCTACCCTTCCGGTAAGATCCGTGGTGGACTATTCAGGAGCTGCGCTATCTGTACCTACCTTTCATGTAGGATCCGAGGAGGACGACCCAGGAGCTACTTCTATCTTCTTTCTGCTGCTTGTCCTTGTTGATCTTTCTTTCAGTTGTAGTTGTACTTTCGATTGGGTTTGTATTCTAGCCCATTTACTTTTCAGCGCTTCATTTTGTACATAGTGTTTTACTTCTTCTTGTACATTGTTGTGTTTTGTTACTTTTAAACGCAATTCCTTCCCAGCTATTGGGATTTACGCCTTTGGTGCTAGTCGCCAGCCCCTAGCCTATGGAAGGCGGGCTTGGGGTAGTCACAGCATGGGCCCCGAGGAGGGTTCGTGACAATACTAATGGATAATGATCAATAAAAAATGTCCTAATGGAATCCTCCTAAAATAAAATTCCATATTAGAAAATGCCACAAACAACCTGGAAAAATGCCTATAGACTATGGGATGATCTAACTACTAAACCCACTCACCATATACACGAATTTTGAGAAATGATTACATACTTAACAAAAAGTAATGGTGCCTCTCTTGGACCCCTCAATATTTGAATCCGATAGAAAACTAGCATGTGATATCCAGAACCCACCAATGGGATAAAAACATCAAGATGCCACAAACCCCACAATAATTTCATAATGAGAAGTTCAATTAGGGACTCCAATACTACACCCATACACTCTGGAAACTCCCAAAAAAATAACCCAAATTGAATAAAGACCAAAACAAGAGTATTACACCCTATAATGGGTTCATATAACTTTTCCAAAGCTCAAGACAGACAGAGTGTCGAAATTTCATAAATGGACCTTAGTGGCCTCTAATTGATACTCGATCAACAACACAACAAAAGGTAATAGAAAGAATTACATTCCAAAAAGGGTGTCTCAATAGTCATCTTGTCAACCTTAAAAGAACTATACCCTAATAAATGGATCCTTAACACAACAAAACCCTAGGGAATGTCCCATACAGAATACTGTATCCCTAATTCATAGAAAAGAAACCATACAAAGGTATTAACACAACTACAGGTCCATCCTCAAGTACCCATCAGACTCATCACACCAAATCAACATAACCTGAACATAAATTTTATTCCCTGACATCAACCCATCTAAAAAATTCAATAAATTTGTTTATAAACCCCTAAGATAATCCTCAACTGCTCTAACATTTATTAACCACTCCCAAAACATAGGGACAATCCGTTATCTACTCATAGATACTACTTGATCCATTCGTGTGGGATTCATATAAAATATAATAAAACAAAATAAGACTAGAATTTATATTCACATGTCAGTTAATTATCTCATATCCCAACCATTAATCGGATTCTAAATGAAAACCTCGATGAAATCATCCTTTGAATAATTTACGATCCAAAACACAATCAAGATGGCCTCTAAATTCCAAAAGGATATGACCAATTAAATATATGTTAAAAAATACATATAATATACTTATCTGAAGTCCAATTATCACTGCAACGAGATAAATAAAAAAATTAACCAAGGGAGAAAATTAACATGGCATGTACATTGGTTTGAAGACATGAATCTCCAAAGGTCATACATGGTCATGTTCCCAAAGAATCCTAGAGTTTATATTCCTAGTGTACATTGTTTCAACCCCTCAGTACATAAAGTATCCCCTAATTAGGGTAAATTAATATTTACATCATCCCACTCAACATGTACAATTCCCGAGTACACAGTGTGCACCTCTCTGTACACAGTGTGTACCCCACATGAGGTATCCATTCATGTACCGCACAAGGGGTCTACCACCATGTCATTGTCTAAGTACCCCAATGATGGGTATAACCAATCATAGTACACAACCAATACTATCTTTCCTTATAGGGAATCTCACCATGTACCATACATGGACATGTTCCCTTGACACACCTTTGGTCAACACTAAATATAGGTTATCAATGGTATATGGTGTTTTATCACAAAAAACCATCTTACACAAAAATGAATAACAGAAGATGTGTGTTCCTTGAAGCAAACAATATGTATGTGTGTACAATCAAATGATAGACCACCAAAATAGTTGGAAACCCCAATTTCCATCTGGTTAAGCATAGATAAACTTCTACAGGGTCACAAACCACCAATATAAGGCCTTAAAATCAGAAAAATACTAAGATATTGTGATTTATAGGTAAAAACATAAAATGTAAATAAATATGGGAGAAAGCCACTAATTCATTGCACTAGATCTGTGCCACACACCTATCGTGTAATAATCTACCTCTAATGGAGCCCCCTGGGTGGAACCTCTCCTTACATATCCCACTATTCAACCTAAAACCCTTTTAGAAGTTTTATTAAAAATGGAAAGTGGGAATACCAATGAATCCAAATGTAAAAGTGATATAATTAAAAAAATAGAATGAATATAAATAAAAAATAAGAGGGGACCTGGATAGGACTTGGGGTATAAGATGGGTTTATGTTCCTCTTATGAAAACCCCCTTCCATAATCTATAATGAATATATAATCTCAATATGATTCTCTGTTTAAATGATCTCACTGAATAGACACACAAGAATAAATTAATATTTCAGTAAATAAATATTAAATATTCCTAAAAAACAAGAAAAACAAGAATTTACCAAAAATTCCCATCCTAGGGTAGATACACTATTTTGATACCAATGAAGATGTAGAAAAATTAACCCCACATAACTTATAAAACATTTTACCATAACCCTTGAAACACTTATAAATAAAAAAATAACATAATATTCACAATGTCTTATTGATTCGATCATCATAGACGGCAATCCCCTAAAGAATTATCATCTATAATATGGATGAGTTGTCAACCAGAAGCCATGATCCCACTCTATCTTCGGTGAATCCATCATTATCTCAACCATACAGCAACTGGACTTATTGTAGCTAACTCAATCTACCTAAGAGATATTCAATAATGACGGATTTTATTCTTCCCATAATAGTATCCTTCTTGTTACCCTACTTTCCAACAACCAACCACTTGGTTTTGATATGACCATCACTAAATGTAATATAGAAATGTGGGAAAACATATCACACCTGAATGTATGTATGAATATCTATAAAATCAATGATCATTCCTCATCCACCCAGGAAAACATTATCTGCACTCAGCATATCACTTAAAACAAAGCTCTTGACCTCCATCAGCCTATGGGGAACATGACACCATAAGAAATTTTTCACCCTGTTATTTATGTGAGAACTAGGACACATTATTACGTGATTCAATCCCAAATGAAGGAAACATAATGTAGAAAGAACCACCAACCATACTAATCATTTATGATAGCTCTAAAAAACAAGATCACCCTCAATAATCATCTTCCAAGTGAGGCATCTACCTCATTCTATGATCAAACACACAACAACCATCTACATAATAATTGACCCAATGAAGCATGAATCTTTCCACCCACCTGATGTGCTACCTAATGAACTACCTAAAAATGATGGGTTGGGAAATAAAAAAATTGCCTCTTAATGCAGCCATAAGAGATGAAACAATCCCAAAAATTCACTTTTCAAACACTAGGTATACCCATGCCTAACCACATGAATGGGAAAATAGAACTCGATAGCCCCACCATGAAAAAAACAAAACCAAATCAGCTATCAGTGACAACAAGAACATTTATATAACCACATGAACTAACATACAAAATGTGTCAGATAGAACTCCATCCCAAGAAACATTAGCTTGAAAATTTTGTGAGAAAACAACCTCAGACTAACTTTTTCCAAATATAAGGATATCCTAGGAATACATTCCCTTATCATGCCACCATTTGAAATCTACGATCTAGTTATCAACCCATAAGTGTCCCCATTTATTCCTTTATTATGGGATTGCAAATATGTCATCAAAAAACATCTCACCACAAGATTCACATGACCATTAAAAAGAATAAAATACATGCACTTCTTTTAGTACTGTATAATTCTAACAATGATCTGAATGTGATACACCATATAGTCCATTGGAGACACATTAAATAGTTGAACCTCCATTTTAAATTAATATACTATAGACATGCATTTTTCATGTGGGTTCTATGTGCCTAAAATGATAAATTAAATTTTTAGTACTTCCCATATTATAGAATTGAATACTGGAATAAACCATAAATACAAAGGAAAAAGTGTATCATACTTGTTCAAATCACGGAATTGTAAAAATGAAATCCATGGAATGAAATTCTATCCCTACCAAAATTGGATTTTCTATTATAAAAAGTGTTATTGACACATTAGTTAGATATATACCTCATCTTCTAATATATTTGTATACCACCTATCTACCAACTCCAAAAATAATAACAACAGGAATCCTGGGTTCAATTTTATTTCAAAATAGTTTGAATTGACCTAAAACACCACCAAATATGGCTATAAACAATGCCTTGTGTGTACCTCACCAATCAAAAATGGAATCCAACATACATCAAGGTTCTAAAACAGACCATGTGGAACGTATACCCACTTGTCATAGAATAATAATAGCTAAAAATTACTAAACTCATTAATTGTGATAAACATCAGATAATGCATAAAAATAAAATTGGTAATAAAATGATATTGAATTCCGCATCAAAATAATCCGTCATCTGTCACCCAATGGGCAAAACACATGTTAAAAATATAAAAATTGAAAATTCATATATCAGGTAACATTGAAAACATAGAGGTAACTGCTTACCTGATATCCATGTTTCTAGAGTAAGAACTAGTTCAGACCAAAGACTCTAAAAATACAGATCATTTGATCAAGAACCACTGGGCCTCAGATCCATCCACTATGTTACCAACAATCTAACATAAAAATATATATTATTTCTATAAGCACATAGTGGTTCACATATAGGTTGCATTAAATAAATCCTAATACACCACCCCCAATGGTAAAGCTATAATTGGTTATCATATTAGGTAAATTCCCTTGTAGTATACCCATAAAATATGAAAACTAAAAGGAGATGGTATTAAGAAAAAACTACATAAAATGGGTTAAAAAAAGGAAATAAGACAAAAATGTGTTCTAGTATGATACTATGGGAAATCCTACCCCACTCTATCCCCTAAAAGAGGATTTAAAGCACATGGACCACCCATCCACACAAAAATAGGTGGATCTTCGTGATATAAAAATAATATCTAATATTTTTAAATGAAACATATACATATGTTGGATCCTAGGGAGTCAATATATTTTTTCACATTACAATGTTCATCTACCTAGCTTATCGTGTATAATAACATGATCTAAATGGGAAAATATAACATAAATTTTGACACAAAGAGAGAAGTTCTTATTCAATGATGTATTATAGAATGAATCAGAAAAAAGCTATAGACAAAATAAAATATAGGATCTATATGTATACACAAAACCACACAACATCCATGGGGATAAAAGACCCATAAAAACTATAGTGGAAACCAACCACATGGTGAGCGACTTGTCACATGTTGAGAAAGAGGCCACTCTATCCTGGGTGAAAACGCAACTAGAAGTTGAATTGAGTAATACATTTCACCCATTATTTACCTTATCTTGTCTAACCACAATAATAGTTTATAGGAGATATGTAGATTAACACTCAGGTGTAAAACCTTGTCTAATATATCTAATGGTTGACCACATCTAACTAAAGGCCTGAGGAAAAAATAACTAAAACATCACGGTCAAAGGCTAACAAAACATGGGCTAATATAAAAAAGGAAACCACTATCCACATAGTTGAAATAGAATCACAACATATATATCATGTAACAATGATCTAGGACACTCTCTATACCTTGGATCTCAACATATAATAAGAAAAGTCTATGGACATTACAAGATCCACCGTAGGGACAAAAAACTCAAGGACCCTATGACAAAAGTATAAGGTGTATTATAACTAGGGACTCCACTATTATACCCAATAACATAAGATGAATACAAAAAAAGACATTGAAACTTCCCAAAAACAATATTAAGATAAAGACAACATATAAGGGGTTCCTCTAGATCATCTGAATCGGAATTTAATTCTAGTACAGAAACATCCCAAATAGCCCACAATTCTCACTAATTGAACCTTGATCAACAATAAGCCCCAAGGGAATCCAATGAAAAAAACCTAACCATGTATTTATACAGACATTCTATCCAAATCAAAAGTAGGAGACTCTCTACAAGGGCTACTCTACACAAATAATCTTTAGGGAAAATTTCACACATAAAAACTGAACCAGGCCTACTCTGTAAACAACTCATCCATGGGTACTAACCCTCCCAAAACAAAATACTATAGATTCACTCAGACTCATCTCAATAGATTAAGGGAAGATAGTCATAAGAAAAATTCCATATTGTTAACAAAGAATTATGTCTCAAATAACTTTGGTCCTGAACCCAGGTGAAAACCTCAACTACTCAAAACCCAAAAAACAAATTCCAACATGTTGGAAATACTTAGATCACAATTGAGATCATCATATATACCACCTTTTAGAATCAGTATGAAATGACATTGAACAAAACCGACATGGTACCCCTGAGACCAAGAAGACTAACAATCTCTCAAACTAACCCCCAAAAGGATTCTAAAACCAAAACTCCATGAAATCCTCTTGAAAATTTTCACCCATCCTAAAAACTATCCAAATAGCCTTTGAATAATAAAATTAGTCGACGATCATTATTTATATGAAATAAAATTAATAATAGACTAATAACAGGTTCAATTATGAATCTCATGTGATGAACTAGAAAAACACAACATGGGGGGAAAATTATACAACATTTATATCTATTACAGAATGTGTACCATCAAAGGACCTGAATGTTTAGGAGGCCCAAGACACACAATGTGTATTTTCTCGAGGTACATGGAGTTTCCCCAATATACAACACATGTACCCTAAATGGTATACATTCCCCTGAACCTCAGTATGAATAGTGCATGTTAAACCCGACTACAAATAGATACCACCATGTAAACGGTGTGTATCCCACACAGGGTCTCTAGGCATGTAGCCCATATTTTTTATAGAAAAATATAATACCTGGACACTTGTTATATATCACACATGGGATCTATTTATGTACCATACATGACCATGTGCTACTGATAATCCCCAAGTCTCCACTACATGGTGTACTCTATTATTACATGTTTTGTAATCCAAACAACCTAATTTATCTATATAGTATGAATACATGACATGTGTTCCCTAAGAAACACACAATGATCATGGGTATTTTGAATATCAAAAATCAATAAATGGTTGGAAACCCACTTTTTTCAATGATTAATCCTAAATCAAACCACTCAAGGTCCCTCAAAAACTCATATAATGATTGAAAAAAATTTGAAATATATTCTCCATGGATTTTTTGAGAGAACATAAAACCTGAATACCTATGGGGAGAAACTGCCAATGCATCACAATGGATCTACACTACTCACCTTCCAATACTTTATATATATTTGAATGAGATCCTTGGGAAGTTACACCTCCTCCACCTTAATATTCTCTATACCTCCCTCTCTCATCCCTGAGATTAGACATCCTAAAAGTGAGTACATTGTCAGGAAAAGGGAAATGAGACAAATGAAAAAAATAAGAATGAAAAAGGGGCTCGAGACCGGCTCCTATCCTCTTTATGGGGTTATGCCTCGCTTAGGGAAACCCAATATTTTGGAATAAGTAATAGAGATGGAATATCAATATAATTATTTATTTAAAAGATATAATTAAACAAACATAAATAACACAATATCTATGTAACTAATTATTAAATTTTCTGAAAATATTTTAATGTTCTAGATTTCAACCATAAAATTTTCCTAGGGTAAAAAAACTATCCATGGACCAATGAAGTGTTTATAAAAATTATATGAGATCATATTGTTGGATAAATTACCAATTATACATATATAATTTCATGGATGAATTTTCCCTAATGTTTTACAACTATTGATGGATCTGATCATTAATGGTTACAACTTCAATTTTTATAACAGTTCCAATAATTTTTTTGTAGCATCTATATGGATATATTTTGGATAAATATTTAAAGAGAATAAACTTCCCCCATGAGGAGAGATCTTACGGTTTTTCTCTTTTACGAGAGTAAAACACTATTATATAAAAAAAGGAATCATCACATGTGTAGGATTCTTTTTATACCACATCTCACTGGGGAAATTTTTTTTGATTGTGCATAGAATTTATCTCTTGAATATATATAATAATGTAGATTTATATTCCATCTAATAACTAATTGAGATGCTATTTTTGGTAATAATTTTCCAAGATATGTGTTTAAAAAATGATTTATCCTCTTTGTGACCTAGTTTTATTGAGGAGTACACAACACTAAAACATGATTCATATCCCATGTTTTGTGAGATATTCATACAAATTATAATTATTGAATTTGATGAAAATATCATTCTAGAACTTCTAAAACTTCATCTATATCATATTTTCTGCTGATTATTGATTACAAGTAAATCATTTTAATAAATTTGATATTTTATAATGAAAATAATCTATTCTATCATTCTATATTATACATTAAAAATGATGCAATACATCTTCTATCCAAAAAATTATTTTTCATTGACTGAAAACATTGATATACAAAACATCAAGATACCTTATTGATTTTTTATATAGAATATGCACATACTAAATAATCTTCTCATTTTTTACATGTATCTCATATATAAGTGAAATTATGTGATATTTTTTGTATATCTTCTGTTTCATATTTTTTACAAAACCTCCTAATAAATTTTTGTTCAAATGACCATGCTATATGTGCCATAACTAATTGGCATCTTCATTGGATAGAAAATAGTTAGCATATTATTTAAAATTGATTTATAGGTTACAATTCATGTGATTTTTTATCATTACAGTTTTCCATGTATTTATTTAATTATTAATGTCATTTTGTTGAAATTTAATTCATGATCTATGTCACCCAATTAACATTAAAAAAATAATTTTTCCAAAAAAACATCAAATAAAAATACATATATATGACAGAAATATATTTAATAATCTTTTGATATCCTATAAAAAATTATTTTAGATCCTTCATAATTTATAATCAAAACAAAACCATAATATTGATATCATATTCTTCTAACTAGGTGATTATTTTTGTTCATGTAGTAAGTACACCATTGTATAGCAGAAATACTGCATATCAATTTTCCTATTTCCCATCTATTTTTATGATGATTTAAATTTACAATTTTCCATTATTGTTCCACATTAACCATTATACTTCCTTATATATTGGATTTGATTATTCAACTAATGAGATCATTAAATTATTTGTTTTCTATAGTGATGAGAAATTTTTATGTTTTTTTTTCTTGCATGATGATTATTCTAGCTCTTTATATTCCTATTTCAGAGTCCCCATTTATACATCCATATATACACTAGATATGAATTTTAAAATTTATATTTGAAAAATTAGAAAAATATTAATAGTAATTAAAAGAAAATATTGATTGTAAAAATTTCTTATCATATTTTTTTCTCTTCAGATATACAATTCAATTTTTTCTATAAAGAAATATTTTGTGTATTCTCCATCTACCAAAAAATTACACCAGATACATGGTGAATTATTTTAAATCTTAATTACATAAAATTTATTTTTTGATGATTCTATGTATTACTCGAAAAATCTATTCTTATCGAGAGTTTATTATTGTGGTTAATAATAAATTTATGTTGAAATTGTATCATAATCATTTCCTGAAATTGTTTTTCCTTTTTTTATAAACCATTATACTTATGGTAAAGAGAAAAATATTTCCATTTCCTATTCATATACTACAATATATTTAATATTATTTAATGTACTTGAAATTAGTTAATTAATACAAGGGTTTAAGAGTCTCTCTTAATCACCAATCATCCATTACATCATCCTGACTTAACCTTTATGTTTTCTAATTCTGTTAACATAATCATTCACTACAATAATCATTCCCTCTATAATCCAGTCATGTTTATCATTCTTGTGTGTTATAAACTACCTTCTCTTCGTTTTCTATTATAAAAAACTCAATCCATTAAATATTAGTTCATAAATCTTCATTACATTGTTCTTACTACTACATATGAATCATATATTGATAATGTATTCAATATTACTTCTTTTTCTTCACTCTCCAACTAGAATTTATTTAAAGGATTCATTATGTTTATACATCAGGTTGAATCTTCTCTTAATATCTATAATTTATCATCATTTTATTCAATATGTCTTTTTTATGAAATCAAAAAGTACATTATCAACAAATTATTCATAGTCCTAAACTTCTTCAATAATAATTTCTCCCAAGCTGCATCTCAATGGGAGGTCATGTTATTCCATTATATAATCTCAATTTTGTTTATACACATATATTGTCACTCTTACATAGATTGTTTACTATCCCATACTCATCATAATTTCCAAGAAATTTTTTTCTGTATCTTTCAATATGATTTACCACATTTCCCCATTGAATTTTTTCATGTAGAAGCATGAAAATGAATTTTCTATTGCCACATTTATTATTTTAGTTGAAGAAATACATCACTTTGTTGATATTTATATCATTAGGATCATCATCCACAATAGTCATATTTATTTCCTTGAATGAATCTTCTAGAGAGTTCTCCTTTTTGGTTTATTTTTTTTTTCTATTTCTCATTTTATATACAATTATAGTGGTACAATGACTATCAAGTGTTTCCTGAATTGGAAAAGTGTATTTTAGCACTAAATGCATAATATTAAAACCAGTATTTAAAATTATTAGGACTGTATTCATGATTTGTATATCATCATTATTTTATAAATTCCTTCATAAGGCCTCAACAATGATATTTACTCGATCAAACCATGCACAAATGTTATCTTTCATGTTCATTATTAAATCCTTCTATACAATCTATAGAAAATGTATCATAGCTTCTCACACATTACAGTCACCGTCAAAAATATTAATGAGTTCCTCCCACATGGATTGTTATGATTCAAATGACATTAACACCATATGAATAACATTGCATAATGATCGTATTAATGTATTAAATCGTCATTAATTGAAATCAAGATCCCTATTATATTCTTTTTAAAAGAGATCCATATTTCTTGACGACTCCAAACCCATGGATAAAATCTACATAGATGTCCATTAACATCAATAAAAAGTTGTGTTCCATCTTGTATTTTCATAATAAGATATTATTTATTTTGAAAAACATAATTCACGTGTAATTTCAATGTATTTATATATCTCTTCGTAGATTATAATAATTAACCAGTATAATTACCACCAAATACTACTTTTTGGACCCAAAAAATTTACAAATTTGACTGTGGTTGGGGATAAAAATGGTATTAAAAATCTATTTAATCGAACATTCTAATAATGATGTCCCATTTTTAATTGGAACACCTCTCTATATCACTCTGTGATGAAATTATGTAATAAAATAGTTAATGTGGGAAACATAGTATTTTTTACAAGGATCATCCAAACTTGGATAGTTTAAGTAGAATGAAATGGAATTATTATAAAAAACCTGAAGCACAAATCTCACTGATGTTTTATTTTATAATAAAAAGAAGTTTTGTTGATGCAATTTGTTAATAAAATTCATCAAAAACAAGAAAAAAAAATATGTCAATATAGTGGAATACACTAATCCTCCTAATGGAACTTTTTAAGAATAGGTCAAAGTTACAACAAATTTTGTGTTGGAATCATCACATAAACCATAATAATCTAATTAAATACCTCCTATAATTTATTTATTTTTCTTCTTTAACATTCAATTTTTTATTAGATTACTTATCTTTTAATTTTATAATACTATATATGTAATCAACCATTATCATGTATGTTTTATTGAATATAAAATGTATCTCTATCCTCTACCAGTTTCTAAAGTGCCTTTATGGTCTCATCAATTTATTTCATTTTCTCTTTATAACATTTCATTCATTAAGTTTCCATATATGATATATTTCAATATTTGAATATTAAAACTTCCCATGTCACCAGAATTATTTCCTCCTATATTAAATTCCATTCATGTTTCATATTCTTTTGGAATTAATTTCCTAAAAACCATTGATTAAATTAAATACTTTAAATTTAACTAAGTTTTTTAACTGAATTATGAATATTAATCTTTTTAACGTTTATATTACTAGGGAAGGACTAATATATTGCGTTAAGAATACTCCTATAATGTTACAAATAACTCTTTAAAACATTGACTATTCTATTTAGTGTCTATTTAAATATTATTAATGAAAATTATACACTCAATAGACACTCATTAAAAAACAAACATACTCTTACAAAGTCCTATAATTATTCATAAAATGTTCACGTTGACTCTTCTAAACATGCCCATTTTCTTAAAAAATTACTAGTTATCATCATGAAGTTAGAAATGAATTTATATAGTTCCACTATAATACATCAACTACTCCATCGTCATTATTTCATTATTCTCTTAATAACTTCATGAGATATTTTGGATGTTTCTTCAACAACTCTTCTAAAAAATACAGGCCAAAAAGATTTCCAATGGGATTTCTTAACCAATTGTCCTATCGTCAAAACATGAGCATGGGTTATACTCTTAATCGAGAATATATCCTTTTGAGTATTTAATTTATTTCATTCATAATGTTTTCTCAAAACTAGTTAAATATTAAATCAACATGTTACTATAATATATGTCCTTTGATTTTGAAATTATATCTCCATAAGTTAGTGAACTTTTCTTTTCACTTTTTAAACTTTCATTATTCATAAAATAAATTTTATAAGAGATGGATGATTGAAATATAGAATATATGATTTTTTTATTTTTTTTAAAATTTTACTGAATATTCATACCGACATAGATTATTATTCTTTATTTAATGATTTTGAGTATATTAATTCATTTTCATCTAATTAAAAATCCTATTAATTAATATCATTGCATTAGTGGATCGGTCGGGAAAACCTTACAAAAATTTATTTTAAAATCTAAAATTGTATATTCCATATAACTTTAGAAATTTGTAATTTATTCTAAATATTCTAACTATAATGATTCATCTCATAACACTTTGAATAACCCATTGTGACACATAGTCTTACATACAGTCACACATATTAAAGAAGAGATAAAATATTAGAAATGACCAAATCAATATAGTGGGGAGGGGGTTTCCATATATTTAATGTAATTTTAAATAACAAACATAGAAGAACTAGAAATAAACCAATAAATAGATAAATAGAAATTAAATAGAAGAATAAATACTTCAATGTCACATTCAATAAAAAAATTGTATACAATCCTTAGTACAAAGATAAAATTTTATTTTTGTACATTATTATTTAGTTCACAATAATAAATAACAAAAGAATAACATATTAAAAATAAAAAATTAGCTCATTGTCAACCGATTAATATTCTGAAATCTTGAACAACTCAAGATGCTTAAAAACATGTCATTGCTACCACTACCTTGGTTATAACATTGATAAAATATATGCATTAACATGGTGATGCACATGTAGGGTGTGAGTAATAATACAAAAAGGTCACCACCAACACATCATTAGAATAAGTGATATAGGTACATAATTATTTATTAAATGAAAAAAATATACATAAAAACAGAAAACTCTAGTCGGACATCATGTCTTAACTAGGCTGCTATGAGTCGTGAATAAAAAAAGTTTCAAACCATGTATGAATAAGGAGTCTCTGATAACCACATATACACTCTAGAAAATGACCAACACCTAATTTCTAAAGGTTCAATACCACATCAAGAATCTAGATATATCCTATATGAGGTACCTAACCACAACATTCTCACTCATATTATTACACATTCCAAAACATAAAGAATCACAGAACCCAAATTATCACTCGGATATGGATTCTCATTATCACCATTGATCCAAATATTTCACTGATGGATTCTCACACATCATCATCACGAGTCTAACATTCTCACTCATGGATAACCCACATAAACATCATAGTGCTCAGCCTTCTCACACAAAGAGTTCTACAATATATACAATCAAAACTGATCGCCTAAGAACAGATTAAGTTCATGATATAGTTTAGGTCACAACCATCAGTCTCAAAATGTTAAGTATCAAACAACATGAACAATAAATAACCATAGTAAACAATCCAATTCTTGGATATTCCAATGTAATATCCATTAAGATCAAATATTATTACTCATAAAAACATGATTCTACCCCTGACACTTTTAAAATTCATGGGACTCATGACATGTAATAGAATACCACCATTCTAGGTCACATTGGTCTAACTGAGTCTAAGCATACCATTATTTCAAAAATTTAACAAGGAATACTACGTTACCTATTACCATAGAAAATGTTTTAATTCCACAATTTCTAAACAATTGACTTACAAATATACATATATGGAGTCAAATTTATCCACAGAGTCCAAAATAATCACTTTGATCCCAAATGTGGAAAATCCTATGGTCAAATCATAAAATCTCTTGCATGTAAGACCAGGTTACTTCAAAAAAATTACATCAAATTGTAATGATATATTTTATCAGTTTTAATGTATCATGCTCACAAAATCACACTCCTCAATTAATTAATTATTAAATGAAATCCTAAAATAAATCTACAATCCTAAAAATATTTGTTTTTCTATTAAAAATTAGGAAGTTGTTAAATAATAGGGTATATAGAGAATAAATAACATTATATGTACCAAGAGGAGATCTCTATTATTAATTGATCATCAACATGGTAGAATTAATGTATAATGAAATCTACGAATACATGATGGCACAATAATTTCATCCAAAATTGAGTGGATATTGAGGGAAAAATAGTTTTATAATGTCCTAGTATTAATATACATAGACATTAAATCACTATTATGAAAAACATACAACATTTCACAAATAAACACCCTTATAACATATTATTTTAGTGCCATTAGAAATATAGAAACATGAACAATGATACCTAAGTTAACTACATTACCACCCACTAGGTTCTTCAAGATGAGGACCCCTCTTAGATACACCATACTTAGTACATATATTGATATCATATGGAATGAAACTTAATAATGGTCAAGATCAGATGATCAGTATGGGGAAAAAAAGATATATAAGAATAAAAATAACCATAGGGGTTTGATAACATGATTAAAACATTTAAAGATCATACCATTCATATCAAATACCATAAAAATGAATCATAGCATAAAGCATGATATTTCATAAGACACGAATCATAAATAAATAAAAAACATAATCCATGAAAGAATAACATTTGAATTACGGAAAACACATAATCATATAATATGATTTCTATAGTATTCATGGAATCGTTGAGAAGTAAATATTAATGGATAAACTTCTTTACTAATCTAGGTTCACTCCATATTCCAGCCTTATATTACTAAACTAAGTTCACTCTTCCTTCCATCCCTTTAATACCAAATTGAGTAAACTCATCATTACAACCATGTTTACCACATGAGATATAAATATCTACGAAAATGCATTGGATGGAGATATAGGTCCCACCCATCCAATAATAAAACCCTACATATTTGTTCAATGAGATCCCAAAAAATCACATCAAAAACCATCAAATTAAATGGGTTTCATAAACATGTAATTATATATTAACCAATGGAAATAGACATGTTTTATATCCATTTCATCAAATCATAACCCATAAAAAGAATAAGACTTAATAATCATATATCACATGAAAATAGAAATAGATTTTAGGACAATCATCAAATAGAACATAAACCGTTCAGATAAATAATATGAATGGAATCGTTGAATAATTTCCCTATAAAGGAATGAGTAAAAACAAAAGATGTTATCTCAGATGGTTAATACTTTTTAAATTTTTTAAAAAAACACTTCCTAAAGAAATTATCCATTATCCTTTGAAAAAATATCCATAAAATGAATAGTGTTTTAAAATACTTTTACATGAAAGTAATCTTTTTATTTTTAAAGAAATCAATGAATAATTATTGAAATCATTTTCCCATTGAAAACATATAGTGGGGCTTGAAAACATATTAAAAATATTTCTTCCTTCTGAAATTATAAATGAATCTTGAAAAAATTCTTAAAAACCATTACACTGAATACTAATTATAGAAAAAGTTATATAAAATTAATTATTTTAATCATAAAAAAAGAATCATCACATGAATGATGAATATTAAATCCATAAATGCCATATGATTTAAAGAGAACATAATTTTTATTGGTAAAAATTTTACTAAAATTTCATTTTTGGAATGATAAAAGATTATTCCTTTGAAAATATATGTAAAAGACAAAATTGTAAAAATTAATTGGAGTAGAATATTCATGGAATCCCATTTGAAAAACATGGTTTTCAAGGAAGATAGTCTTTGAACCGAAGATAGTGGAATGGTCATATTTTATTAAAAACATGTTCATAATTATCTTACGTATCAAAGTGTTGAAAAAATGGTACTAATACATAAATGCATCAACACAAAACATTGGAAAAGAAAATTAGTGAGTGTTATTCAAATATATATCATATAATTTCTTAAATGAAAACATTATCATAAATAATCTCGATAAACAGTGATATTGTTTAAATAAACTCATACCACATGGTAACTTTGGTTCAATCTATCCATGAAGAAAAATTATATTTCATGGAGGTTAAAAACCCATGAAAAAAATATTAGATGATATAATATTTCAAAGACATTTTATACTCCTCATATAAAAATATAGGTTTATAATATGGAATGTTTCTCAAAGAATGAAAATTGAGACAAAATATATTTACCGATTTGGTATGTTTTAAAACATAAACCCCGTGATATAAAGATCATAAAATGGTCATGTAAATATAAATAGATTTATGTATAATAGGACTATAACACATTAATTTGTATTATATATACCACATAAAAGAAGTGACCTTGGAATAAGGTATGTATCTCATAGTAATAAAGAGTGAGAATAAATTACCGAACGTTGGGTATTGACTATCATCATTACCATTCAAAACTCATGTATAATAAATATAAATATATTAAAAATATTTCCAAAAACCATATTCTTTATTATAAAACCATATATGGGTTTATTTTGGATTTATATTACCCACTTTTTAACAATTATATGTTATGGTTTCTTTTCGGGTAATATCCACTTTGTTTTTCTCATGTCTATTAATTTTTTATATATTAGGTTCTTATACATATTTAATTATATACAAAATGTTAACCATGATTTAAATATTATTTATTTTCAGTATATTTTTATTATAATAATCTATAAAATATAGATGTATGAAATGATATACAGTATTCATTGAGACAATAAGTCATATGTATGCATGAATGTTATTTCCATTTAATTGTCATCTTGAATGAATGAATGTAAAAGACATATATGTATATATAATAATATATATAATTATTAATGTATCTTAATATCATCATATTTATCATATTTATTCTCTAAACCCATCCTTAATACATTCCATGTAGTGTAAGGATTTATCATAATGCTTTGAGGGGGAGGCATTCCACATTTCATCAAACAAAATCATCGTATTAAAGCAAAATGGAAATTATAAAGATATTTGATATTAATTATTTACATAAAATTAATGTACTGATAAATATAATATATAAAATATATACATTAAGTATCTATTATAATGTCCTCCATGAGTGGTGGCGATGAAAAAATGATCAATCATTGTTTAGTGATGTGGTAGTTCGTAGTACACATAAACAATATGTTCATTAACCATTAGTTAGAAGTTTTTATAAGTGTAGGTAGAAACCTTATACCATAATAATAACAGTATATTAAGGATATGGTTTTTATATAATCATGTAATAATAATATTTCTATGATTTTATACAGGAAATAAAGGAAAGGAGTTTGAGGGAGGGGCTTACCTCATAATTGGGTAAGTCCTTTTAGTTTTCACTAAAGGAATTCCATAAAGGATTTATACCCAATGGAAGATTTGAGGAGGAATAGAGGGATACTTGGGAGATTTTTTGGTAGATTATTTTTCACTGAATGTGCATTGATATGTGTGGTGATGTGGGAGGAGGGGAGGCCTTCTATAATAGAGGAGGTGTGACACTCTTGTAATATTCTACTAAAAGAAAACCCCACCCACGATGTTTTATTTAAAGTGGGTCCAATAATTAAAAAAATTATAAAAAATGGAGGATAAGTTATAAATAAGGAAATATAATGTCTTTCCAATAAGTCTATATGTCATTTTTTTCCTTAAGTTCATTATTTAGTCCATTGTTAATTTTAATTTAACCATAATCATTGTAATTAATTTTAGTTACATTCACTAATAATTTTGGTCAAAAACAATGTTTCCATTACTATAAATTATATATTTTTATGATAAAAAATAAGTAATACCCTTTTCCGAATTCCAAACACATGGGAGGAGTAAATTAAATTAAATATATTCCAACAACAAGGATGAAAATATATGTTTTTAAAGTAAAAATGATAAAATTAATCTATGTTTGTACAGTCAAGTTCAAAATAAAATTTATTAGAATGACCAAAATTGAATTCACTAATAAAAATTATATTTAATTTATCTTTAAAACAAACATAAAATATAATTTTACAATATAATTAAAATATATGAAAATCATTTTGAGTTAAATTTTAGTGTTTTCACTATTCATTTGAAAATGAATCTACACAGAAATATATTAAAAATTTTAATGTAACCTGATTTTTTGGATTATTTTTAAAAAATGTTTATTTCGACATATAATATTAATAAAGGATCCAAAATTTATATTTAAAATGTTTTCATCATCAAAATGTTGTTAATGTATATGATTAAAAAAATTGGTTTATATATGTTAAATTGGGTTTCTTCTTATCTAATGCCTATTGAATATATTGTATGAATATAGAAAATATAATATTGAATATATAATTTATATATTATATTAATAAACTCACTAAATTTAATTAATTTAATTTATAAAGATAAAGGATCTTTAGAAGCATAAGAATATCTTTCTATAAAAATATTCACTTTACAGTCAATTGTCTCATTGTAACTAATAATTTCATTTTATATTTGTCTAAATCGTAGTATTTTATATGTTAGTTAATAAATTTGACAACTTATATCCTAATTTCTATGTTATGTTATAATATTTCAAATAATATAAACTTATATATATATATATATATTTGGTTAAACTCAGTCTTGAATGTTACACAAGCCATCAAGGAAAGTAAGTTTTGCATGTAAAATAAGTTAACCACATTATTCTAGATATATAAAGTTATCCTTTATATTTCATGTAGTGCATTATTATCTTTGAATTATGCATAATTATATCTAAACATGTGGCTTTAATATATATAATATAACTATTTTTAGTGATGCGTGAAATGAAAAATATCAAAAAACAATAAATTAATCCAAAAAAACAATTCACAAAATAATGGGGTGTAATATTATACCCCCATTAAAATGAATATATCCCTTGAAATTCATCTAGGTTATTAATGTGTCAACACTTGACTGTTTCTTTCTTATAATCCCATATAATAAAAATGAATACTAAAACATCTTGTAAAAAAGTATTGCTAGAAAAATAATGGTTACCCAAGGTGACATATAACTCAGTTTCCACATTGGAGAAAATATTTGGAATGTGAAAACATGGACATGGAAGAGAAATATAACAATCATGTTCTAATGAAGAGTGTTAGAGAACAATGTCACATGATAGTAAATAATTACGAAACATAAATATATAATGAACTAAGGGACCATAAGATTCATTTGAAATGAAGGTATTAGGATATATTTTTTGCTTTTAGGATCCTTTTTACTAATGTCAATGAATTTTCATGAGAATATATACATTGATTATTCTTGGAAAACCCCAAAATTTGTTTCTCATAAATCCACTTCACCTATTTCTCCAAAACTAGAGGTGAATGTTTTATTCTAGAAGCACTAACAGATCAAGAGATCAATGATATTCCATTCCATATATCATCTGTTATCATTAACTCTACATTTTTATAATACGTTATAATATATACATTAATCCTCATATTGTAAGATAGTATTTTATTCTTAAAATGTTCATCCAAATTCTATCTTAATATTTCCATATATAGTTAACCATATATATGTTATAAAAGATAAAAATTCAAAAATTTATGAAGGAAGTCACAAAATAATATTAACATTGATATTCTATATATCACAAAGTATATCATAGTTTTTGTATTTTAAAAAATTAAATAAATTCTTTATATATTGTCTTGAAACATGCTAATAAACTAAATTATTGTAAATACATATTATAAACATTCATTTATCCTTATTTAAATGTTTATTGGATATATTACATAAATCAAAAAAAAGTTGTCAACTTGATATCATATGCCACTTATTAACAAGTCCTTAATTAGTTATACGGTCATTAGTATAGTCAAATTTACATATTCCTATCCAATATATCAGTATCGAATAAAAATTATCTTAAAATAAATAATGTATTAAGGGTTATCTTTCCTTTTTAAAAATATCACCTTTTTATTAAATCACTTTTCTAGTCCATAAAAAACATTCAAAATAATCTTTTTAATCATTAGTGAAAAACATATATAGAACAATCCTTGTATATTTCACCATTCATGCTATATAATTATAAAATCAAAATACATAGAAAATATTTTATTCTAGTCCATCCAAAATCCATAGGAAAGCTACACCATCCATTTAATTAATACCTCTTTCCTTTCACATTTCATCTGTAGTCTCATCATCATCAGCCATATAACTATTACTCACATCACCTTTTAGATTCTCATCCTAATATTTCAACATTGTACATTGATTTTGATAAATATAATTCATTATAGTGATAAATAATTTAATAATTTATGATGATTTAAGATGGCCAAAATTCCTATCTATTAATGTTAGTCTTACCATTGAATTTTCTTACGTAGTTACTTTCTTTGTGTCCATCTTTTATACAGTCAAGAAAACTTGTTGTTCATATTATAAATTCACATATGTGATTATTTCTATAGTCTTGACACAATAGAAACTAAATCTACTTTACTCTATGGTTTCCATTTAATAAACACTTGGAGAACTCCTTTGTCTTCTTCTTTGGTGAGTTCGATAGTTGTTTATGGTACACAGTTTTGATCATTTTTTTTGAAAACTAATTTGGAATGATTAAAAAATACATCACTCTAGTGTTCAGACAATTTTAATTATCATAATCATATTTTCCTTAATATATAATGATAATCATGTTCCCTCTGATTTCCTCCACTGGATAAACCCATAATGCATTGAATAAGAAACGATTATAACACTACAAAATCACATAATCAAAAAAAGTAACTTGTAAGATACCTATGTTATGAAACCATCAATAATCAATGACACATAATTTGTATCATTATATATTCATTGATAACTTACATTTAATTCATTCATGATGGATCGTGAAATGTTTGTGCATTCCCAATTCCTAACCCTCAAGACTATAAATAAATGTGTGTGGAAAAGATTATTTCTCTCTACCAGATTACCCTGATTCTGGATCACCACATCCTATTAGATATGTTACATATAGGTATATAGGCTCTAAAACCACATCCACTTGTATTATTGAGAAAATGATTTATTAATAGTAAACCACTTAATCTATCCTTTAACGAAATATGAAGACTTGTTCCTATACATTTTATTATTTTTAGATATATCTTTAGACATGACTTTCTAGTTATTACTAAGGTTTTCTCATCCCATCATCTTATGTTTAAATAATTTTTAAAATGATACCAACTATGACAACATAGTATTTATATACCTATACATTTGATATAATTTTCATAATATATAAAACATTACACAAAAGGACACCCAAAGACCATATAACTTTAGTACTTTTGAAAATATAAAAACATGAGAACCATTACATAATTAAGCTACATTATCTCCCAGTTGTTTCTTCATGGCTGTAACCCTTGTTCGAGTCACCATAAATAATACATATCTTTATTTCATGTGGAATAAAACAAAAAAATGGGAGATCCAGATGATTTATAGGGGTAAAAAAGATAGATATGTAGGCATAAACATGAGTATATGGGAATGAGAGCATGAGAAAAAAATTTTGTGATAATAACCCATATATCAATGATCATGATCATGAATCATGGTATAAATCTGGAATGTTAATAATATATGAATCATAAGGAAATAATGAATATAAGACATGAAGGAATCACATTGTAATAAAACATGTAATTGTGGTAAACCCACAGTAATATTATTTGATTTACATTGTAGTTATGGAACATCTGCCAATTCCATTTTAGTGGAAAAGTATTTTAGTCAACCGGGATCACTACCTCATCCATCCCTATATTTCTGAAACGAGTTCAATCATCATTCCTGCTCTATAATACTGAACTGAGTTCACTCTTTATTACATACATATATAACTTATGAGATATAAATCATTACCTAATTCATTGGAGAGAGATATAGGTCTCACACATCCCATAAAAAAATCAAACATACATGTTCCAAAAAATTATTAACAAGCATATCATAACCTATGAACTGAAATTGTATTCATTAAAATGTAATCATATCTTATCATTTGGACAAGTGATTGGTTTTATAATCATTTAATTAGAGCATAACTTATAAAAGAAGTGTTATTTATAAGAATATAACTAGTATAAGAGAAAAAATTTCATAAATGTTATGACATAAAAAATATACAATTATAATAATGAATATGAATGGAAAAATTGAATTATTTACCTAGAAAGGCATGAGTTACACAAATCTATGTTATCTTAGATGGGAAATACTTTGGAAATATCTTTAAAAACAATTCATTATGAAATTATCAGTTCACCATTGAAAAGTAATTCTTAAAAGGTAAACCCTTGTGAAAACCATTTTCATGAAAATAAACATGAAAATTTATAATGGAAGCATTGAAATGATTTTTAATACATTTTTCCATTTGAAAACATTTATAGTGGGTTGATATTCTTTTAAATTATTGTTCCTTAATATAATATAAAATAATACGGAAAAAATTTTCAAAACAAATCAGTAAAAATATCTTTTAGAAATATTTTAAAAAAACAAATAACCCTTTATACATGCAAAGGAAACATCATTGAAATAACAATAGGTAAATTTGTACATGTCATTCTAGGTAAAAGTGAACATTGTTTTTAATGGTAAAATGGATAAGAAAATGAGTTGTTTATAATGTTACAAGAAGATACCATTGAAATAATTTTTAATAGAATAAAAATGTAGATATTCATTTTTTTATTATATTATTATAATCCCATTCTAGAAAACATTATTTTAAAGGAAATTAGATTTCAGACTGAAGAGATAGGTAAGGTCATAATTAATTAAAAACACTTCAACAATTATCATTAGTATAAAATAGGGAAAAAATGGCATTAATACATGAATACATCAACAAAAAATGATGAGAATAAAATTCAGGAGTGTTTTTTGTAACACCCCAACCCCAGTTACACAGATTCGATGCATTATTACATAACATTGGCATGATCATAAATGATAAAGTCTCGAATGACCGATTAGTTTAGTATCCTTGTAATAACTAGATACATTCATAAAGTTTACATTTCATCATAAACTAAAAACTACTAAAACAACATCTTGTCTTCATATCCCCTCATACTATCATTGCTGGTCATTCATAAATTACTTCTTCACATCCTGGGAAAAATAAAACATTGAAAGGGGTGATCTCAGATTCTCAGTAAGGATAACAATATAGCAGAAACTTTCATAAATAAGCATAAACATTTAAGGCAATGTATAACTAAAACAGAATCCTTTTAAACATGAACTTCATCAAAATATGGAAAATATAAAATGAAATAATTCCATTTACATATTCACATGGATATTATACTAGTGGAATAATCACATATAATATCAACAACCACTTTCATAATGATGGAATGCATAATGCCAGACTATCATAACCACATAGCCAAGGCCTCATGCCAAGACTACAAATAAGATTTTATCAAGGCCTTGTTCCAAGACACTAGATTGTCTCAAGGGACCTACTGATGCATCGAGGAGTTATAGCGGACCCCACCCATCACTTATTAAGTCCAATGCATTCCTTATTTTAACAGTTTTAAACATAACATAAACATTCGTATTAAAACTAGCATACGGAATGTCAATACATTCACCGTAAACCAGGAATGGTATAAAAATAACACATCTATAGTCAAACATATCAGAAATCCTTCAATATAATAAGGAAGTTTTGTATCACAATAAATAAACTTCAAATAAGATTAAAATCCATCAAAGGATGTTGACATAGATTAAATCAAAACTATTTGAGAGAAATATCTCTTTTTTTGAAATAATTTTGAAGTCACATAATTATAAAAGAAAAAAATTACTATGAAAATATTCTTATAATCTTTTAAGGGAGGCTTTGAAAATTTTATAATCGTGGAAAATAGACACACCCTACGTATAAGTTAAAAAAAGACATTCTAACCTTAATTTTTTCAAAAAGGATAAACATACCTTGTTTGGAAAATGACAAAAATATTCCTTTATAAACTACTTATAAAAAATCAACAAAGGTATATATTAATTTAAACCATAGTCTATAAAATAGTAAGAATGATTTGAAATACATTTTTAAGGATCTTGGATGTGGATGATAAAGAGGTCCCAGTATATAACTACGTATAAACAACCTTGGATAATGAAGAGATTGTGAAATAAACCCTTACCTTGTACTGTTCATTGGTTGAGGGTAGGTTAACCTACTTTATAATGTTAAAATAATTGTTATTAAATTATACAATAATCATATACATTAATATGATATCATATATGATCTTCTATCTTTAATTTGTTAACAATATCTTAGTATTATCATCGTTTCGGGTGTTAACTTACTCATTTTCATTTATATGTTTTGTTAAGTAAGCCATTTTTTAATGGATAGTTTTTATCATATTCATATACAGAATGATATCAAGTCCTTAAACATTATTTTTAATCATCAAATGACAATTTGACTGGAATGGATATGATGGGGAATGAATCTCATCGCATTCGTGGAGATAGTAGTCCGTACGTATGCACGAGCGACAATATCATTATTTTGATATTAAAATACTATATAATTGAATGGTATATCATATATAAAAAATAATTATCATGTTATTTTTATTATTTAAATGAATTACACATCATTATTATACCCATCGAAATAATAATATATTTAATAACAATTACACCACGACGTGGAGACGGTAAGCCGTACATGCGCACGTATGGTCACATGTAATTCAAAGGATGGATAGAATACTGAATATGGTTGTACCATATTTTTAATAACATAAAAGTATATAGAAGCTACTGGATTTATTATTTTAGAATCAAAATATCAAATAAAGAAAAGTTGAAGAAGAAAGAAACCTAAAAGAGGGTGGTGAAAACATTACCTCTTCTTCGGGTTCCTCCTTTTGATTTGGTCAAATGGGATCCTTAAGTTGGATTTCTGGTCAAACTAAGGACTCTAGGTTGAATTGAGGGATTTTGAGAGAGTATTTGGTCAGGGGATGGCAGAACTGAAAGGCTTTGAATGTGTGAATTAGTGAGAAGGGGGAGTGCCCTTTTATAAGAGGGGTGAGGGGCACCTTTGGTAAATCTAGAATTATTATTTTATAATAAATTCATATTAGGTTTATAATGGCTCTAAAGTTGGATATTTAAAGTTTAAGGTGGGTATGGGTCTAAATCATTTCAACCAATATATTTTAGATAGGTTTGGGTCACTATATTAACCTTATCATTTATATTTAACTCTTAGTTAAATAGTTTGACATTTACCATGTCTCTTTGTATTTTTATATTTTATAGTTAATAAACATACTATATACTTTCAAGAGACACCCAAGTGTTCCATTAATGATACACCTATCATTATATAAGTATTTTGGCCGAACCTTAGATTTTTTTGAATTGAATATCAATTAATAATATAATATTTGTTTTAAAAACTCTTTTATGTCAACTTTGACACTATTGGGTATTTTATTTTTTGTGAAAATCATAATAGCATGATTACTTCAAAAAAAACCTATATAAATAAATAATAACATGTCATAGTAACTTATAAAATTAGTTTAATTCATAAAAAGTCTCAAATTACATTTATTTGGATATTTATAATATCAATTATTTTAATATTTCATTAATTAGGAAATTATTGCATCACTATTGTGTCATAATCAAATTAAATTATTTAGTGTATAAATATTATAAATAAAATACCATTATGTAGGAAATATTTTTATCTTTATAATGAGTATTTATAATCTAATTTATCTTATGTATATCCCTATATTAAAAATGTTTTAGTTATTAAACTTTGATTATAACTATTTTAACTCTTCTTTGAATTAAATAATAACAAATGTCCTACTCTATTCCAAGTGGAACTAAATGATAATATTTTATTCCTAAGGTTTTTTTAGTCAGGATAAACTTGTCAAATAGAATTAGTACATTTTTAGGGTAATATTATTATCATTTTTACCCTTAATTACACTATTTACTTTTAAGCGTGGTAAATAAAAGTAAAAAGTTACTATTCACCAAAAAATATTTTAATATTATTGAACCAAATTTTACTACTTGATATTAACTGTGTCCCTAGGATTTTTTAAATTCCACTCACAGAAGTGGTAAAATTGAGTTTTATATGAGTTTCCAAATTCTCCTAGGAGGTTGGTAAAAGACGGTGAAAAGGTCTATAAAATTTTTATATATCTAAAATTATTCTAAACTAAATCCAGTGAATTAGATTGAACTTATATAGGTACTATGTATCCATTTTGACCTTAATTAAATTTAAATAAAATAAATAATTATTTAAATAAAAATTCGGTTTTAAGCCTTGACTCAGTGTTTTTTACTATTTATCAAAAATTTAATGTTTTCGAAAAAATACTAAAATTTTACTTTAGGCTAATTTTGATATTCCAAATCCAAAAATGAATTCCATTTTGAAAGATAAAATTTTATAATGTACGTTTACTATTCATAATGGCTAGTTTTATTGGTTGGGTGTGTGTTAGAACTCGAAGTTGCATACAACACATGCTACTGTATCATTCAAAGAGAAGCGCACCGTGGAAGTTTAGGGTGTTACATTCTCACTTCCTTCATATAATTTTGTCCTCGAAATTTCTAGAATACTACCGCATGAAAAGACCTGGGTGATTCTTCATCATAAGTTCCTTGGGTTCCCACGTTGCCTCTTCCATCTTATGGTTTCTCCATATAACTTTTACCAGGCGAGTCTTTCGGTTTCTCAACACTTGTTCTCTCGTATCAAGAATTATGACGGGCTCCTCGCAATAAGACATATTGGGTTCTAGTTCTAATTCCTCACAAGTAAGTACTTGTCTTGGTTCAGGCATGTATTTTCTCAATAGTGATACGTGGAACACATCGTGAACTTTGGAAAGATTTGGTGGCATTGCCAAATGGTATGGTACAACCCCAATTTGTTCTTGAATTTCGAATTGTCAGATGTACATGGGACACAATTTACCCTTCTTACCGAAATGTATAAATCCCTTCCATGGATATACCTTCACGAAAACATGATCTCATACCTGAAATTCCAAATCCTTCCTTCGGTTATTAGCATATCTCTTCTACCTACTTTGAGCTACTTTGATGTGGTTTTGGATTACCTTTACCTTTTCCATTGTTTCCTCCACCAGTTCTAGGCCTACAAGTTTTGTTTCACCAACTTCATCACAATAGGTTGGTGTGAAACATCTTTTTCCTTATAACGCTTCACATGGTGCCATCTGAATACTCAAATGGAAGCTATTGTTATATAAAAATTCTAGCAGAGTTAAATATTGATCCCACATACCATGATAGTCAAGTGATCATGATCTCAACAGGTCTTCTAAGGTTTGAATAGTCTGTTCTAGTTGTCCATTTTTTTGAGGGTGGTAGACAGTGCTCAAATGAAATTTGGTATCCAGGGCATTCTGAATACTTTTCCAGAATCATGATGTGAAACATGGATCATGGACAGAAACAATCGATATGGGTACTCCATAAAGTCTCACAACTTCCTTAATATATATTCTTGCTAGACGTTCAAGTGGTAAATCTTCTCTTATAGTAACAAAATTTGTTGACTTGGTAAGACGATCAACAATAACCCATATTGCATTGTTCCCTCTAGGAGTATTTGGTAGCCCCATGACAATGTCTATTGTAATATTGTCCCATTTACACTCTGGTATGGGAAGAGGTTGCATGACTCCTCCAGGCTGTTGCCTTCCAACTTTCACTTGTTGACAGACCATACATATTGACACAAAATCAGAAATCTCTTTCTTCATATTTCCCCACCAAAATTGTTCCATGAAATCTCTATACATTTTGGTGCTCCCAGGGTGTATAGAGAAATTGGAGCTATGAGCATCATCTAACAATTCCTTTTTCATATTAGGTATATCTGGAACACAATGTCTCTTCCCAAATTTTAAAATTCCTTCTTCATAGACAATTTCTCTCAATCTCCCATCATTCAAAGCTTTAATATTCTTTTGAAATTATTCATCATCGGTAAGATAAATCTTAATCCTTTCTAATAAATATGGTTTGGAAAACATTTGAAAAATCATTTATGTTTCACCTTCTATAGTTATTCCCATGTCCATCATCACTAGATCCATGAAAATTGGATCCATTTCAATTCTCATATTGTTCAAAACTCCAGGATGATTTCTGATCAAATCATATGCCACCTTGTTTGCCTTCCCTGGGTGGTAGTGTATCATGAAATCATAATCCATGAGTAGTTCAAGACATCTTCATTGCCTCATGTTGAGTTCATTCTCTGCGAAAATGTACATCAAACTCTTGTGATTAGTATATATCTCACAATTTTCACCATAGAAACGATGTCTCCATATCATCAAAAAAACATTATAGAAGCTAACTCAAGATCATGATTAGGGGATTTTTTTCTCATGAATATTTAGCTATAGTGATGCATAGGCAATAACCCTATCATTCTACATAATGACCCAACCATGTCCTTTCATTGATGCATCACTATAAATAACAAACCCATCATTCACCGATGGTAGAGTTAATATAGGATCATTGAATAATATTCTCTTCAGTTATTCAAAACATTCTTCACACTCTTTCTTCCAGAAAAATTTAACCCCTTTACGTCTGAGCTTTGTTAATGGGTTAGCCAACCGGGCAAAATTCTCGACGAAATGTTGATAATAACTTTCTAAACCAATAATACTACATACCGTAGTTATACTCGTCAGTGTAGGTCATTCATGGATTGAATTTTTATTATAAGGATCAATAGATATTCTATCTTTAGAGACAATCTGGCCATGAAAAGAAATCTCTTGAAGCCATAATTCACACTTTCTAAACATCCCATATAATTCCTGTCTTCTGAGAGTCTATGGGATAATTCGCACGTGATTTTCATGATCTTTGTAGCTTTTGAAGTATACCAAGATATCATCAATAAATACCACTAAAAAGTCACCAAGATATTCCTTGAAAACTCTATTCATTGATTCCATTAATACAGAGGGTGAAATAGTCAATCCCAAAAGCATTAATGTAAACACGTAATGCTCGTACCTGGTTCGAAATGCCGTCTTCGGAATGTATTCCTTATTCACACACAACTGATGATATCCATATCGAAGGTCAATGTTTTAAAAGTATTGAGCTCCATGTAGTTGGTCAAATAAATCATCAATGTGAGGTAGGGTATACTTGTTCTTTATTTTTATAGCATTGATCTCCATGTACTCGATACATATCATCATAGATCCATCTTTCTTTTTAACAAAAAGAACATGGGCTCCCCATGGAGAAACCCTAGGGCGAATAAATCCCTTATTACTCAATTCCTCTTGTTGTTTCTTTAGTTCAACTAATTCCACAATGGCCATTCAATAAGGGGTCTTCAATATAGGCTATCATCCATGAATTAAACCAATAGAAAAAAAACTTCTCATTCTAGAGGATGTCCAGGTAAATCTTATGAAAACACATCTACATATTCTTTTAGAATAAGTACATCCTCTATAATAATATTCCTTTCCTCCCCCACAATCATTTCATTTTATTCATCCCCAATAATTTAATTTAGTTGAGCAACTGGGGGTGGATCTAGGTACGAATTAGTTGGTGGGGATTTCTCTCAAAAGATAAGGTGTTCCTTGTCATCATCATAAAAAATAGTAACCTCCTTCCTCTTATAATAAATTTTTGCATCATGATCCAAACCCAATCCATACCCAGGATTATATCAAATTAAATCATAGGTATGACGATGCGATCAGCGGATAAAGAACATTTATGTGCTCTAATGGGGACTGATTCATAAAAAATTGTTGCAATGATACTTCCCTTTGGAGTTTTAACTGACAATTCCCTTGTTAAATCAAATTGGAAATATCTAATTTTCTTAGGAAAATGGGAAGATGAGAAATAATGCGATGATCCAGAATCAAATAATGAATTTTCTAAACTTGAGGAAACCATTAAATTACCTGCCACCACGTCTTCTAAACCTTCTACCTCAGCAGTATTGATAGCATAAGCTTGGCTTTGATCACTAGGAATTTTCTGAGGTATGTTCCCCTGACACTTAGGACATTCATTTGCATAATTTCCCATCTCCCTGCAAATGTAGCATTGGACATCAGTAGCTTCCTTCATCCCATTAAAATCACGAGCTTGGTGGCCTTTTTCACCACTCTTATAACAAACTCCCATTCATTTTAAGCAATTACCGAGGTGTTTCTTCCCACATCTACTACAGGATGGATAATCAAATTTTCCCTTATTCGCCTTACTTCCATTCCCAAAGTGATCAACAGATCTCTTCTTCTCTTTCTTTCCTTTAAAGTCATAAGACTTAGAGAATTATTTTTCTATCTTGATATCACATGAGATAATATCTTCACATGATGAGAAAGATTGTGACACTAATCCTCGACGAAGAAATGGTTTTAACCCATCAATGAAACGATAAATCTTACTTCTTGGGTTACATATATAATATATAGCATACCTTTCTAACCTTGTAACGTTAGCCTCAAACTTTGTGACACTCTCATCATCCTTTTGTCTCAGACTTAAGAATTTCCATTCCATATCTTCTCGATGGTCATGAGGAATGTATTTTTCTATGAAATGTTCTTTGAACTACCTCCATTCCATATTTTATAATTCATCTTCATCCTTTATGTTTTTAATCAAGGACCACCATTGATCAGCATCTCCAGTGCGGTGGTAAACTGCCATGATAACTTTTTCCCTTTACTACACCCCAAAACCTGAAATATTTTCTCTATGGAACCTATCCATTTATCAGCTACCAATGGATTTGTACTCCCATTGAATGTTGGTGGTTGTTTCCCCATGAAGCGATCTAACATTGATCCTCCATGCTATAGATCAGTGTGCTTCATACGGGTAAGGTTATTATTCATAACAAGAGTTAGTTGTCCCAGTACAGTGATTAGCTGATCAGCACCAGTTGCATCACCAGCTCCACTATAATTATCTTGAGAAAAAGGTCAATCCCTACATTGAGTGCATGCATTGATACGGTATCCATTTCCTTTATTAGGCCCCATTTCCAAACAATAGAATAAACTAGATTATTTTATGAATCAAAATACATAATTCTATACTTGTAAAACAGTTAACATATTTTAAACTATTTATGAATATAATTCATAATCATTAAAATGTTTTCATTAAAGAAGTATCTACTCATAAAACCGTTATAATGGTTTGTAAATAAAATGAGAATTACCCTAATAATAACCCCTAAGAGTGTCGTAACCAAGAGTGCAGTAAGGCCCATTGTCCTGCACCAGTTCCCATTCGAGTCTAGCTCAAATCAGTGTTTTTGGGTTTTACCCCTAGGTACATCTGTGCCAGAGCGGCATCTACCTGGTCGTGTCCAGACAGGGATGTATTGCTCGAAAAACTCACAAAATCTCTACAATACCAAAATTCTAGGAATTTCTTCTATACTAATCCTCAAAGTATATCTTAGGGTTAAGTGCTCTAATCAGAGTTTATCTAATTCTAGCTTCCATGGTTTGTACTAAACTTACTCTGATACCAACTATAATGCCCCGATTCCATTTACCCAGAGTCGGTGCATTATTACATAACATTGGCATGATCACAAAAGATTAAGTCTCGAAAAACTGATTAGTTTAATAGCCTTGGAGTAACTCGATACATTCATAAAGTTTACATTACATCATAACATGAAAACTACAACAACAACATGTTGTCTTCATATCCTCTCATACTATCCCTGAAGGTCATTCATAAATTAATTCCTCACATCCTAGAAAAAATAAAACATTGAAAGGGGTGATCTCAGATGCTCTGTAAGGATAATAATATAGCAGAAACGTTCATAAATAAGCATAAACATTTAAGGAAATGTATAACTAAAAAAAGCCTTTTAAACATAAACTTCATCATAATATGGAAAAGATAAAATGAAATAATTCCATTTACTTATTGACATGGATATTCTAGTAGTCAAATAATCATATGCAATATCAATAACCACTTTCATAATGATGGAATGCATAATTTCATAATATCATAACCACATAGCCAAGGGATCGTTCCATGACTAAAAATAAGATTTTGTCAAGGCCTTGTTCCAAGACACTAGTTTGTCTCATGAGACCTATCGATGCATTGAGGAGCTATAGCGGGCTCCACCCGTCACATATTATGTCCAATGCATTCCAGATATGAACAGGTTTAATCATAACATAAACACTCGTATTAAAACTAGGATACGAAATGTCAATACTTTCTCCAAAAACCATGAATTCAATAGAAATATCACATCAATAGTAAAACATATCAGAAAACCTTCAATAAAATAAGTAAGTTTTGTATCATAATAAATTATCTTCAAATAATCTTAAAATCCATTAAAGGATGTTGACATAGATGAAATCAAAACTATTTGGGAGAAATATATCTTTTTTGAAATCATTTAAAAGACACATAATTATAAAAGAAAACATTTACATTGAAATATTCTTATAAGCTTTTAAGGGAATCTTTGACAATTTTAAAATGGTGAAAAATAGCTTCACCCACCGTATAAGTTAAAAAAATACATTCTTACATTAATTTTGTCGAAAAGGTTAAAAGTACCCTGTTTGGAAAACGACAAAAAGATTCATTTATAAACATCTTATAAAAATTTAAAATGGGTATAAATGAATTTAACCCAGTGTCTATAAAATATTAATAATGATTTTAAATACATTTTTATGAAACATGGATGTGGTTGATAAAGAGGTCCTAGTAGATAATTACGTATAAACAACCTCAGATAATGAAGAGATTGTAAAATAAACCCTTACCTTGTACTTTTCCTTGGTTGAGGGTAGGTTAAAATCATGTATAATGGTGAAATAATTGTTACTAAATTATACAAGAATCATATACATTAATATGATATCATATATGATTTTTTAACATTGATTTGTTAATAATATCTTAGTATTATCATCGTTTCGGGTGTTAACTTACTCATTTTCTTTTATATTTTTTCCTAGGTAATCCATGTTAATTATTAATAGGTTGTATCTTATTCATATATAGAATTATATCAAGTCCTTAAACAATATTTTTAATCATCAAATGACAATTAGACATGAATGGATACGATGGGGGATGAATCTCATCGCGTTCGTGGAGATGGTAGTCCGTACGTACGGACGAGCGACAATATCATTCTTTTGATATTAAGATAATATATAATTGGATGGTATATCATATATACAGAATCATTATCGTGTTATATTTATTATTTACATGAATTACACATCATTATTATACCCATCCAAAAAATAATATATTGAATTACAATTACACCATTACATGGAGATAGTAAGTCATACGTATGCACGTATGGTGACTTGTCATTCAAAGAATGAACATTTTTGGTCGGAGTGGATACTCAAGAGGGGGTGAATTTATTTCTAATTAATTTTTTTAAACTGGTTTCTCATAAATCACCCAATTTAAAAACAAAGTTAAACTATAGTGAATTTATACAGATTGTAAATGTTTAATTGGCTTCTTAAAGATTGATAACATCTCAGTCAATTCTTTCACATGATTAAATTATTTTTTTAAGCTAACCTACTGGTTCATAACAAGTATAAACACTTTCTAATTTAACTAACAAAGTAACTTTAATATAGTTTTGTATTTCAAAGTAATAGTAGTTGAATATAAAATATATATGTAATATACTTTAGACATATATTAAAAAGCACAGCAGATATAACCAAGAGGTTCAGTCTCAAGAAGAGACTTAGACCTCTCAAAAAATTTATATAAATTTCCTCCACACCCTAGATCAGGTTTAATCAATCATACAATACGGTTTTGGTCCTAGGACCTCTACAAAAGTTCTCCTTGGGAAAACAAAGACAACAACACACAGGCTGTCCTGGGGACACTTGACCTCTACCACTATCCTTAGTGGGATACAGTATGATGTATGGATATTGGAATGAGGATTTAGTAACCTCCAGGTCAACACATGAGATAGTGTGTGTGTGTGTGTGTGTGTGTGTAAAGCTTACAGAGTACACACTAGTCAAAAATTAAATAATGAATCACTTATAGTGAGTAGGTAAGAGTTTGAAATTCCATAGTGTTTAGCAGTGCAGCTCTGGACTCGTTGGATTCAGCAGAAATTCTTCTGAGTCCTCTGGTTTTTCTATTGAAAAATAGAGTATCGTGGTTTAGCTTGGTGTCATTCACAAGTGAGTATGTTCTCTGGTTTCAAGTGTTCTTCATGTTTTCTTCAATAGTGCTAGGTTTTATGCATGAGTGTTCATTGAAGATCTTGTAAATGACTTCATTGAGTTCCTCGTGTATTATTCTTTTCATTTATGATTGTGCATGGAATAATTCTATCTATTTGCCTTTCTACATGCCCTTTTTACTGCAGATTGATCTTCATTTAATTCCACGAGAATCGGTAATAAGAATGATTACCCTTTCTATACGTACAAGGTATGGTCCCCTAACATCAAACAACAAACATTAAATATCATTAATTACATTAAAAATATCAACTATGACCGTTGGAATTAAATAAGAGTTAATAGAAATTGAAACAATTTATATGACAATCAGTGAGTCATGAGATCAGTGAGTCATTTTGAATCTGCATCGGTATCTGTAGCATCAGCATCAGTAGCTCATTGATCATCGGTATCGGTATCTCATTGATCATTGGTATCGGTAGCTCATTGATCATCGGTGTTGGTAGGTCCTTAGATCATTGGTATCAGTAGCTTATCATTTGTAGCTCATGGATTAGCATCGGTAGCTCATGGATCATCAGTATCGTTAAGAACATTGTCATTGGTGACTTGTTCTTCATCGATGAGACCATTTCCATCAGTGCGACCGTTCATATCGGTGCAACCGTTCATATCGATGCGACTGTTCATATCGGTGCGATAGTTCCTATCATCGGTGCGACCGTTCATCATCAGTGCGACATGAAACTAACTAACGGTGACTCAAGACATGGTATTCTCAAAATCTTTTTGTTCAATCCATAATACTTCAAGGTCAACCGTAAAATATAAATCAACATAGATAAACATATTTAGACATGATTTAAACATATATAAACATATTTAGAACAACTCAAACAAAATTCTAAATTGAAACAAATAAAACTAAGATTTTTGATTATTAAAATAACCATCTCATAGAGAGTTCAACAATCTCCCCATTTTTGATAATAACAAATCAATGACATAAATGAATAGAGAAGATAATATGTCATTCACTATGCTCCCCCTCTATAAAAATAATATATTCCTGAAGATAACATTGATATAATAGAAAACATAACTTATATAACTAAGTCATTCACCCAATATAATATAATTCAGATAATACAATTCATTCTCCCCTTTCATCATTGCTCCAACTAAGTTATATAGTCATCATTTCACCCCCTGTGTATATGTATTCATGTAGGAAATATCCAGCATGGGATCATATTCAAATTCATTTCACCCACTCATATGCATGATCTCCCTGATTTATCCCCCATTGGGATTATCGAAAAGAATAGAGAAGGAAGATAAGTAAGAAGATTCCACAGAAATATAAGGTTTGAAAATAAGTAAAAAATCACATACAAAAGTAAAACGTACCGGAAATAGACACCCTATCAAAAATTGACAGATACAGCTATTTATCAGGGTGCAACGGAGCTTTTCCTTTGGCAGTTGGAGGAATGGATGGTCCAGAAGGTGGCTAGGTGGAAGGTTGAACTGTCCATATGGAGAAAGGAGGCAGGATGACTCTAGATGGAGGAACTGTGGGATCTACGGTCACCTGTTGAGGAGTAGAAGATCTTTTTGAAGGAGTCTGTTGAAATACTGGCTGAATACTGGAGAGAGCTTGAGAGAAAGTCATCTAACTAGGGGCAACATCTGATGAATTAAGAGGCTCAGCAGTATGAAAAATAATGGCCTTAGCTTGAACATGAAGGTAGGGTTTGAGAAAATTGATGAATTCCTGAATTACTTCTCCACCGTACTTCATATCCATTTCAAAATCATCCTTATTCTGCATAAAACTTTCTAAAGTAGGAGTAAAATACTTCAACTGCTGAAGTTGAGCCTTAAAAGCTTGAGTAACTGGAGGAAGTTTCAAATTGTTACCCAGAACATTAAAATTATGATTCAACTCATGCTTGGTGTAAATCTTAGAGAAATAATGATCCACTTTTTCCTTAATCTCTTTTTGGGCCTTGGTAGCATCAACTAAATACAACTGCACCATTTTATGTGTATGATCACTGTGCTCTTTCATATTTTTCAGAGAATCTAAGTCCAAAATCTTTCCATGAGCTTCCAGCTATTCTTTAATAACATCCTTTAATGTATTAATCTCATGACCTGTAATCTTGGTCACCTTTGAGGAACTAGAATGAGAAACAACTTGTGTGATCTCATCTTTCAAATTCGTCAAATATACCTTCATTAGATGTTCTTTCAGATTTCATAACACTTCCATCATACTAGAGATGGTTGTTCTGAACTTTCCTGACAGATTAACCAAATTACTGCCAAAGTATGTGAGTGTTTGATTCAACGAGGTAATGTGTCTGCCAATCAACTCAGTAGAATTGACCAGGTCTGGCTTGATAAGGCTTACTACTCTTTGAGCCAAATCATCTAAAGTAGTTTCGGATAAACTCACATGTGTAGGAGAAGGAACATGAGATAACTCATCTTTCATAGTCTCTCTAACTTCTTGAATCAATTCAATCTTAAATATGTAGAAATCAGCTTGGGAAATTGCAGGACCAGATCTATCTTGAGAAACAGAAGGATCAGTGCCAGATTGAGAAATAGAAGGACCTGGTTTGTCTATAGTCACTTGCATATATTCAGTAACTAATCGAGCCTTAATTAAGTCACTTACTCCTGTAAGATTCATTCCTTCTTCTTCCTATTCCTTTGGATAGTCTAATCTCAGAACAGCAAGACTTGTATGTTCTTCCCATGCGACATTGCAAGAAGGATACATAGGTTTCACAAACCGTGTTCTTTCTAGGAATTTCATGAGGTACTTACTCATCCTCATCAATCTCCAACTATTTTGTTCTCTCAACCTTAGGGACATTTTCTTACACATTAGATTGAGGTTGAGGATCATCTTGGATCACATGCTGACCTTCTATAGGTCGAGCATTAGCATCATCCGCATCACCACTTTCACTGTCACTGCTACAACAATCACTATTACCAGCAGCATCACCATCATCACCATCATTGCCTTCATCATCATCATTATTAACTGATCTACCACTTTAACTGTCTGTACTATCAGATTCATACTCCTCATATGTTGATTTATCAGTCTCTCCTTATTCTTCATCATCTAAAAGAGGTTTTATTTTTAGTAACATGAGAGGAGGGCATGCCGAACCAAACTCCATCCTTCTTTTCATTGGGCTCACTGTATCAAGATCACTCATCTGATCAAGAGATGATTCAGCCTCCTCTTCAGCATTCAGATTATCACCAACATCTTCTTCTTCTATTCCCTTCTTACAAGATTCACCAGTTTCCTTAAGAACTACAGCTTCCTCTTCTTCATCTGAATCAACCACTTCCTCACCAGGTTTTAAAGTTGGATCTCGTATCCCCATTGGTCTCCTTATATGATCAGTAGGATTGAAGGAATCATACAACTATTCATCATCAGTAACCCAAGATTTCTTCCATGGGTTCAAACTTATTTTCATCCTCTTATAGATAACCTTGTTGAAACAGAAGCTAATTGATAAGATACAGTCATCTCTATCATCCACACAGCCAAAGAATTTCACAATGGCATAAATTTTCTTAGAATAAAACAAAGTAGTAGATTTCTTTGACAGTTTTATCATCTCAACAATATTCTCAGAAAAATATCTACATATATTGATATTTTCACTATTCAAAAAAAGGAATAACAGAAAAACATCATGATACTTTACTGAAGGAAAGTCACCTTTTCTAGGACATATTTGATGTTGAATAAAATTATATAGGATTATACTCTCACCATCCAACTCAGAAGCAGATATCTTCCTTGATTCAGACTTCCCAGTCAATAACTACAGGGCTAGCTCATAAGAAAAGTAATCAGTAGTAGGAGGTATATTAAAAACGTAATCCTCATGTCTCGCATTGTGCGGTACTCCCATGAATTCATCCCACTGTTTCGATGAAAAATTAACCTTTTTCCCTTTTACTATCGAAGACAATCTAGCATCCTTATCTCCATCCAAATCTACACTCATGTTTAAATACAAATCATGAACCAACTTCGGGTAAGAGACTTCACTATTATCACAGAACTAATTCTTCCAACCTTGCATTTCTAACACTTTTAACAGAGCAGACCTGCTCGATAAAACCCATTCTAAACATATTTCCTTTTCGGCAATAACTTCCAGTTTTTCTAGCTCCGGGTTCAAAGACCTCTGCGTCCTACTGCTCAACTCTCCTAAAGCTTTCTTGAAAGGTGAAGATCCTTCATATTCCGTGCTCTTTCTCTTGTTATTGGCCAATCTGAGGTTTGAGACAATCGATAGGATTAGAAAGATTCAAAAGGCTCGGGTTAAAAGAAAGAGAAGATGTAGTTCGGTGGGAAATGGAAGGTCAAAATTCTCTAAGAAAAAGAAATAGTCACATGTCATTATTTGTATCCTTTTGGGTTGAAAAATAATAAAATATCGATTAAATAAAACAATTTCATTTTAAAGAAACAATAATGATTTTAAAAATAGTACAACCCAATCGGTCGCACTAATTGGTTTAACAGATCGGTTTCACTGATCGGTTTGACAGATCGGTTTGACAGATCGGTTTCACTGACCGTTTTGACAGATCATTTTGACAGATTATTTTGACAGATCGGTTTGACAGATCGGTTTGACAGATCTGTTTAACTGATCAGTTTGACAGATCAGTTTGACAGATCAGTTTTACATATCTATCATAACTAACACATTTTTAAGAAAATATAACCTTTCAGAACTTAATTTCTTAGTGAAAATATCAGCTAATTGATGTTCAGTACCTATAAAATCAAGATTAATACCACATTTTTGGTAGTGATCTTTGAAAAGGTGGTTCCTTACATCAATGTGTTTGGTTTTAGAGTGAGAAATAGGGTTCATTGATATGTTAATTGCACTAGTGTTATCACAGTTGATTGAAACATACATAAAATTATATCCATAGTCCAAAAGAGAGTGTTTCATCCATCGAATTTGTTCACAACAACTTCAAGCAGCAATGTATTCTGCTTCAACAGTAGATAACACAAAAGAGTTCTGTTTTTTACTACACCAAGATACCAAGGACTTTCCCAAAAGATGACATGTTCCAGATGTGCTCTTCCATATTTAACTTGCAACCAGCAAAGTCACCATCTGAATAACTTATTAAGTCAAAACATTGACTTTTTGGATAAAACAACCCTAAATTTGCAGTATGATTAAGATATTTGAAAATTCTTCTAACAGCAAGCAAATGACATTCTATATGATTAGCTTGAAATCTTGCACACATGCACACACTAAACATAATTTCTGGTTGACTTGAAGTAAGGTAAAGTAGAATCCCAATCATACCTCTGTAATTGGTTTGATCCACTAGTTTCCCAGTTTCATCTACATTCAATTTACAAATAGTACCCATAGTTGTATCACTTTCCTTAATAATATCCAAGCCAAAACGTTTTAAAAGACCGTTTTTATATTTAAATTGATTCAAAATAATACCATTTTCATTTTGAAAAACATGAAATCCAAGAAACTATTTGATTTTTCCCATTAAACTCATTTCAAATTCATTTTTTATACATTTTTAAAAATCAGTACATAAAGCATTTTTAGAAGAACCAAAAATAATATCATCAACATAGATTTGTACTATCAAAACATATTTAGAAATTATTTTAATACAAAGAGTTGGATCATCAATTCATTTAGTAAAACTTTTTGAAATAATAAAACTACTAAGCATATCAAACCATGCTCTTGGAGTTTGTTTTAAACCATATAAATCTTTAGAAAGTTTAAAAACTCGATTTGGAAAATTAGGATTAGTAAATATAGGTGGTTATTCAACAAAAACATCTTCAAAAATAAAACCATTTAGAAAAACAACTTTTATCATCCATTTCATATAACTTGAAATTCAGATGAGCAGCATAGGCAAGTAGAATTCTAATAATTTCTAATCTAGATACAGGTGAAAAGGTTTCCTCATAGTCTATACCATCCTCTTAACTATATCCTTGTGAAACTAATCTATCTTTGTTTCTTACTATGTTTCCAGAATCATCAACTTTTTTTCTAAAAACCCATTTAGTGCCTATGGTCAAAGTCCCCTTAACTCTGTCAACTAATTCCCAGACATTGTTTATTTCAAATTGATTTAGTTCTACTTGCATATCCATTACCCAAAATTCATCATTGATAGCATCATTGATATTTCTAGGTTCTTATTTTGAATGAAAAGCTTGATGTTGAACATGGTTTCTTAGATAAGCTCTAGTCGTTTTCCTTCTATCATGTTTACCAATTGAAGAATCTAAAGGATTATTATTTAGAATCATAGTTGATCTAGTAAAGTTAGGACTAGATATTTCAGGATCTTTTCTAGGATCAAGTTCTACATAATTGGATTATGGATCATTTCCAGAACTTGTTGTCTTTACAACAGGTTTATTGATTTTATCATTAAGGTTCAGAATAGATAAATCTTCTTCAATATTCTCAAGAGATGGTTTGGGTCCATGTGGATCAGTTTCACCAAAATTGATGTGAACAGATTCTTCCACAAACATGCTTCTCTTATTAAATACTCTATAATATTTGCTGGATATTAAATATCCTATAAATATTCCCTCATCACTTTTAGAAGCAAAATTATCCAGATTATCCTTTGTATCACGAATAAAGACTTTGCAGCCAAAGAATCTGAAGTAACTAACTTTAGGCTTTCTATTATTCCATAATTCATAAGGGGTCTTCTTGAGAACTAGTCTGATCAAGACTCTGTTGATGACATAACAGGCTGTATTGACAACATTAGCCCAAAAATAAACAAGTAGGTCATATTCATTAAGCATGGTTCTTGTTATTTCTTGAAGGGCTATATTCCTTTTTTCTACTACACCATTCTGCTGAGGTGTCCTGGGAGTAGAAAAGTTGTGACTGTAGCCATTGTGTGAGAAATAAGATTGAAATTCATGATTTTTTAACTCACGGTCATGATCACTTCTCAGGGGTTTAATTTTATGTCCACTAAGGTTCTCTACAGACTTGGTGTATTTAACAAAGTAAGAACAAGATTCACTTTTGTGACCTAATAAGTATACCCAAGTATATCTAGAAAATTCATCTACTAGGATATAGATATAGTGCTTCCCATTTAAACTAGAAACTATAGGGTCCAAACAAGGCCATGTAAACCGACTCGAGGGGTTGAGAAGTTGAGACTTCTATCTTCAATTTAAAAAAACTTTTTGTTTCTTTCTCTTTTGACAGGGATTAAAAAATTTGTCATTTGGAATTCAAGATTGGGTAGGTCTCTAACCAAGTTCTTCCGTGTTAGCATTCTATGTGAATGTTTATTAAAGTGTCCTAATCTTCTGTGCCATAGCCATTATTATTTATAAAAATCATTTAGGAATGTAACATTTTGTGTGGCTAATGAATTTAAATCAATAGCATAAACATTTTCATTTCTCAAAGCAGAAAATAGTAAAACATTTTTAGAGTTAAAAACATTACATGAATCATTTTCAAATTTCACATTAAATCCATCATCAAATAATTGAGAAATACATAACAGGATATATTTATGTCCATCAAAAAATAAATCTTTAGAAATCAAAACTGAATCAATGTTGCAAATCTGGCCTAGGCCGATGATTTTTCCTGTAGAATTATCACCAAATGTGACATGGCCTCCATAAACTTTTATTACACTCGTGAAGCATGAGTAATATCCATACATATGTCTTGAACAACCACTATCCAAGTACCATATCTTCTTGTGAGAACTCGTCAAAAATGTTTCCTACAAAATAAATTTAAATGGAAAATGATTTTGGTACCCAGATCTTCTTGGGTCTAGATAGGTTAGAAATCAAATCATTAGATATCGAAATTAGTATTATTGGTCTCATAAAATTAATAGATTCAACATATTTTTAAATAAAAACTCTATTTGATCTATAACTATGTGAATAACTAGTTGAGGCATATGAATTACTAGAATGAGAATTGGCACAAATTTGTCTAGATTTAGGAATAAATCTAGTCTTAGTAAGTTTTCTTTGTCCAGGCTGATAGCCTATTCCAGTGGTATATTTTGGTGCCACTTGTTTTCCTAGAATCTATGTTATAGTATACTTTCCATTTGTAAATTTATCTAGGTCATTCCTTAATTTATCATTAGACAACTTCAGTTCAGTATTTTCCTTTAACAGCTGAGCATTTTTTCCTTTTCAATATCAAGTAAATATTTAACATTGTAGGTGAGAGAATGATGTTTCATCAAGGATTTATACCTATACTTAAGTTCATTACATGTATCTTCTATCATATTACAATATTCAAATAGTTTCCCACTAGAAATTTTTTCAAATTCAGAATCAGTTCTAGAATAATAATCATTCAGCATAGGAGAAAAAGGTACCTAAGAGGTATTGGTCATGGAGAACATGTTGACATGATTATTTTCAGAATCAGAAACTTCATATTCACTTATTTTGTCTTCTGAAACACTTCAAGTAGCATTCATATCTCTCTTATACTTATTGTCCTTGTAGTCATGTTTCTTCTTAAAAATCATCTATGGACAATCAGCTTTAATGTGACCTTTTCTTTTTTATTCATAGTAGACTACTTCATCATTCTTGTCAGGATTTTTCCAGTCCATCTTCCAATGACCTTTGTTATCATACATTCCGTTGTAATTAGATTTTCTGAAGAATTTCTTCTTCATATATAACTTCTTGAATCTCCTAGATATTGGACCCATCTCAGCATCACTGTCAGAGTCTTAATCTTCACTTGTTGAACATCTAGTTTGTATATGAACTTTGTCTTTGTCCTTGTACTTCTAAGCAGTATATTTAAAAGCTACATACTTCCTTTTTGGTTCATCATCATCCTTCTTATTCACCTTGAGTTCTTCCTCATACATCATAAGCTTACCAATGAGCTCATTGACTGGTAACGTGCTTATGTCACATGATTCTCTAATTGAAACAGAAGTGCCTCTCCATCGATTTGGTAGACATATCAATATTCTCATGATTTATTTCTTAGCAGTGACATCTTTTCCAAGAGGGATCATTATATTGACAATCTCATTGAACCTGAGATACATGTCAGAGATAGGATCATCAGTTTTAATTTTAAAATTATCATATTTAATAATATATGTATTAAATCCCATTTCTTTATCATTAGTTATTCCTTCATGAGAAACACTCAAAGTATCCCATATTTCATAGGCATTTTTAAAATCAGATATTCGATTGAACTCTTCATCTCCTATATCACAATACATGACATTCATAGATTTACAATTATTATTTTAAGTTGTCTTAGTAGCCTCATCCCAAGTAGTTATAACATTTGCTGGAATCTTATATTCAGTTTTTATAGCAGTCCAGATGTCAAATCCCATACTTTCTAAATGAATTTTCATTTTCCTTTTCCACTGGGCATAATTTGTGACAATAAAGAATGGTGGCATGTTGGTAGCATCACCTTCTAGTCTATTATCCATAACTAGGGTTTAGCCAATATCTTTAAAGAGATAAAATTTAGAACGAATAGAAATTTAAGATCTTTATAATATAACTAAAATCACAGATGCAAAACAAAGTTTTTTAAAACGTTGATAAATAAAAAAAATCTTTTGATACCAAATGTTGGTCGGACTGGATACTCAAGAGGTGGGTGAATTGAGTTCCAATTAAAATATCTGTTAAAAAGGTTTTCTCTTAAAAACCCACAATTTAAAAACAATGTTAAACTGTAGTGAATTTATATAGATTGTAAATGTTCAATTGGCTTCTTAATGATCGATTAGATCTTAGTCAATTTAATAACATGACTAAATTAGCTTTTGAAGATAACCTACTGGTTCACAATAAGTATAAACACTTGTTAATTTAACTATCAAAGTAACTTTAAAATAGTTTTTTATTTCAAAGTAATAGCAGTGGAATATAAAAGATATATTTAGTATACTTTATACTTATATTAAAAAGCAGGGAAGATATATCCAGGAGGTTCCATATCATGAAGAGACTTAGTCCACTCAAAAAATTTATATAAATTTGATCCACACCCTGGATAGTGGATAATAAACAGTACAATATTTTCCAGGTCATAAGACCTCTACCACAATTCTTCATGGGAAAAGAAAGACAACAACACACAGGCTGTCCAGGTCACACTTTACCCCTACCAATATCCATAGTGGGACACATTATGATGTATGGAGTTTGGGATGAGGATTTAGTATCCTCCAGTTTAGCACAAGAGACAGTGTGTGTAAAGTATACAGAGTACACACACTGCTCAAAAATTAAATAAGGAATCACTTAGAGAGAGTAAGTAAGAGTTTAAAATGCTATAGAGTTTAGCAGTGCAGCTCTGGACTCTTTGGATTCAGCAGAAATGCTTCTGAGTCCTTCTCTAGTTTTTCTGTTGAAAAACAGAGTATCGTGGTTCAGCTTGGTGTCCTTTACAAGTGAGTATGTTCTCTAGTTTCCAGTGTTCTTCGTGTGTTCATCAGTAGTGCTAGGTTTCATGCATCAGAGTTATTTGAAGATCGTGTAAATGTCTTCTTCTTGTTCCTAGTGTGTTCATATTTTCATGTATATATGTGCATTGAAGAATTATATCTCTATGCCTTTTTATACGCCCATTTTACTACAGCTCGATCTTCCTTTTATTCCACGAGCTTCGATAATGGGAATGATTAACTTTTTCATAGGTATGATGTACAATCCCCTGATATACAAAAACTATCATTAAATATCAATAATTTCATTAAAAACATCAAATATGACTGTTGGAATTAAAAAAGAGTTAATATAAATTCAAACAGTTTTTATGACTATCGGTGAGTCGTGAGATCAGTGAGTCATTTTGAATTTTCATCGGTATCGGTAGCATCAGCATCGATAGCTCATTGATCATCGGTATCGGTAGCTCATTGATCATCAATATCGGTAGCTCATTGATCATAGGTATCATTAGGTCCTTAGATCAGTGGTATCAGTAGCATGACATTGGAGGCTCATGGATCAGCATCGGTAGCTCATGTATCATCGATATCGGTAAGACCATTGTCATCGGTGACTTTTTCTTCATCGGTGCGGTCGTTGCCATCGGTGCGACCGTTCATATCGGTGCGACCATTAATATCGGTTCGACTGTTCATATCGGTGCGACAGTTTTTATCATCGGTGAAACCATTCAACATTGGTGCACCAGTTCCTATCTCGGTGCGATTGTTCATCATCAGTGCGACAATTCCTATCATCGGTGTGAACTTTCATCATCGGTGCGACATGAAACAATCTAACGGTGAGTCAAGACATGGAATTCTCACAATGTGTATGTTCAATCTAGAATACATCCAGGTCAACCGTAAAACATAAATTAACATAGATAAACATATATAGACATGATTTAAACATATATAAACTTATTTAGAACAACTCAAACAAAAAACTAAATTGAAATATATAAAACTAAGATTTGTGATTATTAAAATAACCATCTCACAGAGAGATCAATAGATAGAATAATGAATATGGTGGTACCATATTTATAATAACATCACATAATATTGAAGATACTGAGGTTATTATTTTAGAATGGAAATAACAATGAAATAAGAAGTTGAAGAAAAAGGAACTTGAAACAGGGTGTTGAAATCATTGCCTCTTGTTCGGGTTCTTCCTTTTGATTTGGTCAAAATGGATCCTTAAGATGGATTTATGATCAAAATAAGGCCTTTAAGTTGAAGTGAGGGAAGTTGAGAGAGTATTTGGGTAGGGGTTGGCCGATCCAAAAGTCGTTTAATGTGTGAATTAGGGAGAAGGGGGAGTTCCCTTTTATAAGAGGGGTGAGAGACACCTTTGGAAAAGATAGAAATATTATTTTATAATAAATTCATATTCAGTTTCTAATTGCTCCAAAGATGATTATTTAAAGTTTAAGGTGGGTATGGGTCTAAATCCTTTCAACCAATAGATTTTAGACAGGTTTGTTTCAATATATTAACCTTATCATTTATATTTAACTCTTAGTAAAATAGTTTGACATTTACCATGTCTCTTTGTATTTTTATATCATATAGTTAGAAAACATACTATATACTGCCAAGAGACCCCCAAGTGTACACTAATTATACACCTATCATTATATAAGTCTCTTGTAATAACCTTAGATTTTTGGTAATTGAATATCAATTAATAATATAATATTTGTTTTAAAAACTCCTTTATGTCAATTTTGACACTATTGGGTATTTGATTTTTGTGAAAATTATAACAGCATTATTACTTTATAAAAAAACGATTAAATCAATATTAACATGTCATATTAACCTATAAAATTAGTGTAATTCATAAAAATTCTCAAATTACATTTATTTGGATATTTATAATATCAATTATTTTAATATTTCATTAATTTGGTAATTACTGCATCACCATTGTGTCATAAATAAATTAAAATATTTTTTAACTAAAATTTTTAAATAAAATACCATTATGTAGGAAATCATTTTATCTTTCTAATGAATATTTATAATCTAATTTATCTTATGGATAACACTATATTGTTAATGTTTTAGTTATTAAACATTGATTTTAAGTCTTTTAACTCTTCTTTGAATTAAATAATAATAAATGTCCTAATCTAATAAAAGTGGACCTAAATGATAATATTTTATTCCTAAGGTTGTTTTTAGTCGATATACACTTGTCCAATATAATTAAGACATGTGTTAGGGTAATATTAATATTAATTTTACCCTTAATTACCCAATTTACTTTTAACTATGGTAAATAAAAGTAAAAAGATACTATTCACCAAAAATTATTTTTATCCTATTGAACCATATTTTACTCCCTGATATTAACCATGTATCTCAGATTTTTGAATTTCAACTCACAGAAGTTGTAAAATAAAGTTTTATGTGAATTTACAAATTCTCAAATGTGGTGGGTAAAAGACGGTGAAATGTTCCATAAAATATTTATATATCTAAAATTATTCTAAACAAACTCTAATGAATTACATTGAACTTATATAGGTACTATGTATCCATTTTGACCTTAATTAAATTTAAATAAAATAAAAAATTATTTAAATAAAAATTCGGTTTTAAACCATGACTCAGTGTCTTTCACTATTCATCAAAAATTGAAAGTTTTTGTAAAAATATTAAAATTTTTCCCTAAGCTAATTTCGATATTCTGAATCCAAAAATGAAGTCCTTTTTGACGATAAAATTTATAAAATTTCAAAAAGTTGGTATTACTATTCCTAACTGCTAGTTTGATTGGTTGTGGTGTGTGTTAGAACTCGAAGTTGCGTACAACACACGCTACTGTATTATTCAAAGACAAGCGTACCATGCAATCTTGGGGTGTTTCATTTTTAATGATTTATTATATGATATCATCAATTTAAATTTGATCATAAATAGTCTTTATAAGTGGTGAGATTGTTTCGATAAAATCATTCCACATGTTAACTTTGAATCATACTCCCCATGTAATAAAATGAATTTTACATAGTGATTAAAATAATATTAAAATAATGAGATTGATGATATAACATTTCAAAAATAATTTTATACACTTCATATTAAAAAATATTTGTATAAAATGACTTTTTGTCTCAAAGAAGGAAAACTAAAACAAAATATATTTACCAATTTGGTAACTTTTGAAACATAATCCCAATTATAAAATGAAAATAAAATTTTTAAGAAGATACCAATATATTTATGTATAATTGGAATAAAATATAATAATGGGATTTATATACACCAAACAATATAAGTGTGTAGTGAATAAGTTATGTATCTCACCAAATTAATGAGTGAGATAAAATTCCCTTACAATGGGTCTTGAATGTCATCATACTTGTTAAAATATACTATATAATAAAAATAATTTTATTATAAATTTATCATATAAACTTATACTTATTCATAATATCATATATTAATTTATTATGGATTTATATTACCCACTTTTTGGAAATTCTATTTTATGATTTCACTCAGGGTAATATTAGCTTTATTATTTTTTGCATGTGTCGAAATTTGTCATATATTTTGTCCTTATAATTATATAATGATTTAATTAAATTAAAACATTATTTAGATATAATTGATATTAACTATATGTTTATTATAATAATCCATTGAAAATAGAAGCATGAAACAGAATACACAATTCGTGAAGATCATAATCCATATGTATGCATGAATGTTATATATATTTAATTGTCATGATGAAATAATGTAAAATAAATATATGTTTATATATTTATATATATTAATATAAATTAAGATTTATTATTTCATATATATCATATATAATCACTAATCATATCCTTAATATATTCTATGTATTGAATAAACGAATCACATCGCTTAAAGGGGATGTAGTCAACACGTTCTCAAATAAAATTATTATATTTACTAAAAAATTGAATGTAAGAAGATATTTATTTTAAAACATTTAAATAACCTTAAATACATAATAACTATAATATATAACATTTATAAACTTATTTTCCATTATAATGTCCACCATGATAGGAAGTAAATGAAAACTAATGAATCGTCATTTAGTAATTTTTTCCCATTAAATGGATGTGTGTGTAAGTATAGGTATAAAAAATATAGTAAAAATATCCAAGTTTATTGAGGATAATTTTTTTTATTCATTGAGGGAATAAAAATATTTCATGGAGTGGAGAATGAGAACAAAAGAAAGGATTTTGAGGGAGGGTGTTACCTCTTAATCAGGTAACTTCATTTGGTATGCACCAAAGAGATTCCTTGTATAGATATAAGAAAAAGTTAGTATTAATGTATAACATGAAGTATTTGTGGGACCTATTTGGGGTAATTTATTGTACCATTGTTTATTTAGATATGTGATGAAGTGGTAGGAGAGGATGTCGTTCATAATGGAGGAGGAGTGTCACTCTAGTAATATTTGGAAAAGGGAATCCCACCCACGTTTTTGTTTCATGTGAATCCAATAATGCTTCAAATTACATCCATGTGATGATAGGGTCCACATTCAAACAAAAAATGTCTTTTGGAAATGTTTATATGTCATTTTGGGCATTTTGGGTATGGATTAGATCCTTCTTAATCATAATTCAACGTTAATCATTATAATTAATTTTAATTACATTCACTAATATTTTTGATAAAAAATATAATTTGACCATAATAGAAATTATAAATTATGATTATTCCAAATATGAAACCAATTTTTCAAATTTCCAAAAACATAAGTAGAAGAAATCAATTAAAATACATTCACTTAGAGAGACGATAGTGCATGGTTTTAATGTGAAAACATTCTAAAGTTTTCTATGATTTTAATTTCAATTTCAAAATAAAACTGATTGCAATGAACTAAACTATATTTATTGATAAATATTTAATCTAATTAATCTTTATAAAAAACATAAAATGAAATTTTACAATAAAAAAATATTAGATGAAAAATCAATTTTGAGTTAAATTTATTATCTTTCATTATTCATTAAAAAAAGTAATTAAGAGTAAGAATAACCAAAAAACACCCTAACCTAATTATATTATTTCTATTTAAATAAAATGTTTATTTTGACATATAAAATTTCTTATGAGTCAAAATATATATTTAAAATAGGTTCCCAGTCAAAAGGCGGTAAATGTATCTTACTAACAATATAGGTTTTTATGTGTAAATTTGGGTTTGTTCATATCTTATTTCTATCGAATATATTGTATGAATATAAAAAATAATTATATAATATATAATAACATATATTATAATAATATCACCCAAAAATTGTAAATAATTTAATTTCATATGATAAATCAACTTTGTGAGCAAAAAAATTAGTTTTCAATAAAAAAAATTCCTTCACATTCAAGTGGTTCATTGTAACAAATGAATTAATATTATATTTTTATGTAAAAAATAGGTTTTGATATCCTAACTAATAGTATTCATAAAATTCTAACAATTTCCTAGTTTAATTATTAATATATTATATATTAATATTTTAATAATGTAATTTTTTTTGATAAATCTCAGCCTTTCATATTACACAAGCCTTCAAGGAATGTCAGTATTGTGTGAAACATCAGATAACCTCGGTGTTCTATATAGAAAAATATAACCTTTATATTGTGTGAAGATTATGATAAATATGGAATTGCATATAACACATCCCAAACATAGTTAGTTGATATATATAAAATAACTATTTTTTGTGTTGTGTGAAATGAGAAATATCAAAAAGAATAAAAAGGTTGGAAAAGATAATTCAAAAAAAATCGGGATGTTATAATTAAGGGGTAAAAGGGTTGTATGAATGGATTTAAAAATAATACCAATTAAATATAAAATCATAGTGGACTAGACATGGTGTTCCCAATTTTTCATGAAGTAATTCCTTAGTGTCTATACAATAGTATGATATTTTCTTCTAGCCAACAACATAAACATGTACCTCAAGTTGGGGGAACATTCCTCATTAAACCACACCATAGTATGTCCACTTTATATAAAAAATAATCCACCTTTATAAGGTTGGAAAACCACTTAAAAACCATTTCAATGTGGCAATATAGTGATGTTTCAATGGACTATAATATTGAATTATTCTAAACCACTAATTCTCAAATCATCATACCCCTAGTCCATTTCACTGTTTCAACCTATACCATGTTGTGACCTTATTTTACCCTCACTTATCACTTATTTATAGGGTATTTGTCTATTTATACTTATAAAATACTCAAAAAATGGAGGCTGTTTTCCAAAAAATGATTCTACACTGTGCATCCACCATACAATCACTCCCTATGTGACTGTATGGTGTCCTACAGGCCACAGTATAGATTTTTGGACCAAATATAACTATAGAATATCAATATTTGTTCGTAAAAAAAAGTTAGAAAAAAATCCATAATCATAATTATAAATACAAGTCATTAAAAATTAATGATAAAGTATATTGAAATTCATTGTTAATTATAGACTCTCTGTATTTTAGATTTTAATTATAAAGAAAAATCTTTGTTGGTCCTTACAAATCATATTCATCCACTGCAGATATATATTTGAATCTTGCTCAAAAGTCACTTTATTGGTAATATAATGTTTCTATAATTCTCAAATAGTAGTCAATATTCTACATCTAGACACCTTCTTTATATGGAATACTATTTTGATTGGTCATTCCTCAATCAAAAAATCTACCTCAAACTCGACATCTTATCTATGGATATGAAGCATAGGGTTTTGCTCATAATTCCAAATTTGTAACTCATTAATAACATAATCATATCCTTATTGTGTTGTATGTTTATACAACCAATAATTGAATACGGTTATACTCTATAAAATCATGAACATATTCAGTAATCACGACTTGAGCTTTACATGGTTCTCGAGTAGAATATTCCACATTGGTAGTGAATCTGATAAGGGAAAATCATCATCTATGGAAAATAATAAATGGACATTACATGTGGTCAGATTAAGATCATTGTATTCAATAGGAAGTATCTGATAGTTTTTGGTTCAACTAAACTCACATGGAGGCCTCTTACTAATATCTCATATTAATCACTATTAACTAACCCACCTCTAACTAGTATGAAAAAAGAGACAAGATACAATTTAAAAATACTCTCTTAAAGCCAACAAAATTGGATCTGTATTTTTTATAAGAATAGATTACTAGTACTAGATATTTTTCCATGGTCTACAAAAAATCATTAATTCCTTGAGAATATCCAATTAATTCAAGGTCCTCCTCTTAGATTTCCCATCTGTTTGTGAGTGATATAATGTGCTTTTCTTGAGTTGATAATCTATGGTATTTCTTTGGGATATATAGAATCATGACAAAAAATGAACACACCATTTTAATACTATTACTACAAGTACACAATGTATTGAAACTATATCTCACATAGATAACTTTATAGACATCATTATTGACATAATCTAAAAAATAAGTAGTATGTACAGAACATCCCATAACCAATCAACCATAACCAAAATAACATCATGATCCCAGGAGGTATTGTGTATTACCATAATAATTCTTATGGAGACCTTTTACAACTTACCCAATTTAACTATAATTTGTTAATGTAACCATAATGGTCGCTATTTCACTACGAATAATCTCTGATAGTTGAGGTAGTGAGAAAAAAATTTCACAATAATATCCTTCCTAACCAACTACTGAAGTGTTTCTTAATTACATGATATATGTTCTTTTAACATGAATACACTCTCTAACATGAGTATTGTGAGTCCTAAATTATCAAATCCCTCAAAAAGTTATGGAATAATATCTTAATATAAATATATTTCCCATCCTTCTTATCCCCAGACAATCCCATGAATTTATCACATCACATGATCTATTCCCACATTACATGAAAATCATATTCATGATATTTGGTATCGATCACCAAATTCATAATTTGATGTGTAATGACTATGATATATCAAGTCATATATTATTCATCCATAAATATATAAATATATTAGTTAGTGGGAAATCAAATTAGTTTACACATCTTTCTGGGCGTATATACTATGTCGTTTATTTCTTTACAATGATAATACCGAGTGGAATTTTCAATCGTGGTTAATATTACCCCTTAAAGAAAAACTATACAAAATTAAATAAACCTAATTATATTTAAAGATCATATACCACTAGAATAATATGTAACATAAGATGTTATGCTCAACGAAGATGATAAATCTATATCCAAAATATATAATGTTGCTAATAGTTTAAGGATTTTAAAACAACACCAACAAATAAGTCTTGTGTATGGTAATTTCCCTTATGGGATCACAAATAATGAGACCCATTTACAACTACATAACACATTAGTATATAAAAATATCCAAAAAATACCTTGATGTATTTTAATATATGGATTATGTAAACACTAGATCTAGATGAATAAGAATATGAGTTGATGACGAACTCTTCTTAAACTATTAGATGGTTTCCAATTAAAAAATATTTCACTCAAACATTGCATAAATATTGGTCATCCCATTCATAGACTCTACCAAGTGTGAGATTTCCTTGATTTACTATATAAAATATAAATGTATCCATTGAAAAGTCATCATTTCAAAAAAAATTCTAGGGTTCTCCCAGTATAACACTACCACAAAATTCATTGGACCAATCAAGGTCGTATCTTCTGAAACAACATTCCCAAGGAGTCACACCTAAAAAATAAAAAGGATAATATTTTATTACTTTGAAAAAAAATTGTACATGATATATTCATATTGAATACACTCTCTTTGTTCTTAATAATAAACTACAGGGCCATCAGTATACTTGCATGTCATCAATATACACCATGAATACAGAGTCCATATATGGATTACAGAGCTTTATAATGACATAATTTTTATTAAAAAATAATTTATCAATTTTAATTACATAACAATGTTCTCATATAACACATACATACTTTTAAATTCTACATGAAGTATACCCTCCGATGTGAACTATAATTGATGGAAGCCCAATAATTTGTCAATCTTAGAGAACTACCAAGCATACCTCACCCAATTGAACATGTCATATATCCTCAAAAAGGGATAATTATTCATCATTATAACTTGATACAATTTTTTAAATCCATAAATCTAGTTCATCGATTCATATTCATTACGAATAAAATAATATCACCAAAAATTGAAACAAACGAATAAATAACATCATTTACATTATGTTCCTCAAGCTATACCTATATCACTCTCAAATTGAGTAGTTCAATATGATAATAAGTATCAAATATGTGTTCTACAACATGAATGTGATCAATTATTAACTCTATATACTTCCCAGAAGAGATTATATACAAGTAATCTTTGAATTAAGAATATAAATAGTTTCACAATAGAGGAAAAGTAACTTGAACAATCAACTGATCCACTACAAGAACCATACTGAACAGATAGATTATAATTGACAATATTTATCCATTTTCATGGATGTCTCATCCATCCTATACATCCAACACTCCTAAATAACATACTCCCCTCCCATTAGGATGGTAATTGACACATATGTCATGTATTAATAAATATGATCCATAAAAAGATATTGAGACTAATAATATCCCAGTCAAAGAAATATAATGTATTTATATATCCAAAAACACCATGATATATTTTGTGAACCTCATAAAATTTCCCATTATATTTCTTAGTGGCTTATAAAAAGTTATGATACCATGGGATAACTGAAAAATCAAAAAAAAAACTAGACTCAAAATGTGGAGAAATAATAAAATGAAATGCCCTAATATAAAACAATGAATCTAAATGAACCGAAGAGACCAAAACATTACTATATTTGAATAAGGACCATCTTATCCAATAGACATAATCTTCTCAAATCTATATACCCTTCCCATATTAGATCAATGTCCATTACCCTACAATCACTGGATATTCTATAGAATATACTCCTAGGGTTCATGTGGGTGATACTTCCCCAAATATCCTTGGTTTTATCAATGATTTAGCTACTTTTATGTGGTCATTCTATCCATCTAAGGACCCATCACCATGCCTTGAAAGAAAACATATTCCCAAAACCACTAATTACAGAAATTGTAACATCCTTGTATATAATCTATCGAGATAATCCATCATAGAATTTACATAAAACAACTTATAAATATTCATAAAAGATATGTGATAATGACCAATCTAATTATGCATATATCGTGTATGAGGATATCCTCCCATAAAAGGGAGTAAAAAACACATTTCCTTCAACAATTTCAACCCAATCATATATATAATCTAATAAGGTCATTAATATCTACCACAATAAGTAGAACCAATATATCCACTAGATAGGCTAACTCCCGCCCGAATGAAAACAAGAATAAAAATTCATTTGTAATTCATCAGGACCTTCTAAATGGAGAGGGTCTTATGAAAAAAATCTATTAATTATATCATGTTGAACCTAATAAACAAATGTCTACCCTTAATTAAATGATCAATCCCAAATATATTAGCCTTATAGAAATAATTCTCGTCCAATACCAAAGAAAAATGAAACAACTCAATTAACCGTGTATCATATTCCATAACAAATGGCGACCCATATTGTAAACCGATTAACACTTTCACTTTTTCATGTTTTGTTAAATAGATAATGAAAAAAATTGAATAATGGTTCCATAAATTCCTCTAAAAAGACCTCATTTATCCTAACTAATACCATGAAATCCCCTAATGTACTAGTAGTTTCTGGAATTATATAAACTACCAGATTCACCCACTGACCATCATGTTTCATAATGTGCTTCAAGATGAAACTTATCATCTCAATGATGTACTCATAATAACACGGACTTCAAATTACAAGTAAATTTAGAGTGTAATTCCTCTAAAAATTAATACCAAAATATAACATAGTAGGTCCACCCTGATGTGAACCACCATCTTCCATTATAAACATACTACTCAAATTCCCTAGGATTAAACCCTATACATACTTAAGGAAATACTTTTTGAAAATTAAAAATAGAGGCTTACTAACTACTTTTACAGCTAATATATTAATAGGTTTCAAGTAATTTGTTGGTATGAATTTAAACAGAATCCCCAAGAGACATATCCCAAGGGTTCCAATATCCACCAAGAATTAGTGACTACTAACCACATAAGTATTTGATTATAATACTTTTACCTTCATGTTAATCACAGTCAACTAAAATGTAATTAGACATTCTTAAGATTAATCAATTATATTTCATTAGTTATATATTTTTTAAGCACAAAATATATTATTATAGAGATTTATTTTATTTTAACACATATCAAATAATTTTTTAAAGGTTAATGAAATGTGGATCATTTCTTCAATATATATTTCATGAACTCACCCACTCTCACCACCTAGTGAAAGATGAAAATCCAAAAATCTAGAATTATTCCATAATACATGAATTATGAAATAAAACAATAATTGAACATTCACAAGTAAAAAATAACATCCACATAAATTGGAATTTCCACCATACACACAATAAGTAGTGACCGATATAGCTTCCTAGTTCAGTAATGACTTCCCTATATCTTCTTTATCAATACCCTACTAATAGATAAATTAAAAATGGGGTCAGAATGAATTTTGTTACACTCCATCTCAAACAACGAGTTTGAGCTAGAGAAACACATAGCCTTATGCCTTCATAGCTATATTGATGTTGATTATTAGTAGTATAATTGTCCCTAGTGTTAATAAGAAACACAACATATGAAATAATTGAAAATATATAGTTTAATGGATATAAGGACAAAGCTAAAAGATATCAACATCACATGTAATATCAAAATGACATAGAATATCTAGCATATCCATGTAAAATGTATCCCCACATATAGCCTATCAATACATAATAAAAATTTAAAAAAATAAAAAAATAAAAAAAATTATAGTAGTTTGTGCCTAGAAATTAACTCAAATCCAAACCAACTCTAGCAGATCAGTCTCCTGTTAATAGGAAAATCTATTTGAATAGATCCTTGAAATTAAAATATATATGAACACTTTGATTTCCATGTAAAGTATGATTAATACACCCTGATGGGAACCACAAAAAAAATCATGAAATTAGTATATAAAATATATAAATACGAATTCATTGAAAACAATAATGAAATTAATATAGGAAACATTATAAGTTCATAGTGTGATAACAAGGACACCATAAGAACTGAATATACTTTAATCATATTCCTGAAAGATGGAATATTTTTTTCAAACCACATATTCCATTGATTGAAATACCAATAGCTTGTCAATCAATACATATTCCCATATAAATTACCAAATTATATCTCATTTCACGTACCTCACCACTTACATCTCAATAAAGGGAATCCACTGGAGAATACCCAAACAAAATCACCAACCACACCTACTTATTCATATATGGTATCACAATATAACATTATAGTTAAACTTCTCACTAATGATTTCTCATATGTAATTATCTCAAATCCAACCTTCTTAGTTAAGTTTACTCCACACCAACATCCTTGATATTGACATTCTCACTCATGGAATTCCCTAACATCATTAATCTCAAAGAAGCACATATTAGTATATCATATTCTCACTCAAGAAGAGTTCAAAACCATACATCTAAACATTCAAATTACTATAAATAATTAATTAAAAATAATATTATTAACTTAATAAATATTAAATTTATTTTTTCATCATTTTAGTTCAAATTTTAATACAATTCTTCCATCGTATATATAAATAAACAATAAGTATTTAAAAAAAATTGTTAAATCTATTAACATAATTTATCTTTTAAATTTATTATAAGATACATTTTTTAATATAACTGTCATCACAAAAAAACTTGTTAGTAAATCAACCTATATTACGTTCACAAAAAAATATGAACAAAAAATATTGTGTGACATTCATATAATATGTGATCTTATCAGGTGATATGAAATAATAAAAAATAAATTTTTGGGTGATATAATAACCCAACAACCATAATATATATATATATATATATTCTCTAAAATACTTACATAACATTCACATTTCAAACAACAGATAATTGTCCCCTGGAAAAGAGATGGTTTTCATTAATAAATTCATATAAAATTACATAATCCATCTTGATATTGATGGTGGATAATATCATAATAACATATCCTAATAATAATATATGTAACATTAAATTTTGTTTACATATATGTAAAAATATATTTTTAAAATTTTTAGATAAACCACATTGAAAAATAGAGAGAGATGTCAATTTTTTAAATGATTAGAAAATGTGTTAAAAACATTTTTTTAATATAGAAATACATTAATCATTGTTAAAAATTTTAAATACAACACTTTAAAAAAATATTATTTTATTAAAATATTTCTTGGAGAGAATCTAACAAAAACATTATTTGAGAATATAGTAAAGGTAAAGAAATATTCTCCTAAAATAGAATTTCTAACAAAACCTTTTAAAATAAATAACTTATTTCATTATAATAAGCATTTACTTTAGAAAAATAAAATATAATGAAATATCCATTTTAAAGCATGGAAATGAATCTATATAAATATGAATTATCAAAATCAGAAAATAGGCCAAGGAGTAGAATTTTGAATTATTTACCATAGTCATAAAAGATGAAGTTGTTGGTTACATTCAAAATTTGTTTATGAAACAGTGAAGTGGAATTATTTGGGTAATTTTATTATTAAAAAAAATATATAATAATGGATACCTAGAAAGAAAATAATGGTTTTTTAAAAGTAATTGGAATGTGGAAGCTAAAATTAAAGGAATCCCTTTTGAATAACTTATGTTTAATTTTTTTGAATCTCACATCCTTAATAGAGAAATTAATATTTCATTTGAAAATTGGTAAAGGGAAATATGAGAATCACTATAAATAATACATATTTTTATTTCCAAATAATAATTATGAACATTTTAATAATTAAGGAACATGGATATATAAGAAAAATTACTCCTATGGATAGAATGAGATTTATTTTTAACATAATCTAGTTTATTAAATAAATATGTCCATAAGTTTAATAACCCTAACATCTGCATAGAATGGTATCATAATATTTTCACATAATAGAATAAAAATATCTCGGAAAACCATGAACATAAGGGAATAATTATGACACATAAAAATAAGTTAGGCCAAGAAAAAATCTCATTAGATTTAAAAAAATATTAATTTAAACCCCTTAAAAGTGAAAGCACGATATTGAACATAAAACTACAAAAATGATAATTATTGATATTATATAGGTCCAATAGTCTCTACACACACTATTTAAATAAAATTAGATGCATTAAAAAACATGTCTTAGAAAATTGAAATTGAGATGAAATACCCTTAGCTTAATTCCAACTTAGACGAATTATATATAATATAATATATAATGAAAATAACTACCCTTTTCTGTATTTTTTAAAATAATTCATTTCAATAACCTTTTATAAAATTCATATATATTCATTTATTTAAAAAAAATTGTTCTTATATTTTATTCCCATCATTAGATGAAATTATGTTTGATTGTGGAGTTAGTAATTGTATCATTATAGTGGTATCAATTCTTTTTTTATAAATTAAATGTTCATAATTTTGAGATAATAAAATGTATTAGAATATATATTTAGTAATGATTTCTAATTTTATAATTTAATTTAATAATTATTTTAGTTATAAATAATGGAAATTATGTTGGTAATGAGCATGTTTGAATATTTTATAATGAAATAATGTGCTACAATGATAATTAGTATAATATTTATAAATTTTTTTAAAAACTGTCAACAAAAAATTGGTCTCTCAATAATTTATAATAACACCATCATATATGTTTCCAAATCCATCCATGATATAATTGTTTTGATGTCTTCATGTAGATAGTTAAACCAACTTAAATAATAAAAAGTTATAATTCATGAGTGAGTTTATCTAATAATCTGATTATTTATAAATAATAAAATTATTAATGAACCATAATGATACTATTTATATTTTTTAATTTTATGAAATATATATATATATTTTTTAAAAATACATAGTGAAAATGTAAATATACAACATTTTTTAATGTGGGTTTCAATACTTACCCATAGGTGACACATTCCTTTACATAAAATGTAATGAATATAAGAATCAGTTTATATTTTGATAATTTCTGTAATGTTCTAAATATAATATTTATTAATTAAATACTCCATTTTAACAACCCTTATATGGTTTTTATAATATATATGTTATTTTGATTATAGAGGCATCAATCCTCATGTAGAACAATAAATATTTTCATTTTTCAGATGGTTGAGAGGAGATTCAATAATTGATATTACATTATTACAATAAAATTACACTATATTATTAATATGAATTATATCATTATTTTATGTATAGAATAGTTTTTAATGGGAAAACCAAATGTATATTTTAAATGATAATAAAGAGGTGTAATTAAATATAATTACCCACTCCCTGGAAGATATATTTTGCAAATTTGACCAAGGCACTGAAAGGTGTAATTTTGCGAAGAGAGAAACCATAGTGATGTTTATAGAAGTTTTTTCTGTTATTTGGACACATTTATGTAGAGTACAAGAGGCTTGGTTTGTTAATAGAAGTGAGGTTTTAGTGACTCCTTTTATAAGTGGGTGGTGATTAAAAATATTACTATTAAAAAAAATTTAATTATTCAAAGGGTAAATCATTCCAATAATGGGAAATAATTTATTATGGGAATGGTTATGGTCGATAAATCCCTAACCACATACTTCAACACTTGTTTGAGACATTTTTTATTAATATTACAGTTACATTTTATTCTTTTCCAATTTTGGGTTTATACTATTGTAAATAACTATTGTATAAGTAATTTAATTTTAATTAATAAAATAAAATGGGACATGATACATGATTTCCACATAATTATTCAAAATATTAAATATATTTTAAATATTAAAATTTTTATTTTTTGTAAAAAAAATTAATTTTTACCACACATAACACGTAAAATAAAATTTGAAAATCTATATTTTTGGGTTTAAAATTATTATTAATAAAAAATTAACTATTTCATTTATTTATCTAAAATTAATTGGTTTATAATTAACCATATAAAACAAATATTTTATCAATATTATGTAAAACTATAACTTTATCATGTGTAAACATAAATAAAACAATATGAGAAATATTTTTTTCTGGAATAAATTATTTCTCATTATCAAAATGAGAAAAATGTGTTTTCTCCAAATTCAACATAATATTTATAAATGAATAAGATTACTCGTTAAAAAATTATGTCAATTAAAAAATAGAATATATATGTTTTATGTTAGAAATTGATCATGAAAGGGTCAAAACATTATTGTTTTGAAAAAATTATTTATTAATATTCAACTCAAAATCAATTATTTAAGAAAAATAATCATATTTAATCCTGAGATAATTTTACCTGCTGAATTACAAAATGGATTTCATTTTATAAAATTTATTGTCTATAATTTATAAAATTACTTTTAAAGTAAATATATAAAATAAATTTAAAATATATTTCGATAGAAAAAGAAACTTTTAAACTTTAAATGTTGTTGTTTTATTTACAATAACTTTGACTCTAAATGGGGGTAAATATATTACTTCAAGTAGAATAGTATTTTTTAATTGGTTAATTTAATTTATTAGGATAAAATACAAAAAAAAATTAAAAATTTAATTTAAGAATGAATAAACTAGTTTAATATGAAATCATATTAATTATTTATCCTATAAATGGTAGAAATTTTTTCTTTGTAATATCTTTCATTATGTTTTTTTATTTTAATATTTTTTTTAATATTAATCATCTATTATGTTAGAATTTTTTGTATTTTTTTGTATTTTTGAGAAAAGATATAAATAATAATATTTAGTAGAAGAAATTTTTTTCTAAATTCTCAAGATGTTATATTCTCCTTCATAAATAAATAAAAGCCAAACAAATTTAATTATCTTTTACAAATGACTAATGCCATGGGATCCACAATGAAGTAAACCAAATTTCATACTATTATATCAACCTCACATTCATAGACAATATGAGAACCATTATTTATCATATATTAAGAATTAATTAAAAATTTAAATGATCTCAACAGTTTTTAAAAAATATTATTCTATATTTAGTTATAGGATTTTATAGGGACATATATTTTGTAAGTATATTAACATGATCCAATTTCAAACCAGATAAAAAATACTAAAGGGTTAAGATTATAGCCTAAAATCATTGTATAAAACTATATAAATATAAAAAGTCAGTCCTCATATGAATTCTCTAATAATGCATTTATTTCAACCTATGATACTTTCAGTTCATCTATAATTAATAAAATTTGGTTCCCTAGTATCCGTTAACATTTTTATTTAATTTTCAAAATCCTTCATAATGTCTCATAAAGAGAATATGATTGATTAAAGCATATCCCAAATGATGTATATCAATGTGATTGGTATTAAGCCCACTCATTATTTACTGAGTTAATATTGAGTTGATACACAGCCACACTTTCTAGGGGAATTACCCATTTGTGTATTTGTGTTCTAGTCATATCTACATAAATCCATTTATACATAGTTTTAATTTTTAGGAAACTAAATAATATATACTTTACTACAAAAATTAGGATTCATTTATAAACATATAGAAAACCTAATCAGTATCACAAAATATACTTCTCTCTAATCATAAAAAATAAGAAAAATAATCCTAAAAAATAAATAAATCATTCTTTAATGATAAATGTGGTTCCCTATACCGAACTATAAAATATTGTTCTAAAAGAAATAATTTTAAAATAATATGTTATTTGATGAGATATTTCTAGAGTAAAACGTTGATTCCTTTTTATATTACTTTTATATATTAAAAATGGAATTTTATAAGAAACACACAATCTCATGAAAAAAATGTTTATAATATTTGAGGAATAGAAACATATTAATATTATTTTATAATACATGTTATCATTTCATTGTTAATGAGCTTCACTAGACCCTCTTATATATTTCCCAAAAGTTATACTAAAATTTATAACCTAGGGAATGGAATCATATGAAAAGGATACTCTTAAACATTCAAAAAGGGAAAACATATCATCATTTCATCAAATTTTAGATCATATAAATATACAAAAACAATATAATATGTGAATTATATTATTCAAAAACATATAGAAATAATAATCGTTTGTAATTCTAAATAAAATTAAATGTATTCTCAAATGAAAAATAATTCATTTGGACCCAAGATTTTAAGGTAATACACAATATATATAGAGAATTATAATAGCAATATTACATTGAAATGTGGAATGTCAATGAAACATGTCCAAATAAGGAATAATGGAATAAAAATAATTAATGTAAAATATTTAAAACAAAGATACACTCATCTTGTTATCATATAAAACTTTTGAAAAAATGTATCCTCATCACAATCCTGAAAAAATATGAACAATTATAATTACATTACATTGAATTAGGAACTTGTGAACATTTCCACTCACATCATGTCCATGGAATAAACTTATAAAAATATCTACACAGAACATGTTGAAACAAAAACGTCATTACAATGATATATGTTTCACATTCCAAGAAAAAAACCTATAAAAAATTATACCAACATCTTCTTCACACAAAAAAATGTGAGAAATGATAGCCGCATACATTCACAAAAAAAATTACAAGAACAAAGATTCTTATATCTTGTTCAAATAATAAAAATTTGAATAATTATTATGAAAAAAACTTCTAATATTTTTGAAAAATGTAACCCATATCATATTGAAACAAAATTATGCTGAACAAAGCCTCCTACAATGATGAACAATTCCAACCACATCAATTTCAAATAAAAAACATATGAACAACGATACCTACAACATATTGATAAAATAATTAATTATATCATGTGATATAAAATTATATCCAATTCATTCAAGTGAGATATATGAATGTAACAATAACAATACATCTACATGTGTACTAGAGAAATAACTAATCAATCATAATTAAATAATCAGAAAATTTAAAAAATGTTGATATTACCATAATAACATATTCAAATTATAACATAAGTATTATAAAATGACGTTGAAATATCTATAATAAACCCTTTCTAAAATTATTGGATAGGACAAAGTAAAGAAAAATAAAAATTTCTAATTTTTGAATTCTAAGAACATAATTAGAAATATTTTCTATAAAATAAGTATGTTGATCATAGTAAAGTTATTTGAAATCTACCCTTAAAAATGGTTTTTTGGGAAAAAATTTGAATTAAATGAAAAATTAAAGAACTTTCTTTGAGATTAAACAAAATAACTAAAGAATCATGTCATAAAGTCCAATCCATTAAAAACTAAAAAATATTTTAAAATAAAACTTTTACTTTTGAAAAATATGAAAACATTTCCATTCCATTTAAAAATAAATAATGTTTAAAATCAACTGAAATGAAATTTTCACACATGTAAATGAAGCTTAGTAAAGATGAAAGATCCTACATGTAAAAGTAAGTGTAAAAAAATTAGTTTTTTTACATATCCTAGAAGAAAATATTTATTAGTCTCATTTAAAAGTAATTATAAAAATGGTTATTTAAAAAAATTATGATATAGGGTTTTAAAAATAATTTTAAAATGCAGATCCATATAAAATAAATAATGATTATCTAAAAGTAAATACAGAGTGGAATATATAATGTTCGATTAGGGAAAGAAAACCCTTTGCCATATTTTTTAAAAATATATATTGAAATCCACATTTAAATTAGAGTTATAAATATTGAATAGTAAAATTCTAAATGGTTAATTTTTAGATAGATATAAGTAAAACATATTTGAATTACAAAGTACAATTGCTGAAAGAGGGAACCTTAATATGGAAGAGAAAGAGACAAGTTTTAGATAATGAGAATTTTTCATGGCATTATAAAATTGTATTAAGAAATCGATCTAAAAATGTAATTATAAACAAAAAAGTATTAAGGTTTATATAATATTATCACAGAAGATAAAATAACCATTATGTAAAACCATGGTTGGAGTTGAATAATTTTATATCCTGAAAAAATGTTATGTTATGAAAAAATTATTTCTAATCAATAATGTTTTTAATATATTCATCTTAGAAGATATTTCTTAAAATTTAACCTAAAATACCATTTATAAAATATATTTCATTATATTATATATTAAATATATATAATAGACACCATTTTAATAAAATTATTGGGTTAAACAAAAAAGGCCTTAGAGATATGAACTTGAGATAAAATACCCACACATTAAATCATAATTATCCGGACATTTCAAAAAATCATATATAAATACATTAATAATATTAATAATATGTTTAATAAAATAAAAAATTTATGTAATATTTTATAAAAAATATTTTTTTTCATTTATTACAAATATATTACATAGTTATATTTCATTTTCATCATCATATGTTATTAGATTAAATTATTTCTTTTGTACTCGATTCATTGTAGATGTATTGATTTTTGATAATTGCATAAAATTTCATAATTATGTTATAATAATATGTGTTTGAATATTTTTTTAGTAATTACTTTTTGTTTTTTAATTTAATTTCATAGGAAATGTAGTTATTATTCCCTATTATGATGTTGGTTATGAGATTGTTTTGATAAATTATAATGATGAAAAACTTAGTAAAATTATGGAAAGATAAATATTAAGATAAAATTTAATGAACCATATAACAAATATTTTTACTTAATTATTATATAATAACAAATTTATTTATGTTTATATATCATTTCATGATATAAATTACTTTTTTTGTTCATTGAGGTTGCTAAACCAAAACAAAAAAGATCATAGAATAATATAGGGGTGATTATAGTTTAGAAAGTTATTCCTTTAGAATAATATAATTATTAAAAAATAATAATTATAATCTATGGATATTTTATGATTTATATTATTCAAATAATATATTTACCTAAATAATAAATGAAGAGATTTAAAAAAATGAATCATTTTGGTTGAGGTGGTAATATGTGCATATGCGTGAGTGAAATTTTCATTTATGTAGAATATGAATAATAGAAATTTTATTTTATTTTATCAAAATATTAGTTATATTTTAAATATTATATTTATTTATTAAAAAAAATATTTACAAACCATGTATGGAAGTTATGAGAAATAAATTTTTTCGTTTATGGACGAGGTTGTCCACATGTATCATATGAAACATTTTAATTCTCTAGATGGTGGGGGGAGGGAAAATGGGTATTACAATAGTAAAAAAAATTAAACATATTAATAATATTTATTTTACCAAAATATCAAGGGTATAATATGTATGATGCAATAGATTAATAAAATAATGGAAATAAAATGAATAAGGAGTAATTTTAAATTTTACCCTTCTCCTTGAAAGAGTTATTTAAAAGAATGATTAATGATTTTATATGTTGTATTTGGTAATAAAAAAACCACAAGGAAGTTGGTATGATTTTTAATTATTTATTTCAGAAAACATTTGGTTGAATATAAGAGGCATGGTGTTTGAAGAGAAGTGGGGTAGTGATGGATCCTTTTATAAGGGAGTGTAGTTGCACTATTGTAATATATAAAAGGTAATTCCACTTTTAAATGGTAAAATAGATCCAATAACTATAAAAATTGAATAGGGTAAATAGTTTCTTGTGATAATACAAAACTACAAGTTTTCACCATTATTATAACCTTATTGTAAGTATTTTTATCATATATTTTTGTTTTAACTTTTACAATTCTGGGGTTTTTAAAATTGAAATTAATTTTTATCTAAGTAATTTACTTTTAATTCAAAACTAAATTGGGATATATTACATAAATTGGAACTAATTATTAAAAATATTAAATCGTGTTTTAATATAAGATTTATGTGGTTGAAAAAAAATAATTTTCATATTGGTGAAAATAATGAGAAAAAATGTCATTGAGATTAAGTATATTCTTATGATTAAAAAATTATGATTAAGATTAAATTATTAATTTTTTGGATTTATATGAAATTATTTTGTTTATTTTATAAAAAATAATTCTTATTTGGATTATGAATACATTAAAAATATAATTATACAATATTAAAAAATAAATAAAAGGAAATGATGAAAATTAGTTTTTATATGAAATAATGATCACTAATGTTTAAAAAATTTAAAAATGGGGTTTCTAAAATGAAAATAGTAATTTAATATGACTAATTTTGAAAAGAAAATATCATTCTAATTTAAAAAAAGATTTTTAAGCCATGTATATATCATGATAGGATCACAAACACTATAATATTAATACGTAATATATTCCACTATTTAAACAAAAATTAAATTATTTTAGAAAAATACCAAAAAATCATACGAATATAATTTTGAAATGATGAATTAAGAAAATTAATTTTTTTTACAAATAAAATTATATAATTTAAAATTGTATATTTTAAAGGGAAATAACAAATATTAAAAAGAACTATTTTTATAGAAATATATTCTTTTAAACTATAGTTGTTTTAATCTTATTTAATGACAATATATAATTATATTTTTGATAATATATTAGTTCATATAAAATAATATTTTATATTGGTAAATATAATTATTTTTGGACAAAATATAACACATTATAAAGAAATATCTAATTAAGATAGGGCAATCCTTTTTAATATTAACTCGTATTAATTATCTATCCTGTAAATGTATGAAATTTTCGTTGAGTAATATATTTTTATTTATTAGAATTTTATTATTCATAAAAATTAATTAATAATATTTAGTTAATATGTCATTACTCATTTTATATCTATGTTTCAGGAAGAATAAGATATCAAACATTTTATTCAATTAGTGAAAAATATATTCCAAATCATCGGGATGTTAAATTTCCCCCTCATAGTAATGAAGCATTAATTTAATGCTCAACATTATATTTATCAATTATTGTACCTAAAATAATAATATCAAGTCTACTATTATTTTGGAATTTTACATGCATCATTAAGGCTCTGTTTTTAAAATATCATTGTATAATTGAATCAATGCAGATAAATTCTTATGTGTTATTATTTTCCTTTAACAAAATTCATGACATAATGATAAAAAATCCCATATGTGCTCTAAAGCGTAGGTTTCATCAATGATTAATATATTTGAAATTTATATTTTTTTGAAAAAAAATCAATATGGCATAATACTTCCAAGGAGGTTATTCACTTGGATTCTCCAAACACCACAACCATATTTAAGGTGAAGGAGTAGAAACTTATATTTAAAATGACCATATTTTGAATGGCATGTAGTGGAGTAATCCATGGTGGTCGCATTATAATGTTATTTTAACAGTTCAAGAAATGGTAGTATGAGATATTTATTTATTTACAGGGTTCCCATAATGGAATTCCATGATTTACCGTTACGTGAGGGGGTTCCCATAATGGTTAGTCCACAATACCCATAAATAGATATGTTCTATATAAGGGTCTTAGCTGCCTGACCTTATGTGGAGTGTCTAGGGAAGGGTATTAGAATTTAAATAATTATACATAGTGTCTGTATAAATGTACCGATAGGGTTCTATTACACAAAAAATATTTTCTATTTAAGGGAAAAAGGAATAATGATAAAAATTTGGTTTTAATTTTTGTTATAATTTACATTGTCATTAAAATCATTATAAATATTATCAAATGATATTTTTAGAATTTTTATTTTTATTTTTTTAGAAATTAATTAATTATAATGTTTTTATAATTATATAATTTTTTATGAAACCATTATATTCTAAAATATTTAATGATAATATTTACCTTATTAATTACTATATTATGTAGAAGGCCGTGGGAACCAAAAATAAAATCTATTATTAATAAATCATAAGTGTAATTTTAGTTATTTTAATCAATTATTAAGACCAAAATATAACGATCTATAAATATTTAATTATGACATATTAATAATTAATATCATTTGTGATTGTTAAATTCAAGATAGACCTTATTTAAGATATTTTTGGGATAAAATAAAAAATTGTTTTGATGACATATATGTTCAATGGTTAAAATATTTTAGTATATATATATTATTTTGATTTTATAAAATATTAAAATAATTTTAAATATAAAAATATTACTAATTCAATTAATATCTTATATAAATTCCTTATAACATATAAATATAAAAATTCATAATTTTTTATCATGATAAAATATTTTAATTATGTATTTATAAAACATTTATCCATTTTTTTTAAATTTTGTTATGAAATATAAATATTTTGTGAGCATTAATTTATCTGATAAATTGATTCTATGAGATAAACCCTTAAATTACATTAAATGTATGACTTAATAAAAAGTATTTTTCCTCAGCAAATACATCTTTTTAAAATTAATCTTCTTTTCATGAATTTATTTATTGGGAATAATTTGTTCATTTTATTAGTTAATGATGTCATGAAATGAAATTTATCTTGAATAAAGTCATCTACGGAAGATAAACTTTTTTCCAAACTACATACCAAACTACATTCTTATTAAATTATCGGGTCTCTCATTTTAAGAAAAATAGGGGAGGAGAAGAATCAATTTTTTTTATGGCCAGCTATAATAACATTTTCTACCTCACATGGGTCACCTATTTTCACCTAGTATATAATATGAAAATCCCTTATGGTCACCCAGTCTACCTTACATATGTACCTTGTGGTCTCAGAGTCTTCTGTGTATAGGTCTCCTATGATCTCCCATATTTTGTCACCCATGTCACCTATGCATGATATATTACTTGAACAAGTGATATATTCCATGGATTTTATCATTTAATATAAATAAACCTCCTTTAACATTATATAGAGAACATTTTTTCCATCATTTTGATGAGAGAGAGCTTCCTAGAGAATATTTTTTCAGGCCTCGAGAAAATCACCTATGTATACTATAATATACTAATAACAAGGAAATGGGTTATCCAAATCTCCCTCATAGGTGACCCATGACCCATGGGTTCCAGCATAAATGACCCATCACCAATGTTACCCACATAAGTATCCCATTATACGAGGCTGACCACCTATGTATCATAATGTCCAAAACTATCGTATAATTGACATATCACTCAAGGATTCCACATAAGCAAATTATCACCGTGGGGTGACCACAAATGTTACCCACCAAACATGGGTTCCCACATTGGAGGGAAATCAATCAGGTGTGATTTCCCCCTAAGACACCAATCCATTATACTATATTCACCTACTAGGTAATGTTACCATTAAGGCCTCCCCCATATCCACCAAATATTCAGGATTATGGAATTAGGAACATCTTTGTGCTTCATTGGTATCATGAATTCGCTTGGAAAATACTACCTCCCAGATATCCTCCTATAATATTGATACCCCAGTGGTTGTTGAAAAAAAGCATCCCCTTGGTAATGAGAGACATTTTCTATGGAATATCAGTTGTATTTTTCTAAGATCACACAATATACCCCACAATATCCATGATTCCTAAAATATATAAATAATTCAATTGAAAACATACCTTATATTTTTCAATAAGCGGATGTGTAAGTACAAGTAGAGTTCATATTAACGGAATCCTCCCCATACCTACGTGGAAGAATGGAAATCCCTCACTAAGTAAGACCACATCCATTCTTTATGGATGATATATTAATCATTACTTTTACAGAACCACCCTCATAAATCAATAAAGGAGAGAGTATATTCCTTTTTAGGATTCATGTTTAGGTGTAATCATTGACCATACATTCTCTTACTCATTGAGTAATATTCCACAACAGACATTCCTCTAAGGGTCTATATTCCCAATGAATCACATATGGGATGCCTCAATATCAAGTCCCCACTAAAATAATATTTCACGCTTCTATGAACTGTAAGTTATACTCTCTTATATACTAATTCCTACAATGAGAAATAATCAAGTGGGATTAATGATTTGATTGGTGACACCATTATCACGTATCAATTGTTCCTATTAGGAATTAACCTTACATATAAGCCTCAATAGCACACAATATATTGGATCTAATTCATGTTTCTAACAGTATACATAGTATTAACCCTTAAAATTTTATCCCAAAAATTATATTCACACATATAAAAAACATATTATTTCCAAGCATTGAAATGACTATCGCATATGAAAGAGATTACCTCATCTAAATGGACTAGATTCCCCTGGACAGGTCCTCCCATCAGAACATATTCATGATATAATGATCCAAAATCTGGAGGGATATAGTCTCCTTATTATTATCATATTAACCATGTTGTGTTGTACCCCTGTTGGGTTCCATAATTACAAGGATATAATCCTTAGGAAAGAAACTCATCCATGTTGGTCCATATTCTATATATGCTAACCAGACAATGATTTATATATGTGTGTACTATTTGAATCATTTCTAGGTATCCCGTTTATAGTTTCCCTAATGGAATGATATTAGAATGAAAATATGTATCATTATAACTTGATCATAAAATGCATTATGTGTATAGTTAAGAAACACTAATATACAAATATTCTTATTCGTTTCATAAAGAAATTTTAGAATCCTCTTTGTCATCAGGATCTTAAAACCAGAAATTCCTACCACCCTTCTAGATAGAGATAAACTCATGAGTTCTAATCTATATAACATAAAAAAATAATGATCCCCAAAATTAAATCACCAATTCAAAATACTTAATATTATATAGGAGCTATAATATGTAAAAATATTTACATAATGGGATATCAATGATATGTACATATATTCACATTGGTATATTCCAAAAACAAATTATTAAACGTTACAGTGACCGGAACCTTATTGGGAAATGTGAAAGATTCACAAAGATGACATAAATATATATAAAATTCCAATTGTAGGTAATAATTCTCTTCCATATTCTATGATTACCTTGAACTCCCATCTTTTCATCCAATGTGAGTTCATAATACTCATTTTTCAGAAAAACTAATCACGTCATACCATTATAAAGAATATGTGAAATTAGTTATAAATGTGGGAACCATTGAGTTTTTTTGATTCCATGAATAGTCTCTAATATAAACCATCTGATATAATATATGTGAATAAATATAAGTATTTTTCTTGTATTCTTATCTCTTCACAAAACTGATATCCAAGATAGTTTATACCATGTAAAAATAAAGGTGACAAGATCGATGTGAATATCTCTATAATGAAAATAATTGTCCAAGACTATTTATTACCTTTAATTTTGTACTAATAAATATTCCTATTAAAATTTCCTTGGTCATATTGATACATGCCTCAAGAGATCCCTTAAATACAAAGAGATGGAATCATAATCTTGGAATTATTCTTCTTCTTAAACTTCAATGAGAGTCACAACCCCAGTAATGATAAAGAGAATATCAATTATCCATAATCTTCAATAACAAGTTGAAGTTATACCAATATAAGAATACCATTAGTATGTAATTATTCCCACCCCAGAGTGTATATGTAACAGTCTCCATGAATTGATACTAGTAGGAACATATTGTATGAGTAAGGTTACAATGATGCTGGAAATAACTATTTCAACTTTTAACCACATAATAATCATATCCATGAATCATGACAACTAGTGATTTACCTATTTAAGGTAGGTTAACCAGAGATCTATAAATATCTTTATAATGATTTAAGAGATTCCAGAGAAGGATCATATTAATACGAACTGTACATATTATTCAACATTTGAACCACCTCAACCTACTAATGGAACTTTTTGACATACCACCCACCCCATTTCTCCGACCCATGAATTGAAAATATTTCACAAGTCATGGAGAGTCGTGGGACATAGGTAGGTCCCATATCCCTATTCTAGTTGAATGAAATCACTGAAATACTATGAAATCAGTCGGTGAGAGGGCTCATTCTCTTTAAAACATGATTGATGACTACTACTATGTTACAACATTAGGCATAAGAAAGCACATATTCCCACCCCAACAAAAAAATCCAACCAGTGTTCCCAAATGAAATATAAATAATATGATTTGGAAAATAATCCCACATCAATCGAATATGTATGTAAGAATATCCAAACCTAGTGAATGAGAATGATCATATTACTATTTAAACTCTTCTTTATTGCCACAATATTTTGGTTGAAATATAATAGATTTATTATAATATTATGGTGATCTTGTATTAATTGAAAAATAATTAGATTCTAACCTATCTGGGGGCATATAATGATTTCAAACATGAATAGGTAAATTCTCTAAATAAATTATATATTATTTCTTCCATTCAAGAGGATTATTGAAAAACACAGACAAATGATGTGTCATAATTCCGAGATCATATCCCCACTTTGAATGGGGATTGTTAGTCTAGTTTGACAATAAATTCATCCAAGGCTAAAATTTCTATTAGTGAATGTCAATGGTTTATTACAAAGGTATTCTAGGATCAAAACAATATTCCCACTCCTACCATGGTAAATCAGATACCCCAGCAGTCACCTTATGGAAGGCACATATCTTTCCAATAATTCAATATATTTTCTTCATATTCCATAAAATTATAGGATATTGGGATATATTTGTAATCATTACACTGATGTACTAGTTTAAAATAATTAATATTCCATGTTGTATAGGTACCATATCTTTTCTCCGATTCCCAATGTCTATCGGCATACTCCTCTAAAGAATAATCATCTTAATTGGGTCTATATTCCTTCTTCAACCAATTACAGGTAGAATATTTTGAATGATATACAAATATTGCTCTATATTCTTTTTAATATTTTAAAATGTTCAATATATACTCTTTAATAATTCTAGAAATTGGAACATATCCTTATGATAGAAAAATTTAGCCATCAACATATTCTCTTGGCCACTATTTAGTATTATCAAATTCATACTCGACATCAAATGGATAGTAGACATATTTCAACTACCCCACATGATATGGACCATTTTCCTACAGTTCTCAATGAAATCCTCATTTTGGTTATATAAAGAATAACTATATGATCTCCAGGATCCATTAAATCATCCAATGAAACATGTTTCTATATTAATGATGATATTCCTCTACATGGTTTTATAGATATGGATTATAGGGATCTTACCCCTAATATATTCCATGGATAAATTCCCCATGGTGATATCTCAATGAGGTAATGGTATCATACCATCATTAGGGGAATTTTTTAAAGAGTTTATTTTAGAAAAGTAGGGTCAACTACATATTGTTCCCCATCAATTTCCTATGAATCCTCGCATCTATTAGCACATGATCTATAGAAACAACCAACATATCCTCCTTACAATGTCATGAGTCACTATCTATAGAAGAGTGACACATGTGGTCTTACAAGTTAGAGTAATACACATTAAAAGAAGATGAGTTTGGCAATGATTTGTGAAAATATTTTAATGATAAAAACCATCTGAATGTGTTCTACCCAATAGAAACATCTAGGTATGACATTTTCATATTTACTAAAGGAGGAGTGCATATCATACATATTCTAGAATCTATTGGAATAGTATAATTAGATGAATAATAATAACATCCCTTATAAGGGATGTGATTATTATATATAGTTTGTGAATTTGATATGTGGTTTGATAGAACTCAAGAAATTCTCTACGGATTGGGATTGAAGTTTAGGAAAACGCTACGAGATCATGTAGTATGCTTTCACCCAAAAAATAGCATCCCTCAAAAATATAACAATAGAAATATGATCAGATATTTCTAACTAGGGATGGAGATGATAATGTTAATTTCATATCACTTCATACATGGATTTCCAATGCCCCTCAAATATGATATTCTATAATTTCTTTTCCTTAGGAGATACCGAATTTTAGAACCCCTTGCGCGTAGTTGGTTAATCTCCTGAAATCATCCCATGTAAAATTTATGGAAGATCTGTGATCACAGTGAGAAGTATGTTGGTATATTAAGGATATAGGATTATAAAAATGATAGGATAATGTCTCAAATATGTGCATCACAACCCTAGGCCACAAAATATTCAACGTGAAAATCATATCACATTATGGGAATCCTCTACATAGGACTTGTAATTACAGAATAGTCATAAAGGAAACTCCATTTTTGAAACAATAAATGTATTATTAAGATATTTAGTCATAGAAAACACATTTAATAATTTTATTATTTATCCTATAAAATTTAATGTACCATTTCCCATCTAAAACATTGATAATATTGTTGTTATATAATGAATAATATAATAAGTACACATTAATGATTTTGATAATGTATAATTTTTTTTGAATGAATGAACAATGGCCTTAACCAGAAGGATTATAACTTATTAAGCCCATTTATCAAAGATTTAAAGGGAGATTGAACCACTGGGGTTTTCTCTTATCCATGCCCATGTAGTGATTCAACAACTCAATACTGATTGAAACTATTTATGTGAGATGTTCATGTTTACCAATATCACGACCCAAACCATGTTTTTTATATCAACCTTAGAAATCAACACCATTTCACACCATTACCATAGGGAGTACACTATCTTAATAAGGGGTTATGTATCCTAATCCTAGGGTTATAAATTTTAATATTTTCCATTTTTAAAAAATTATTATTATATTTAAGTATTTCCTTTATTGAAAATATATATGCATTAATGGAAAATAGATTATGATACAAATAAATGGTAATTTATCTTTTATAAAATATAGAGTTTAATTATAACAAATTTCTTGATAATTTTAGGAATTTTGAAATAATAATTATTTTCATATAATATTAATACAAAATAAAATTTATTTATAAATGATAATATAATTTAATGAAGTACAAATATATTATTTATAGATTATAGAAAACTATTATGGTAAAAAAAACCATTGTTTCACAATAAATGAGGATTCTGATTTAAAATTGTAAATTCTAATATTTAAAAAATTATTTTCATTAATAAAAAACTAATTTCTAATCATCATATAGAAACTATTAAATGGTGAATATTTCATAATTTTATAGGATAATTGAACATGTGGAGAGAAATTAAATATGGTATAAATATGTAGTATGTATTACAAAATCATAATAGCCAAATATGGATGCCATATATTGTACAAATGGAATCCAAGAAAAAAAGATTCACATTTAAAATAGTTTTATTGATGATATTTTATTAATTTTATAATCTCAAAATGAATCCACAAAAACATATATTGTATTTTATGGTTTAAAAATATATTCCTTATACACTTGACATACTTCCAAATTACCTAGAGTAATATTTTATAGTTTTTGGTTTTTAGCCAAATACGATGAATATAATGAAAACTATTTGGTAGAATACATGGGAAACATCCATTGTGAGGTTTTTAGTTTTTGTTATTTTATAATATAGAGTCCAAATCCTATGTTTTGAACTTATTAATGAATTTCCCATTTTTCCTATAAATTACTACTCATCCTCAAATTCCACCTCTATCAAATCCCATTTAGCATGAATTTAATCTCACTATTTCCATAAAAAGACATATTATGGTGTTACCAATCTTATAAGAGGCTCCTCCCTAGATTATAGAAGCACAGTATCAAGGTTATAGATCCCCTCTTCCTCTTTATTTAATAATGTTCATTGTGTTATGCATTCTGATTCCCTATTTTTAATTTTGTAATATGTTTTTACACATCCCTTTTATTAAAATTATTATTTCCATTGATCAAGAGACCACATTTCACTCACATTAAACCCTTCCCTGAATCCTTATGTACACCCATTATGCTTACAAAATTATCCTTATATTTTCCATTTCAAATGATTATATAGTGAATACACGTACCTATTTCCACAGAATATTATACACCTAAATTTTCCTATAAATACATAATTGGGGTCCTACATGTTTTATCCCACACTCATCATTGATGGGATTAAAATGTATGGAATATTCACTAATGTTGTATGACCTATGCGGCATATAAGTGCATATACGTGATATAAATAGGACGTGTGGGCCAATAATTATATAAACCTTCTGACGTGATGGTCTTGGAAGTGATCCAGGACTAATATGAAAATTATTTTATAAAAATATATATTTGCTAAAATTTCCTTTCTTATGTTATACTCCAATGAATTATGTTCTTCGATTATTTTTTAATTTATGACTTTTGAGGATATATGATTTCTTTCATGAATCGATATAATGTTACATGATATACGATATATAATTTTAAATAGATTCATTCATGTTCTTTTACCCTTATTCTTATGTTATATTCCATAATTACCCTTAATGAGCACCTACTCTAACCATTTATTATATTTGATTTCCCCATGTTATGAAGAAAATTTTCATGTTGGAATACTAAAGAAGAAGATCATTAAGGAGAACTAGGATGATCATTAACCTAAATATTATTTTATGTTCCAGTTTTCCATTGGTGATTAACTATAATTTATCGGGGTTTGTTCTTGTGTAATGCATGAAATATTCCTATAAAAGTATGTAATTAATATGAACATTATTCTTGGAACATTATTGAAACATTCAATAATTTTGCAACATGAAAAAAGTTTCACATATAAATTCATGAGAAGTCTTCAACATGATTTGATTAATGAATTGATCATTAGTACAGAATATCACCACCAAACTGATGGCCAATCTAATAGGAAAAATCTGACACTCTACAAAATACTGAGAACATGCTCAATGGAACTTAAATGGTGAAGGTATTATCACCACCAATTAGTTTAGTTATCTTGCAACATAATCTTCCACTACAGTAGTCAAATAGAACTCTTTAAATCTATATATGTGATGTTATGTATACCTCTTACATGTTGTGATGTTGTCAGTGAGAGAAAGCTACATGGGCCTGATGTTGTGAAAGATTTAATGGAAACGTTTTATCCCAACTAAGAATATATAAAATATACTCAGAGTTGGTAGAACATATATACTAAAAATTGTCATAGTAATATGGAGTTTGATGTTGGAGACATATTTTTTCTATCAGATATAACCATGGAAAAAGGTCATGAGATTCAAAAAGAAAGGGAATCTTGGCCCTAGGTACATTGGCCCCCTTTAAATTATTGATCACATAGGAGTAATGACCTATCAACCAGAACATCAATAAAATATGACTCATGTTATTGAATTATTCCACATATCCCTCTTGAATAATTACATACATAATCCCTCACATACACTGAATCTAGTGGTAGTACCATAGGATCATGACCTCCCTTGTGGGGGCATATTTTAGAGACCTTGGACTGTAGAGAAAAATTTCTAAATAAAAAGACTACACACCTTTTTAATGTGTTATGGGGGAACAGTAAGTATGAAGAATTGACAAGGGAACCATATGAATCAATAAAAAATTATTTCCCTCACATATTCTCAAATGAGAATATGAGTTGAAATTTATAGGAGCATATTTATAAAGGGTGAATGAATGTAATCACCCAATGAGTTTTTAAATATTATTTTTGTCTTGAGAAAATGAGTGATATATTATATTATTTTATACAAATAAAAAATAAATATGAACCAAAAAGACATTATCTCATTAATAATGATATTTAAAGTAGTCAGCTATGAATCCAATTATAATCCATAAAATTAATAGTAGATAAAATTATAAAAATAATACATGAAAATATAAATCCCCAAATTTATGAGTATCATAACCCACATTTCAAATACTTAAAAATGAAAAAAATAATTGTATACCAATAAAAATATTATAAAATGAAAATATTTAACCATGGAAGGAACTGTAGTGAAAATTGACCGAATGAGTGATGTGATATTTATAGGGTTCAATGGGAAATTTGACCGTTCTAATTTGATCACGATAATAAAGTTGGTCAAATATTGACATTGGTCAATATAACCATTCGTCAATTTGACAATTGGAATCTATGCCAATTGGTGATAATTATACTATTATAATTACTATTTATAAGTATTAATTAAAAATTATTATTCACGTATAAATGAGGAATGATGAAACTAACCAGTAGAGTCATTCCATTTCAGTCCCACTTGTCAGAACATGGGAGGGAGGTACCGTCAATGAGGTTAACCCTTGACCAAAACCAATTTGAGCATTAAAAAGTAATGATTGAATGAATCATCTACGAGAAAAGTTCATGTTAGTTGATATTACCAATAAGTCAATGTTTGATGATTCACCCCATAAAACTACCATTATAGCACTCCATACCCTTAAGGTGTAAACAAGTGTAACAAAGAGACATGTTTCTAGGAGTTAGTTACTTAATGTTTAATTCTGTTGTATAAATAATATTATTATTCCAAAATTTCAAATTTAAGAATAGTTCTTGTTAATAAATATATTTTTAATTGAGAAGAATTAGATAAATAGATTTAATGACACAAATAAAATATATTTGTATTTTTTCAAAAAAATATAAATTTTTATAATACAATATGCTATAATAAAGAATATTTGATTTATTAAAATAGTATGTGATAATAATAATTTTTAAATAAAATTATAATATAATTTTATATTTACCTATGAATTTTTTTATAATTGTCATAAAATTTTTGGTTTTAGGTATGTTTTATGAATTAATATTTATGTCTTGATGATTTGATAATTAATTAATTATAATCCTAGACTAAACAAATGATATTTTGTTATTATTATGTATTTTAATATATCATAATCAATTTCCAACACTATATGTGACATTTCAATTTCTAAAACTGAAAACATGATTTTAAAAACATTACATTATTGAAAATTTACTTTTCTCATTCCAAAAGATGTATAAAGAACTATTCCTAGTTATTTTGGATTAATGAATCATATAATTTGACTGAAATGATCAAAAAATTGGGCAATAACCATGGTCAATATTATGCATTTAAATTTTCAATGACCTAAATATCTATGACCTATATTAAGAATTTATTAAATAATTCCTTAATTTTTTTTAAAATACCCATCCATTTCACAAATACCCCTCACTAAAAAACCATTCTCTATAATGTTAGGGTGATGTTTCTCCCATGGAGTCCCCCTACAATAAAACTAATCCCCCATGTTTGCAATTCCCAATATTTAGGGACAGCTCTCAAGGTAATGGAAATATCCACTTATCTTTTCCATTCAATTTCCCTATTGTGTAAAGTCTTCTATATTGAAAAAAAATTAATTTTATTCCAAATTTCTATAATCCCATTATAAAATAACTGGTCATTTATAAATGGGAAATTATTTTCCAATCTCATTTTTCTTTTATTTAATCCATGTTTTATTCTCTTCATGCTGTCGAATTTATTTCAATCTTTTACTCGAGAAATATTAATTTATTTTCCTTCTCTGAATACCCAATTGTATGATCATGGCCTTCTTTAGTGTCATTTATGGCATTATTTATGGTACATTTTGTTTTTTATGTACCTTTTTTATTATTGTTTTTGTGTTCATATGGGTAGGGTTTTATGAATGTTTAAGGAAAGGGGGTTGCACACAGTTTGTGCATGTTTTGAAAAATTGTGCTCCATAACTTATGAAAATGTGTGTCCCTATACTGTGAGGTCTTCTTGGTTAGTTCATAGTTTCCCTAACGATCTGTCCTAATATGAAAAATAATTCTCTCAATTTTAGATATTCTGAAAATTATTTTAAAAATTCCCCAAACCCTCAAAACACCAATATTTCAACCAAGGATCAGTATTGGAATATTTTAGACTATCCTAGAGGTTTCTAAAGTGTTTACAAGGCCATTATACCTCTGTTCTTCAAGACTAAAAGCTGAAACCGATGATCTTCTCTTCTCCTGGTAAGTGTACTTCATCTTGATGCATATCCCAATAATTCATTCTTATTCTCTTGATCTTTTGGTGGATTTTTTTCTTTCTTTCTTTAGATATAAATCTATGTGGTGATATATAGATATAAGATTGTAGATCAAGATCTTGATTGATTAGATCTTGATATTTTGAAATCATGATTTAGGAATTTAGATCTAAAATCATAGATATAGGTCGATGTGCTACTTTGATTTTTGAGATTTCTGTTGGACATCAATATGTCATTGAATCTAGGTGGGTGGTCTACATATAATTCACATAATCATGGATTTGATATGTAACGCAAGATTGTCGAATTTCTAGCATCATTTAGCAATTTCTCAATGAATTGGGTTAATTAGATTGACCAATTCAGTTTTTGAAATTTTTTTGCAATATGTTATTTATTGGGGAATTAATCCTGATAATAAAGGGGTTCTTTATTAGATAATTAATTTGGGAAATTTTTTTATAATAGATAGGAGTAGTAATGTAGTTAATTTATTGGTGAATTAATTGTGAGATATCAAAAATTCTATGTTAAGATATTTAATTATGAACAAATTATATTGTTTAATATTATAATCTATATAATTAAGTGTGGGATTAATTATGATGAATTAAGATTTTGAATGAAAAAATTAATTATGGGAAATCTATTATTGAAAAAGAATTGTGAGTTTAATTATTTAATTGATAAATTAATTAATAATTTGATTCACATAGATAATTGTTGTCTTGCCTAATCGAATAGATGTGTTATCTAACTATTTATTTATTAATTGGAATGGGGTGGATAATTAATTTGTAAATTAATTATGTGATATACAATGTGAACATGGTCAATATAAATTGAGAAGTGCAAAATGTAACATTGTCAACATACTTATGAGTAAAAGAATGGGAACATAGTGATTCTAATGTGATGTATACAGGGTAACATGGAAATTATGATTATGAGTAAAGATAATGGGAACATGGACATTATATTGGGGAGTAATATGAGTAACATGCCCATCTTACTTACATCTATGATATTGGTATCATTAAAAATCTGGATTATAAATATCAAATTAATGAATAGAAATAATGACACTCTCAGTTATGTCCTCGCACAAAAGTATTGAATAACCGACATGAGTCGAATTAGGTACTTAGATATCATTAAACATTGAATATGTTGATCTTTCTCTAGAAGAAGATACTATGATATGGTATTACCTAGGGAAAACGTTGGTATCCCGTACGACATGAATTTAGAATTGAGGTACTGGAATCCTTGGGAACCCTAGAATAAATTTTGATTGATAAGAATAAATAAATATGTGTTAATATATTTATTATTGAATTTTAGTTGTTTAATTATAGAACATCATGGACTATCTGTTGACTATAATTGTTTTACACATCATTGGTGGTGTCCTATTAAGTTTTACTCACATCCAATTCAGAATTCATGATCTATACTAGAACATATTATATTATAGCATGATTGGATAATGAAAAACGCCCATGTGATAGACACTCAATACATATATTTACATTGAATTTTTTCCATTCATTTGAGTATTATGTTCCCTGTTTGGTTATCTTGTGACATGAGTATTTTTCTGCCAATATATATGTATACGATATTGTTCATTTAATTCTGTTGGCATCTATATCTGATATATTAGGGTATAGTATCCCCTTGAATGTCTTAAAACCCCATTATTTCTATTTAGAAGTCTCTAATGTATGGGGAGGCGAGCTTGAGGTCATCTGACTGACCGACACGGGGCACCGATGCATGGTACCCCAGTCCGGATATTACACCAAAACAATTAATTTTCCATGGGTATTAAAATATATGTAAAATGATATATTTATTCATGTATTTACATATATATAACCCACATTTCATTTTTTGGGTTAATAATGATGTGATGATCATTCCTTTAATAACTTTTCTACATTAGTATTTTCATAAGAACCTGGTTCATTATATTCCATGGGATAATAATGAAATGAATTATTATGTTGATCTTAGTAAATTAATATATATAAAGTATTCTCACTAATTGGCCTCCAATTCATTGGTTATATAATTTAATCTCTAGAGATGACATGCTTTTAGATACCTCGGTGTATAACCATGTTTATTTTAATTTTTGACACCTTGGTGATAAATATTGGAAATATCATTATGAATGAATCATTTAAATGTTAAAGCCACATTTCTATTTTTTAATTTGTACATTATATTATGATATAATACATGTTTTTTACAACATATTTTTATGCCTTATGTTCTTTTTTAAATGTCTTCTGATCACATGATAAATATCAAACACAGTTTTCCCTTACTGGGCTTCATTCTCACCCTTTTCCTTTGATGTGTGTCCCAAGGATATGAGTTATAGAAAACATATCTTAGGCTGAACCCATAAAAATTTATTTCTTGTGTATTAAAAAAAATTAATTCTTTCTTGTATTATGTAGCTAATTTCGAATAAACTACACTTTAAAATATATTATATTTTTGATCCATTTAATGAAATTTGTATGTAATAAAATTGATATATGGAATAAAACTATCATGGTAAACACATGGTGTAATAAAATGGCATGAAATTTATTAACAGTTAAGAATTCCATATATCCAGAGGCATGTCCATATTTAGTGTAATTCCTTATATTAGGTGTAATCCCGGTATATACCATATAACACAGTCAGTCTTTCCAAAAATTTAGCACTATATGATGGAATCATTGATAATTAATAATCATTTCTTATACAATTAATAAAATGAACCAATTACTGATGATGATTAACATGTTGATTATTTTAAATTCAAATCATGTTAATGAAAGAACATATTAAATGAAAAGTTTCAATCATGGGTTTTTCATAAAGATCTACAAACAAAAAATAATAATTATAAAATTAAATCATGAAATATTTGATTCAACTTGTAGGTTTTGAGTTCATATAATTCCCATTAGTGGGTGTTATGTATAAAATTTCTTTCACCATATATTTTTTCAAAACACCAATATATGATATTTTTAGGTAAAATTTATAAATAATTTATTTATGTTCATATGAAAGGATTAACCATGGACGAGGATAGTTTCATAGATTTAGATATTTTTTACAACCATTTTATGTATTACCATTGGTGTGTTGTAGGGTTCTATGTTTAGAATCTCTCATGTGGAAACCCACATAATCTCCTTTGATCTCTGAGCAACATCAATTAATTTCTTAATGCTAGCACGATGAGTGATTTTTTTGTATCTTTCCTGTTGATTGCTTATCCTTCAATCATGATTGAATATCTCTTTCATTTTTAATTCTTTAAAGGTAGAGAGATAAAATGAAATTGAAAGAGGAATCCATTATATGAATTAATTCTATGTTTCTCATTTAATGCTACACAATAGTCATAACCATTTATTTTTAAAGGGAAAGATTAGGCAACAATATTATTTAAATTCATATCGACACTTAAAAAATATTATAATGTTTATTAAACCCCATGACATAGAATTATAATATTATGTAATATATTTTATGGAATGCATGCTGAAATTCACTATATAAAATATTAGTTTACTTGATTTTAAATTTATATTTATCAATAGAAGTTTTCATAGTCATTTCAAACTTTTCAAAATTTATTGAATAACTAAAGATGTAATTTATTCATTAATAAATATTTTTATCCAAAATCCATCAAGTTTTTTTTTAAAAAATATATAATAAAATATATATTTTAAAAAATATATATGATTAATAAATATTTTCTTATTTTATGGAAACAATAAATCATGAATAATATTATTCATCGGGCTTGAGAATAATAATTATTCTATTAATTGAATTTATACCCAATTTAATCGAGATCATCAAAAACACTTATTGTGTGTCCCTATAGGAGTAATTATTTTTTTTAATTAGCAGGGTACACCTAATGTCTAATATTACTATATAGAAAAGTGTCATGGAACTGAAGATAATGGAAAAAATGATGCTTTGTCAATAGCCACATACAGAAACTTTATGTGTAATATTATAATATTTTTATTAATATCTCATCAAGAATGTTATAAAAACATGTCATCAACCTATGTGGTGAGTATGTCTTTCTTTGACTATAATAAATAATCATTATTACACCATGTCAATATAATTTATATAATAGTTATTTTTCTATAAAATTTCATAGATATCAACATATATAAATATGTTAGCATAGAATATTTCCTAAAATTATCCATTAATAACATGTTATTCCAGAGGCACCAAACATACCCCACTTCCTACTATCATTTGAAATGATTATTATTTAAGTAAATATATTTTTTTGAGTGTATCCACCGAAGATGTTTTTTTAAATAATTGATTGCATGGAGTCCAATGGTTTGAAATCACTGATGTTGGGGAAAATAACATTGAACAGTCTCCAACAGGTTCCATTTATGGAGTTGAAACTGCCTAATGTTTCTCATATACATGATTCGTGGACCTACATTCCAGTGGAATGAAATCATTGGGTAACTTCCCCAATGACACTTAAGAACTCACATTGTTCTAGAGGATGGGAAGTAAGGCCCATGAAACCCTATTGGGGTGGGCACTCTTTCCACTTTTTGTACTCTCTTAGATTTTTTTGATATGTTCATCAATCCATGGTTGATTCCCAAGTTTGTATTTGTGGATTAACCCTCAGAAATGATCCAATATGACTGTTCATGATTTTGGAATCACTTGTATGCATATGAGGTTCTCTTTTAGTAGAGGGGTCTATATGTATATGACGTTATCTATCAATGTTACCCTTTTGAGAAAAAATCAGGGATTCTTTGGTCTTATATTAAGATGATGTTTGCCTTATGCCATGTGATGGGGAGCTTTGGAGTTAATATTCATCAAGGTGGGGCATGAGTTGTTTTGATATTGGGATCAAACCCAAAATATGGGATTTATATATATCATAATTAGAGAAATTAGAACCCACATATTTTAGTGTCACTTAACTGGAAATATCACATTTTATGTTTGTTTGAATGGGACCCAACCATGTAGTTTAATGTCATATGATAAGTACATCTAGAGGAGGGTTCCTAGACAATTTTGGGTGTATATTATTCCAAGGTGGCCAAATAGGCATATAAGTGATGTGGTCTCCTAGGTCGATATGACCATACTAGCAATGTGTATCATAGAGAATTGGGGTGATTTTGGTGTGGTGTTTGGTCCTCAAATAGTCATCATACATATCCAAGTTAGTTGTGAATCATGTTCCACATAGTCAGGTGTGATTGGGACATACACAATAGAGGGTTCCCTAATGGGTGATTTCCATCTTGGGATTATTACATGACATTAGATCTACTATTTGAAATTATTATTTCCTAAAATAATAGTATTTTCATCCTAGGGATCCAAACTTAATGGGATAATGAACTCAAAATCATTCTATAAACATGGAATGTAGAACACTACAAGATGGATTGGAATCATTAACACCAAATACATGCTTCCTTTTATATTTTTCCTCGTTATGTAAAATAACCTTCTCCAAAGTCCCATTAGATATAAATCATCAATGGATTTTAATTTCTTATTTCACATGATTTGTTCTCTACCTTAAAAATAGATATAAAGTAGAAAAATATTCTTATACTTTAAAACATCGCCCTCCCTTCAGAAAAGAAATATTCCAGCTCATTGATATACACCCACAATACGCTACTATATTTTAAAACATCATGAAAATGTCACTCAACATTCCATTGTCCCACCAAATAAGGAATATGATTAGGGAATACAATGTGTAATTTGTGTATTTCATATGGTGAGGAGGAAATAAAAGTATTCATTATCAAATTTATTTCTGTCATCAATCTACCCTCAAAGAAATCATGATGATTGTCCTGCAAGATAATGGGATATATAATGAGTTCTACGACAACACGGTTTCAAGAATCATAGTGAAGTGGAATCTAAATATTCTAGGTAATTATCCTCCCCTTAAAGGAAATAATGACTTCTAGGTCACACTATTTGATGTATTTTTCAAATCAATCATTCATGGAGCCCCCAAGGGAAATACTTATCTAGTGGGATTTGAGGCAGTTTTATGTGATTATAACACTGATGTCATCGATTATCTTCAGAGCCATTGTGGGCATTACACTTTTATGGAAGTTGAAATTCATGGTCTAATCACTAATATCAATAAGGAATTATAATGTAATTGGAATAATATCTCGTACAAATGTGACCTCACCATGATTGTGCAAGCTGTGAGACTGAGAAACATTTATTTCTCCTAGAAGATAACCACTAGATTGTCCAACAATCATTAAAATATCTTAATAATGAATTACATAATCACACATTCCTTTCTTGAACCCAACCCTCTCTTTGATGGAATTTTAGAAAAATGTTTGATTTAGGATGTCTACATCGACTCAAATACTCTTCCTCTTGAGTTAATACATATCATTCAAAAGGAAAAATATAAATTCCTTCTATTAGACTATTGTAAATTTCATATTTATGTATTTTTAGGGAAAGTGTTCTCACCTTTATCCAAACAATCAAAATATTAGAACATAAGGAATCTCATTTTTGTGATTAGGTGAATCTTATATTTTTCATATATGGTACACTATAGTATAATATTATGTAATTAGGTCTTCTTATGTATTGTTTAATATCCTGTGGTCCGAAGAATGGAGTGGGACATAAATAAGAGAGGCCATTTCTATATAAAATTGGATAATGAGTGAGGTTTTTGGACATTATGGGTCACATGAGAAATACATTGAATGATGATTCTTACGGTATGGGTGTTGGAGAGGAATAAGGGAACAATAAAAAATGTCATCGACCCGTCCTGAAAATTTCATTTTGTGATTCTCTGTTTTTCTATGGGGTTAGTGATGGTAAAAAAAGGACCATAATGGATGGATGGGACCACATCCCAACATTAATATTGGGGGGTGCAACCCTTGCGATATAGATCAATTGGACTATATAGTTTTAGTGCATGGGAGATGACCTCATAGGATCATCTGTAAAGAAGCATCCAAGAAAATAATTTCAATGAAGGGTTGGTTGTGAAGTATCTTTTGTGAAGCATCATCCACAATGTAATGTTTTAAATCATAGGTATATAACATGATACCTAATTCATAAAAGAACACTACCTCTACAAAGATTATTCTAAAGATTGTCTTTTATATATGGTTCATAGAATGGAGCCTTTGAAGGGCCACCTCAATATGGTTCACGGGATGGAGTTCGTTCACGGATTAAGGAGTGGGATGGATTTCTCCCACAGATCCTCCTAAAATTTTTCTATGTGATTCATATCCATTTTGTGTTCCCCCTCGAGTTTCATTTATAGAATATTGGAACAAAATATTAGCTGGTGGGTCAGTCATCCATTATTGTCTATGAGACTTATTTTTTGAGGAGCCCAAAGAGAATTTCTTATCCAATGAACAAATTAGTTTGTAGGGGTGTCATTCCTAGGGGGGTCTGTTGTGGGGATGAAATCACCGCCATAGCACTGACAATGACATCATTTCATTCACAAGTATTTGGGGTACCACCTTTTACCCAAACTGTTGATTTTGGGAACACTTCATGTAATGGGTAAATTCCATGCAGAGCGGCGGTATGCAAATTGTATTTTGTTTCACAATCTCACCCCATTGAATATTTTATCCAATATTCTTATGGGTTTCATTTCTACCATTTTCTTTTACTAATATAATTCTCCTCTTAAATTCACCATTTTCAATATCCAACAGTGAGTTTTGACATACATTCATTATAATAAAAATCTCTAATAACCATGAAATGGGATAATAGATATAAATATTTGATGACACCAAAACATGTGGAAGTCCTCCTAGAAGGTATATTTTCTCATTTCCCTATCTAATATATTACTATGTATGATATATAAGAAAAGAATCCCCATATTATTACTAGAATTCAAAACATATAGTCTATATACTATATTCCCTTTCATCGTACACTATCAAAACACAAAACATGATTTTTAATTTATTCCTATAATTTCAAAAAACTCATCATAATAGGGAACTGGTATGCCATTTTCAATGTGAAAAAACCCTAGGACATTATCACATATATGTTATAAAGAAGAAAAAAATATAAAAATATATTTAAATTAATATTCACATATTTTAATGTACATGCATGTAAAATTAAAAAATTAGGTGGTTCTTTGGTAACCAGTCCAAAAATATTTTTAGTTTAACGCTCTATTAATCTATTTTAACAATTACTGTAGTATAGAATTTTATTATCAGTGGAAACTATTTTTAATGATGAAAAATTAATTTGGGATCATTTCAAAATTTGTAAATAATGATTCCAATTATATATATATTTTTTTAAATTTATATATTAATTTATTATAGATAGAAATTTAAAAAAAATAGGGAAAATGAGAAAAAAAATAGTTTTTATAATTTTTTTTAAACCAAACAAATAAACATATAAAAAAATAATAAATAATAGAGATTCCCTAGTAACTAATTAAAATATGTATATTAAATGGTTTCTTAATTTAAGTTGCAATCAAATTTAAAAAAATAATGATACTTGTAAAAGAGTTTATGAAATGAAAAAAAGATAGTTTTTTAAAAATCATGGGCTTTCTTTATTCACTTATAAATATATAATTTCTGAAAATGTATAAAATTAACTCTTCTATAATATTAAGATTATGAATTAAAAAATGATATAAATTTACCAGATATAATTCTGATTTAGTGTATATTGGAATTATAATGTTTCTACACCAAAATGGAATAAAACCAATTTTTATTCCAACATATTTTTCAAATATTATACTACATTAATAAAATTTGAGAACTTATTTATTATTCATTAATAATCAATTTTTCATTATACCAAAACATTATAAATATCTATCGTTATTTGGTTTTTCAATTTCAAACCAATAGTTTGATGGATTGTTCATCATTTTTACATTTAAATAATAGTTTTTAATAGTATATCATAGTTCTCTTAATCCTCAATTTATCGTATTACGAAAGTTATAATGTCATTTCTCTATAAATTTTTCAAGTGTAACTTTCTCCCCCAACTCATTAAATAAATTATACCAATACAATTTCAATATTTATAATCAAAGATTCAATATTAAAATATTAATTTTTATAAAACCCACATCATAAAAATAGATAATAAAACATATTGATAACGGGCGTGTGAATGATAATTCTTACCTAAAATAATGCACAATCAAGTTCACAGATAAGGAGAAAATTAATGAGATGTGAAAATATTTATATAGAAGAGAATCATAATGTCTAAAGAGTAATTTAGAATGATAGAGAACAAATTAATTGTAATGTTATAGAATAGAAAACCAAAAATTCATATGGTGGGTAAAATCTATCAATTTATAAAAAAATTATGAAATGGAAAAAATCATATTTAGGGACATTTTTATTGGAGTTGAGGTATTAATTTACTACAAATTATGAGAAACTAAAATAACTTGATTTATTAAAATTTAAAAACAAAAATTGATTCTTCGGTTATGTGTTTCAATTAGTTTCCCTCGGTAATTATCCTAAATTAAAATGAATAATTAACAATTTGAATTTCTCATTTTTAGATCATGAAAATGTTCTTTTAATAGATTCTATGAGAGATAAAAGTTTGAAAATAACTTTGTACAATATATATTATGATTCTATAACCAAAAAATTTATTCTTTAATATTACAACTAATATGATTGAACTATCTATTGAAAATTATTTTGAAATATTTCAGGAATATTACCCAAAGATCTTATTAATTCATTCTATAAATACAAAATTGAAAAACTCATCCAATTATTCAAAACAAGTATTAAAGCCCATAAATCATTAAAATTGGTTCAAATTCATAAAAATAAACATTAATTTAATCCCAAAACATCATAAATTAACTCCTAATGTCACATAGAATACATGTGAATTCACTTATAATATATTAATGTGAAATATGTTGATAACCTAAATCAATATAAAACATCAATGGAAATCTATATGAATAAAAATATTTAGAATAATCATATTCCAAAAATAAAATAAAAAAATATCTAATATATTCTATATATCCAAACCATTTATATAATTCATCATTAATCACTTCTTTAGTAAATCATTAATCAATTTAGAAGTCAACTATTCTATCCAATTTAAATTTTAAATATAAATGATCTATTTTTTGAACTAAAAATTATTATCTAAATATCATTCACATATTATGGGTTATATATCCCTCAATCATATGTTTACCAAAAATATAATCTTTCAACTATGTCATATTTCAATGTTATCGGTACCATTCAATATATGACCATATAAAAATAGTCCTAAAAAATCCTTAGATGTTTCATTATTATTAAAACTAAAATATCATTGTTAAAACACTTCTATAAAAAACATTTAGATTACATATATGTAATAATATCAATAATTCCAATTATACGATTGATATAACAAAATCCTTTTTTTGGTATAGATGTTATAATTTAAAATAGAGAACTTACTTAAATAATTACCATGTTCCCCACACACAAGGAATTTAAATATAAATTCCACCTTAGTATTTAAATTATTTACCTATTTTGATATATTCATTTTTCTATTGAATTTTTTTCTCAATTTCATCATTTTTCAAAACTGAAATCGTCTTATCTTAAATTAGTGAAATTTATTTGGTTTCTTTTCGCCACATTTTGGACATGTTTGGAGCTTATTATTAATTCTTATGTTGTATAATCCTGGTTTTTGGAAAGGTGTGTTTTGTTGTGTTTTTGGATAAACCCTTTCTTTTGGGACATTAAAAGGTTTTTTGGACGTGTGAGAGGCCTTAGGGGTGTTCCTGGGGCTCGGGGCACGGATGAAGGGAAGTCTGGGAAAAGAAGACCATGGCAAATGGCCAGCGCACGGTCAGCCAAACTGTGCGGCCTTCCCAGGCAAAACCGTGAGACCCACCCTCATCTGGACAGAAGCGAGCGCATGGTTTGTGCACAATTTTCCAAACCGTGTGTCTAAACCGTGTGACTCCTCCTCCTCTGGGTAGTGGCATGTGCCCAGTTTGCGCTCGGTTGGCCAAACCTTCTGGACAAACCACGCTGCCACTAAAAGTTGAGAAAATTTACAAAATTTCCACTCTAGAAATTTTAAACCCCACTCAGGATTTCCCTCTCTTCCTCCTCTCTTCACCTTAGGCACAAACCAAACCTCCCAAGTACTTCAAGAGATCAAAATCCTTCTATTCTAAGGCATTTTTGGTGTCATTGGTTGCAGATCGAAGCTCCAGGTTAAAGCTCTAATGGTTGGTTAGATTGAGGTCTAAGGAATCGATTGAGAGTGCGTTCAACCGCAGTTTTGAGGTAGGTGGTCTACAAGTGATATCCCATAGTTATTTATGTATTGGTGCATGTTTAGTTATGCTCTTTTTTCTCCTTGGTTATGTTTTGGATAACTATGACATGTTTGTAATAATGATGTTTAAAATGGAAAATGGGAACCCTCACGATCCCTGTGGGATGTGTTGGGATGGACTTGACCTAACATAGGTCCATCCAAGGGATGTGCCGGATTTTCCAGGGTTTCGAGATTATTATTAAACATGTGAGCCTCTTTTAATGAATTGTAGAGCCATTGATAAAAATTTTGGCATGATTGGTTGAACTTGGAATAGAAGATATGTGATGCACCTAGACTTGGAAATAACCTAGGGGTTATTTTAAATGGAATGAATGGTTGATTCATGGGAATGATGAACGGGTTAAATGTGTTAATTTGTAGACCAAATAAAGATCATAATGGGATAGATTTTGGGTTTAATATTTAATGCTTAGTGAGATAGGCATAACACATGGGAATTGGGTGAATGGTTAAATGATGTGAAATTGTAATGTGTTAATCAATTAAGGCATGATGTGGTTTCCCATGTGGGTTGTTGTTAATAGTGTTTCCAAAGGGAAATAGTTTGGATGGTTGATGGATAATTATATATAATCTTGTGCACATGGCTTCGTAGAGTGGGGTATGACATGAGGATCTACGCCTACGGATCAAGTGAAGACTGAGGTTCTAAACTCCACCGTAAATGCAGGGGTTAGGAAAGGGGACTGAGGGTCTATTCTCCTAATGGTTGAATCCACACGGACTGAGGCTTCGAGGTGAGGTTATGGTCTCTATGATGGATTTTGTACTAGTGAGATAGGATCACAATGTGTTTACCCTCTTTCAAGTGAATGTTGGCCTTAGACCCATGTATCATAATGCATGTTATTAGCCCATGGAAATGTGATGAAATGGTAAGTGTTGGTCAATGGTAATAAATGAATGTAAATGTAATGGAAATTGTTTTGGCTCTAAACTGGTTAATGTCACCTTATGCAATTACATGGAAATTATCATTCATTTTCTTTTTGCATGAACTACCTGTTGTACTGGATATATTGTACACACTATTGGTGGTGGCCTACTGAGTTGTACTCACACCCTGCTTGGGCCGCCGTTGGGTACCCGATCAGACTTCATGTTTACAGGTCAGGAGAAGGGAAAGGGTTCTTGCTATATAGATAGTGGCATGGGTAGCACTTCGTGGAGGATCCATACTTGGAGTTGGGACTATTTTGGGATTTTTCCCATTGTCTTTATTTTGGGCACTTGTTCACTTTTGCACTTGTAGCATGACATGCATATTTAATGATGGAATTGGTTGTTGCTCACGTTTCTTGTTTATTGATTATTATTTCCGCTATTGGTTGTTTTTATTGTGTCTTACTATGATAAAAACGGGGTATAGTCTCCCCACCTGACTACACAGACTTCTGCTGCTAGTTGGCAGCCTTTGGCGTACGGGGAGGTGCGCTTAAGGTCATGTAACCACCTGGCTCGGAGCACCGGTTTAGTGGCTTCCGGGTCAGGGAAATTACAATGTGGTATCAAAGGAGGTCTTTCTTCTACATCTCTGAGGTTTTTTTATCTGGTATTGGTAGCCAAGGGATTAAACATGTCGGGCCTTGGTAATAATCTCATGCTTGGGAGTAGATAACCCTCGAACGAGGGAAAACCCATGTGACCCTGGGGGAATTGTTATTCTTGGTCATATGTTGTTACAGTTGATGATATTTCACCATTCGGTGATACACATGTGGTTTGATGTGATTATTTCATGATAATTGGCTCATGGCCTTAGCGGCACAAGGATTTTCATTCATGAATCATTTTTAGGTACCTAGGGAGATAGGTGACATGCATTGTGTTAGGCACACTCATGGGGTGGGTGTGTGTGGTAGGAAAGTATAGTGCATCATGAATTTCATGAAACCATGAAATAATGAGAAGAATGAAATGAAACAAGTGGGTAACTGATGTTTAATGAAATAATAGGTTTTGAAACGAATTGGAAAATGTTTTTGGGTAAGTGTATAAAAATGGGTTGTGGTATCTAGTAAAGATATTTTGATGGAGTCATGAATGTTTATGGTATGCATTCTAAATCTCGCGATTTTCATTGTAGAGAGATTCCACCACAATGTCGGTTGCCAGTTGGGAAATGTGAGGATGTTGTTGAGAACACTCCTCTAGTCGAAGAGAAATAAAATGCGGTGATTAATGAAGGTAGATAATACCATTTTTGAGAGAAAATGGCTCACCTTATGTAACAGCCCGAGATTTTATGAAAAATATTCTTTCTTATTTTACTAATGTCTTGTGTTATACGCTACACCAAAAGGAGCTTGCACAACACGCATCCTTGACTTGCCTTGCATTACACGCAATCGCAACCTTCCTCGATAGCGTGTGTGGTACGTAATCCTGAGTTTCACGAAACAATGATATGCTATTAAAATATTATTAAAACTAGCCGTTATGAATAGTAATAACCACTTTTTAAATTTTAGAAATTTTAACTCTCAAAATGGACTTCATTTTTGGATTCGGAGTATCGAATTTAGCCTAAGGTGAAATTTTGGTACTTTTCGGATAACTTTCATATTCTGATGAATAGTGAAAATTACTAAATTATAATTAAAAACAACTTTTTTAATCGAAATAATTAATAGTGATAAATCATTAATTTGAGTGGTTTTAAAGTATATTTAGAATATATTTTTACAATTTAATACAATGTTGGTCATTGGATGTAATTTCACATTTAAACTAGACATAAACAAGTGTCAATCTTTTGATAGATATTGTTTCTTAAAAACACGCTATTTGTTTTAACAACGGGATTTAATTATAAAATTAATTAATGCAACTTTTATGTTTTGAATTTGGTAAAATAGACTTCATTTTTGAATTCGGAATATGAAATATAGCTTGGGATGAAATTTTGGCATTGTTCTGAAAAACATCAATTTTTGATGAATAGTGAAACTACTAAGTGGTAGGTTAAAAACTGAATTTTGCATAAAACATAATTTTACCGCTTCTGTGAATGGAATTTCAAAAATCCGAGAGACACGGTTAATATCAAGGACTAAAATGTGGTTCAATGAGATGAAAATAATTTTTTGGTGAATAGTAACTTTTTACTTTTTTTTACCACGGTTAATAGTAAATAAGGTAACTAAGGGTAAATATGATATTAATATTACCCTAAAACATGTCCTAATTCTATTGGAAAAGTGTAATTCGACCAAAAACAAACTTAGGAATAAAATATGACCATTTAGACCCACTTGGATTAGATTAGGACATTTATTATTAATTTATTTAAAGAAGGGTTAAAATAGTTAAAATGAAAGTTTAATAAGTAAATCATTTTTAATATGGGGTTATACATAAGATAAATTCGACTATAGATATTCATTAGAAAGCTAAAAATATTTCCTACATGATGGTATTTTATTTGTAATTTTTAGACATCAAATAATATAATTTATTTATGACACAAAAATGATGCAGTAATTATCTTATTAATGAAATATTGACATAATTGATAATATAAATACCAAAATAAATGTAATTTAAGAATTTTTATGAATTCCACTAATTTTCTAGGTTACTATGATATATTAGTGTTGATTTAATCAACTTGGTTCGAACATGTAATTCTGTTATGACTTTCACAAAAATCATATATCAAATAGTGTCAAAATTGACACAAAATAGTTTTTAAATCAAATATTATATTATTAATTGTTATTTTATTCCTAAAAATCTAAGGTTCTGCCAAATGACATAGATAAGGATATATATATTAATAATAAACAATTTGGGGTTCTTTTGGCATGTTATAGTAAGTGTATTAACCATATAGTGAAAGAAAACAAAAAGACACGGTAAAAGTTAAATTAATTATCTTAGAGTTAAATCTAATTGATAAGGTTAAAATAATATCTTAAACTTGTCTAAATTCTATTGGTTGATAGGATTTCGACCCATCCTTACATTAGCTTCGAAATAAGACCCTTTGGAACCATTATAAACCGATTTTGACTTTAATATAAAATAATATTTTGACATATTCCTAAGGTGCCCCTCTCCTCCCCTATAAAAGGACACCTCCTCCCCCTCCTCCTCACACCAATTTGAGCACTCAAGCTCGGCCAACCCCTTCCAATTTCTCCTCTCCACTTCCCTAGAAACATCCTAGAGGTTCTGGTCTTCCTCAAAGACCAATTTTAGTGCCCTAAGAGGAGGTCTCAAAGAGGCACTTCAAAGAAGAGGAGGTTTGGACACTTACAAAGCAAGTCGGACTTAAGGTAAGGGAAATATCACAATCTCACTTCTATCCGAGATTGTTTTTACTTTGGTAATTACTGGGGTGTATTTTATTATCCACATCCATTTTCCCTCAATGTGTAATATTATTTCCATCATTCTACAATAGTTTATATCCCATTTTACCCTTCGGTAAGTTTTTTGTAAAAGATATGAAAGGAATCTTTTGTCGTTTTTCGTACGAGGTACTTTTTGACTTTTCCGACAAAAGTACGAAGAATTTTTTTTTTAAAACGGCACGAACGGGTTTTTATGGTTTTATAAAGCCTTATTTTTATGAAGCTTCCTCCAAAAGATTTCATGACTGTTTTTAATAAAATCTCTTTCTTTTAAAATTGCATGATGTTTTGTGAAAAGAAATTGATTTTGAAGAAGAAAGGATATTTTCCTCAAGAATGCATTTCAAGTGTTTTATCAAAATTATTTTCCATCTAAGATAATGAAGGGTTCTGTTTCTATCCATATTTTTACATTGATTTGACTATGTTGTGATGGAATTATGTTTATGAATTCCTTTATCTTATATGAATGGTTTTATGATGTCATGTTGTTTAAGAATCCCATTTTTATGACATGGGTTATGAAATGATGTATGATTTATGATTTTGTGGCACACATAAGAATGGTATCATTATGAGATGGGTGGGACCTATATCTCCCTCCAATGCATTGGGTAAAGATTTTATATCTCATGAGATAGACATGGCTGGAATGGTAGGTTATACCGGTTCAGTGAAACAGGACTGAAACGAGGATTACTCGATTCAGAAAGGGACTTTGTCCACTAAGATAGTCTTGGCAATGAGTCTTGACTAACAAGAAATGATTCTCTATGATTATGTGTGTATGCCACAAAGTTTCATGTTTTATGTTATGATTATTGTGATTACATTTCACTGCCATGATTTATCCCATGTTATGAAATTATGCTCTCTTTTGCAGGTTATGATTTCCAAAATGTTATGTTCTTATGAATATGATGTGATTGATATTTCTTTTGTTTACCCTTACTGAGCATTTGAGCTCACCCTTTTATGTTTTCTTTTCCCCAGGATATAAAGAAAGGTTTTAGGTAAAAAAAATAAAGAAGATCTTTATGGGAGATGTTGAAGATCTTTCACCACGATTAGAAGATTATAGTCCGAGTTTCCAAAGACACTAAACTATTACGGTCCTTGTGTGTGTGTTTTTGTAATGTACTAAGTATTCCGCAAAAGTAATGTAAAGTACATGTACGTCAGGCTACGGGTCTCTACAGTTGGTATCAGAGGAAAGGTTTAGTCAACCTTTGGAAACTAGGATGCGAAAACGTTAGTGAGATCCCTAGAGATATTTCTAAGGTATGTCTAGGGATGTCTCTAAGGTTAAGTATACGTATAGGTTATAGTAATAGAATTACGCTAATGATCATAGAATTAAACCTAAGATGTTGGATATTGAAGGTACTCCCCCTTTATTATGTTGTTTTCCCTAGCATGATTTTTGCCTCTCACACTATTCTTTATGGGTTTTAGACGATGGCTGGAACCCGAAAGAACCGTGTTGATCAATGCAATGGACAATGCAATGATTGCCCTCCTGAACAAACAAATGTTATGGGAGATGGAGTGCAAAATCTTATTGCTATACTTACGCAAGCTATGAATCATTATGGACTTCCAAATGAGCAGAGAAGGGAACAATATTCTATTGAGTCCTTCATGAGGCAACGTCCACCTTCTTTCAGTGGGTCTACTGATCCATTAGTTGCTGAACAATGGATTAGTACTACTGAAAAGATATTTTCAGTTCTTCAATGTTCTGAACATGATAAAGTCATCTTAGCAGTATATCGTTTGGAAGGTGAAGCTGATCAATGGTGGAATCTTATCAAGAATACGAGGCCAAGAGATGAAATTGAGTCCATGGAATGGGACGAGTTCAAGAACTTGTTTTTCAGTAAGTACTTCCCTCGTATTCTTCGAACAAATATGGAGAAAGAGTTTCTTGAACTGAAGCAAAGGGACGATGAATCTGTTGGTACCTATGAAGCAAATTTTACAAGACTTGCAAGGTATGCTTCTGTAATTATCATCCAACCTGAAAGTAAAGTTGATCGATTTTTCAGTGGCTTAAAACCAAGTCTTCGAAGGGCATTAGCTATAAGAGACTTCAGTAGCTATGATGAAATTGTGTGTTGTGCTATCAAGGTAGAAATGGAAGTTGGTGTTACATATCCATCTCATGGTTTTGACAAGAAACGAAAGATGGAGTTCAAGGAGAAATCTCAGAATAATGGTGAAAAGAAGATGAATGTTTCCTTATGCACAAAGTGTGGAAAGAAGCATGGTGGAGATTGTCTTAAAGGGACTAGAAAATGTTTTAAGTGTGGAAAAGAAGTTCATCGAGCAGCTGAGTGTCGAGGTAATGGAAAAAGGGTTTCTAATGATGTGAATAAAGCAAACACTGCAGAGAACGCACCGCCAACACTTCAATGCTTCAAGTGCAAGGAAATGGGGCATTATGCTAATAATTGCCCTAATCCAAGGGTTAGTGATGATCAACATGAGCAACCACTGAAGGCAAAGGACAAAGGGAAATCACATGCGATCACTTTTGGCAATGTCGAATATGACAACGATGTGGTGGAATGATTAAGTGTTTATGTAATGGGATTCCAAAATAATGTTGTATCATTGAGTATTGATGTGGTATTCAAAGTGGAAATAAGATGATATGTGCATAATGAAGACGAGAAAATGAAATGTTTAATAGTATTCATGAGCTCATTATTGATATAAGGACTAAGTGATATCATAGTTTGAGTATATAGAATTTTGAGGATTTTGGTATGTGGAAAGTGTTAACTTTTAACTGCACTCATGTTTTCACTAAGGTATTCAAGAGAATACACGATTAAGGACTTTGAATGTTTGGAATGTGACCAACAAGACATATCTTATGATATGTGGGGATCAACGACAGTATTAAATCTCTGGTAATCGAGGTCACTATATTATGAGAGTGGACTGCAGTATTATGTATAAGCCTAAAGATTAGACTGGATTATGTTGGACATAAGTTAGTATTGTTTAAGGATAGAAGATTTTCGATATTATTGATGGGATGTTATAGTAACGTAGTTTTAGAAAAAGGGACAACCTGCAGGACGGGCGACAGCCCATCGCTTCGGACAAGGCTGTAGGAATCGAACCCACAACCGAAGTGCGACTGGCCTTTATCGCCTACCACTGGCCTACAGGAAGTCCTTGTTTAGTAGAAACTAGTTTTATTATATTAATCAGCATGATATATGAAGTATAAGTCCATTTTAGGAACCATATATGATTAATCTCACTATAGAATGACTTATGTATATTTAATAACTTTTGCTAACCTTTTGTTTGAGACAGATGGAATGAACAGTCATTCTATCACATGATCTTCTAACACTTCACAAATAACAAATTCAACTTCATTTATTTAAGAGATGAAGTAGAAATTGTTCAAGGCACGAACAAAAGTGAGATTGTACCAAAATAAAGTAAGTATTTATTCTAAGAAAATTTTCAACTTTAGGGAAATTATCTTGAAAACCAAAAATGTTGTCCTAGTGATCTTATACCTGATGAATCAGATGGTACCTTATATCATCACAAATCTATGGATTTGTGATTACTGGCTTTTCCATTGACATGTTCTCTAACACTCTCCATCAGAACATGATGGTTAGATTTCTCTTCCATATCCATATTTTCACCTATGTGGAAACCCAGTGATTAGTTTATTTGGGTAATCGTTACATTTCATACTTTAGTTTTTAAAGCCAAGTTTTGGTATTCCTTTTTACGATGTGGGTTTCTATTAAAGAAACTTTCGAATAGTAAACCATTTATAACCCCGACGAATTTCGAGGGCGAAATTCATTTTAAGGGGGGTAGAATGTAACAGCCCGAGATTTTATGAAAAATATTCTTTCTTATTTTACTAATGTCTTGTGTTATACGCTACACCAAAAGGAGCTTGCACAACACGCATCCTTGACTTGCCTTGCATTACACGCAATCGCAACCTTCCTCGATAGCGTGTGTGGTACGTAATCCTGAGTTTCACGAAACAATGATATGCTATTAAAATATTATTAAAACTAGCCGTTATGAATAGTAATAACCACTTTTTAAATTTTAGAAATTTTAACTCTCAAAATGGACTTCATTTTTGGATTCGGAGTATCGAATTTAGCCTAAGGTGAAATTTTGGTACTTTTCGGATAACTTTCATATTCTGATGAATAGTGAAAATTACTAAATTATAATTAAAAACAACTTTTTTAATCGAAATAATTAATAGTGATAAATCATTAATTTGAGTGGTTTTAAAGTATATTTAGAATATATTTTTACAATTTAATACAATGTTGGTCATTGGATGTAATTTCACATTTAAACTAGACATAAACAAGTGTCAATCTTTTGATAGATATTGTTTCTTAAAAACACGCTATTTGTTTTAACAGCGGGATTTAATTATAAAATTAATTAATGCAACTTTTATGTTTTGAATTTGGTAAAATAGACTTCATTTTTGAATTCGGAATATGAAATATAGCTTGGGATGAAATTTTGGCGTAGTTCTGAAAAACATCAATTTTTGATGAATAGTGAAACTACTAAGTGGTAGGTTAAAAACTGAATTTTGCATAAAACTTAATTTTACCGCTTCTGTGAATGGAATTTCGAAAATCCGAGAGACACGGTTAATATCAAGGACTAAAATGTGGTTCAATGAGATGAAAATAATTTTTTGGTGAATAGTAACTTTTTACTTTTTTTTACCACGGTTAATAGTAAATAAGGTAACTAAGGGTAAATATGATATTAATATTACCCTAACACATGTCCTAATTCTATTGGACAAGTGTAATTCGACCAAAAACAAACTTAGGAATAAAATATGACCATTTAGACCCACTTGGATTAGATTAGGACATTTATTATTAATTTATTTAAAGAAGGGTTAAAATAGTTAAAATCAAAGTTTAATAAGTAAATCATTTTTAATATGGGGTTATACATAAGATAAATTCGACTATAAATATTCATTAGAAAGCTAAAAAGATTTCCTACATGATGGTATTTTATTTGTAATTTTTAGACATCAAATAAAATAATTTATTTATGACACAAAAATGATGCAGTAATTATCTTATTAATGAAATATTGACATAATTGATAATATAAATACCAAAATAAATTTAATTTAAGACTTTTTATGAATTACACTAATTTTCTAGGTTACTATGATATATTAGTGTTGATTTAATCAACTTGGTTCGAACATGTAATTCTGTTATGACTTTCACAAAAATCATATATCAAATAGTGTCAAAATTGACACAAAATAGTTTTTAAATCAAATATTATATTATTAATTGTTATTTTATTCCTAAAAATCTAAGGTTCGGCCAAATGACTTAGATAAGGATATATATATTAATAATAAACAATTTGGGGTTCGTTTGGCATGTTATAGTAAGTGTATTAACCATATAGTGAAAGAAAACAAAAAGACACGGTAAAAGTTAAATTAATTAACTTAGAGTTAAATCTAATTGATAAGGTTAAAATAATATCTTAAACTTGTCTAAATTCTATTGGTTGATAGGATTTCGACCCATCCTTACTTTAGCTTCGAAATAAGACCCTTTGTAACCATTATAAACCGATTTTGACTTTAATATAAAATAATATTTTGAGATATTCCTAAGGTGCCCCTCTCCTCCCCTATAAAAGGACACCTCCTCCCCCTCCTCCTCACACCAATTTGAGCACTCAAGCTCGGCCAACCCCTGCCAATTTCTCCTCTCCACTTCCCTAGAAACATCCTAGAGTTTCTGGTCTTCCTCAAAGACCAATTTTAGTGCCCTAAGAGGAGGTCTCAAAGAGGCACTTCAAAGAAGAGGAGGTTCGGACACTTACAAAGCAAGTCGGGCCTAAGGTAAGGGAAATATCACAATCTCACTTCTATCCGAGATTGTTTTTACTTTGGTAATTACTGGGGTGTATTTTATTATCCACATCAATTTTCCCTCAATGTGTAATATTATTTCCATCATTCTACAATAGTTTATATCCCATTTTACCCTTCGGTAAGTTTTTTGTAAAAGATATGAAAGGAATCTTTTGTCGTTTTTCGTACGAGGTACTTTTTGACTTTTCCGACAAAAGTACGAAGAATGTTTTTTTAAAACGGCACGAACGGGTTTTTATGGTTTTATAAAGCCTTATTTTCATGAAGCTTCCTCCAAAAGATTTCATGACTGTTTTTAATAAAATATCTTTCTTTTAAAATTGCATGATGTTTTGTGAAAAGAAATTGATTTTGAAGAAGAAAGGATATTTTCCTCAAGAATGCATTTCAAGTGTTTTATCAAAATTATTTTCCATCTATGATAATGAAGGGTTCTGTTTCTATCCATATTTTTACATTGATTTGACTATGTTGTGATGAAATTATGTTTATGAATTCCTTTATCTTATATGAATGGTTTTATGATGTCATGTTGTTTAAGAATCCCATTTTTATGACATGGGTTATGAAATGATGTATGATTTATGATTTTGTGGCACACATAAGAATGGTATCATTATGAGATGGGTGGGACCTATATCTCCCTCCAATGCATTGGGTAAAGATTTTATATCTCATGAGATAGACATGGCTGGAATGGTAGGTTATACCGGTTCAGTGAAACAGGACTGAAACGAGGATTACTCGATTCAGAAAGGGACTTTGTCCACTAAGATAGTCTTGGCAATGAGTCTTGACTAACAAGAAATGATTCTCTATGAATATGTGTGTATGCCACAAAGTTCCATGTTTTATGTTATGATTATTGTGATTACATTTCACTGCCATGATTTATCCCATGTTATGAAATTATGCTCTCTTTTGCAGGTTATGATTTCCAAAATGTTATGTTCTTATGAATATGATGTGATTGATATTTCTTTTGTTTACCCTTACTGAGCATTTGAGCTCACCCTTCTATGTTTTCTTTTCCCCAGGATATAAAGAAAGGTTTTAGGTAAAAAAAAAGAAGATCTTTATGGGAGATGTTGAAGATCTTTCACCACGATTAGAAGATTATAGTCCGAGTTTCCAAAGACACTAAACTATTACAGTCCTTGTGTGTGTGTTTTTGTAATGTACTAAGTATTCCGCAAAAGTAATGTAAAGTCCATGTACGTCAGGCTACGGGTCTCTACACCTTATGCAGATGATGGATCAGGACCCAGGGTGGGTTGCACCGTGTATGTTTGAGCTGACCAGGGAAGTCTAGCTATAGCACCCTCTGACTTTCACCAGAGAGGGTGGGCCAGAGGCACTGGAGTTCTGGTTAGATTCTATCCAGATGATAATGAATCATCTAGATACCCCTGTCGAAAAGAGAATAATGCTGGTTGTTTACATATTGTGGGGCCAGTCTAGGCATTGGTGGGACATTCAGGCTCAAATCGAGCAGGCTGGGGGAATGACGTGGATGTATTTTATGGAAATGTTCCTGGAGCATTTCAATCCAGAGACTTTGAGGCAGGAGCAGGATGTAGAGTTTATGATCCTGGCACCGGGATCACTATCGGTGATGGACTATACTAGTCGCTTCACTAATTTGAGGAACCTTTTCCCAGTGTTAGTAGGGGATGAGGCAGTAGTAGCAAGGCGTTTCCAGGATGGGCTGAGGCATGAGATCAAGTCTTAAGTAAATATCAATCAGTTGAAGTGGTTCATAGAGGTAGTAGATCAGGCACTGATCTAGGAATGAATCCTGAAGGGAGTATTAGGTAGTGGTCTTGTGGTGTCAGTGGGACAAATGAGCGGTGCAGCTACCGAAGGTCGAAAGCAACACCATGAGAGCTCACAGCATGGTGGAAGTGTGGAAAGTGGCTGGAAGAGAGGGTCTGCCTCTCATAGTGGGAACTAGGTGTTTTGTTATTAGTGCGGCAGGCCAGGGCACATGCGTGGTTAGTGTCCTCGACCTCCAGTTGAGTGCAATTCATGCGGCCGGATGGGACATGTGCAGAAGTTCGGAAGGAAACCTCAGCAGGTGGGTGAGTATGATGGTGGAAGGCAGGTACCAGATATGAGAAGGGGATTAGTTTCCCCGTATCAGGTAGGCAATTGGAGCTTCACGGGTGGTACTGGTAGGGACGGTTGACGTGGAACTCCAGGGAAAGATCTCTCACGCCAGCAGGGCAGTGTATCACAGAGTACTCAGGCCGGAGCCCAGGGTAGAGGGGCATGTCAGCATTAGGTAGTTCAGTTTGTGCCTGATGATGGTGAAGCCGGATCGTCAACTGTTAGAGGTACGTTCCTTGTAGCTTCTTTGTTTTCTAGTGCGTTGTTTGACACAGGTTCCACACACTCTTTTATCTCTACTCAACTCGTGGTAGTGCAGAGTTTTCATGTAGAGGGAGTGTGTGGAGTTATGTCAATTAATACCCCATTGGGAGTGTGGGTTGTGGATATCACACAGTGCAAGGGATATGCCTTGGAAGTTGGTGGGTATCATTTTCTGTGGGACTTGTTCATTCTCAAGATGTCTGGGTTTTACCTAATCATGGGAATGGATTGTTTGGTGTTGTATCGGGCGCACATAGACTGCTATCGTCACAGAGTATTGTTCAGGTCACTTGAGGGGGACTCTTAAGTCCACCGCGGTGAATGGGATTTTCGAGCATTGGGTGTGGGGACATTTTGTCAACATATGATTGGACTCACGACTCATGTGTCTTGTCTCATGATTGATGATGATAAAATAGGGAAGCAGTCTATTTTTACTCATGGGGTGGATCGGTTTGAAGACGTTTTTCCTAAGGATTTCTCAGGGTTACCACCAGAGTGGGATGTTGAGTTCACGATCGAGTTGTCGTCGGAAACGAAGCCAGTTTCTATTCTGCAATACCGAATGGCACTGATAAAACTCTAGGAACTAAAGGTTCAGATTGAGGAGTTGGAGCGTAAGGCGTATATCCGTCCTAGTGCGTCTCCTTGTGGATCTCCCAGGCTTTTTGCAAAGAAGGCTGATGGTTTGTTATCGCTGTGTGTTTACTATCAGATGTTGAGTCAGATGACGGAGAAAAATTGGTACCCCCTTCATAGAATTGATCACATGTTTGATTAGTTGAGGGGTGAATCATTATTTTCTATGATTGATCTGAGGTCAGGTTATCACCAGTTACGAGTGAAGTTTTCTGACGTACCGTGGACAGCTTTCAGAAGTCAGTACGTGATGTTTGAGTTCGTGGTAATGCCTTTAGGCTTGACCAATGCACCAGCGGTGTGTATGGATTTGATAAACCAGATCATTCATCCCTATCTAGATCAGTTTGTGGTTGTCTTTGTTGACGATATCTTAGCGTACATGAAAACCCACGGTGATCATGCCACACATCTTGACATCGTCCTGGGTACGCTAAGAGAGCATCTGCTATACGCCAAGCTATCATAGTTTCAATTCTGGATAGGTGAGGTGAATTTTCTAGGTCACATCATCTTGGGGGTAAGTGTGTCATTTGATCTAGAGAAAGTGCTGACAGTTGTATCTTGGGAGTAGCCCAAGAGTGTTTTGGATGTTCAGAGTTTTCTGGGTCTGGCCAGCTATTACAGAAGGTTCATTCAGGATTTCTCTCACATGGCAGCACAAATATCAGGCTTGACCAGAAAGGGAATCAGGTTCGAGTGGGTTGTGTCTTGTGATAATGCTTTTCAGGAGTTGAATAAGTGGTTGAAGACCTCACCTATCTTGATCTTACATGAGCCAGGTAAGAAGTATATCGTGTTTTGTGAAGCGTCTTGAATCGGATTTGGGGCTGTGTTGATGCATGGTGAGCGGGTTGTGGCTTACGAGTCAATGAATTTGAGACCCCATGAGAGGAACTATCACACTCATGACCTTGAGTTTCCTACAGTAGTGTATGCTTTGAAGTGCTAGAGGCACTATTTTTTGGGTGAACAGTTTACTATGTTTACCGACCATAAGAGTTTAAAGTACATCTTCTCCCAACGGTATCTGAATCTTCGGCAACTGAGATGGGTTGAATATCTCCTGTCTTTTGACATTGAGTTGGTGTACATACCAGGAAAGGGAAATAGTGTTCCTGATGCTCTGAGTAGGAAGGTTTAGAAGCAGGAGGTTCAGGAGTCCATCATCGAGTGGAAGGTGGTGGCTTGTTTGCAGAGATGCACCTGGAGGTGTAGGAGGAGAATGGTCAGGTCACTCATGCTACCGTAACGATGGATTTGATGGTTTTGAGTCGTGTTAAGGAAGGTGATCATGATTATCCTATGTTCTTGTCCAAGAGAGAAAATCATAAATGTTGGGAGCTACCATTTGGCTGGGCTGTCGGCATGGAATGTTTTGTTCATGTTCGTGATCATGTGGTTGTGCCAAAGCATGTACGAGAAGATTTTATCAGAGAGTTCCAAGCATCAAGGTGGGCAATGAATTCTGGTTTGACCATGATGTATTGTGATCTCTGAAGGCAGTTTTGGTGGCCCGGAATGAAAAAGGATGTTGCGGGCATTGTGGCCCGGTGCCTTACCTGTCAGCAGGTGAAGGCTGAGCATCAACGCCCAGGTGGGTTGTTGCATCAATTGGTCATTCCGAAATGGAAGTGGGATGATGTAACAATGGTTTTTTTCGTGGGTCTTCTGAGGACACCATTCGGGAATGATGAAATCTGGGTAATTGTGGAACGGTTAATGAATGTGGCCCATTTCTTACCAATTCAGGAGACCTTCACAGTCGACCAGTTGGGTGAGCTATACATTCGGGAGATAGTGATGTTGCATGGGGTGTTGTGGACCATATTTTCGGACCGAGATCCAAGTTTCATGTCCTGTTTCATGCAAGGTTTGTAGAAGGAGCTGGGTATGCAAGTGTGTTTGACTACGGCCTTCCACCCGCAGACAGACGGGCAGTTAGAGCGTACAATCCAAGTGTTGGAATAAATGTTAAGTGTTTGTGTCTTTGACTTTTATTGTTCTTGAGAGAGGCATCTATTGTTAGTTGAGTTTTCCTACAAAAATATTTTTCATTCTACACTTCAAATGGAAGCGTTTGTGGTTTTTTGTGGGAGACCATGTAGATATCTATTGTGTTGGCTAGAGGCCGGTGAATCTGAGTTGTTGGGGCGGAGTCTCGTGCAGGATACTTCTGAGAGAGTTCAATTGATCAGGGAGCGAATGGATATGGTTCAGAGTAGGTAGAAGTCGTATATAGATCAGATGTGGAGACCTCTTCAGTTTGGGGTGGGTGATAATGTGTTCCTTCGGGTGTCACCAAGGTTGGGTCACCATTGGATTCGAAAGCAGGGTATGTTGGCACCTAGGTATATTGGACCTTTTGAGATTGTGAAGAGGATCAGACTAGTGGCTTAACGATTTTCTCTTCCACAGTGGTATAATGGGATGCATTATGTGTTTCATGTGTCGTAGCTTCGACGGTATCACCCTAACCCATCTCACGTGGTTGATGCTGAGGACGTGGAGCTTGAGGCAGATGCGTCCTTTGAGGACATCTGGTTCATTTTGTAGATCATAGTGAAAACGTCTAGCGAGGCACGGTTGTGCCCTTAATGCGAGTACTATGGAAGCATGGGAAGGTTCAGGAAGAATCATGGGAGAGGGAATCGGATGTGCGGGCTCAGTGGCCTGAACTCTTCTCTTCAGTGGAGCAATGAGGCTTGGGAACGCTGCTCGGGGACGAGCCGTTATATGGTGGGGAGGTTGTAAGATGACGGTTTTTTGAAAGGTGTGTTTTTTTGTGTTCTAGGTTAAACCCTTTCTTTCGAGACATTAAACGGTTTCTTGGATGTGTGAGAGGCCTTGGGGGAGTTCCGGGGGCTCGGGGCATGGGAGAAGGGAAATCTGGGAAATGCAGACCAAGGCACACGACCTGCCCACTGTCAGCCAAACTGTGTGGCCTCCCCAGGCAAATCTATGTGACCCTCCCTCCTTTGGATAAAATCGAGTGCACAGTTTGTGCACAGTTTTCCAAACTGGGCAGCTAAACTGTGTGACTCCTCATCCTCCAGGCAGTGGCATTCGCAAGGTTTGCGCAGGGTTTTCCAAGCCGTGCGGCCACTAAAAGTTGAGAAAATTTACAAAATTACCACTCCGGGCTTTTTAAACCCCACTTGGAATTTTCCTCTCTTCCTCCTCTCTTCACCTTATCCATGAACCAAACCTCCCAAGTACTTCAAGAGATCAAACTCCTTAGATTATAAGGCATTTTTGGTGTCGTTGGTTGATGATCGAAGCTCCGGGATGAAGCTCCAAAGTTTGATCGGATCGAGGTCTAAGGACTGGATTCATAGTGCATTCAACCACGGTTTCGAGTTAGGTGGTCTAAAAGTGATATCCCATAGTTATTTGGGTATTGGTTCATGTTTAGTTATGTTCTTGTTTCTCCTTAGTTATGTTTTGGATAACCTTGGCATGTTTGGTAATAATGATGTTTAAAATGGAAAATGGGAACCCTCACGGTCCTCATAGGGTGTGTTGGGATGGACTTGACCAAACATTGGGCTATCCAAGGGATGTGCTGGATTTTCCCATGTTTCATGATTTTTATTAAACAAGTGACCCTAATGTAATGAATTGTAAATCCCTTGATAAAAATGTTTTCATGATTGGATGAACTTGGGATAAAAGTTAGGTGATGTGCCTAGACTTGGGAATAACCTAGGGGTTATTTGAAATGGAATGAATGGTTGATTCATGCGTATGATGAACGGGTTAAATGGGATAATGTGTAAACCAATTAAAGACTATAATGGGATAGATTATGGGTTTAATGTTGAATTATTAGTGAGATAGGCATAACACATGGGAATTGGGTGAATGTTTAAATGATGTGAAATGGTAATGTGTTAATGGGTTAAGGCATGATGTGGTTTCCCATGTGGGTTGTTGTGAATAATGTTTCCGAAGGGCAATGGTTGGATGGTTGATGGTTACTTATAAATAAGCATGTGCACATGGCTTCGTAGAATGGGGTATGACATAAGGATCTATGCCCACTGGTCGAGTGAAGACTGAGGTTCTAAACTCCACCCTAAATGCATGGGTTTGGAAAGGGGACTGAGGGTCTATTCTCATAATGGTTGCATCCACCCGGACTAAGGCTTCGAGGTGAGTTTATGGTTGCAATGAGGTAGTTAGTCCTAGTGAGATAGGATAAAAAGGTTTTTACCCTCTTTCATGTGAATGTTGGCCTTAGACCCATGTATCATAATGCATGTGATTAGCGCATGGAAATGAGATGACATGGTAAGTGTTGGTCAATTGTAATAAATGAATGGAAATGAAATGGAAATGGTTTTGGATCTAAACTAGTTAACAGAACCTTAAGTAGTTACTTGTAAATTATCATTCATTTCCTTTTTTCATGCACTACCTGTTGTACTGGATATTTTGTAGACATCGTTGGTGGTGGCCTACTGAGTTGTACTCACACCTTGCTTTGCCCACCATTGGGTACCCGAGAAGACATCATTTTTGCAGGTCAGGAGAAGGGAAAGGGTTGTTTCTAGATATGCATGGTCAAGGGAGGCTCATGGTGGAGGATCCAGACATGGAGTCGGGACTATTTTGGGATTTTAACTGTTGTCTTTATTTTGGGCTCTTGTTTTCTTTTTCACTTGTAGCATGACATGCATATTTAATGTTGGAATTGGTTTTTTATCATGTTTCTTGTTTATTTATTATTGTTTCTACTGTTGGTTGTTTATGTTGTGGCTTACTCTGATAAAAAGAGGGTATAGTCTCCCCACATGACTACACAGACCCCTGCTACTAGTCGGCAGCCTTGGGCATACGGGTAGGCGCGCTGAAAGTCATGTAACCACCCGGCTCGGAGCACCATTTTAGTGGCTTCTGGGTCGGGGACGTTCCATATGTGGTCATCCAAAAGCTACATTTTTATCATTTTATGGTAATTTGATAACTAATCTATGATATGGTTGATATAAATATTTCAACATGTATTGTTTGGGATAATCATAATATTTAACACTCCAAATTCCCTTTCATTTGTCTACTTGTCAGGAAAATCATTACAACATATATCATAGTCAATGTTAATAGGATTCTTCCAGGTTTCGGCCATTATGTAAAACACAAATAAATAGTCTGAGAAAAAACAATCATAATGTGATATTATATAAAAATTAAAATACATCATTTAATATATAAATCACAAAACCTTCTTTTTAATATATGACATTTTAGGTTAAACATGGGTCACCCTTGGTTATTATATATCCCACCCTGTTAATAATATATTATGATGAAATCTTGAATTATCATTAGAATATCCACTGAGAGTGTATTGACTAGTAAAAAATAATATTCCATCTCATAGTGAAACAATGATTATAATTTCAATTCTCAGTCAGCCCCATTCAGAGTTCTTACTCATAAGTTCTTATAGGATTTTACCACATCCACATACTAGTGTCTAGATACAGATGAATTTTCTATGGGAGCCATAAAATATTTACATTACCAAATAATTATTATGGGATACTAATCATAGAGATTTCTTATATTCTTTTATATGATTATTTTATATAATGTATGTTATCCTAAATCATGTTCCCAATGTAAAATATAAACATGTTGACCATTGTAGAAATGAATCAGTTGTTACACTTTTATATTATCATTACATACAATTAATTTCATACCAATGAAACCTATTATTTAGTATTCTTGGAATACTATATAAGTAATTGAATCTCACATTATAATTGAAAAAATAAAATATAACATTGAATTTTTTTTAAAAAAATATTTTTCTATCAATTATATTTTTCAATATCATCATAATACATTACTTCTCATCCAAAGGATTAGAAACATAACAAAGGGGTCGGCTAAGATTTTGTGTAAGGTTATATGTACAATTCAATCTATCATCAAGTAAGAAAAACCTAAAAAATATGGCTGATTTATACAAAAATAAAATATTATGCATAAATTATATCATAATAGAGGGGACTAAATCCATAAATAAACCATAAATAAAAAGCAACCACTTGGATAATAATAAGAGTTTTCATATGGATTTACTGAATAATGTTGGAAATTATAAACATAATATCATGGCATCAAGCGATGAAATCATATAAAAATGTGTAATTCCTCACCCAAATACAAAAAATATTTTGTCAAATGGGACGGACCAGTGGTTTTATGAGATATAGAATGACCCATCAATAAAATACTAAGTCCAATGAATTCATTATATAGAAGGTGATAATAATAATTAAATTAATAATCAATATAATAAATTGTACTGAAAAAATTATAATATGAAATGATAAAAATTTCTGTAATCAATAAGAATAATAAAAACCAATAAAAAGAAATATAGTGAAGTGAATTGAAATATTACATCCCTACAAAATGATAATATTCAAAAATTAATAATTACATATTAGAAAATAATTTTAAATCATCACTGGAAAATTTCTTTAATAAAATATAAACTTCACATTGAAATCACATATTTAATGTATATAATAAATAAAAAATATTAAAAAAAGAATTTTATTTTAAAGTAAAATTTATTTATTTTAATTTAATCTATAAAAAATTTCATGAGGATACATAATTCTTTACATATTCAATATGTAAAAAACACTCTATCACTCTATTATAAAAAGTTCAAAAAGTAACTCATTTGTAAAACGACAAGAATATATCATTTAATACATTGTAAAAAATAAAAAATGGTAAAATGTTATTATTAAATGATTTTATAATTTTAAAAACATTATTTTATAGAATTTTTTGAAATATTTGGATCCAATAGAGATATATTACATACCATGTAGAAATATTTTGTCGATTTGTCTTAAAATCATTTTTTATTATATTTATTTTATTATAAGATAAATTGAAAGGATAACTTATATATTATAGTAAAACCCATAGGATTATAAAATAAAAAAATTTTAATATTGAAATTTAATATTATTTACCCAATCGATTCCTAAACATAAATAAATGTGAATAATGATGGGAATGTGAAATAAACATAAGTCTTCAGTTTGGATTCATTATTATGTTTATAAATCATATTTATAATAATTTTAGATTTATTATAAATATATTATTGAACCATAATCATATATATCACAACACATATTATTTACTTACAATATGTATCCACCTATTTATTAACAAATATTTGTTAAAATTAAATTTTTTGTAATAAATACATTATTTTTTGTGTATGTTTTTGTTTAGTAGTGTTGATAATTGTACACTGATCATGGATACAGAATATAAATAATTTTAATTTTGATATTAATATAACATATATTAATTATATATTTATTTATAGTAATCCATAAATGATAGAGATAGGAAAATGAATTACATCGTTCATGGACATAGTAGATCATGCGTATGCTTGAACACTATTTTCATTTTTAATAGATATAACAAAATAAATTTAAATAATATATAAAATATATAAAATAGTTTTTATATAATAAATATCATATATATTTATTATATATATACTTATTAAGATCCATGTAAAAATAAATTGAAAATTATATTAGATTTAATTATAGAGGCAGTAGTCCATATGTACGAATGATAAATGCAATCATTTTTAATTTTATGGGAAGGTAAGAAGCAAGGTGTGCTATTTTAGTTAAATTTATAATCATGTCAAAATATCATATATATAAATTAAATAATTCATTGAAATAGTCCCTGAGTGGCAGTGAAGGAAAACAACTTACATCAGTTCGTGAGGTGGTCGTTTATCTCACACATGACCAGCATGATCTTTTTATATTTTTTGGAATAGTGTCTTGTTATATGTCATATGATAAATATAATAAAAGATAAATATATATTATTTTTTAATATTATCATAGTTATAAAAAAATTTATGGGGTTATAGTATAAAATATAATGAAAATGAATGGTTATGAACAATACCACTTCTTCAGTGAACCTCAATAAGATTATATATAAATCCTTACTATGTTGATTTTTTGATCAAAAAGGATACTCTAGGTCATGGGTCAAGATTCAAAATGATAATAACATTTCTATATTCCTTGTGGAAATTGGTAATAATATTATACAATATTATTATTATCATAAAATTTAGTTGAAGTGTATTTTAGGATATCTAGGAGATTAAATTTTAAAATATAACATTAAAAACTAGGGTGTTATAGTTATACTATTCATGGTATGATACCAACTATAATAACCCTGAACCTAGTATCGTAGAGTTGGGGTATTATATTACTATATTAGAACTAGATAAAATTAATCATATTTCAGAAGATAAAATAGTATATTACTCTTGGAAAACTGGATACATACATGATTCTTATATTATAGTGGAAATATAAACGCATAGAATAAAAAACATTCTTACACCATAGATGTGACTCATTGTAATCTTATTATTTTTTTGGGGAAAGAAAAAAAGATAAAATATGACCTCAAATTAATTTATTGTTTTTTATCGTAGATTCTATTAGGATTAATTAAGGAAAACAAATATGGAGGAATGGAACAAAAAAAATTTTACATTCAATATATAACTTGTATTAAATTAATATTCGTGTATAATTTAAACATTATATTAACATGGATAATGGAAACCAAATTATTAATAAAAGAAAATGCATAATTCTAGAAATTCTTGATCAATTCCTCCTGACCAAAATATTATGAAACATACCATCATGGATTTTCAACGAAGGAATAATTCATAATAAATGGATAAGGGTAATCTACGCACTAGTATAATTTAGAATTCCAACTATATTTTATCATTATAAATTTCAATGTTTTGAGGGGTTATCTTTAAGAAATCCTAACCTTTATCATTAATTTTTTATGCATTCCATATATTTTGAATGATCAATTCAATTCAATAAAAAAATTCATTATAATTAAATAATTATCTATTTAGTATAAATAATACATAACATAAATATTTTCATAGAAATTATAATAACATACTTAATAAGATTCATTCAACTAATATAATATATAGAAATGGAAACAATTTGAAACCTCATAAATTTAGTATAACTGATTATGGATTAATCCATGATATATATACTTGAATGAGAAAAATAATGTCTAATAAATAATGGAGAATGATAATGAACATGATCAAAAGAGAGTGAATGGTTTCAAAATAATGTATAATCAATTATGCGTAATATTAGAACATATATTCATTAGTAAAGATTGTTTTTTTAAAAATTATTTTACAAAATAAAATATATGAAATAAAATAAACATAAATCCAATATATCATCATGTAAGCTCAATGTTATAATTGACTTCTCAAAATTCATTTCATTTCATTATAAAATTAATATCCCGTTAGTTCGAAATAAATTTTTTAAAATATTATTGTATATGTTGATAAAAATATTTCAGGTTAATGTAACCAATGAAACATGTAAGTGATGTTTGAAAAATATAAAATATCCATGATTGGGGAATATATGTTAACATGGGGCGTGTTAAAAAATATATATTGTTCAAACCTTGGGTAAAAATTTCCAGATTTGAGAAAGGAAAATATGACTCTTTTTTGAACCAAATTATATAAAGGAAATCATGGTTTAAAATTAAATTAGAAAATATCTAGATAAAATTATACGAATTAAGTAAATATTTTTAAATAAAATATGTAGATATATGAAATGTAATTAGAGTGATAATCTCAAAACAATATTTTTACAAGAATGTGCCGTATATATAACTTACATGTTGATTCATGATTTAATAGAAGAATAAATTGATGATAAAAAATTAAAACCCAACATAATAAAGGGATAAAGAATATATAAATGATTTAAAATATAAGGATAATATTTTTTTCAAAAAATAAATTTCATCAATCCTAAAAAATGATATTTTAACAGAGTTCTCTAACCTCAAGATCAACTTGTTTCATAAGTGGGTTTATCCGCTTGTATAAAAAATTTATATTTAATATAATTATATATTAGAATCATAAATATATATAATATTTCATTAATTATCTAATTATAATTTTTTTTAGTTTTTCATAAATATTCATTCATTTTCATTACCATTTATGACGTCAACAACATAATTTTTCATGTATGATTCAATTTGGTGGTTTAGATTATTCAATATTGATCATGGTCCATTAATATATATAATTTAAATAGTTATGTAAATATAACATATTTTTATTATAAATATATTTAGAAACATACATTAAAAAATTTCATGGAAAATTTATCACACAACATCATGGTTTTAGTAGTCCCCGCAAACACATGAGCCATGATATCATTTTTAATAGGAGGAAGGGTTAAATGAAAAAATATATATTATTTTTATTAATTCATAAATATATATTAAATATAATATATAAAACTTTTAACCTTTATAATAACCAGCAATAAATGGTTATGATGGGAAATGAAATACATCACTTCACAGGGAGGCAGTCTTCTTGTATACACAAACAATGATTTTTTTTCACATTTGATTTAGTAGGGTATGAATAAATGTTTTTACAAGGAAATATTAACATATGAATGTAATATATAATCATACTTTTTTAAATCACAAGTTGTTGAAAAATATTTAGTGAGGTATAAGAATAATAAAATGTACAAAACTCTATTATGAACTATAAAAAATCTTAGGAAATCCTCTTGTGGTTTAAACCCTATTAATTTTAAAGTTGGTGTTTTGATAAAAAAAATGATCACTATATTGTGGGGAAATATGTTATTATGGAATCGGGGTAGGGATTTTTTGAGGTGGATGGATCATGAAGTGTTATGACTATATGAGAGGTGGTGTTCTTTTATAATTGAGGGAGATGACACACATGGAATTATTATAAAGATTAAAATATGTTATTATATTTCTAAAGACATGTGGCTCAAAATTTTATTATATTAGTAGGTATTAAGATATATTATTTAAATATAGATATCAAATATGATTTTGAAATTTTTTCTCCATATTTAGTATTTTTTTTTGCCTCTGATTATTCCATTTAAACCATCACCATAGTTTTGAACTATTTTATACCTTAGTTATTATTCATATAAGTAAAAATGAAAATGTATTTACGAATTATTTATTGAAAATATGATTATTAAATATGGATTAAAAAATTTAAAACAAAATTTTAATATGTATAATTTTTTTATTTAGAATGTGTTCCACCAAACAATAAAAAAATTCCTAAAAATGTGTCTTTAAACTCATAAATGAACTTATACTGAAATAAATTTTAATACTAATTAAAGTTTAATTAACGAAATTAATTCAAAATAAATGATTTTTTTAATTTTTTAACAAATTCAACAAGTAATGATAATTTTAAATTACATAATTTATTGAAAAAAAAGATGGTTTTATAAAATAAATGTGTTAATATATTCATTTAAAATTAATTATTTTCATAATAATCTCAAAAATTCACCATAATCTAATACTGAAAAGATGATTTTTAAAATGATATTAATTTACACTTAAACAATTAATAATTCTAGTTGAAATTAATTATAATATATACACACTAAATAAAACAAAAATACCATTTAGGATGAAAACATTAATTTAAGGTATAAAATAACTTCATATAAAATTAGTACTTATTTATTGTTAATTAAAAATTAAATTTTAATTATAGAAATAACTAAGACTATACATCATATAATGGTAATTTATATTCATACATACAATTAATTAGTGTGGTTATAATTATCAAATGTGTATAATAATATTTTTATAGTTCATTATAGTTCACTTAAAGCCTATTATTGCATGTTAAATATGTTATAGTATTTTGTGAAACTAAATTTTCATTGTGTTAAATTGAACAATGTTAATACTAGTGAAGAATCCTCTAAACATGGATCCAATGTATTATTGAACTTACATTAAACACATAGTCGATTACCAGGATCTTTACTCCTTATCCATGATGGATTAAAACCCTATAACAACCCTACTAATGAATGGTTTCTCAGGAAATAAATATCAAAATAATGACAAGAAAAAATAACTTAAAAAGTAAATTAAATTTCAAGAAAATAGATACATACTTATCGTATGATGTAATAACAAAAGGATATTATACCTACCACACAAAATTAAACTATGTGGTTGAATTCCATCCTTTATAACTATAAAATGACTATAATGCTATGATATTTATGGATACCTTCTTCCCTACATAAATTCACATTCCATTTAGATGTCTTTAGGGAAAAACAAACACTTGTGCAAAAAAATTAAAACACAAATTTCTTTAATTAGGTATCATATATATATTATGATCAATATTTTATACGATCAACATGTGGATTTATTCCTATTAACAAAGATACATTGTGATTATATATTCTCCATTACAGGTCTTGAAATAATGTGAAAATATCATCCTTCTACATACGAGTTAGATCATTTAGGGGGATCCTATTTTATATAATATGTGTAACGTAATTCATGTTATTTGAAGATATTTTGTGACTCTTCACTATCTTATGGTGGGCATAACCACATAATTCATCCTTTTTTATAATAAATCATTTCCATATTTTTATTATAATAAGGTGATTATAAATCCTCTTTTACTGTAATTTGATCCACAACCATGTAGAAGAGGAATAATTAATATTTTTAAAAGACTGATAAAATGCCTCATCATATATATGAGGAAGTCCTGCATTGGTTTTTTAATCATAATGTTCTTTATAAATGAAGATATATTGAATGTGTTATACAATATGTTTGATATTGATATTTATACCACACTCAATAACAACATTTGGACTGATTTCTATTGTCGTGGGATGTGTACTGATTCTAAGATCCCTCCTCTAGCACCTAACATTAATCTGTACCCAAAATATACTACACATACATAGAATATCTATCTATGAGGAAGCCATAAAATAACTAAAATTGGATTTATTGTTACAATATAGGATACATATTGAAAATAATATGCCATATCTTGGGTATAGCATTAATTCCTTAAAAAATTGATTTCTATGAATATGAGTCAGATCTTCTCATGGTATTTCATAAAAACAACTTCATGTGGTCTAGTACCTTTTACCTCAAGATATTAGATGAAAATATAAAAACACAATCTATAGATTTATTGGATAAACAATTCTATTATTTCATTCATTGCTTAATCATAGACCAATATTGTAACAAATTGGTCCCTAGATTTCTTATACTTCTTGAACATGTTCCCTTAGGAAGTATAGTATGGGTTATTATCTAGTCACCTTTTTTCTCATAGTTACCATGACTCACATGTGATTTGATGTTTTGGTTGGTCTCATAATTTTGTGTATCTAGGTACATTAGAAACAAATATGGGTAGACTTTGAAGGACTTAAAATAATAAATAATGTGATAGTCCTAATGAATCTATTGTCTTATATTTTCTGTATATCTTCATAACATACCTATAATTTTATTATATACCCATGACCTTATATAATTTTCCCGGCTAAACTACCTCTAATACTATTAGTATTATATTAAACTATGTAGGATAAGGTCCTCATCACCAGACCTCAAAATTTAAGATATCAAATAACATAATAAAGAAATTAAAATTTCTTGACAATTGAATCTTTGTTTAATAAGGTTAATATTCATAGAACATCATTTAATATCTCTCCTTATCAACAGACAAAAATATAATAATTATGGTCAAATTTCATTTGGGATATTTCCACCACTAGTATTAAAAACCTTATACCATAAATCAAACATCATGTCCTGAGTGACATTGGTCACCAAAAGCCATTCACGACTATTATAGAAATAATATTTGGGCTTAAGGGATACCCAAAACATAGATATGCAAATATTCCACATTTTGGTTCCTTTATATGCACTCTCAATCTATCCTATCAAATTTAGGACTTTTTACATTACAAAATCGTCACATGATCCCTAGGTTCAATGACAACATTGTAGTCGGATCCACCACCCCCAGTATAATTCGTGGTCATCCTAATAATGTTTATACAATTCCATTACTCATGATTTTAGAACCCTGATCCATGATTTTGAACATCCTCATTACCCATTCAAAGGTTTCATGGAGTACAATCAACCTTGGGAATCCTATATAAGATGTTGTGTCACACCTTACAAGTCGTCATGGTCCACTCACCATGATAATAAATTGTGTTCAAATTTTTCAAAGCAATATGAGATCAAAAATTACACATTGATATACCAAATCACAAGATTATTCAAATGAATGATATGAAAAACATTTCTATATTAAAAAATTATAAATTTTGGAATCATAAAAATTCAAGTCTCTTCTCACTATGCTTCAACATTCAAGAGCATGTGAAAAAATTAGAGCGTGAACAAAGGAGCATAAAAAAATGGTTTTATATTATGATCCAATAAAATTTTATGTGATTATTTCTAGAAAGATTCTATTTAGGATAGATTTATATTAAATATCTATCACAACCTTTCTCTATGACAATGTGTTCAATACTCAATTACACGTATTTTATGGTGCAATAATATTCCATGAATAGAATTTTTTAACAACATACTTCGTTTGAAACATATTTAAATAAAATTAATTATTTAAAAACCATTATTAAATTGTGTATCCATCTATAAGGGAAACATGTCTATACTAAGCATGTACACTCGATATTGGATCCTGAATATGACCCCCATGTTTGGAAAGTCAACATGAGGCATTTTTGGCTTTTTGAAAAGGTCCTCTAATTACAACGTGTCCTTGAAATTTCATAGTTGATATTTTATCCCAATTTTTCTTCTATATAATCACAATTAAATATATCTAATATCATTATCCTTAGTTCAAAATTCATGATATTTGATTGACCTAGACTATAATAATACTATTCTAGTGGGCTTGACATTGTCAGTGGTACACCACCATATATCATACCCATTCTAGGAAAATTATGTGGTGTCATATTCTTGACCCTTTTAATGGTAATAATAATATGACCTAAAAATAAATGATACATGGTCTGAGCACCATGACTAAAAACTAAATTCACAAATTTGTTGATTTATTTTGTACCAATAACTAACCCTAAACTCACATTGAGTCTCACACATCCCTTTCTCTATATCATATCATTAGTTATCCAAAACATATATTTAATTATCATATCCGAAGACCCACATATCATATTTACAACATGAATCCCTAAAAATTTGACATTGATATCTTTGAAGATCATATACGGCCTCATGATACCCTTCATATAGAGTATGAATGCATGATCCATAATGGATCTTTCATATGTTCCCACAATATATATTGAAAACCAAAGTTTTTTTCACATTAAACAATCATGTGATGTTTTTACATCATATAAAAAATGTATAATTATTCTTCACCCCAATGTGATCCATGATTATCCCCATCATAACATCATATTCTCTCCATCTGGATTCACACACATTGAGGCAAGATTTACATAGTCTATGAATTTATCATTCATGATATGGGGATATATTTTTGGAATCCTAAAAAAAGTTTTGAGATCATAATATTATGAAATAGACAGTTAGAGATATATGAAAAAAATTTATTAATATATGAAAAGTGATATGAGAACTTAATATCAAACCTTTGATGGTCCAATCTATATAACCTAACACTACCTAAGGAAAGATACATAATACTTTACAGTTCGAAACCCTATAAAGTGAGGTTTTGGAAAAATTGAGGGCTTTATATGATACACATGAACATAACATAGTCTTTAAAAAACCAATCATTTAGAAAATTGGAAATGCATTGAACTTATTAAATAAAAAACAAATGATAATGTGATGAATGGAACATCTGTGTTTCTACGTGTTTTTCCATCCTAATGAAAAGATTTGGAAAAAGTAAAAAACATATAAGGCAAAAAGGCATAAAGCATGTGGGGAACATTATATGCCCCCTAAATTTGTCATTTTAAGCTCTCTTAGTCTATTGGATAAAAAATTAAAGCAATCATCTTTATAAAATGTTATCCCAAATCTCCAAGCTCATGTATAGAATGAATTTTTGAATATTTTGAATAGTTAATACATTGTGATTTTGTGATGATGTGTTTTACAATATCAATTTATGATTCTTTCCTTGTAGGAATTGTTTATTATTGAAAAAGGATTGACACCAGTATATTTTGTTGGTACCCAATCCTATATTTGTCTGTGGGCCATGCCCAAGAGGATATAGAATCATCCCGAGAATCCGAGAGATATAACTGATGGTAATCAAAAAAGTTCAATGATTTAGATAATTCATGATTCATTGACATTTCATTTTAATATTTTAGAGTACATGAAGTAAGAAAACAATTCTGGGAAGTAGTAAAACAAAATAAAACGTGGTTGCGGAAAAAAGGTAATTACAAATCATTAATAAAAAAAGAGGAACAACCATATACTTGACTCCATTTATTTTAAATGAATTATTTCATGATATTACTTATATAGGATATATTTTTACCAAGGGTTTATTGAGAACTATAATTATTATCAAAACATATATCTACCATTTGGGTCTCAACTTCATCAAAAATGATAAAACTCTATACATCAATAATTTTTTTAACATATCATCAAAATAATATTCCATGAGTATCTGATACACTAAAAGATTTACCTATCATTGTATACCTATCATTGGAGTAATTATATCATGGATAATCCATTATATTAATCTATTTATTACTCTTATTTCTAGATAGAAAAATGGGGATTATGATTAATCATTATAGAAAAATGTTTTGTACACATTTCATTAAGTTTTTCATAGTGAAATAATCCCTCATATTGTCCTCTTAACTCCCATGATCAAATGAAACCCATTAAAATTAAATAGACACCCCAATAATTGAGTCCCCTACTACCCAATTGAATGAATTAATTTTGATTCTAATTCATTTGTTCATTTAGTTCATCATTATGGGTGTTGGAAATTAGATTCCATATACCCATCCAAGCACACTCAAGATCAGTCCACTAATAATAGATGGTACCTCTATATGGATCATATTCACTCCTATAAACTTGGATATAAACTATAAATAGGTCTCTTAGTTATAATATGGTCCACTCTCTAGGGACAAGGAAATAAGGGCTTAGATTTCAAAGTTGGTAGATCAATTAATGATGGTTATGTTGTGAAATATGTAAAAAATTATATATCATGTCAATAGATCTAGTATTGAGGAGTACAATATAAAATCACCATTCTTAGTAACCACAATAACATCCATGATGTGTGGAACCTAAATAGATAAAGGAACCTCATAATATTCTATAGAAATTTCTCCATTATTCCATTACATAGGTGTAAATAGATGATATAGATCTACAAACCGGAATTTCATTAAATAATTCATCTCCCATCATAACATGGAATCCTATAAAACCCTAGTCTACCATTATGGTAGATTCCTCCTAGTATGGGTGATTAAGAGCCTCTAATAGGTATGAACCATATGGATGATATCTAGTGTTGTCAACTAGCCACTCCAATTATTGATTTGCCTCTCTGAGTTTGTAAAATAAGGTGGTGGTATTAATGGACACCAAGGTGTCCTACATTATTTACAAGGACTTAATAAATGAAAATTATACTGATGATGAATACTATATTGACATATTACCCTCTTATAAATGTTCTTATTTTCCTAATGATTCACCCTACCCAATCATGATCTCATCCATGTTAGTAATGATTATCATGACCAGAAGAATTCTTGCCTCACCTGGGAACCTTTATCAATATATTCAATTTGTTCAACTGATCTATATAATTAGAGGTAAAATATATTTTAAAATATATTTTTTTATTATTTTTATGTTATTGAAAACCCACATGTATGATAAATAATTAAATATGACCAAAAGACTTCCACTGTCCATGACAAAATTATTCATAGCCTATGTTTTGGTTATTTGAGAATGGTTGTTAATAGATAATGGAGACTCAAACTTGACATCAAGTAAAATTATTTTTGAAAAAATAATAATGAAATAAATATGATCAAATTATTCCTTTCACATCATCTCATTTCATGAATAGCGTTTCCCCTCCAGTATTCCCTCCCCAAGATCAACTCAAGAGGAGGCCCCTACCACATACCTCGGGGAGTTGACCATGTCTATCATCTCTCCCACAACCTATTTCTGCACTTTTTATAATTTAATGATATTGATGAATGATAATAAATACTTTTGTGATACATTAAAATCACAAATATATAAACTCACATCCTTAGGTTCAGACAATTTGTCTCACTATTCCTCAACAGATATGTTGATTACTCATTCAGAATGTTCTCAATAGTTAATGGATTTCACCCTCAGCGTTAAACAAAAATATAATATTAGTGACTCTAATTAACATATCTAACTCCAAAATATTCATCCATACTTCTAGAGGGTTGGTAAGAAGTCAAATACTATGGGATCCTTTTCAAATATGAGACTGTGAATGTTGTTGTACAACACAACCCACAAGTCCAGATTACGGGACATGGAGGCCCATAAATTCTAGAATATTAATGACTGTGAATATATTTATTATTATTCATCTACTATCATATCCTAATGACATGAAGAATCGTCAGGACTTGGGTATTTCTACCATGGATAGGGCCTATGGGTGATGTTTCCAACTAAATGACCTTAATGAAAAATCATGACGACCAGTATCGACTCTCATTGGAAATAATTCAAGAAACTAAAGATTTTTTGAAGACATAGGTACCCCATCATTTAATACCTCTTAGAATACTTCTTAGTCTCTAATTTTCTCCTAAAAAATGAATACATTATTATTAATTAAGGAACTTCCTTCGATAGTATGAGCAATGGGAATGATGATAGCCATGTGGGGGTATAATTATTGAAATAACTGATTAATGGGCCTTCAAGGGAAGGTTGATGACAATAACAACTATATCTTTTTTCATAATAACCCATAATTTTTTGGCATCCATTTTATCTTAGACCATTCATGAATCTAACTGAGGTGATAAATATATATATTGAATTCATAAAAACATGTTTGTGAAAAGGTAATGAAAATAATTCTCTAAAATGATATCATAATAAATCTAATCAACTAACACATTATCCATATATTTTATGATATATGTTATAAAATTGTATGTGGGAATTCCATTATAAATTACTTTTCCAATATGAGGTGGTTCGCATAGAATGGCATTAAATTGTTCATGAATAAATAAAATTGTGAAGGACTATTCACTAGTAAATGTTAATAGAAGGATGTAATAAATAACATATATAAATGATTAGAACCTACATTATAGGGTCCATATTGTATTAAGGATTTAATATATATTAAGGTGGCCTATCTTATAGCCCTAAAGAATTTGTAGTCACAATATTATGCTAAAATGGGGCTTCTCATTGTAGACATGCTGTAGACACCATTGGATATTAAGAAATATCATCATGGAAAAACTCACCAGCTCCCTATTTCTAGTTTCCATATAACAATAAATATAGTTGTATTAACACCATAATTAGGCTCATGTACTAGGATTTGATACTAACTTATTCATATAGCCTAGAATTATGCAAGAAGATTTCCTACTGGGATTATTGGGATGATGTAAAATCACTGTTTTTCATGGTCACCCACTCTAGATATAACCATTATGTTCTTAAAACAACTTTTTTGTATATGGAAGAAAATAATTTTCGACACTTTCTGGTATGTTTTTTATAGGTCACCAAAATAAAAATTCATCCTTACCTCAAACATAATGATGACGCAATGACTATTCTATTTCTATGAAAAATCCTGAGTTATTCTTTGATTAACATGAATAATTGAGTCACTCATTGGGGATCACAAGATACACCCTTATAGGGAATTTTCTCCACATAAATTTCTCATAGGATTGGTGACCTAGTAATCTTATTTATATAAAAAAACTAATTCCCATTTTATCATTTTTGTGATGTAATGTGTCATCATTAGGTCATCAATGGCTATGAATACCATGGATTAGATGTAGCATTCCATGATTCCATGGTATGTTTCCCTTTCAATAATGCAATATCTTGCATTGTACACAAATTTGAGATTCTAACACACCATGACCAATCAAAGTAGCTGTTATGAATATTAATACCAACTTTTTAAATTTTTATAAACATTATCTCTCAAAAGGGAATTCATTTTTGGATTCTAAATATCAAAAATAGCCTTCGGAAAAATTTTTGGGCCTTTAGGATAACTTTTATATTTTTATGAATAGTAAAAAGTACTAAATTTTAATTAAAAAACATCTTTTTTAATCAAAATAATTAATATTGATAAATCATTAATTTGAGAGGTTTTAAAGTATATTTAGAATATATTTTTAGTATTTAATAAAATTTTGGTTATTGGACATAATTTTACATTTAAACGAGACATAAACTAGTGTCAATCTTTTGATAGTTATTATCTCTTAAAAACACACTTTTTGTTTTAACAATGGGAATTAATTTTAAATTAATTTCACCCACGTCTTTGTTTTGAATTTAGAAATAAGGATTCCATATTTGGAATCATGATGTCCAAATTTTGTAAATAGATAACTTTAATTTTTTGACATTTTGAATAATTACTTCGGTAAATATTTTATTATCTATGGTTAAAGGGTACATCCGGTAAATAAGGGTAAACAAATAATATTATAATAATATTAATTTACCCTAAAACAATGTCCTAAGAATATATCTTTTAGAAAACTAATTTATACATAGGGTTATATATTTTATCGTTTCGACTTTAAATATTAATTAGAAAGATAAAACTATTTCCTACATAATTCTGTTTTATTTATAATTTTTAGACATTGAATAATTAAATTTATTTATGACACCATAATGATGAAGTATTTTCTTTATTAATGAAAGAATCAAACAATTGGTATTATAAATGTTTAATAAATATAATTTCAATGTTTTGATGACATACATGAATTTTATTTGTTAATATGACATGTTAGTATTTATTTAATAAATTTGGTTCTAATTAATAAATTTTTTATGATTTTAACAAAAATCAATAATTCAATAGTGTCAAAATTGACATAAATTAGTTTTTAAAACAAATATTATATTATTAATTGATATTCTATTACTAAAAATATAAGGAACAGCCAATGGACTTATATCATGATAGGTGTATCATCAGTGGACCACCTGGGGGTCTCTTCGATGTATATAGTATGTTTATTAACTATATAATATAAAAATACAAAGTGACATGGTAAATGTCAACTTAATTAACAAAGAGTAAAACTAAAAGATAAGGTTAATATAATGACCCAAACCTGTCTAATATCTATTTGTTGAACGTATTGTGACCCATCCCCACCATAGACATTTAATAATATACTTTTTGGCCACTATAAACCGAATATTAATTTATTATAAATTAATACATTAAATTTATCCTAAAGAGCCCCTCCCCCCCTTATAATAGGACACAACTTCTAACCAATTATTCACATCTTCAAAGCCTTTTCGTTTGGCCAATCCCTACCCAAATACTCTGTCAACTTCCCTCACTTCAACCTAGAGTCCTTTTTGGATCATAAATACAACATAAGGATCCCTTTTGATCAAATCAAAAGGAAGAACCCGAAGAAGAGGTAATGTTTTCACCACCTTTTTCAAGTTTCGTTCTTCTTCAAATTCTTCTTTCATTGTTATTTCCTTTCTAAAATAATAACCCTAGTATCTTATATATACTGTGATGTTATCATAAATATGTTACAACCATATTCAGTATTCTATCCATCTTTTGAATGACATGTCACCATACCTGCGTACGTACGGCTTACCGTCTCCACGTCATGGTGTAATTTTATTCAAAAATATTATTATTTGGATGGGTAGATAATGATATGTAATTGATGTAAATAATAAATATAACATGATAATTAGTCTTTATATATTATATACCATCCAATTATATATTATTTTAACATCAAAAGAGTGATATTGTCGCTCGTGCGTACGTACGGACTACCGTCTCCACGAACGCGATGAGATTCATTCCTCATCGTATCCACGCAATTATAATTCACATTTGATGATTAAAAATAAATTTTGACGACTTTATATCACTATGGATATGAGTATGATACAACATATCCATTAAAAAACGGCTTATGTAAAAAAATATATAAAAGAAAATGAATATGTTAAAACCTGGAATGATGATAATACAAAAATATTATTAACAAATCAATGTTAGAAGATCATATATGATATCATATTAATGTATATTATTATTGTATTATTTAATAACAATTATTTCACCATTATAAAGGAGGTTAACCTACCCTCAACCAAGTAAATGTAAAAGGTAAGGTTTTATTTCACAATCTCTACATTATCTGAGGTTGTTTGTACATAATTATTTATTAGGACCTCTTTATCATCCACATCCATGTTTCTTAAAAAAATATTTCAAAACATTTTTTTACTATTTACTAGACAATTAGTTAAAGTCATTTATACCCTTATGTGTTTTTAATGGAATATTTCCGGAATTTTCCAAACAAGCTACTTGTTGACCTTTTCGACAAATTTAAGGTAAGAATGTTTTTTTAACTTATACGGCGGGTGCGGATATTTTCTACCATTATAAAATCATAGAAGCTTCCCTTACAAACTTATAAATTTTTTTTGAAAGTAAATGTTTTATTTTATAATTATGTCACCTTTAAATTATTTCAAAGTTAACATTTTAACAATTTGTGAAAGGTTCTCTTTATCAAGATCAAAATTTTAAATGTTTTAAAGATTTATCTTTTTAAATATTTTTAATTATTTTCTATGATTTCAAAATGATTTTAAGGATTTATTTATATGGACTTGAATGTATTGAAATCTTATTTCTTTTCAAAAGTTTCAAAGTGGTATTGGACACTTTGATTCAAAAATATCTTTTATATTACTTCCTTTATAAATGTGTAACATTTAAATGATTTAAAAAAAGAGATATTTCTGTCAAATAGTTTTGATTTCATCTATGTCAACATCCTTTGATGGATTTTAAGCGTATTTTTTGTTGATTTATTATGATACAAAAATTCCATATTTTATTAAAGGTTTTGTGATATGTTTTATTGTGGATGTGTTATTTTTATACCATTCATTGTTTATAGAGAAAGTATTGATATTTCGCATGCTAGTTTTAATACTAATGTTTTTGTTATGTTTAAACATTTTCGTATGAGGAATGAATTGGACATAGTAAGTGACTGGTGGAGCATGCTATAACTCCTCGATGCATCTGTAGGTCTCATGAGACAAACTAGTGTCTTGGAACGAGGCCTTGAAAAAAATCATATTTGTATTATTGGCACGAGGCCTTGGCTACGTGGTTATGATAGTCTAGCATTATGAATTCTTTCATTATGAATGGGTTTATTGATATTTCATGTGATAATTAGATTAGTAGAATATCCATGTGAATAAGTAAATGGAATTATTTAATTTTATTTCTGTAAAATTATGCTGACGTTCAAGTTTAAAAGGATTTTTCTTTAGTTATACATTGCCTTAAATGTTTATTCTTATTTATGAAAGTTTCAGCTATATTGTTATCATTACTAAGAATCTGAGATCACCCCTTTCTATATTCTATTTTTCCCAAGATTTGAAGAAGAATTTTATGAATGACCTATAGGGATAGTATTAGGGGATATGTGTGTGGACTATAAAGACTATGTTGTTGTAGTTTTCATTTTTGATGTAATGTAAACGTTATGAATGTATCTAGTGTTTCCAGGGTTACTAAACTAATCAGTCTTTCGAGATTTGACCTTTTCTGATCATGCCAATGTTTTTTAATAATGCACCGACTCTGGGTAACTGGGGTCAGGGAGTTATATTTAGTATCAGTGGAGGTTTAGTACAAACCTTAGAAACTAAATTTAGATAAACTCTGATTAGAGCACATAGCCATAAGAGAGACTTTGAGGATTAGTATAGATGAACTTTCTAAGATTTTGTTATTGTAGTTATTTAGTGAGTTTTCCGAGCAATACATCCACGTTTGGATACGAGCAGGTAAAGGCGGCTCTAGTACAGATATACCTAGGGGTAAAACTCAAAAACACCTCTTTGAGCTAGACCCTAATGGGAACTGGTGCACGACAACGGTCCTTTCTGCATTCATGGTTACGACACTCCCGGGGGATATGCTTAGGATAATTTTCATTTTCGTTACAAACCATTATGAATGGTTTATGAGTATATACTTCCTCAAAGAAGAAAGTTTTATGATTATGGATTATATCTATAAATAGTTCAATTTATGTTATGTGCTTTACAAGTATGGAATTATGTATTAAGATTCTTTAATTGATCCAGTTTATGCCATTATTTAGAAATGGCATCTAGTGGGAGATATGGACATCGTATCAATGCACGCACTCCATGTAGATATTTCCCTCCTGCTCAAGATAATTATAGTGGGTTTGGTGATGCAACTGGTGTAGATCATCTGATCACCATATTTGGATAACTCACTCAGGTTATGAATAATAACCTTACCCGAATGGAACACCCCGATCCGCAGCATAGAGGATCAATGTCAGATCGCTTCATGAGGAAACAACCACCACCATTCAATGGGAGTACAAATCCACTAATATCCAAGCAATAGATATGTTCCTTAGAAAAAATATTTCCGGCTTTGGGGAGTAATGAAATGGAAAAGGTTATCAGGAAAGTTTACCGCCTCACTAGAGAAGCTGATCAATGGTGGTTATTAATTCAAAACACAAAGGATGAGAAGAAGTATGAATTATAGAATGGAAAGAGTTTAAATAGATTTTCTAAGAAAAATATTGTTCTCATGGCCATCGAGCATATATGGAAGGGAAATTTCTCAGTCTGAGTCAAAAGGAGGATGAGAATGTCGCAAAGTATGAAGCTAACATTACAGGGTTAGCGAGGCATGCAGCAGATTATTTATATAACACGAGGAGTAAGACTAATTGTTTCTTTGATGGGTTAAAACCATTTCTCCATCAAGCATTAGTCTCACAATCCTTCTCGTCATACAAAGATATTGTCTCATGTGCTATAAAGATAAAAAAGGAATTATCTAAATCTTATGACAATAAATTAAAGAAAAAGAATAAGAGAACGGTGGAACAAGAGATAGATAAAGGGGAAAAGGTAAAGATAGACATTCAATTATGTGATAATTGTGGGAAGAAACACCCTGGTACTTGCCTAAAAGGAATGGGAGTTTGTTACAAATGTGGAGAAAAATGTCACCAGGCTCGTGATTGCAAGAGAAAGAAAGATTATGTCAATGTTGAATGCTATAATTGTAGAGAAATGGGGAATTATGCAAATGAATGACTGAAGCTCCAAGGGAACTTACCTCAGAAAAGGCCAAGGTATCAAGGCCTATTTTATGTTTTTACTATAGTTTAAGTGGAATAATTAATGTATTTGTGTTTTTGGACTGAAATATTATATTTTGGTTATAAGACTAATGTGATATATATAAGGATTGTACTGCAGTACTTGTTGTTTTCATTAAGGTTTTAATATGACTAAGGTAATCATATTTACAGTATGTGATAATAAGATAAACATTACTTTGTCTAGGGAATCTTATGTTACAATTGATTTTGGAATTTAGATACATTTTATGGAGAGTCTGGACAGAGGTACTTTGGATAACTATAATGATTGGAGTGGATTATGTTGAACTTTGGATAGTATTGATTAAGGTTAAAACAATTCATCTGATCAATTTTTTGAATATTATGATACTATAGTTTTAGGAAAAGTACAACCTGCAGGTCGGGCGATAACCCGTCGCGTCGAACAAAGCTGTAGGAATCGAACCTACAACCATAGTGTGTCAAGCCTTTATTACCTACAACTAGCCTGCAGGAATTCTCTGGTCATTAAAAAGTATTTTTCTTCATTTTAATGGTATATTTTAATGTTTGGATACTTATAAAATTATGATAAATATAATATTTTTGAGTTGTATTATCTTTTGGAGTGAAAGATGAGTTTGTGGTAGAAATTAGATGAAGGATGAAACTATACTTGTCAAGTATATATATATATATATATATGTATATATATTTATCTTATTCTATGAAGAAACTAATTCATAAAAATTATTCAAGGGATCTTAAATCCAAAAAAGTGTTATCCTAATACCTTATGTTTTGTTGAACCAATGATATTTTAAATCGCCAGAGATTGATTGCTTTGATGCCCTCAATACTATAATTGTTTGTGAAGGATGACCTCAATCACTCCCTATAAATGTTTACATTTTTCCTCCAATTATGTGTCTCAAATTTCCATCAATGTTCTCTAAATCGAGATCATAATTTGTTGGTGACCCTTCCATTTCTCTTTTCCTCTTACTAAGAATAAATTTTATTAACTCAATTTCCGATGTGGGTTTTCCCACAATGATATTTTCTATTTTCAACCTTTTATTTTCGAAATAAAATTTCAAATTGTGAGGACACAATTTAAAGGAGAGGAGAATGTAACACCCCAATCTTCCACGGTACGCTTCTCTTTGAATAATGCAATAGCTTGTATTGTACGCAACTTTGAGATTCTAACACACCGCGACCAATCAAAGTAGCTGTTATGAATTGTAATACCAAATTTTTTAAATTTTATAAATTTTATCTCTAAAAATGGACATCATTATTGGATTAGTAATATCAAATGTATACTAGGATAATATTTTGGTACTTTTCGGAAAACTTTTATATTTTGATGAATAGTTAGAATTACTAAATTTTAATTAAAAAACACCTTTTTTAATCAAAATAATTAATAGTGATAAATTATGAATTTGAGTGGTTTTAAAGTATATTTAGAATATATTTTTACCATTTAATACAATTTTGGTCATTGTACATAATTTTACATTAAAACCGGACATATACAAGTTTCAATCTTTTGATAGTTATTATCTCTTAAAACCACGCTTTTTGTTTTAACAACGGGAATTAATTTTAAATAAATATATTCCAATTCTCTGTTTGAATTTAGAAATATGAAATACATATTAGGAATCAGGAGGTCCAAATTTTTTAAATAGGTATCTTTTATTTTAATGCATTTTGAATAATTACTTCGGTAAATATTTTATTTACCATGGTTAAAGGGTAAATCCGGTAAATAAGTTTTAAAAAATAATATTATAATAAAATTAATTTACTCTAAAACGTGTCCTAACCCTATTTGATGATACATGTCCGACCATGGGCATCTTTGGGTCGATTTTGAAACCCCATGAAGCAACTTTTAGGTGATAAAGACACTTTATATTAAATACGTTAAAGTAAATACAAAGATGACATAAACATATATCTTTTATGAAAACAATTTTTTACATAGGCTTATATATGTTATCGTTTCGACTATAAATATTCATTATAAAGATTAAACAAATTCATCCATAATGGTATTTTATTTATAATTTTTAGACATTGAATAATTAAATTTATTTATGACACAATAATGATGCAGTATTTTCCTTATTAATGAAAGAATCAAACAATAGGTATTATAAATGTTAAAATAAATAAAATTTTAAATTTTTGATGACATACATGAATTTTATTGGTTAATATGACATGTTATTATTTATTAAATGATTTTGGTTCGAATTAATAATGATTTTATGACTTTAATAAAAATCAATTATTCAATAGTATCAAAATTGACATAAATGAGTTTTTAAAACAAATATTATATTATTAACTCATATTTTATTCCTAAAAATGTAAGGTTCAACAAAATGACTTATATAATGATATTTGTATCATTAATAGACCACTTGGGGGTATCTTGGATTTATATAGTATGTTTATTAACTATATAATATAAAAATACAAAGTGACATGGTAATTGTCAAACTAATTAATTAAGAGTTAAAACTAAAAGATAAGTTTAATATAATAAAGAAAACATTTCTAAAATATATTTTTTGAAATTATTTTGACCCATCCCCACCTTATACGTAGAATAATATCCTTTAAAGCTATTATAAATGGAATATAAATTTATTATAAATTAATAATTTAAGTTTTTTCTAAAGTTCCCCTCCTCCCCCTTATAAAAGGTCACAACTTCTAACCAATTCTTCACATCTTCAAAGCCTTTTGGTTTGGTTAACCCCTACCCAAATCATCTCTCAAATTCCCTCACTTAAACCTATATGCCTTATTTTGATCATAAAGACAACATAAGGAGACCTTTTGATCAAATCAAAAGGAAGAACCTGAAGAAGAGGTAATGTTTTCACCATTCTTTTTCAAGTTCCTTTCTTCTTCAAATTCTACTTTATTTGTTAATTAAATTCTAAAATAATAACTCCAGTATCTTCAATATACTGTGATGTTATTATAAATATTTTACAACCATATTCAATATTATATCCATCCTTTTAATGACATGTCACTATATGTGCGTACGTACGGCTTACCATCTCCACGTCGTGGTGTAATTGTTATTAAAAAACATTATTATTTGGATGGGTATGATAATGATATTAAATTGATGTAAATAATAAATATACAATGATAATTATTATGTATATATGATATACCATCCAATTATATATTATTTTAATATCAAAAGAATGACATTGTCGCTCGTGCGTACGTACGGACTACCGTCTCCCCCAATGTGATGAGATTCATTCCACATCATATCCATGCAATTATAATTCCCATTTGATGATTAAAAATAATGTTTATGGACTTGATATAATTCTGGATAGGAATAAGATACAACCTATATAATGACCCATACTTTAGATACATTGTTAATACATCAAAATTGAAGTATACTTATTACAACATATAAAAAAACCAAGAAAGGACCGTATAGGTATAGTGTCTTTAGAAACTGGGAAACATAAACAACTGGTTCATAAAGCATCAACTTTGCCTCCCACTTATTTCATCATATCTAGAGTCCCCTTTTGGCATATCCTACTTAATAACCTTCTTCCTGACCTGGGGAAAGAAAACATACAAAAGGGTGAGCTCAAATGCTCAGTAAGGGTAAACAAAAGAAATATCAATCACATCGTATACACAAGCACATAACTTTTGGAAATCTTATCCTGCAAAATAGATCATAATTTCATAACATGGGATAAATCATGGTAGTGAAATTTAATCACAATAATCATAACATAAAACATGAAACTTTGTGGCATTCACACATAATCATAGAGAATCATTTCTTGTTAGTCAAGACTCATTGCCAAGACTATCTTAGTAGACAAAGTCCCTTTCTGAACCGAGTCACCCCCATTTCAGTCCTGTTTCACTGAACCAGTATAACCTACCGTTCCAGACATGTCTATCTCATGAGATATAAATTCTTTACCCAATGCATTGGAGGGAGATATAGGTCCCACCCATCTCATAATGATACCATTCTTATGTGTGCCACAAAATCATAAATCACACATCATTACAAAACCCATGTAATAAAAATGGGAATCTTAAACATCATGACATCATAAAACAATTCATATATGATAAAGGAATTCATAAAAATAATTCCATAACATAATCAAATCAATGTAATAATAGTTATAAAAACAGAACCCTTTATTATCTTAGATGGAAAATAATTTTGATAAAACACTTGAACTTCATTCTTGAGAAAAATATCCTCTCTACTTCAAAAACACTTTTCCTTTCTTAACATGTCATACAATTTTAAACTAAAAGAAGTTAATTAAAAATAATCTTGAAAACTTGTAAAGGAAGCTTCTTGGAAATAATGTTTTAAAAATCCATTCATGCCGTATAAGTTAAAAAAACATTCTTCTCGTACTTGTGTCGGAAAAGTCAAAAAGTACCTCGTACGAAAGACGACAAAATATTCCTTTCATATCTTTTACTAAAAACTCACCGAAGGGTAAAATTGGATTTAAAAAATTTTACGTGGATGGAAATAATATTACATATTGAGGTAATATGGATGTGGATGATAAAATACACCCCAGTAAATACCAAAGAATAAGCAATCTCGGATAAAACTGAGATTGTGATTTTTTTCCTTACCTTAGGTCCGACGTGCTTTTTATGTGTCCGAACCTCCTGTATAATGATTTAAATAATGTTATTGAATTATTCCAGAATCATACTTATTTTTATGATATCATATATGGTCATATTATTAGCTTCTTAGTAGTAATATTTCATTGCTACTTGTTATTCGGGTGTTTATAACTTTTTGTTCATATGCGTGTTTTGTCGAATAAATTCTTATTACTTTCTTTAGGTTATAGATACCTCATTTCCAGAATAATATTAGTGTAATATATATCATATTCATTCATTCAATTCATTTATATAATCATTATAAAATGAAGATCATGTAGAACGAGTCGCATCACATCGTGGAGACGGTATTCCGTACGTACGCACGAGTGATGATATCATTCCTATGATCGTGGAATTGAATTGGATTATATGTATACTATTTCAGAATCAATATCAATTTATAATAGTCATATATAGTCATTATTTACACCATTATACTCATCGGAGTAAGGTGGTGGTGGAAAGTAGATTACACCACGGCGTGGAGACGGTATTCCGTACGTACGCACGTGCGGTGATTTCTTTTTCCGTAGAATGGATAGATGGTGAAATAGGGTTGTTTCATACTTATAATAAAATATCAGTATATGAGTGATACTGATGTTATTACTTCATAATGAAACAACTAAAGAATAAAAAGTGGAAGAAGAAATAAAGATGAAAGAATCGGTAACGGACATTACCTCTTCTTTGAAGTGCTTCATTGAGACCTTCTTTTAGGGAACTAAAATTTGTCTTTGAAGAAGACCAGGACCTCTAGGATGTCTCTAGGGAAGTGGATAGGTGAATGTGGCAGGGGTTGGCCGAGCGTGAAGGCTCAAAGTGGTGTGAAGAAGAGAGGGAGGAGGTTCCCTTTTATAAGGGAGGAGAGGGGCACCTTGGGAATAACTAAAAATATTATTTTATTATAAAGTCATGTTCAGTTTTAAATAGCTCCAAATTGATTAATTTAGAGGATAAGGTAGGGATGGGTCGAAATACTCTCATCCAATATAATTTATACAAGTTTAGGTTCCTATTATAACCTTATCATTTAGATGTAACATTAAGTTAAATAATTTTACTTTTACCATGTCATCTTGTGTTCTTATACTATAAGGTTAATAAACTTACTATAAGCAGCCAAACGAATCCCAAGTTGTTTATTATTAATATATATAACCTTATCTATGTATTTTGGCCGAACCTTAGATTTTTAGGAATAAAATAACAATTACCAATATAATATTTGTTTTAAAAACTATTTTATGTCAATTTTGACACTATTTAGTAATTGATTTTTGTGAAACTTATAACAGAATTATTAGTTCTAACCAAGTTAATTAAATCAATACTAACATGTCATGTTAACCTATAAAATTAGTGGGATTCATAAAAAGTCTCAAATTATATTTATTTTTGTGTTTATAACATCAATTATGTCAATATTCCATTAATAAGATAATTACTGCATCATCAATGTGTCATAAATAAATTAATTTATTTAATGTCTAAAAATTACAAATAAAATACCATTATGTAGGAAATCTTTTTAGCTTTCCAATAAATATTTATAGTCGAATTTATATGATGTATAACACCATATTAAAAATTATTTACTTATTAAACATTGATTTTAACTATTTCAACCCTTCTTTAAATAAATTAATAATAAATGTCCTAATCTAATCCAAGTGGGCCTAAATGGTCATATTTTATTCCTAAGTTTTTTTTGGTCGAATTACACTTGTCCAATAGAATTGGGACATGTTTTAGGGTAATAATAATATCATCCTTAACCTTATTTACCCTATTTACTTTTAACAGTGGTAAAAAAAAGTAATAAGTTACTATTCACCAAAAAATTATTTTCATCTCATTGAACCACATTTTACATACTTACATCAACCGTGTCTCTCGGATTTTTGAAATTTCACTCATAGAAGCGGTAAAATTAAGTTTTATGAAAAATTCAGTTTTTTAACAACCACTTAGTGGTTTACCTATTCATCAAAAATTGAAAGTTTTCAGAAAAATACCAAAATTTCACCCTAAGCTAATTTCGATATTCTGAATCCAACAATGAAGTCCATTTTGAAAAATAAAATTTATAAAATTTAAAAAAGTGGTTATTACTATTCATAATGGCTAGTTTTAATAATATTTTAATAGCATATCGTTGTTTAGTGAAACTCGGTATTGCGTACGATGCAAGCTATTGAGGAAGGTCGTGATTTCGTGAAAAGCAAACCAAGAAAATGTTGTGTAGAAAAAGATTCCTTTGATTATTTATATAACATAAAAGTCTCGGGTGTTACATTCTACCCCCCTTAAAATGAATTTCGCCCTCGAAATTCGTCACTTTGTAACAAACAGATGAGGATACCTCTCCCTCATCATATCCTCAAGCCCCCATGTAGCTTCTTCTAATTGGTGGTTCCTCCATAAAACTTTCACCAATCTAGTGGTCTTGTTTCGTAGGACTTTTTCACTACGATCTAGAATCTCTATCGGTTGTTCTTCATAAGAAAGATCTTGCTCCAGCGGTACAACTTCTAAGCTGAGTACATGTGAAGGATCAGGTATGTACTTTCTCAGGAGAGATACATGGAACATATTGTGGACTTGAGAGAGATTCGGTGGAAGCGCCAATCAGTAATCTACCTTCCCAACACGATCTAGTATTTCAAAAGGACCGATATATCTAGGGCTCAACTTCCCCTTCTTTCCAAATATCATAACCCTCTTCCAGGGAGATATTCATAAGAACACTTTATCACCCACTTCAAACTCTAGGTCTTTTCTTCAGTTGTCAGCATAACGTTTCTGTCGAAAATGAACTGCTCTTATGTGTTGTTGAATAGATATGACCTTTTATGCCATTTCATCAACGAGATTAGGTCCTAATAGATTTCTTTCCCCAACTTCATCCCAGCAAGTTGGAGTCCTGCATTTCTTTCCATAGAGAGCTTCATAAGGAGCCATCTAAATACTGGAGTGAAAGCTATTATTATAAGAAAATTCCACTAAAGGTAGGTGTTGATCCCAGCCTCCTTTGAAATCCATAGAGAAAGCTCTCAACATAACTTCTAGGGTTTGAATTATTCTCTCAGACTGACCGTCTGTCTGAGGATGATAAGCAGTGCTGAAACTCAACTCTGTATCCAGAGTATGCTGAAGACTTCACCAGAACATCGAGGTAAATCTCGGATCCCGATCAGATATAATAGAAATTGGTAGTCCATGCAATCTTACCACGTCCTTTAAATATATCCTGGCAAGCTGATCCAGAGATAAATCCTCTCTAATAGCAATGAAGTTTGTAGACTTTGTAAGACGATCAACAATGACCCAGATAGCATTATTGCCTTTGGATGTTTTAGGAAGTCCTGTGACAATGTCCATAGTGATGTTTTCCCACTTCCATTCAGGTATGGGTAATGGTTGTAACATCCCCTTAGACTTCTATCTCTCATCTTTAACTTGTTGACAAACCAAGCATCGAGACACATATTCAGCAACATCTCTTTTCAGGCCATCCCACCAGAAGTACTCTTTCAGGTCCCTATACATCTTCGTGCTTCCATGATGAATAGAGAATGAAGAACTATGAGCCTCATCCAGCAGCTCCTTATTTAATTCAGGAATGGGAGGAACACAAAACCGATTCCTGAACATTATTATCCCATCACAATCAAGGTTGAACTCAGGAACATTTCTCACCTTCTTTTGTAACTCGACATCTTCTTTCTGTGCCTCTTTAATCTTCACATGTATAGATGGTTGAACATTCATTTGAGAAAGATAAGATTTTCCCCCTTTCATTATAATTCCAAGATCCATCCTTTGTAAATCCATAAATATTGAATCTTTTGTGATCCTCATCATGGGTAAACGGGCATGGTCTTGTCGACATAATGCATCTGCCACCTTGTTTGCTTTCCCAGGGTGGTAATGGATTGAGCAGTCGTAATCCTTAATCATCTCCAACCATCTTCTTTGACACATATTCAGCTCCTTTTGTGTGAAAATATACTTTAAACTTTTATGATCAGTATAAATATCACACCTTTCACCATAAATGTAATGGCTCCAAATCTTTAATGCAAAGATTACCGCAGCTAACTCCAAATCATGCGTTGGGTAATTTTGCTCATGGATTTTCAACTGTCGTGAGGCATAAGCTATCACCATATCATTTTTCTTAAGAACACACCCCAATCCCCTCTTGGATGCATCACTGTAGATCACAAACCTTTCTCCACTATAGGGCAGTGTGAGCACAGGTGCACTGGATAACCTTCTTTTCAACTCCTTGAAATTCTCTTCACATTCTTCCGTCCAGACAGACATAACTCCTTTCCAAGTCAACTTGGTGAGTGGATTAGATAATCGTGAAAAATATTTCACAAAACGTCGATAATATCCAGCCAAACCAAGAAAACTTCGGATCTCAGTCACTGTTGTTGGTCTCGACCATCTTTTGATAACCTCTGTTTTTGCTGGATCCACAGATATCCCCTCTTTTGAGATTATGTGACCCAAAAATGAAACTTTTTGAAGCCAAAATTCACACATGGTAAATTTGGCATAATGTAACAGCCCAAGATTTTATAAAAAAATATTCTTTTTAATTTTATTAATGTCTTGTGTTGTACGCTACACCAAAAGGAGCTTGCACAACACGCATCCTTGACTTGCCTTGCATTACACGCAATCGCGACCTTCCTCGATAGCGTGTGTAATACGCAATACCGAGTTTCACTAAACAACGATATGCTATTAAAATATTATTAAAACTAGCCGTTATAAATAGTAATAACCACTTTTTGAAATTTTGTAAATTTTATTTTTCAAAATGGAATTCATTTTTAGATTCGGAGTATCGAATTTAGCCTAAGGTGAAATTTTGGTACTTTTCGGATAACTTTCATATTCTGATGAATAGTGAAAATTACTAAATTATAATTAAAAACAACTTTTTTAATCGAAATAATTAATAGTGATAAATCATTAATTTGAGTGGTTGTAAAGTATATTTAGAATATATTTTTACAATTTAATACAATGTTGGTCATTGGATGTAATTGCACATTTAAACCAGACATAAACAAGTGTCAATCTTTTGATAGATATTGTTTCTTAAAAACACGCTATTTGTTTTAACAGCGGGATTTAATTATAAAATTAATTAATGCAACTTTTATGTTATGAATTTGGTTAAATAGACTTCATTTTTGAATTCGGAATATGAAATATAAGCTTGGGATGAAATTTTGGCATTATTCTGAAAAACATCAATTTTTGATGAATAGTGAAACTACTAAGTGGTAGGTTAAAAACTGAATTTTGCATAAAACTTAATTTTACCGCTTCTGTGAATGGAATTTCGAAAATCCAAGAGACACGGTTAATATCAAGGACTAAAATGTGGTTCAATGAGATGAAAATAATTTTTTGGTGAATAGTAACTTTTTACTTTTTTTTACCGCGGTTAATAGTAAATAGGGTAACTAAGGGTAAATATGATATCACTATTACCCTAACACATGTCCTAATTCTATTGGACAAGTGTAATTCGACCAAAAACAAACTTAGGAATAAAATATGACCATTTAGGCCCACTTGGATTAGATTAGGACATTTATTATTAATTTATTTAAAGAAGGGTTAAAATAGCAAAAATCAAAGTTTCATAAGTAAATCATTTTTAATATGGGGTTATGCATAAGATAAATTAGATTGTAAATATTCATTAGAAAGCTAAAAATATTTCCTACATGATGGTATTTTATTTGTAATTTTTAGACATCAAATAATTTAATTTATTTATGACACAACGATGATGCAGTAATTATCTTATTAATGAAATATTGACATAATTGATGTTATAAACACCAAAATAAATATAATTTGAAACTTTTTATGAATTCAACTAATTTTCTAGGTTACTATGATATATTAATGTTGATTTAATCAACTTGGTTCGAACATTTAATTCTGTTATGACTTTCACAAAAATCATATATCAAATAGTGTCAAAATTGACACAAAATAGTTTTTAAATCAAATATTATATTATTAATTGTTATTTTATTCCTAAAAATCTAAGGTTCGGCAAAATGACTTAGATAAGGATATATATATTAATAATAAACAATTTGGGGTTCGTTTGGCATGTTATAGTAAGTGTATTAACCATATAGTGAAAGAAAACAAAAAGACACGGTAAATGTTAAATTATTTAACTTAGAGTTAAATCTAATTGATAAGGTTAAAATAATATCCTAAACTTGTCTAAATTCTATTGGTTTATAGGATTTCGACCCATCCCCACTTTAGCTTCGAAATAAGACCCTTTGGAACCATTATAAACCGATTTTGACTTTAATATAAAATAATATTTTGAGATATTCCTAAGGTGCCCCTCTCCTCCCCTATAAAAGGACACCTCCTCCCCCTCCTCCTCACACCAATTTGAGCACTCATGCTCGGCCAACCCCTGCCAAAATCTCTTCTCCACTTCCCTAGCAACATCCTAGAGGTTCTGGTCTTCCTCAAAGACCAATTCTAGTGCACTAAGAAGAGGTCTCAAAGAGGCACTTCAAAGAAGAGGTAATTACTGTTACCAATTCTTTCATCTTTATTTCTTCTTCCACTTCTTCTTCTTAGGTTGTTTCATTATGAAGTAATAACATCAGTATCACTCATATACTGATATGTTATTATAAGTATGAAACAACCCTATTTCACCATCTATCCATCCTACGGAAAAAGAAATCACCGCGCGTGCGTACGTACAGAATACCGTCTCCACGCCGTGGTGTAATCTATTTTCCACCACCACCTTACACGGATGGGTATAATGGTGTAAAGAATAACTATACATAGTTATTATAACATCATATTGATTCTGATATATTGTATAATCCACTCCAATTCAATTCAATATTTATAGAAATGATATCATCGCTCATGCGTACGTACGGAATACCGTCTCCACGACGCGATGAGATTCATTCTCCATGTTAACCATTTAAGAATGATTATAATGTATATATAAGAAATAATAATGAAATATATGACATTATAAAGCTACTGGATTTATGTATATATATACATATGTAAGTCATCTACTTACTTCCATTTCAAGACAATAAGGAAAGGAAAACAGCGTTCATGCGTACGTACGGACTACCGTCTCCATGAACGGTGTTTTTCATTTTATTTATCTACCTATTATATATATATATATACAGAATATATATGATATATAATTCATATTTTATATTCTGGAAGTAAGTAAATCATGATATAAGTAATAATGATGTCAAGAACAACAAGTCAAAACACCTACGATAAATGAAACGATTTTACCCAAAACGCTTCTTTAACATGGAATTTACAAAAGAACGGGTAATATAATGTCATAAGTGAACCATATATGATATCATAACAATGAATACGATTCTGTAATAAGTCAATAACATGATTTAAATCATTATACAGGAGGTTCGGACACTTACAAAGCAAGTCGTACCTAAGGTAAGGGAAATATCACAATCTCATTTTTATCCGAGATTGTTTATTCGTAAGTATTTACTGGGGTTTATTTTATCATCCACATCCATGTTTCCTCAATATGTAATATTATTTCCATCCAACTACAATGGTTTAAATCCAATTTTTCCCTTTGGTTAGTTTTTAGTAAAAGATATGAAATGAATCTTTTGTCGTTTATCGTACGAGGTACATTTTGACTTTTTCGACAAAAGTACAAAGGATGTTTTTTTTAACTTATACGGCACGAACGGATTTCTACTGTTTTATAAAGCCTTATTTTCATGTAGCTTCCTCTAAAAGATTTCATGACTATTTTCAATAAAATCTCTTTCTTTTAAAATTGCATGATATTTTGTGAAAAGAAATTGATTTTGAAGAAGAAAGGATATTTTCCTCAAGAATTCAATTCAAGTGTATTATCAAAATTATTTTCCATCTAAGATAATAAAGGGTTCTGTTTCTATCCATATTTTTACATTGATTTGACTATGTTGTGATGGAATTATGTTTATGAATTCCTTTATCTTATATGAATGGTTTTATGATGTCATGTTGTTTAAGAATCCCATTTTAATTACATGGGTTACGCTATGATGTATGGTTTATGATTATGTGGCACACATAAGAAAGGATTCATTATAAGATGGGTGGGACCTATATCTCCCTCCAATGCATTGGGTAAAGATTTCATATCTCATGAGATAGACATGGCTGGAATGGTAGGTTATACCGGTTCAGTGAAACAGGACTGAAACGAGGATTACTCGATTCAGAAAGGGACTTTGTCCACTAAGATAGTCTTGGCAATGAGTCTTGACTAACAAGAAATGATTCTCTATGATTATGTGTGTATGCCACAATGAGTAATGTTTTAAGTTATGATTTCATTTCACTACTATGATTTATCCCATGTTATGAAATTATGCTCTCTTTTGCAGGTTAAGATTTCCAAAAATGTTATGTTCTTATGAAAATTATGTGATTGATATTTCCTTTGTTTACCCTTACTGAGCATTTGAGCTCACCCTTTTATGTTTTCTTTTCCCCAGGATATAAAGAAAGGTTTTAGGTATAAAAAGGAAGATCTTTATGGGAGATGTTGAAGATCTTCCACCACAATTAGAAGTTTACGTTCCGAGTTTCCAAAGACACTAAACTATTACGATCCTTGTGTGTGTGTTTTTGTTATGTACTAAGTATTCCGCAAAAGTAATGTAATGTCTATGTACGATAAGCTTCGGGTCTCTACAGTTGGTATCAGAGGAAAGGTTTAGTCAACCTTTGGAAACTAGGATGCGAAAACGTTAGTGAGATTCCTAGAGATATTTCTAAGGTATGTCTAGGGATGTCCCTAAGGATAAGTATACGTATAGGATATAGTCCTAGAACTATGGTAACGATATTAGATTAATCCAAAGATGTTAGATATTTAAGTTACTCCCCCTTTATTATGATTTTTTCCTCTCACACTATTCTTTTTTGGGTTTTAGAATATGGCTGGAAACAAGATGATTCACGATAATGGAGGATATGATGGAAAATGGAATGATATTCTTCATGAGCAACAAAATGAAATGGGATTTGGATGCCCAAACATCATTATTATGCCGAATCAGCAATCTCACAACATGATCAATAAAGTAAAATTTGGTAAGTTTCCTGACTCGACTAATAAGAGAAAGATGGAGTTCCATGATGATCATAGAGGAAAGAAAATTCAATTTCCCCTATGTAAATCATGTGGGAAGAGGCATCAAGGAGAATGTTTCAAGGGAACTGGAAGATGCTTTGGGTGTGGAAAAGAAGGACACAAAGCAAGTAAGTGCAAAGGAAAAGGGTCGGTTAACACCAAGGATGAGGATAATGGTATTGCTACGACATCAAAAATGGTTAAGTGTTTTAAATGTGGAATGTATGGGCATTATGCAAACAAATGCCCTAAGGGAAAGACTCATGAAGAGAATCAGTATGGTCATATGGGTAGTATTTATGTGGATGATGATGAAGAGACTACAAATGATATGTGAGATGAAAGAATTTTTGATGCTCGGTCAATGGTTTGAGAATGTAGTGGAATGATTACATGTTTATCATGTGTAATTTTGGAATAAAGAGACATCTATGGATTGTTACACTGTTGTCTTTCCTTGTGTTTTGAAAGTGTATGATTAATGTTACCAGTATCCATGAAAGGTTATTCAGATATTTTTGGAATGTAGATGATATGCGCATAATGAAGGGATAAGGAGAAAATTAAATGTTTGATAGTATTCATGAGATCATGATTGATATAAGGACTAAGTGATATCATGGTTTGAGTATATAGAATTTTGAGGATTTTGGTATGTGGAAAGTGTTAACTTTTAACTGCACTCATGTTTTCACTAAGGTATTCAAGAGAATACACGATTAAGGACTTTGAATGTTTGGAATGTGACCAACAAGACATATCTTATGATATGTGGGGATCAACGACAGTATTAAATCTCTGGTAATCGTTGTCACTATATTATGAGAGTGGACTGCAGTATTATAAGCCTAAAGATTAGACTGGATTATGTTGGACATAAGTTAGTATTGTTTAAGGATAGAAGATTTTCGATATTATTGAAGGGATGTTATAGTAACGTAGTTTTAGAAAAAGGGACAACCTGCAGGACGGGCGACAGCCCATCGCTTCGGACAAGGCTGTAGGAATCGAACCCACAACCGAAGTGCGACTGGCCTTTATCGCCTACCACTGACCTACAGGAAGTCCCTGTTTAGTAGAAACCAATTTTATTATATTAAGAAGTATGATATATGAAGTATAAGTCCATTTTAGGAACCATATATGATTAATCTCACTATAGAATGAATTATGTATATTTAATAACTTTTGCTAACCTTTTGTTTGAGACAGACGGAATGAATAGTCATTCTATCACATGATCTGCTAACACTTCACGAATAACAAATTCAACATCATTTATTTAAGAAATGAAGTGGAAATTGTTCAAGGCACGAACAACAGTGAGATTGTACCAAAATAAAGTAAGTATTTATTCTAATTCAAATTTTCAACTTTAGGGAGATGATCTTGAAAACCAAAAATGTTGTCCTAGTGATCTTATACCTGATGAATCAGATGGTACCTTAGATCATCACAAATTTATGGATTTGTGATTACTGGCTTTTCCATAGCCATGTTCTCTACCACTCTCCATCAGAACATGATGGTTAGATTTCTCTTCCATATCCATATTTTCACCTATGTGGAAACCCAGTGATTAGTTTATTTGGGTAATCGTTACATTTCATACTTTAGTTTTTAAAGCCAAGTTTTGGTATTCCCTTTTACGATGTGGGTTTCTATTAAAGAAACTTTCAAATAGTAAACCATTTTAACCCCGACGAATTTCGAGGGCGAAATTCATTTTAAGGGGGGTAGAATGTAACAGCCCAAGATTTTATAAAAAAATATTCTTTTTAATTTTATTAATGTCTTGTGTTGTACGCTACACCAAAAGGAGCTTGCACAACACGCATCCTTGACTTGCCTTGCATTACACGCAATCGCGACCTTCCTCGATAGCGTGTGTAATACGCAATACCGAGTTTCACTAAACAACGATATGCTATTAAAATATTATTAAAACTAGCCGTTATAAATAGTAATAACCACTTTTTGAAATTTTTTAAATTTTATTTTTAAAAATGGAATTCATTTTTAGATTCGGAGTATCGAATTTAGCCTAAGGTGAAATTTTGGTACTTTTCGGATAACTTTCATATTCTGATGAATAGTGAAAATTACTAAATTATAATTAAAAACAACTTTTTTAATCGAAATAATTAATAGTGATAAATCATTAATTTGAGTGGTTGTAAAGTATATTTAGAATATATTTTTACAATTTAATACAATGTTGGTCATTGGATGTAATTGCACATTTAAACCAGACATAAACAAGTGTCAATCTTTTGATAGATATTGTTTCTTAAAAACACGCTATTTGTTTTAACAGCGGGATTTAATTATAAAATTAATTAATGCAACTTTTATGTTATGAATTTGGTTAAATAGACTTCATTTTTGAATTCGGAATATGAAATATAAGCTTGGGATGAAATTTTGGCATTATTCTGAAAAACATCAATTTTTGATGAATAGTGAAACTACTAAGTGGTAGGTTAAAAACTGAATTTTGCATAAAACTTAATTTTACCTCTTCTGTGAATGGAATTTCGAAAATCCGAGAGACACGGTTAATATCAAGGACTAAAATGTGGTTCAATGAGATGAAAATAATTTTTTGGTGAATAGTAACTTTTTAATTTTTTTTACCGCGGTTAATAGTAAATAGGGTAACTAAGGGTAAATATGATATCACTATTACCCTAAAACATGTCCTAATTCTATTGGACAAGTGTAATTCGACCAAAAACAAACTTAGGAATAAAATATGACCATTTAGGCCCACTTGGATTAGATTATGACATTTATTATTAATTTATTTAAAGAATGGTTAAAATAGCAAAAATCAATGTTTAATAAGTAAATCATTTTTAATATGGGGTTATGAATAAGATAAATTCGATTGTAAATATTCATTAGAAAGCTAAAAATATTTCCTACATGATGGTATTTTATTTGTAATTTTTAGACATCAAATAATTTAATTTATTTATGACACAACGATGATGCAGTAATTATCTTATTAATGAAATATTGACATAATTGATGTTATAAACACCAAAATAAATATAATTTGAAAATTTTTATGAATTCCAATAATTTTCTAGGTTACTATGATATATTAATGTTGATTTAATCAACTTGGTTCGAACATTTAATTCTGTTATGACTTTCACAAAAATCATATATCAAATAGTGTCAAAATTGACACAAAATAGTTTTTAAATCAAATATTATATTATTAATTGTTATTTTATTCCTAAAAATCTAAGGTTCGGCCAAATGACTTAGATAAGGATATATATATTAATAATAAACAATTTGGGGTTCGTTTGGCATGTTATAGTAAGTGTATTAACCATATAGTGAAAGAAAACAAAAAGACACGGTAAATGTTAAATTATTTAACTTAGAGTTAAATCTAATTGATAAGGTTAAAATAATATCCTAAACTTGTCTAAATTCTATTGGTTGATAGGATTTCGACCCATCCCCACTTTAGCTTCGAAATAAGACCCTTTGGAACCATTATAAACCGATTTTGACTTTAATATAAAATAATATTTTGAGATATTCCTAAGGTGCCCCTCTCCTCCCCTATAAAAGGACACCTCCTCCCCCTCCTCCTCACACCAATTTGAGCACTCAAGCTCGGCCAACCCCTGCCAAAATCTCTTCTCCACTTCCCTAGCAACATCCTAGAGGTTCTGGTCTTCCTCAAAGACCAATTCTAGTGCCCTACGAAGAGGTCTCAAAGAGGCACTTCAAAGAAGAGGTAATTACCGTTACCAATTCTTTCATCTTTATTTCTTCTTCCACTTCTTCTTCTTAGGTTGTTTCATTATGAAGTAATAACATCAGTATCACTCATATACTGATATGTTATTATAAGTATGAAACAACCCTATTTCACCATCTATCCATCCTACGGAAAAAGAAATCACCGCGCGTGCGTACGTACGGAATACCGTCTCCACGCCGTGGTGTAATCTATTTTCCACCACCACCTTACACGGATGGGTATAATGGTGTAAAGAATAACTATACATAGTTATTATAACATCATATTGATTCTGATATATTGTATAATCCACTCCAATTCAATTCAATATTTATAGAAATGATATCATCGCTCGTGCGTACGTACGGAATACCGTCTCCACGACGCGATGAGATTCATTCTCCATGTTAACCATTTAAGAATGATTATAATGTATATATAAGAAATAATAATGAAATATATGACATTATAAAGCTACTGGATTTATGTATATATATACATATGTAAGTCATCTACTTACTTCCATTTCAAGACAATAAGGAAAGGAAAACAACGTTCATGCGTACGTACGGACTACCATCTCCATGAACGGTGTTTTTCATTTTATTTATCTACCTATTATATATATATATATACTGAATATATATGATATATAAATCATATTTTATATTCTGGAAGTAAGTAAATCATGATATAAGTAATAATGATGTCAAGAACAACAAGTCAAAACACCTACGATAAATGAAACGATTTTACCCAAAACGCTTCTTTAACATGGAATTTACAAAAGAACGGGTAATATAATGTCATAAGTGAACCATATATGATATCATAACAATGAATATGATTCTGTAATAAGTCAATAACATGATTTAAATCATTATACAGGAGGTTCGGACACTTACAAAGCAAGTCGGACCTAAGGTAAGGGAAATATCACAATCTCATTTTTTTCCGAGATTGTTTATTCGTAAGTATTTACTGGGGTTTATTTTATCATCCACATCCATGTTTCCTCAATATGTAATATTATTTCCATCCAACTACAATGGTTTAAATCCAATTTTGCCCTTTGGTTAGTTTTTAGTAAAAGATATGAAAGGAATCTTTTGTCGTTTATCGTACGAGGTACATTTTGACTTTTTCGACAAAAGTACAAAGAATGTTTTTTTAACTTATACGGCACGAACGGATTTCTACTGTTTTATAAAGCCTTATTTTCATGAATCTTCCTCTAAAAGATTTCATGACTATTTTCAATAAAATCTCTTTCTTTTAAAATTGCATGATATTTTGTGAAAAGAAATTGATTTTGAAGAAGAAAGGATATTTTCCTCAAGAATTCAATTCAAGTGTATTATCAAAATTATTTTCCATCTAAGATAATAAAGGGTTCTGTTTCTATCCATATTTTTACATTGATTTGACTATGTTGTGATGGAATTATGTTTATGAATTCCTTTATCTTATATGAATGGTTTTATGATGTCATGTTGTTTAAGAATCTCATTTTTATTACATGGGTTACGCTATGATGTATGGTTTATGATTATGTGGCACACATAAGAAAGGATTCATTATAATATGGGTGGGACCTATATCTCCCTTCAATGCATTGGGTAAAGATTTCATATCTCATGAGATAGACATGGCTGGAATGGTAGGTTATACCGGTTCAGTGAAACAGGACTGAAACGAGGATTACTCGATTCAGAAAGGGACTTTGTCCACTAAGATAGTCTTGGCAATGAGTCTTGACTAACAAAAAATGATTCTCTATGATTATGTATGTATGCCACAATGAGTAATGTTTTAAGTTATGATTTCATTTCACTACTATGATTTATCCCATGTTATGAAATTATGCTCTCTTTTGCAGGTTAAGATTTCCAAAAATGTTATGTTCTTATGAAAATTATGTGATTGATATTTCCTTTGTTTACCCTTACTGAGCATTTGAGCTCACCCTTTTATGTTTTCTTTTCCCCAGGATATAAAGAAAGGTTTCAGGTATAAAAAGGAAGATCTTTATGGGAGATGTTGAAGATCTTCCACCACAATTAGAAGTTTACGTTCCGAGTTTCCAAAGACACTAAACTATTACGATCCTTGTGTGTGTGTTTTTGTTATGTACTAAGTATTCCGCAAAAGTAATGTAATGTCTATGTACGATAAGCTTCGGGTCTCTACACATAAAGATTATCCTTTCTCAGGGTCTTCAATATAATTCTCAAGTGATCTTCATGTTCTTCCTCTCTCTTTGAATAGATAAGAATATCATCTATAAAGACTACCACAAACTGATCAAGATAGTCTCTAAAGATTCTATTCATTAGATCCACGAAGATGGCAGGGGCATTAGTAAGACTAAATGGCATCACTATAAATTCATAGTGTCCATACCTTGTACGGAAAGTCGTCTTTGGAATATCCTCCCTTTTGACCCTTAATTGATGACACCCTGAACGAAGATCAATCTTGGAAAAGTATCGAGCTCCGCGTAGTTGGTCAAATAGGTCATCAATGCGTGGGAGAGGATATTTGTTCTTGATAGTGATCTTGTTAGGTTCTCGATAATCAATGAAGAGTCTAATTGATCCATCTTTCTTCTTAACAAATAGAATAGGTGCTCCCCAAGGTGACGCACTAGGGCGTATGAATCCCTTATCAAGATTCTCTTGGAGTTCTTTCTTCAATTACTGCAACTCAATTGGGTCCATTCTATAAGGTGTCTTTGAAATAGGCAAAGAACTCGGTACGAGTTCTATTGAAAACTCAACATCACGATTTGGTGGAAGACCCGGTAATTATTCCGGAAAGATATCATCAAACTCCCGTACAATGGGAATATTCTTCATCGTGAGTTTGTCTCTAACCATTTGAGATAAATAACCTTCATTTAGTAGAATCAATACCCATTAAATGGAAGAAATTTACACTGGAAGGTTATGTACATCCTTTCATTGATAGACGATCATAGATTGATCTGGAAAATGAAATGTGACTTCCCTTCATTGGAAATTGATATGAGATCCATATAAAGAAAGCCAATCCATGCCAAGAATCACATCAAATTCCACTATAGGAAGGATAACAAGATTTGAAGGAAGCACTTTCCCACAAACTTCGGTCAGAGAAGAATTATAAACATTTTATGCGACTGTTGTGCCATTAGGTGTTGTCATAGCTAACTCAACATCTAATTGTTGAGGTAATACGGTGATACCCTTAGAAAATTCATCAGAAATAAAAGAGTCGGTGGATCCAGAATCAAATAAAACATTTTCTACTGTAGAGTGGATGGTAAGTGTACCTTTCACCACATCATTATCGTACTCCATATCGCTGATAGAAATTGCATGTGACTTTCCTTTGTCTTTATCCTTAAGAGTTTGTTGATGTCGACCATCATCATCAACCCTTGGATTAGGGAATTTATTGGCATAATGCCCCATCTCCTTGCACTTGAAAAATTGAATTGTAGTAGGTTAATTATGTGTATCCCTTCCTTTGTTTTCATCATTAGACATCTTCTTCCCATCATCGCGGCATTCAAATGACCGATGTTCTTTTTTTCCACATTTGAAACATTTACATGTCCCTTTAAGACAACTCCCTCCATGTTTATTTCCACACATTGAGGATAAGGGAAAGCTCATCTTCTTTTCAGTTTGCTCTTTAGATTTTCCATTGAATTCCATTTTCCTCTTCTTATCAAACCCATATGACTGATGGGTTACTCCAATCTCCATCTCAACTTTGAGAGCACATCGAACGATTTCCTCGTATCTATTGGAGTCCCTTATGGCTAACACCCTTTGACGACTTGGTTTTAAGCCATTAAAGATTCGATCGATCTTACTCTCAGGTTGGATAAAAATACCAGAAGCGTACCTTGAAAGTCTTGTAAAATTTGCTTCATAGGTACCAACAGATTCATCATCCTTTTTCTTCAGTTCAAGAAACTCTTTCTCCATCATTGTTCGGAGAATACGAGGGAAGTACTTATTGAAAAATAAGTTCTTGAACTCGTCACATTCCATGGAATCATTTTCATACATTTTCCTCATATTCTTAATAAGATTCCACCATTGATCAGCATCACCTTCCAAACGATACACTACTAAGATGACTTTATCATGCTCAGAACATTGAAGAACTGAAAATATATTTTCAGTAGTACTAATCGATTGTTCAGCAACTAATGGATCAGTAGAACCGCTGAAAGAAGGTGGACGCTGTCTCATGAAGGATTCAACAGAATGTTGCTCCTTCCATTGCTCGTTTGGATGTCCTGCATGATTCATATCTTGAGAAAGTTGTGTGAGCATGGCTACAAGATTTTGCATTCCGGCTCCCATAACGTTTGGTTGCTCAGGGGGACAATCATTTCATTTCCCGTCACATTCCACATTAACACGATTCCTTTGGGTTCCAGCCATTGACTAAAACCAAGAAAAATAGTGTGAGAAACACTAATTATAATAGGAAAACCACATAATCAAGAATAAAATTTCACACTTAAGGTTATATCCTAGTTTATTCATGGCCATTTCTAAAACACTAAGATTATGTTCTATTCTTAGACTTATCCTTAGGGTTCTTACTAAGGCTTTGACATCCTAGTTTCCAAAGGTTGACTATACCTTTCCTCTAATACCAAATATAACGACCCATACTTTACATACATTGTTAATACTTCAAAACTAAAGCATACTTATTACAACATATAACAAAACCACGAAAGGACCGTATAGGTATAGTGTCTTTAGTAATTGGGAAACATAAACAACTGGTTCATAAAGCATTAACTTTGCCTCCCACTTATTTCATCATATCTAGAGTCCCTTTTTGGCATATCCTACTTAATAACCTTATTCCTGACCTGGGGAAAGAAAACATACAAAAGGGTGAGCTCAAATTCTTAGTAAGTGTAAAAAAAAGAAATATCAATCACATCGTATACACAAGCACATAACTTTTGGAAATCTTATCCTGCAAAAGAGATCATAAATTCATAACATGGGATAAATCATGGCAGTGAAATGTAATCACAATAATCATAACATAAAACATGAAACATTGTGGCATTCACACATAATCATAGAGACTCATTTCTTGTCAGTCAAGACTCATTTCCAAAACTATCTTAGTGGACAAAGTCCCTTTCTGAACCGAGTAACCCTCATTTCAGTCCTATTTCACTGAACCGGTATAACCTACCGTTCCAGCCATTTCTATCTCATGAGATATAAAATCTTTACCCAATGTATTGGAGGGAGATATAGGTCCCACCCATCTCATAATGATACCATTCTTATGTGTGCCACAAAATCATAAATCATACATCATTACATAACCCATGTAATAAAAATGGGAATCTTAAACATCATGACATCATAAAACAATTCATATACGATAAAGGAATTCATAAAAATAATTCCATCACATAATCAAATAAATTTAATAATAGGGATAAAAACAGAACCCTTCATTATCTTAGATGGAAAATAATTTTGATAAAACACTTGAACTTCATTCTTGAGGAAAATATCCTTTCTACTTCAAAAACACTTTTCCTTTCATAACATGTCATAAAATTTTAAACTAAAGGAAGTTGATTAAAAATAAACTTGAAAACGTGTAAAGGAAGCTTCTTGTAAATAATGTTTTAAAAATCCATTCATGCCGTATAAGTTAAAAAACATTCTTCTCGTACTTTTGTCGGAAAAGTCAAAAATTACCTCGTACGAAAAACGACAAAAGATTCCTTTCATATCATTTACTAAAAACTCACCGAAGGGTAAAATTGGATTTAAAGAATTGTAATTGGATGGAAATAATATTACATATTGAGGTAACATAGATGTGGATGATAAAATACAACCCAGTAAATACCAAAGTATAAGCAATCTCGGATAAAAATGAGATTGTGATTTTTTTTACTTACCTTAGGTCCGACTTGCTTTGTAAGTGTCTGAAACTACTGTATAATGATTTAAATAATGTTATTGACTTATTCCAGAATCATACATATTTTTATGATATCATATATGGTCATATTCTTAGCTTCTAAGTAGTAATATTTCATTTCTACTTGTTATTCGGGTGTTTATAACTTTTTGTTCCTATGCGTGTTTTGTCGAATAAATTCTTATTCTTTTATTTAGGTTATAGATAACTCATTTCCAGAATGGTATTAGTGTAATATATATCACATTCATTCATTCAATTCATTTAGATAATCATTATGAAATGATGATTATGTAGAACGATTCGCATCACATCGTGTAGACGGTTTTCCGTATGTACGCACGAGTGATGATATCGTTCCTATGATCGTGGAATTGTATTGGAGTATATGTATAATATTTAAGAATCAATATCACTTTATAATAGTCATATATAGTCATTATTTACACCATTATACCCATCCAGGTAAGGTGGTGGTGGAAAGTAGATTACACCACGGCGTGGAGACGGTATTCCGTACGTACGCACGCGCGGTGATTTCTTTTTCCGTAGGATGTATAGATGTCGAAATATGGTTGTTTCATACTTATAATAACATATAAGTATATGATGGATACTGATGATATTACTTCATAATGAAACAACTAAAGAATAATAAGTGGAAGAAGAAATAAAGATGAAAGAATCGGTAACAGACATTACCTCTTCTTTGAAAAGCTTCTTTAAGACCTTCTTTTAGGGCACTAAAATTGGTCTTTGAAGAATACCAGGACCTCAAGGATGTCTCTAGGTAAGTGGAGAGGATAAAGTGGCAGGGGTTATCTGAGCTTGAAGGCTCAATGTGGTGTGAGGACGAGAGGGAGTAGGTGCCCTTTTATCAGGGAGGAGAGGGGCACCTTTGGAATAACTAAAAATATTATTTTATTATAAAGTCATGTTCGGTTTTAAATAGATCCAAATTGATTTATTTCGAGGATAAGGTTGGTATGGGTAGAAATACTCTCATAAAATAGAATTTTGACAAGTTTATGTTCCTATTTTAACCTTACCATTTAGATTTAACATTAAGTTAAATAATTTTACTTTTACAAAGTCTCCTTGTGTTCTTATACTATAAGGTTAATAAACTTACTATAAGCAGCCAAACGAACCCCAAGTTGTTTATTATTAATATATATAACCTTATCTAAGTCATTTTGCCGAACCTTAGATTTTTATGAATAATATAACAATTTCCAATATAATATTTGTTTTGAAAACTATTTTATGTCAATTTTGACACAATTTAGTAATTTATTTTTGTGAAAATCATAACAGAATTATTAGTTTGAAAAAAGTTAATTAAATCAATACTAACATTTCATATTAAGATATAAAATTAGTGGGATTCATAAAAAGTCTCAAATTACATTTATTTTGGGGTTTATAACATCAATTGTGTCAATATTTCATTAATAAGATAATTACTGCATCATCATTGTGTCATAAATGAATTAAATTATTTAATGTATAAAAATTAAAAATAAAATACCATTATGTAGGAAATATTTTTAACTTTAAAATTAATATTTTTAGTAGAATTTATCTTATGTATAACCCCATATTAAAAATTATTTACTTATTAAACTTTGATTTTAACTATTTTAACCCTTCTTTAAATAAATTAATAATAAATGTCCTAATCCAATCCAAGTGGTCCTAAATGGTCATATTTTATTCCTAATATTGTGTCTGGTCGAATTAAACTTGTCCAATAGAATTAGGACATGTGTTAGGGTAATAACAATATCAACTTTACCCTTAATTACCCTATTTACTTTTAACCGTGGTAAAAAAAAGTAAAAAGTTACTATTCACCAAAAAAATATTTTCATCTCATTGAACCACATATTACATACTTACATCAACCGTGTCTCTAGGATTTTTGAAATTCCACTCATAGAAGCGGTAAAATTATGTTTTATGAAAAATTCAGTTTTTTAACTACCACTTAGTGGTTTCACTATTCATCAAAAAGTGAAAGTTTTCAGAAAAATACCAAAATTTCACCCTATGATAATTTCGATATTCCGAATCCAACAATGAAGTCCATTTTGAAAAATAAAATTTATAACATTTCAAAAAGTTGTTATTACTATTCATAATGGCTAGTTTTAATAATATTTTAATAGCATATCGTTGTTTAGTGAAACTTGGTATTGCGTACGACGCAAGCTATCGAGGAAGGTCGCGATTTCGTGTAAAGAAAGCCAAGAAAGTGTTGTGTAGAAAATGATTCCTTTGATGATTTATATATCATAAAAGTCTCGGGTGTGACAACCTACCTATAGAAAACATGGCTTATGTAACAAATTATATAAAGGAAAATGAGTAATTTAACACCTGAAATGATGATAATACTAAGATATTATTAACAAATAAATGTTTAAAGATCATATATGATATCATATTATTGTATATGATTACTGTATAATTTAATAACAATTATTTCTCCATTATAAAGGATGTTAATCAACCCTCATCCAAGTAAATGTTCAAAGTAAGGGTTTGTTTCACAATCTTTTCCTTATCTGAGGTTGTTTATAAGTAATTATCTAATAGGACCTCCTTATAATCCACATCCATGTTTCATAAAAATATATTTCAATACATTTTTTACTATTTACAAGAAAATTGGTTAAAGTGATTTATACCTTTATGTGTTTTTAATGGAATATTTCCGGCATTTTCCAAACAAGGTACTTGTTGACCTTTTCGACAAATTTAAGGTAAGAATGTTTTTTAACTTATACAGTAGGTGTAGCTATTTTCTACCATTATAAAATCTTCGAAGCTTCCCTTACAAGCTTATAAGAAAATTTTGAAATTAATTGTTTTATTTTATAATTATGTGGCCTTAAAATGATTTAAAAATGAATATTTTAAGAATTTGTGAAAGGTATTCTTTATCAAGATTAGAATTTAAATGTTTTAAAGATTTATCTTTATAAATAATTTTAATTATGGTCCATGTTTTCAAAATTATTTTATGGATTTATGTATATGGACATGAATGTTTTGAAATGAAATTTCTTTTCAAAGGTTTCAAATTGGTATGGGACTTTTTGATTTAAAAATATCATCTAAATTACTTCATTTATAAATGTGTGACTTTTAAATGATTTCAAAAAAAGAGATACTTCTCTCAAATAGTTTTGATTTCATCTTTGTCAACAACCTTTGATGGATTTTAAGATTATTTGATGTTTATTTATTATGATACAAAACATCCATTTTGTATTGAAGGTTTTGTGATATGTTTTACTATGGATGGGAAATTTTTATACCATTCATGGTTTATGGAGAAAGGATTGACATTTCATATGCTAGTTTTAATTAGAATGCTTATGTTATGTTTAAACCTATTCATATGAGGATTGAATTGGACTTAGTAAGTGGCGGGTGGAGCCCGTTACAACTCCTCGTTGCATCAATCGGTCTCATGAGACAAACTAGGGTCTTGTCACGAGGCCTTGACAAAACTTATTTGTAGTCTTGGCACGAGGCCTGGGATACGTGGTTATGATATTCTGGAATTATGCATTCCATCATTATGAAAGGGGTTATTGATATTGCATGTGATTATACTATTAGTATAATATCAATGTGAATAATTAAATTACATTATTTCATTTTATTTATGTCATATTATGCTGAAGTTCAAGTTTAAAAGGATTTTGTTTTAGTAATACATTGCCTTAAATTTTTATGCATATTTATGAAATTTTACGCTATATTGTTATCCATACTAGACATCTAATTTCACCCCTTTCTATGTTTTATTTTTCCCAGGATGTGAAGAAGTATTTTATGAATGACCTGTTGGGATAGTATGATGGGATAAGAGTTTGGACTATGGAGACTATGTTGTTTTAGTTTTCATTTTTGATGTAATGTAAACTTTATGAATGTATCTAGTGTTTCCAAGGCTACTAAACTAATCGGTCTTTTGAGATTTGATCTTTTGTGATCATGCCAATGTTTTATAATAATGCACCGACTCTGGGTAACTAGGGTCGGGGCGTTACATCAGAGCCCAGTTTAAATAGATATATTCATGGAAACACAAAAAAAATATTATACATAAGATTCCTTTTGTTATGAATCTTAAACTCTATACATGTTATCAGGGACTAGAAGGCCCAAATACACTAAACTATAATGTCTCCCCATATATTAAGGTCCAACTCATCCTTTTAGCCTTTGGTCTAATCAATGAAAACATCCTGATAGATAGTGGAGTAGTTGTATATCATGAATTATGTTATGTTATTTACGATATCCAATGTTGTACTTATATTGGAATGTAATCATTATAATTGGTTGGTTCCTTCAATCATATAATCCCCTTTTTTAGAAACATTTTCCCCACCACTGTTCATGTACTCGGTGAATGATGAACTGTAGAGAAGGATATATGGATGGGGGATATCCATGTTGATCAATATTCCAAGACCATATTATTGAATAAATTGAAATGATGGCTACTCCTTATACTGTATCTTCATGGTTTTCGATAATTCAAGTAATTTTCAAACCGTAATACTAATAGGATAGATCAATTGTTTATTTAAAAAAATAACCCAAAGATAAAATCTATCAGATCTAAAAGGAAAAAATATTCTAATAGTAATGGAAAAATAGCTACATGCATGATTTTTATATTACATTGAAAATATTAGAACATAAAATAATTGTATGAAACCATCATTAATCAAATAGACAAGCCACATGAGCCGACTAATCACAGTGGTGAGATGAAAAAAAACAAGTAAATAATTAAGTACACATACAACCAGAGTAAAACTTAACTGTAATATGAACATCCATTATCTATAAAATATTTCCAACCCATCAAAATCCAAAATAAGGACGATTAAAGGCCAAAAAGAATCCATGTAGCTAACTAAAACCTTGAAACCATACCTCTATAATGGAAATGTAAAAATGAGATTCTAACATGCTATATAATGACCCTCCGCTTAGATGATTCCTACAAATCAACCGTTACAACCACACAATGGAAAACCTAGGGTGTAATTATAATTCCTATAATGATAAAACCAATTTTTCAATAAATTTTTTATGTTATCAATATATATTTTCTATCATTAAAATTGAAACTTTTTTTACAATGTATTTTCATAAATCCCAATCCATTTGTAAATCATTATCAATTGGTTCCTCATAAATTCCATCCATATATACAAATCAATGAATATGGAAAGTGTAAGTGATACAATATGAAATAATATATATACACCGTAAGGTATGAATGTAAATAGATATCCATGAAATAATATATCATGACAAACAATGTAATAATGCCTCAGGTGAAAACATTTAACAACAATCAAAGACTAAATCCATAATTCAATAAACAAATTTTATATGGAAAATAACAATATATTTAGACCTAGACTATGGGAATACATACATGAAATATAATTTACTATACTAGGAATAAATTGGTACTCACCAATATTGAGTATTTTTATAGTCCATCGTTACCCCATAAGTAAACCCTATAGGTTCCAAAGAAACTAGGCTCACCTAAATCTCATTCTAGATGTGCCCAATATTCTAAATGTTCCATGTTTAAGAAATTATAATACAAAACCAACCTAAAATATTTATAAATATTTCTCAAAGGTAAAAAAATCCTATTATTTTATCAAAAACCCATTGTAACATCCCAGGTAAATAAAGAATAATACACAATTCATATTTTTTTTAATATTTTTGAATTAAATATTATTTTTAATTTATAGGGGTTGTTATGTTCAATATAGTACCTGATACGCAACAGTAGTTTCCTTTGAAATCATACATTTCACACTAATAATAAAATATTATTATTTTAAATTTTATTTAACTCCAAGCCATTGTATTGGCGGGAATTAACGAAACTAACTAAAATATGATTATACATGTTTTTTAAATGTTTTTTAATTTATCCAATAAAAGTTAGAGGCTTAAAATGTGAATGAATCTAATTTTAAGCATAATTCACATTAAAAGGTCGATTTTACCTCTTTTTAATGGTGGAAAATAATTAAATATTGTTTAATTCACTTTAATACATTATAAGTGACCAAATAAAATCCGTATGTATAATGGGGAAATCAAAATTTACTTTTTGTGATTTTTTGGAATTTTTCCGATAAAGTTCATTTTTTAATGAATAGTGAAATATATTAAATTTTAATTGAAAATAGTGTTTTAAACTATTTTATATATAGGATTATATTATCTTTATAATTGGTTTTAAATTATTATTAGAATATACTTTTACCATTTAATCTAATGATGTTCATTGGAATTAATTTCACTTTGAAATTGGACATAAACAAGTGTCAATCTTTTGATAGTTATTGTTTCATAAAAAAACGCAATTTGTTTTAACAATGGGAATTAATTTTTATTTAATTAATGTCACTTCAATGTATTTAATTTATAAAAATAGACATCATTTTTGAATTTGGAATATCTAATATAGCTTAGGATGATTTTTTTGTATTTTTCTGAAAAAATTCAATTTTTGGTGAATAGTGAAACCACTTAGTAGTAGTTAAAAACTGACTTTTTTCATTCAAGTGAAATTTTACCACTTATTTAAATTGATTTTGAAAATACGACATACATGGTTGTTATTAGTAAGTATGATTTGGTTCAATAAGATGAAAATATTTTTTGGTGAATAATAACTTTTGACTTTTATTTATCGCTGTTAAAGTTAAATATGGTAAAAAGAATATTAGAATAATTCAAAATTACCTTAACACTTGTCATAAACTTATTGGATGAGTAATTTCTGACCATGGGAATCTTTGGATATATTTTGGGACCCCATGGATCCATTTATAATAGATAATGACACTTCGAACAAATTAATTTAATGTAAAGGCAAAATTTACATAAACAAAAATCTTTTCGTAAATAAATTTTTATATGGTGTTATTTATGTAATGATTTTGACTATAAATATTAATTTTAAGTATAGAAATATTTTCTATATCATGGTAATTTTTTTTATAATTTTTAAACCACAAATAAATTAAATTATTTATGACACAATAATAATGCAGTGTTTACAACATTAATAAATCATTTTAATAAACGAGATTATAAATATTAAAATAACATCCAAAACATGTCCAATTCTGATTGGATGATTTTATTTCGACTATATGTCATCTTATGTTCCAAGTTTATGATTTTTTTACTTTTAGAAACCATAAATCATTATATAATAAAATATTATTTCCACGCTTTCCTAAAGAGCCCCTCCCCCCTTTATAAAAGAAAACCACTTCTAACCCATTCCTAAAACCTCTCAAGCCTTTATGCTCATCCAAAATCTGCCCAATTATGCTCACTAAATCCCTCTACTCATACTAGATTCCTTAACTTAGGCAAATGTCACATCCATATGTCCTTTTGGTTCAAACCCAAGGAAGTTACCCAAATAAAAGGTAACCGTTTCTCTTTACTTCTTTTCTTTTATTTTACTTCTCCAACCCCTAAACTCATTTTATTCCATTTTTTAATGAAAAATAAAGTATAATTAATATAATAGGATTTTTTTATGAGAAGGATTTAAAATAAACTTACGCACACATCAATCTAATTGGTGGAGAACAAAATGTTTCTGTGGATGGAATACTAACGCCTCACGAAACGATGATAGTTCAATTACCACCTACTTCCTCTCATGGTGGACATTATGATGAAACTTTATTTATATATGATATATATTATGTTTATGTTATCTTTATTCTTCTATTTTTTTATTTATATCTTACCTTTATGTTTTCTATTATGGGTAAACTGATAATTTCATTCGAGGAAGTGTGGACTACCTCCCCCTCAATGTGATATAAATCATTAATGCCTTATATGAGCCATATAAAGGATGGAGTTAATGATATTATATATGATATTATAATGTATTTATAATGTACCTATGTATCATTATGTTTTAATAACATTAAAATAAGAAATTGAAATGAACGTAGCGTTCTTGCATACGTACGACTTACATTCTCCATCAACAGTGCATTTAATTTCTGACCTACAAATGTTATGAACTATTATAAATACATGTATATACTGAATATATATGATATATATGATATCTAAATCATGAATATCATTCTGTACATGATGTACTATTGACCAAATGGACAACTTGTAAATATATGGTGTTCATTTTAACAGAAGTACCAAATATCAACAAAACAACCATTATTTACTTGAATGATTACATAATGATTATAGAATCGTAATAAGTGATATAAAATGAATAATAAACATTAAAAATGTTTTAGAGAAAGTATAAATTATCTTTAGTTTATTTTTCAGGAGATTAATGAATGATCGAGTCAAGTCAGACATGAGGTAAGGGAACTTCTTAACCCAATTTCTGTTATTTGGGTTGATCTTTTCATTTTTTTTGTTTATGTCATTCTTTGATTATGTGAGAAATGAAGTTTTATGTATTTATACTTTCTTTATGTGTTCATATATTGATACATATAATAGATCTATTTTATTTGAAAAATTACCTTTGTAAGGGACATTGACTCAATCTCCTTTCATTGAGGTATATTTTGTTTTAATACACGACTTTCTTTTATATGCTGTATAAACACCCTTTACTTTTCAAAGGGAATATTTTTATACGAAGTATTTTAATAAATGAAAAAAATGAATGTTTCTTTTAATGTAAGCTGTGGAAATGACATTTCTGCCGCCACAAGTATTATTTGTTCTTTAGCTTCCTTAACAAGCCGTAATGTTTTTTAAAAGAAAATAAATACCATATTCTGTTTTATATATTTTGGTATTGAAAATGGTTTTGATAATGGATTTTTTATGTCAATATATTTAAGTGATATATTGTGATTGAAATGTGGAAATGTTTTATTTCCATTAAATTTATTTTATGCCTTATAATTTTATAATGGTACTTGGACAATTGATGGGTGGTTACGTGAAAAACCAAATGACAGGTGGTGTCGTGAATACCAGGACGGGTGGTTATGTTATAACCCCCAATGCATTGGGTATGGAAGTTAGCCGTATGGATATTCAATTTAGTGATATGTGTGGATGTCGACCGTATGGTAATTCCATTTAAGTATGTTTATGTCTCATGTTACCTTTATATGTTATATGTTCTTTATATGGGTTTTATAGTAACCTTTTTATTACAAAAGGGTAAGTAGTGATCTTTTATTCAGTGAAGAGTATTTACTACTTTATAAATGTGAAAATTATTACTTATGTTAAAGTATTCATGGTTTACTGGTTGTTTTGAAAAACTAATATTTTTCATTCTTTGTGTATCCCTTACTAAGCTTTTTATGCTCATCCCATGTTATTGAAATGTTTTTAATAGGACATAATGTAGAATAGGGTCAACGATGGGATAACAGAAATTTCATTATGTCTTAAACATGGAACTAGACATGAATCTTTTTTAAGACTTTATATTTTATGAAAAAAATTTAAACTGCGTAGAAGTGTATACTTTTTAATATTTTGTGATGTAATAGTTATGTCCTATTTATCTAAAACTCTACACCTAAGAAGATCCTCAATGTGAATTATTCATTTAATTCAATATTATGTAATGTTTAAGTTCAGGTACTTATAGTTGGTATCATAGGTCAGTTTAGATAACTTCTGGAGTTAGGGTATTGCTAAATAAATGTCCATAAATTAATTTATGCTAATATTGATATGATATAGAAGTTATAGATTACCATGTTTGTTTGCCTAAGATATTTGTGTGTTAAGAATGGTTTTTCGTAGGGGAAACATAGAATCTTTTTTGGGAAAGCAAACAGATGGAAATGACCTTTCAAATCAGTATCCTGAGATGGTTAGAATCAGAACTGAATAGTTTGTTGAAGTGATGGCTCAGTTGACTCAGGTGGTAAATGGAAGGTGTGTTTATTGATGATATTTTTGATAATTCTAAAAATAAAAAGGATCATGAAATTAATTTAGGGGTTGTCTTAAAAACATTAAAAGAAAATAAATTGTTTGGTAAATTCTTTAAGTGTGACTATTTTTTATAACAAATTTTTTTACTTGGTCTGATTGTTTCAAAAAATGGCATAACTATTGATCTTGATAAAACAAAAGTTGTTGAATAATGTCCAAGACCCACAAATATAACTGAGATCCGTAGTTTTCTTGGTTTGAGCAGGTTATTACTGGAGGTTTGTTCAGAATTTTTTCACATTTATCTAGTCTGATGACTAAGTTACCTCAAAAAGGTGTTAAGTTCATCTCGATAAAAGAATGTGATTATTTTTTTAAATAATTGAAAGGAAGATTGGTGAATGGTATAGTTTTCACACTGCCTTCCAGAAATGGTGAGTTTTTTATTTACAGTGATGCTTTATTTAATGGACTTGGATGTCTCCTTATGAAGAATAATTTGGTAATTGCTTGTTCTTCACGTCAGTTGAAACCTCATGAGTTAAATTACCCTACACAGGATTTGGAATTAGATGCTATTGTTTTTGCTTTAAAAATTTATAGGAATCATTTGAATGGTGTAAAATGTGAAATATATACACACCACAAATGTTTAAATTATATATTCACTCAAAGATAATTGAACACGAGACAGAGGAGATGGCTAGAATTAATCAAGGATTATGATTCCACTGTCCATTACCATCCGGGAAAAGAAAATAATGTGGCTGATTCTTTGAGTAGAAAAAGTAATGCCTCATTAACCATGTTACGTTTGGAACTAGATAGTTTGGTTTTTGATTTGATGAACTTTGGCATAGTAGTTGTTTGTGCAGAAAAGTTTTCTGTTTTGTATCAGGTGTTAGTGAGATCATCTCTATTAGATAGAAATAAGAAAGCACAGAAGGAAGATAGTGAGTTTTAAAAAAAGGTGGAGTTGGTTCAGAAGGGTAAGTTGCGTAAATTTAACATTGATAGTGATTTTGTTTTGAGGTTTGGGAAGAGATTATGTGTGCCTTGTTATTCACATTTGATGAATGAGTTATTATGTGAATCTCATAGTTCTCCATTTTCTGTTTATCCTGGTAGTACTACGATGTACATATATCTTCATGAGTATTATTGGTGGGATGGAATAAAAATTGATATTATTGATTTTACTATGAAGTGTTTGACTTGTCAGTAGGTTAAAGGAGAGCGAATGTTACCTAATGGGATGCTTCAGCCTTTACTGGTGCCAGAGTGGAAAGGGGAAAATATATCCATGGACCTCATTATGGGATTACCAAAAACATCTCGAGGTAATAATGAAATCTGGGTTATTGTTGATCTATTGACTAAATCTGCTCATATACTTCATATTCGAGATAAATTTTCTCTAGATCAACTATCTCGGTTGTATGTTAAATATATATTCAGGTTGCATGGAGTTACCCTTTCCATTGTATCTGATCATGATCCCAAGATTAAATATAACTTTTGGAAAGGCCTTCTGAAGTCGTTGGGTACTAAATTAAAATGTAGTACATCTTTTCATCTTCATTCAGAAGGGTAATCATAATGAATAATTCAGACGTTGTTGGATATGTTACGTGATAGTTCGATGGATTATTAGGGAAGTTGGGACCAAAATCTTTGTTTTGATGAATTTTCATATATTAATTGTTTTCATTACAGTATACATATGGCTTTATTTTAAACATTATATAGAAAGCGTTGTCAAACTCTAGCTTTTTGGGATGAAGTAGGTGAAAGGAAGCTGATGGGACCCAAATTGGTTGAAGAGATGGTATAGAAAGTTCAGTTGATTCAGAAGCATATGAGAATAGTTCAGAGTAGATAGAAATTTTATGTAGACAACTGGAGGAAGGATATTTCTTTTGAGGTAGGTGATAATGTCTTTCTCAAAGTTTCTCCATGGAAAAGGGTAATGTGTTTTGGTAAGAAGGTAAAGTTCAGTCCAATGTTCATTGGACCATATGAAATTCTGGATAAAGTTGGATCAGTTTCATAAAAATTTTCCTTACCTCCAAGTTTATCCTAGGTACAAAATGTTTTTCATGTTTCGATGTCGAGAAAGTTTATGCCAGATCAATCTCATTTTTTGAGCACAGAGGTAGTTTAGTTAGAAGAGAATCTCTCTTATGAAGAACAACCTATTCAGAATCTTCACTGTAGAAAGCATGTTTTGTGGAATAATGTAATTCACCAGGTAATGGTTTTGTAGAGAAACCATATGGTTGAAGATGCAACGTGGTAATATGAAAATTATATGAGGGATAAATAACCCCACTTATTGGATAAGTGAATAAAAACTTAGAGGACGTGGTTTCCAAAAGGGGGGAAGGATGTAACATTTTAAGAAAATATAGAATAAGACATATTTCATATTTATTAATATTTGTGAATTGAATATTTATTTTACTTTAATGGGGTTTCTATGATAGATAACATACCTGATACATTACAACGGGTTTCGTTTAAATCATACGTTGTACACTAATAATATAATATTATTATTTTATATGTTTGTTAGCTTCTAGCCATTTTATTAGAGGGAATGAAAGAAACTAACTACATTATGATTATACATGTTTGTTAAATGTATTTACACTTTTCTAATAAAATTTAGAGGCTTAAAATGTGAATGAATCTAATTTTAACCATTATTTTCATTAAAAGGTCGATTTGCCGCCTTTTAATGGTGAAAAATATTTAACTCTAGTTTTTTTCACATAAATACATTCTAATTGACCAAATAAAATCTTTCTATTGACTGGGGACATCATAATTTACTTTGTGTAAATTTTTGGAATTTTTCTGATAAATTTCATTTTTAATGAATAGTGAAAAATGTTGTACTTTAATTCAAAACTGTATTTTAATCTAATGTATTTATACAGATAGATTATATTTTTAATTGGTTTTAAAGTATAACTAGAACCTATTTTTACCATTTAATCAAATTTTGTTCATTTTAAATAATCTCACTTTGAAATTGGAGATAAACAATTGTCAATCTTTTGATAGTTATTATTTCTTAAAAACACGCTATTTGTTTTAACAACGGTAATTTATTTTAAATTAAATAATTATAATTCTATGTTTTGAATTTAGAAAAATAGACATTATTTTTGAATTTGGAATATCAAATATAGCTTTGGCTGATTTTTTGGTATTTTTCTGAAAAACATCATTTTTTGATGAGTAGTGAAACCACTTAGTAGTAGTTAAAAAACTGACTTTTCCATTTAAATCAAATTTTACCACTAATGTGAATTGAATTTCGAAAATCCAACAAACATGGTTGTTATTATTAAGTAAAATCTGGTTCACGAAGATGAAAATAATTTTGGGTGAATAGTAACTTTTGACTTTTATTTACCATAGTTAAAGGTAACAAGGGTAAAAAGAATATTGTAATAATCCAAATTACCTTAACACTTGTCCTAACATTATTGGATGAGTAATAACCAACCATATTCATCTTTGGGTCTATTTTGGGACCCCATCGAGCAACTTATGAAAGATAATGGCACATTAGATTAATCAATTTAATGTAATGGCAAAAATGACATAAACAAAAATATTTTAGTAAACTAATTTATATATGGTGTTATATAAGTAATCGTTTTGGCTATAAATATTACATAGAAATCTAAAAATATTTCCTACATCATGGTAATTTATTAATAATTTTTAAACAACAAATAAATTTAATTATTTAAGACACAATAATGATGCATTGTTTACCACATTAATAAATCATTTAAATAAACAAGAATATAAATATTAAAATATCATCCAAAACTTGTACAATTATGATTGTATTATTTTCTTTCGACTATGAGTCATCTTATCTTCTAGTTTAATGATTTTTGGACCTTTAAAAACCGAATATCATTATATAATAAAATAATATTTTCACACTTTCCTAAAGAGTCCCTCCTCCCCTTATAAATGGAGACCACTTCTAAAACATTCCTCACACCGATCAGGCCTTTAACTCATCCAAACTCTACCCATTAAAGCTCCCAACATCCCTATCCTCCTCATAAAAGCCTTAACATAGGCATAAGGCACTTAAAGTAGTGTTTTTGGTTCAAACCAAAAGAAGTTACACAAATTAAAGGTAACAGTTACCCTTAACTTCTATTCTTTTCTTTTTCTTCTCCAACCCCTAAACTCTTTTTTTCCATTATTTTATAATAACACCATTATCCTAAATATACTTGAATGTTGTTCTGGGAGGGATTTTAACTACACTTACACACAGCACCATCTAATGGGTGAAGAACCTAAGGTTTATGTTGATGGAAAACTAACGACTCACGAAACGATGATTTTTCAATTACCTCCTACCACCTATCATGGTGGACATTATGATGAAACAATATTTATATATGAAATATATTATTCTTATGTTTTCTTTATGCTTCTGAATTTTCCATTTATATCATACCTTTATGGTTTCCATTATGGGTAAACAGATAATTTAATTTGAGGAAGTGCGGACTACCACCCCCTCAAAGTGATATGACTCGTTAATGACAGATGTGGGATGTATAAAGGATGGATTTAATGATATTATATATGATATTATACTGTAATTATAATATACCTATGTATAATTATGTTTTAATTACATTAAAATATGAAATATAAATTAAAGTAGCGTTCATGCGTACGTACGACTTACCATCTCCATGAACGGTGCATTTCATTTCTTACCTAAAAATGATTTGCACTATTATAAATACATGTATATAATGAATATATATGATATATATGATATCTAAATCATGAATATAATTCTGGACAGGATGGACTATTGACCACATGGGAAACATGTTAACATGAATGATTTCATAAAGTCTATAACATGGTAATAAGTAATATAAAAGGAATAATAAACTTGAAAAGGTTCTTATGAAAGTATAAATTAACATTAGTTTATTGTGCATGAGGTTAAAGAATTATCGAGTCAAGTCTGACACGAGGTAAGGGAACATCTTAACCCAATTTCCGTTCTTTGGGTTGATCTTCTCTTTATTGTTTATTTCATTATTTGATTATGTGAGAAATGAATTTTAATGTATTTATACTTGGTTTATGTGTTCTTACATTGAATACTCATAATAGATCTATTTTATTTACAAAATGATCTTTGTAGAGACTTCATCTCAATCTCTTTTCATTGAAGCATATTTTGTTTTAATACACGACTTTCATTTATACACAATATAAACACCCTTGACTTTTCAAAGGGAATCTTTTTCTATGAACTGTTTTACTAAACAAACAAATGAATGTTTCATTTTAACATAAGTGGTGACAATGACCATTCCACCACTGCGAGTATTATTTTTTCTTTGGCTTCCTTAAAAAGTCGTAATGTTTTTTAAAAGAAAATAAATACCATATATTCTATTATGTATTTTTGTATTGAAAAAGTTTTGATAATTGATTTGTTATGTCAATATATTTAAGGGATATATTTCGATTGAAATTTGGAAATTTTTTCTTTCCTTTATCTTTGTTTTATGACTTATGATTTTATAATGGTACATGGACATTTGATGGGTGGTTACATGATAAACCAAATGACAGGTGGTGTCGTGAATACCAGGAAGGGTGGTTTCATTATAACCTCCAATGAATTGTGTATTGAATTTTTCCGTATGGCTATTCCATTTAGTGATATGTTTGAAATTAGACCGTATGGTTATTTTATTAAAGAATATTTATGCCCCATGTTACCTTTATATGTTATGTGTTCTTTTTATGGGTTTCTTGGTAACCTTTGGTTACAAAAGGGTATGTAGTGATCTTTTATTCAGTTAAGAGTATTTTCTACTTCATAAAGGTAAAAAGTATTACTTATGATAAAGTATTCGAGGTTTACTTGTTGATTTGAAAAACTAACAATTTTCCTACTATGTGTATCCCTTACTGAGCTTTTAATATTCATCCCAAGTTTTTGAAATTTTTTTCACAGAACATAATGTGGAATACACTCAAGGATAGGATTATGGAAAAGTAATTTTGTCATAAACATGGGACTAAACATGATTTTTTTTTTGAAGAGTTTATATTTTATGAAAAAAATGGAAACTGTGTAGAAGGTCTACTTTGTAATCTTTTGAGATGTAATTGTTATATCCTAATTCTCTAAAACTCTAAAACTGAAAATATCCTCAATGTGAATTATTCATTTTTTTCAATATTATGTAATGTTTAAGGATGGATCCTTATACCCATTACATAATTAAAACTATTATTCAAAAATTTAATCAAACACAAGGTGTGAAAACGCCATTTTTAAAGTAAAAACTCTAAAAAACATGCATGTTTACAAAAAAACCATTTAAAATACAACTCTATTATATTAAATTAATAATGAAAAGGTATTTCATAAGAGAAATATTAAATTAATAAAATTAACCCATTTTAAAGAAACACCATCCTCAAAAAATAGTTAGAACAAATTACTCTAAATAAATGGAGACATTGGAAGAGATGATCAAGTACTCATGACCTTAAATACATAAGTAGCATTTCCCATCCAATGAAAATCCCTAATATCCATAATAATATCATAATTGGGATTTAACAAGTTATTTGGTGAAGTGATATAGTATATATCTAAAATTAATATGGGAAATAAGAAATGGAATAAAACATAACTTGATCTGATCTGCCATGAACGACTGAAAATGTCATAGAATCTAATGGGAGAGACGTAAAAATAACTAAGGATTGGATTACAATGATCCAAATGTGATTATTGTGTTATTATTCATAAAAAAGAACATGGGTAAAATGGTAAAATACCATGTTTTTAAGAGATTAGATGGGGGTGTATGACTTCATTATAGAGGCGACATGGTAAAACTAACTATGCACATTAATCATCCTCCCATATTATCTATTATTCCCATGGGTGTATTATTTTCACTATAGTGCCACCCAATTTTGGATAACAGTACACAATTTTTTGGACACCCCTAGAAAACATCCAAACACCCACACTTTTCTCTACGCATATCAAATGGTTTGAATAACCATACTAAAACTATGAAAAAAAACGTCTGGATCCACTTGAGGAATACCCCATGGTTATCACATGGTCAAAATAATAATCTATCTAAACTATTAACCTTTCCAATTTCTCTCAAAATACCTTATTTTAAACTATAATCCCCAGAATCCTTCCAAAACCTAAGCGAAAAAAAATCTCCACTAAGTCTACCTACGATCCTAAGTGGATCACAATTCTCCCAATTGTAAAGTACTTTTCCTAACAAATAGATTATGATTATACAAATACAAAATTAAAAGGCCGCTACTGCCTCATAAATGATTCATACTCACATGTCTCCTAAGTATCCCATCTCAATGACCATTGTACCTGGTCCAATAGAATCATTTTAACATGTAGTACATTATCTTAGTGATCTATAATGTAAAATTAATTATCAAAATAGAGTTATCATTCCCAATATAAAAATTCTCTCATTCAATCACATGGGAAGTATATGGGTGATATCTCTTCATTCGGTAACCATGAATATTATCGTGGATAAATGTCACATGATATAAAAATTAAAACAATTAAACAACATTTTCAATACACTCGATGAAATCAAAGGGGACAATAAACCTCAATGAGAACATACATAACTTACCAAACTGAAGATGTCCCAAGTGAGGTGAAACTTTGGAAAAAACCTCATCACCAACCTAAAATTATATATAATGATGATAATTTTTCACATAATATTTCTAATTTATCTGTACTATGTTTTACATCCTTCAGATCAACTAATAAATTTTAGTCTCCTCTAATTCAAACTCAAATCAATCTAAGAAAACTCTCCCCACACTTCCGAGTATAAGGTAGATCTACATGGCCACACATACAATTATTCAATGTAAACATTATTATAAAATCCTAATTACTATTGTTATAGTAAAATTCAACCATTAAAAAATGAATTTTTAAGATGCACCAAAATATAACATATATAGATTGATTCATATCCTCAAGAACATGAATATCTCTCTTAGAATCTATATCCATATGCAGATGGTATGAAATTCTAAATTTCAATTGGGGAACCATTTCCTACTAAAAAGACTTCTAGAACCAAGATGGGATCAAGAGGTCCATATTAGAGACAACAATTATGGGAACCCAAGGATGCATCAAAATAACTTAGATATACATGTCTTGGATTTGTTCCACATTCTTCATCTCCTTAATTTTTATAAAATACACGGATTTTATATGTCAATTTATAATCAACCAAATAACATCCTTCTCAATAGGCTTCCATGAAAATCCATGGAAATTTCCATGGAAATATCAATCCTCTTACATACCCAAATGGGAAATGGTTTCAGTAAACTAGTATGTCTCAAGTGTTATAAATTAATTTTTAGAAAAATGAGACACCATGAAACAAAATATGCAATGGATCACCTCATTGTAGGACAACAATACTGACATCACAAGGTGTAATATATCTTTGTATCCCCATGGTGTATGGTCTAATATTATTGGTGTACACAATCCCTAAAAAACAGCATGAGAAAAAATAAATCAACCAACCTACTATGAAAGACAAATTTCCCACTAGGAGATTGAGGCCACTCACTCATGGTCTGAATACCATGTAGCCTTTTACATAATCATTAGAACATGGTTTCTATCATATACTAGATCCAAACATGGTCCTAAAAATATAATTCACCTATCAACTATCCTCTTCTACTCCCAAGGTCATTTTCAAAAAAAAAATCATCAAAGAACATTCCTCAACTAATTCCTTCATAGATTGTGTTATTAATTTCTAGTCAACACATCGAGAAATAGATCCACTTTCCCTTGAATTTATGAATGGTAAAATTAAAGAATTTAAATTTATTCTTCCCAATTTATATATAACAAGTTCATATTCCTATGAAAATAAATATTTTAATCTATTATGATTATAATATATTGTAATTCTCTACACAATAACATAGTGATTCCATGTTTTTGGTGCATGCGTAACTAATTCCTTCTAAGAATGGTGGGTAGTGTATTTTTTCTCATTAGGGTGTAACAAGAGAAATCCATAGGAAACCACCAATTTCCAATGCTTTAATAAATATCCTATTCAACTTTCAGAAGCATAAAAAATCATCATAAACCAAACACCATTATGAAAGAATCCAAATTGTTATGAATTGAACCAAACCTTCTATTCATAATATGATCTCTAACAATTTTCATTACATTAAAACTTTACAACAGATGGGGATAAAGCTACCATTGAAGCTTAATGTTTAGAGAAATCCTAAACAAACCATATATTATAACCATCAAAACCTAAGAAACTCTTGATATCAAAGACATTTTTTGGTTTCTGTGGGGACATTACATCCTTTATTTTCTTAAGATCCATGGAGAAGCCCCACCCAGATATCACATACCCCATAAATTTCACATCCCATATCAAAAACTCAAATTTTAAAATTTTACCATATTTATTTTATTTCTTCATTGTTCAATTAATGACATCCAAATGGTCCACGTGCTCCTATTTTCTCTTGGAGTTACCAAAATATTATCCTTGAACATAATACAAAAATATTCCAACAACACATGAATTATTATGTTCATCAAAGCCATAACTACTGAAATTGAATTAGTGATACTGAATTTCATAGCTAAAAAAATAAAAAATCCCATAATAAATTTTTTACATTATCTTTGGTATATCCCCTATATGGACATTGAACTTGTGGTACCCCAAATGAAGATCATCCTTTGAGGACCAACATGCCCATATATTATGTTCAATAATATAATAAATCAAAAAAACCAAATATTTGTTCATAGTGGTCACTTGTTTTATATTTCTATAATATATGTACATTTTCTATGACAACGATATTATTTCATTACAAAGAGGATATGTGAGGCCCATGCAGATACACTATATTTAATTAACACATTATCGTCAATATCCTTAAGTGAGATATTAAGTTCCACTAACAAAATAACTTATATTCGATATGACAGAATAAAAATGGGCATTATACCATTATGTAGGACAATGATAAACATGACCTCTTTCATTAGTGTTAAACTAGAAAAATAAAATGGAAGGAACTCTAGGTACACACACAACACTGTAAGAAGTGTAATTACTAAAAAATGATCAAGTACATCAAGAAAAATCTTTGAATTTTATAATGATGTTACCCAAAAATAATAAACAATCGGTCCCACCGATCTAGATCTAGAGTCCCACTCACCCTAGAATACATGAGTGAATCCAATGGAAGATAATAAATGAACCTGATACTAATAAATGTATATTAGTTCTTCAATTATTATCATTCAATCAATGCTATGTATTAGGTCTATGGGGTTAATATCATGAACTAAAAAGTACCATGTCATATCATAGTCTTATATCCCCACCCAAAACATGGGAAACATGAAGCCTTGTTCAAAAAAAATTTCAATAATCATGGGAAGACCCCATAAGAATGGAATAAGTTGTGAACATAATAAAAAAACTTCAAATACATTTTAAGATATAAATAAATGATTATAACCTATATCAAACAAGTAAGACATTATAAAATATGAAATAAACACTATAGATCTAATAGTAGATTACCCTTCTTCAGTTTCCAAAGGTGCAAACTCATTCAAATAACTTTTTCCCATAATTGCACCTTGAACATACCCATTGTCTTAAGATTAGGAAGCACGACCAATGAATTAATTGGTATGAACATCTGAACTCTTAGTGAGATTGGATCATTCATTATTTACCTTTGATATCCATTTTATAGAAAAACACTGTATATCTTGATAATCCATAATGATGAAATGTATTAGGAGACGACAAATAGTTAGTAATGGTATGAAAACACCATCAAAATAAATAGCATAAAAATAGATACTACCTCGATGGAGCCTTGGAAATTTTCTTGACAAAATCTGACCACCCTTTTGCTATCATGTCTTTCCAGAAGACCCACCCAGACTATCAACTAAACTAATGGAAGATCAAATCAAACCCATCTATCTATCTTTTTCTGCATCATCCAAAAAATCATTATCAACTACCTTCAACAATATTTAATGGAATATGAGAATCATCATTTATTGATTATCATGACTCATTACCAACTAAAACCTTCATGAATTTTGGCACTCATTAGTGACTAGCTCTGGTTCAAAATGAAATGAATTTGAAAAACATGTGGGAAACTCCAGAATAGTATGCTCTATATTCTCAAAGTTCAAAAACTCATGGGTCTTATCTAGACATTATATCTAAGTGTAAAACTTATAAATGAATAATTGAATGAATGAATTCCATGTAATGTTCTCATAAAACATAGCATGAATGATGGATTCCATAAATCTTCTTCTCAGTACATCTATCATATAGGTGAAAAAAACCAATATAGAGTTCCCATGATTCCTCCAGAAGTTGATGATCCAATGATTCCACTCGATCCACTCCTTTGATTCAAGGGGTACCTTGTAACAATCTATTATGGTTGTATGAATCATTTTGAATTATAGAAATGAGGGACCACATGTTTTTGGTTTCTAACACCCACATGAACCATAGTCTGGATTATAAGAATTATAACATCAAAAAAGATGGATCCACTGGATGATTCACCTATGGATGTTGTATAACATCTCCCACTCTCGGATTTGGAAGAGCTATTCTCAGGTCCAGTGTCTATTAATCCAAATAAAATAACCAAACAATTTTATACTATATTGAAAAATCATGGTACCAACTTCTATAATTAAAATCTATTAATTAGAAAAATGATTTTAATGAAATAACTATTTATATTAATGAAAAAAGAACTTTAAAAAAGAAAAGTTAAATTAAAATAAAATCCACATCCATTTCATTCAATTGAACTCAAAAATGAATTCTCAATATTGGTAAAATAATATTAATACCCCCCCATTTCTACTTGTTTTCATACATGGAAATGAGAAGGCTAGACACCCTCCAGCACTAACTACCTGAATTATGACATTACTAACTCCTTCTTACAGAGGACATAGAACAAATGTTAGTATTTTTAACACACTCTATGATATATATCCCTTTACTAAAATTATATAATGAACCATACTAATTGGACATGATGAGCTGGGTGAGCTGGTCCGTCACAGTGTTGAGTTAGAAAAACATAACAAAAACAAGTCACATATATAGAAGAAAAAAGTAATAAAATTGGAGTAAATTGAATAATAAATAGATATGTGAACGATATACACAATATAATCCAACATGGATAAACATGATTTTATAACCAGACAAGAAAAACGAGTCCTTATGTGAACAAATATCACCTCCAAACCATACCCTTCTGAAGGAATCAATGAATAGATATTTCGACACGCTACATAATTCTCATATTTTTACTTGAGTATTGAAAAAGAATTTATAAAACAATATAATTAAAAAACTTGTTTGTGAGAACAAATCATCTAAGGGTACAACCAAGATGTCTATACAACATCTAATATTATTAATTCATAATTTTTATATTTTAAAAAAAATAGATATAAAAAGAACTTTCATAAATCCAAACCCATTTTAAAATAATATTTCTTTATTTTTTCATAAAATAATTTCATATCCACAAATCCAGGAACATTAAATTTATAATTAATAATATAATAAAGTATATCTATACATAATAAGGTATGTAAATATTCATAAATCCAAGAAATAATCCATCATCAAAAACCTTGTGGAATAACTTCATGTGAAAACATTCGAACAAAAACCAATGATTAAATCCATCATGAGATAATGAAATCATAAATGAAAAATCACACCATATTGGACCCTAGCCTTTGGGATTACACACTAGATATAAAAGATCTTAAACCATGAATACATTGGTACCAACTGATGTCATGTCCTTCCACATTCCATCAAAATCCCAAAATAAATCCCTAGTTGTTTCAGACACACTTGGGTCACCTGTATTCCTATATCAATGAACATAAGGTTCCCAATGTGATATGTTTGTCCAAATCCATTTCTAAACAATAATCCAGATTTTATAGACACAATTTCAAATCCCATAATAATCTACATTAGTTATTAAAACCCCATTTTCAAATCAATACCACCTATCAATAATTAAATCAATCTCATAGTGTGAATAAATATGTGTTTCTAGAAAACCCAAACAATAAACAATAATATATCATTGAAATAAATTAAAACCATGATATTATTTCAAATAAATTTATAAATAAAAATACTTTTATATAAATAATAACATATTCAAAGAATTACTCAATAGTATAGAAATGCCTACCTAAAACTAGATGTAGAAAAAATAACCTTTGAAAAAGAGATTGGGGAAGACTAGATAAATGCCTCATGATACATGATACACAATAAATAATATAAATCCTCCATCAAATTTATCAGATTTGATGTAACAACCCAATTAGGTTCTAAAAAGATGATATGAGAATATATAATATATATTTATAAAAAGAATATTTGAAACATAAAAACAAAACATACATTAATTTGATCTGTAAATAATGAAGGAAAAAAATATATAATATAATGGGGAGAGTTCTGAAGTTAAACGGAAGGATTAGGATGAGAAAATATGATATTAATGGGTGATAATGATTAAAACACATTAAGGGTAAAAATTTAAAATACATATTTTTATGAGTTTGGGGGGGATTTAATGGTTTATAGGAGTAGTTATTATAGTTAAATAACCCATGAAACTTAACCATAACCCTGCCATCCATTCTATTTGGTTATTCATTATTTTTATTGGAGGTTCATAAATTGTTTGAAAACCATCCTCAAACTATATGACTCCTCTAGAAAAATGTAACACCCGGTGTTTTGATGACATATTTCTTTTTAATAAAATAAATTTATTTGATGGTATTTTTTTGAAGGTATAAAAGTGTTTCTTACGCTACACGCAACACCAACATCACATGTGTTTCCCACGACACTGAGTTTTAACAAAACTATGATATATTATTAAAATAGTTATTTAAATCAAACCATTATTACCTATTTGTTAAACGTTTTTATTTTAAAATGAATAAATAATTATTAATTATTACGTATAACTAATATATATATATATATATCATATTGATCATAAAATACATAGTTTTTGGTAAACTAGTTATATGTATTAAAAAATAATTTTTTCCCAATATAATTTTGTGATCTTTTTGAAAAATTATAATATTATTTTATTTGAAAATTTTAGTAATTAAAAATGATAAAAGAAACATAATTTTTAAATTCACAATTTCAAAATTTTCATAGGATGATTAGTTTTTATTTTTTCGGAAAATATTGATTTTTTATGAATATTTAAAATTACATAATTGTAATTGAAATGTCATTTTGTGATTAATTTATTAATAAAGATAAATAATATTTGAAATTGTTTTTTACATAAAATTAGTTCAATTATAAATCTATTAATCAAATTTTGTATATTTGAATCTATAATATAATATAATTGGATATTAAAATATTGTAATCTTTTGATCAATTTAGCATTAAACCCCCCGCATTTTCAACATGCTTGTGAGTTTAAAAATATATTAATATTTTCTACTTATTTGAATTGAATTTGGAAAAATATATTCCATATTTGAAATCTAAATCATTTTTATTTTCTAATAATGTCATCCTTATTTTCTACCATTATGAATAGTGAATGATGTAAATATTAGTTAACATGGTTAAGGTAAAAATAATTTACTAGGGGGTAAAACATAAAAGGAAAGGGTAAATTTAACAATAAACAAGTGAAAAAGTATTTTCTGACCATATTTATTCCATTTCATTTCGAATTTTCTAATTTGAGCTATTTTGGACCCATTTTCTTTTTACAAAACATTATATCACTCAACTCTTTTATAAATTTTTAACTGTGTCCTCTCCCCCACATATAAAAGGCCACCCCCTCTCCTCCTTTCTTCTCAACATCAGACCTGTTTGGATTATATAACACCATCCCCAAAATCCACTTAAATTTATTATCCTCATAAAAGAATATTTATTTTGGGAAAAAATATATCATTGGAATACTTTTAGTGAAATCCTAATTAGGATAGTCAAAAAATAAGTAACAGTCATAAACAAACATTTTTTGGTTTTCTTCTCTTACCCCATTTATATTTTCAAATGAATAATACTTGTTGTCCTCAGTATCATAAATAAATTATTATGTTTTTATGATATTACAATGACTAATAATCATCCATACTTTCATTAAATGGGTTACAAAATCACCGTTAGTGTGTACGACAAACTACCGCCTCGTGAACCCATGTCGTTCATTTTTCCATTACAAAATATAAAAAATGTTCCTAATTATTGGTTTATTATCTTTTATATTATATATATTATTTGATGCTTTTATTATCATTATTTAATTTTTATATCACTCATAACATCCTCTTTTCCATTTTATGGGAGTAATTTAACATCAATCATGTGTACATTGGACTACCGCCTTGCGAAGTGATGTAACACATTCCCGACATTCATAGAATATATTTAATATTTTATTAATAACAATATATGATGTATATATCAAAATATTTATAAAGGTATTGAAATATATAATTCACTTTTATTTCTTTGAATCATATGATAAAATAGAAAAGGTGTCCATGCATAAGTACGACATAACGTCCCCATGAATGGTGTATTTCATATTTTATATTTATATTTTATTGATTATTATAAATAAATATATAATGTATATATAATATATTTATTCACTAGTTATAATTTTTGAAATTAAGAAATCATGATTCAGTTTGGAGAACCATAATGAGAAAGAATCAAAACATTTATGAAAAACCAAGCAGTTATTACTAGAAAAGTAAATTTAAAAAAGAATATTTTAAAACCCAGTAATAAGAGACCATAATAGAAAAATATATATTATGTTATGTTTGAATATTATTCTTTAATATATTTATTATAAACATATATTTTTTATAAATGAGTTTTTAAAGATTTTGATGGAATTCAAGACTTAATTATTGGAAGTTTCTTCCAATTTTCCTTATTTGCAATATACGTTATATTGTTCCCATGTATTCCTTTACATGGGGAATATATAGCCTATATAACATGAAATATAATTAATTTAATTATCTTTGTGGATTTTTATTTACTATATTATCTTATTCCTTCTCTGGGATTATGATTCAATCTTAACGATGTGGTAAATATTATTTGTCATAATTTTATCATTTATCATGATTATTTATGATTAAGTCTCAAATGATGAACTATCATGTTCTACCTATGAATAATTATAATTTATTTAATTATAAAATTTATATTTATGATATATTCATGTAATGGAACCATTTTCTCTACTCATTTGGACTTATGATATCTAAATTTTATTTAAGAAAATATGACTACATTTCTCTCATCAACTATAAATCTTTTTCCGAACCATGATTTAAAAAATATTTAAAAAATATTTATCTATTATATGATTAATTATGAGATTAATTTCTACCCATTTATGATTTTATGATTTTTTTAAATAAATATTTGTGTCATTTTTTATAACAGTGCCCCTTTGTGTTTTACTGAAAATGAGAATGGAATCTTCCTTTTAATTTATACGACATGAATGAATTTTTTTAAAATTCTAATAAATTATTTATTTTAAGATCCATTCATATTTTTCATATGTTATTATCATATAAAAATGATTTAAAATTGTTTTTATTTTATAATTTTTTTTTCTAAAAGGTAATACTATTTTATTCAAGAAATTTTTTAAAAGATCATTCGTTATTATTTTCAATCTAAGACAACATCCATTAGTGTTACCTAATCCTTATTAGGGATATAATCTTGGAATACCATTCATATTATTCCTATTAATATTTCATTTTTTATGGAACACTTTTTAGGTAACATGTTTCCCATCTATAGGTTATACCATGAGTAAATGCCTATGAAACCTACTTATTTTCATGGGTTATTCTATAATGAAATGATTATGAAACCTGTCTTTATTCCATAGGTTATGATATGATGAAACGTTTATGTTACCCATTTCATATCATAGGTTATTATATGATGAATTTATATTATTTTGTGGCACATGTATATTTGATTTCATTATCTGACGAGTGGGACCTATACCTCCTTATAATGCATTTGATAATGATTTATATCTCATGATGTTGTCATGAATATAATGATTTGTAAACCTAGTTTAGAAATAAATTGAAATAATAGTAAGGGAACCTCGTTCAATAATTCTAGGTTGGAACAAAAAATCAACAGAGTTCTTTAATACAAGGATGGAATGAGGAGCGAACCTGATTTAGTATAGGACGTTTTCTACTATAGTGTTATTAAGAGTGAGCCATGAATAAAAAGGAATGTATTTTATATTCGTATGCGTATTAAGAAAATTCCGTTTCTTATGCCCATTTGGCTCATGACCTTTTATACCCTTATGGATCTTGTCTTATAAAGTGGAAATCTTAATTCCATGAATCATGATTATGATCTAGGACATGTAGGGTGTGGTTTTAAAATGTATTACCCATGTTCTTATACACTTATGTTCAGTTTATGATTACTTATCAATGTTTTTACCCTTACAGAGTGTATGAGATCACCCTTACTTATATTTCCTTTCAACTTGTTTTGATGATATGTATTATGTATGATATTTATATGGAGGTTTATATTTTTTATGAACATAGTTAGATAAGACTTAGCTTACATATGGATTAATGATTATATATTCATTTTTCCAAAGGAACTAAAATATCAAGGGTGTCAGGAATGTGTTTGTGTAACCTAATAAATCTTATATAAAAATGATTTTATGTTTATATATCAAAATAATAGGTCACTACACCTTGTATCATAATAAAGGATATCTTGAACTATGGTTACTAGGATGATACAACCTTAGATATACTCCTAATAAAATGTCTGAAGATAATTCTAAGGATGAGTTAATGTATAACAAAATTTCCTATAATTTTGGAAAAGGATAGGGAAAGTGGTTTCCTAGAAATATATCCCTTTATGGATACTACATTTGGATGTGGTTATGGAATAGATATACCCTTTTGTAACAACAATTAAAATGTTTATTATTCTAGACTCGAGTAGGAATTAGTTCATGACAATGAGACATACTGAACATCTATTTTAATACTACCAAGGTATATTCTTTGTAAATTCAAAATGTATTTATGAAACATCATGAAGGATATAAATATAAGATAGTAATATATATCCTATGAAAAGATAAGTTGTAATATTTTAATGTTGCATTCACAGTTTAGACATCATATATGTGTTTATTCATGATCATATGGGTCCCCAATATAGAGGTTTGTGTTGTGTGTCAATCTAATTGTTTTGAAAATAAATTAAAGATGGAGTTCATTAGAAAATCAAATAATTGTGGATATAATAAGATGATATTACTTTTATTCTCTATGTGTGGGAAAAATTATGGAGCAAATTGCCTTATTGGGGGATTTTTAATGTTTTATGTGTGGAAAGGATGTTCACTAGGAAATTAACAGTTTATGTGATAGGAAGAAGTTATATAATGATGACAATAAGGAGAAATCTACCCAAAAGTCACCTCCCACTCATTAGTACAACATCTTTAAGGAGAATAAAAATTATGCTAACCAGTTCTGAATCATGAGGGTTAATTATGATGATTGATTTCAAAAACCACTTAACCCAATGGATTATGGGATATCTGATGAGATCACTATCTATGATAAGGGGTGTGATATTGATGTGGAGAAAGATATATTTATCATCTACTGTATAAATACTAATGTCATATTTGAATCTAGATATATCAATTACTTCATATCTAAATAAATTTCTAATGGTATAATGATGGTATAAAAATTATTAAATGAATAATTATCATAAAAAATCTACTAATGGTATGATGATTTCATATCTAGTGTATTAATCATCATTGGGAGACATTGGTGGAATTTGATACCCATTTATCACACCATTCTTCTTTTTGTTGAATCTAATGCCATCCTAGGCATTGATTTTATTTATCCAAAAAAATCCAACAATAATTTTCAAGGAAAGGAAGTTAATTTTGATAATAAAAAACAACCTAAGATCATAAAACAATCTGACCATAAGTATGAACATTGAATGAAGATTACGTAAATTTAAAAGGTCTTAATAACCATTTGGAAGGGGCGTTTATCTAAATTTTTTTGGGATAAACTAAAGATCGATGATATGGATACTATTCTGGTAATTAATGGACATATTTATTAAAGATTTTCCTAGTCTTCAACCAATATATTAGGATTATTTCTCAATAGAAATCAAACATAGAACCACCAAAATATCAATGTCTCCCTACAGAATGAAACGTATTGAGTTACAAGAATTGAATAAGAAACTATAAGAAAATAATGACAAGGGATTCATTCAAAATTGTATTTAAAATTGGGTTTCAAGTATTGTTTTTTTGAATAATAATTTTTGATCATTGCGAGTCTACATTAATTATTTTTGAGTTGAAAAAGATCACAAAAAAGAAGTAGTATCGTGTTCCTAAAATTGATGAATTTTTTGATCAACATAGTTGACCAAAATATTATTCCAAGATTAATCATCATTCTAGATATAATCAATTGATTGTTATTAATAATGAAATAACTATGGAGAAATTATTTAAGAGGTATGGACAGAAGAAATATATAGTGATTCCTTTTGGTCTTAATAAATTCCCCTACTATATTCTTGTATTTAATAAATAAATTCATTAGATATTACCTTGATTTATCTAAGGTAGTATTTATAGATGATATTATTATTACATTAATGAGAAAGTAATATCATGACTACCACATCAAGTTTTTACTAATAACCATAAAGAATAAGACACTATTTAAAAAATTAAATTGTTAGTATTTTTTAGGAAAATGGTTTCATTTTTCACAGACATAATCTCAAGAGAGGTTATATTAATTGAACCATCAAAGGTGGAGGCTATTGAATGTTGGTGCAGGCCAAAAATATTGACTAAATTCTATAGGTTTACTGGTTTAGCTAGATATTGTAAATGGTTATAGACAAAATCACAAGACTATATAACCCTTTGAAAAGGATTTTTAGAAGGAATCTATGTTCCTCTATATAGATAATTGTGAGTAAAACATCATGGAACTAAAGAAAAGTTTAGTCCTCAAAATGTTTCATAAATTACCCTATAGTGAAGATGTATTTTTACACTATATTGATGAATCAATGAAGTGATTCAGATGTTTTCTTATGAATGATTATATGGTTATATCATATAATGTTGGAACCATGGTAATCTATGCATGAGTTGTAGAATGGATTGTTTTTTTGTCAATTCTCAGAGGAAGTTCAGAATGTGTGCCATAAAATCACTCATACAGGTCAAGCAGATAACAATATTTATGGTGGCACCGTTTTCTAGTGTTTGTCAAATTTCTGGACCTCAAAAATTGACAAATGTGGAAAACTATTCTTTTTGGAAAAGAGACTTGCATGTCGTGTATGTGTTACGCAAGTGACTTGCACGCTGAGAAAGGACTTGCACTCCGGTTCTTAGAAGGATTGGAAAGTTTCACACCATATGCTTTTGTATATCATAACATCAAAATATGGAAAAGGAAAGAGGGTCGCACAAGTATTAGTTGGGTCGCGCAAGTGAGTAGCGCGACAGAGGCTAAGGCGGTTGGATTTGCGCGTCAGAACTTGCGCGTCGAGAGGAGGCTTGTGTGATACCGTGCAGGGTTTCCAGTTTGCGTATAAATTGTGGTGGGTCGCGCAAGTTTGGAGCTGGGGAAGGAAGATTCACGTAGGTAGTTCGGTGATACTTGTACACCAGGATTTGAATTTGTGCGACAGGTGACCTTTGTGTGCCAAAATCGGTTTGGATGAAAAAAGGATTTTGGTCACGCAAGTTTGAAGTTGAAGAGGTGTGTGTCCTGCAAGTGGGAGAGATGAACTTGTGCGCCAGTTTGGACTTGCGCGTCGTGACTTGCGTGTCATCTTGAAACTTGTGTGCAGGGCTTGGAGAAGCGTGCCAGGTGTTGTTGAAGTACACCGGTTTTTTTGAGCCGCACGAAAGATGGAAGATTGCCCAATGCCTTCGGTGCAAAGTGATATTTGTCTACTGGTGAGAGTTGGACTTCAACAGAGCATCTATATACAACAGAGGATGCATTATTTTGCAGTGTTGAAGAGATATTCATGTCTATAAACTGAGTGGGACTTCCCCAATGGCAGTGAGCCAGGGGAGTCAACGGGAGTGACACAAGGGATGCAGTGAACCATCCTGGAACTTTTGTAAATGAAGTGAGCCTCGGACAGAGTGATTGTACCTAAACCTTTGTAATCCTATTCTATTGAAGCTTAGTGAAATTTGGTACGACCGAAAACCTTTTGGCCTATCCTCCTTGGACGTAGCCTTTAGTGGTGAACCAAGTAAAAAGTGTTGTATCATCCCTTTGCATGTGAATGTTTGCTTTCTGATCTTTTTCATCATACAGGTTTAACAAGTTCATACTAATGTGAGAAAAAGATCCATCAAATTAAAATAAAAATTTTTCTCCCAGATTCACCCCTCTCCTCTCAGGGTGTCCTGGGGTCCTGTAATTGGTATCGGAGGGTAAAGGTTACTGGTGTTGAATCTGTCCTTTTTCATTATAGAGAATGCAGTCATTGTCAGGGGAGTCCCTCACTTCGATAGAAGTAATTTTCAGATTTGGAACAACAGACTGAGATCTCATCTAAGATCCCTTGGAATGGATGTTCTATTTTTCACTATGCAAGGTATAAATGTTTCTGATCCAACAAGACTGTCTATGACTAATGCAAATAGTAAAATTCTCGATGCAGATGCTAATGCACAGAATGCTCTCACCGCATCACTTTCTGATCAGATCTATCTAAAGGTAATGAGTTTCACCTCGGCAAAGTCAATGTGGGATAAAATTTAAAACGTTTATGAAGGTTAAAGAAATGTTAAAGAGGTGAAACTAAAAGACCTACACAAATGTTTTGATGATCTGAAGATGCATCCTGATAAGAATGCAGACGCTTTCTTCAAACGAATTACTAAAGTGGTTGGAGCTATTCGGGGTCTAGGAGAAGAAATCAAAGAATTTGACATTGTAAATAAAATATTAAGAAGACTCCCACCCGTGTACAATGAAAAGGTGGCATCCCTTGCAGAAAAAGATCTTTCCAAACATTCTTTGGATGATATACTGAGCAGCTTGGTAGCATATGAAATCAGAGTCAAACCAGAAGATTCTATTACTCGTGTGAGTAAGGAAATGGAATTCAAGGCCATGGATAAACTGAAAATTTCAAAAGATAGTAGCGGTGAAGATGATGACGACAAAATAAATCTTTTATCTCATTGGAAATAAGTTCTATAAGGGAAAAGGGAAATTCAAATGGAAGTTACCTCTCGCATGTTTTCATTGTGGAAAAGTTGGCCACATTGCCTCTCAGTGTTTAAGAAATATCAATGATGAAGATAGTGAAGATGAAAACATCGATAAGCCTTGGAAAAAGGTTTTTCAAAATGGGAGATTCCAAATCTGGAAAGAAAATATAGAGGAAGAGTTTTTTATGTGAAGAAGAATATGATGATACTGAATTTTGTAAAGAAGAAGAACCCGAATTTAAAACAAGATACCATGCTTCAATAATGGCTACCATTGAAAAATCAAAAGATACTGGTGAAAAAAAATGTTGAATTCTAGTGCAGATTCTATGTTGCAACATGAGGATGATGTTTGTAAGCTTATGATTAATTATAAGAGTTGAAATAAGTGTAAATTAATTGTAGAAGATTAAAATGAATATTTTGATCAACATGAAGCTGAAATTGAATGACTGGAATAATTTGTGAAAGTACAGTCTAAAATCCATGAATGAAATGATGATATAGTGTATCTGAAGCTGAAAATTGAAGAGCAGGGAAAGGTCATCAATGACCTCACATCCAGACTGAATGAAAAATACAAGACAACTAAGGGTCTTGAAGAGAAAGTTTTTACTCTTAGGAGTGGACTTGAGACTGAATCAATTTAAAAAGAATCATGGAAACAAAAAAAGGTTGGATGTTTCTCAGATGCCGAATTACTAGAAAGATCCATGTGTGGTTCAGATGGGGTTGGAAAAATTGTGAGTGATCGAAGAACTGCTTGCATGGGAAAGAGTGGAATTGGCTTTGAAGCTAAGACATCAACTGCTAGAAGTAAAGAGATCCAAAAGAAAGACAAGATAAAAGTTGGACATGTTGAAACATTCCCTGTTGTTCAGAAAAAGAAACCCTCAATCCAAACTAAAAATAGAACTAAAAATTATCCTCATGCATTCAAAAATGACAAGTAGTCCATCTATTCTCCCAAGGAAGAAGGTATAAAGAGATAATCATGTGAGAAGACAATTCCTCTCATGAAGTGTCAGTTCTGTGGCTATCTGGGCCATACCGTATCATATTTCGAAGAGGCAAGGATATAATTTAATGGGGATGATCTGTGACATCAACAAAGGATACTAACTTCATATCCTCCATCTTATTGAAAAAATAGTTTCTATGGATTCTGTTTTCGTTGTTCTAAATTTGGTAATAAGGCTGTTAATTGCAGGCAGATAAGGGACATGGACACCTCATACCATTTTTCAATACAAGTCAAACCTCTTCGACAAGATAGTGTTGCCCTTTCAAACAAGGTTTCTCCTCTCGAAGAATACATAGACTATGAAGAACCAATGTACGAAGATGAGACAATTGAAAGTGGAAAATTTCTCTATACTCAATCCAATGTCTCATGGAAACAAATGATTGAAAATGTTAAATCCAACCTTGCAGAGGTGGCCGTCAAAGCTACAAAAGGCAACAATACCAGGATTCTGGATAGCGGTTGATCATCTCATATGACAGGTAACGTTGGCCTGTTAACAGATATCAAAATGAAGGTTGATGATACAATATGATTTGGTAATGATGGAGCTCTAATAATCAAAGGCAGTGGAACTACTGAATTAGCTACTCGAGAGCTAATGAAGACTGAAGTCCATTACGTAGATGACCTATGTCGTAATCTTCTCAGTGTGAGTCAACTCCGTGACTTAGGAGTTATTATTACTTTTAATCAGCAAGGATACACTATCAAGGGAAATACAAGAAATTCACTTATGAATTGATGCAGAACAGAAGGTAACTTGTATCAGGTTGATAGTAAAGAAAATGTTTGTTACATGACTGTTGAAGAAGAAAACAATTTATGGAATCGGAGACTGGGACATATAAATCAACAAGACATAGATAAAATAACAAAATTGGGGATTGTCATGGGCATTCCCAACTTGAAGCATGAGTGTGAAAAGCCTTGTGATGCTTGCATTCGTGGGAATTTTTTCTTCAGTTCATATCAGCCAATGAAAAAAAATGAATCTCTTCTTCTTGATCTAATTCATACAGATATATGTGAGCCAATAAATGCTGCTAGAACTCATGGAGAAAGGTACTTTGTCCTTTTCATAGATGATTATAGTAGAATGGAATGTGTAATGGTCATTCACAGGAAACGAAAAGTGCTTGACCGCATGAAAACATATCAGCGAATCGTTGAGAATGATACCAGACGAACAGTAAAAGTGTTGTGCTCTGACAATGTAGGGGAATACATGTCCATGGAATTTTAAAACTACCTAGAGAAGCATGGAATACAACATGAGGTAGCTGGTGTGAGAACTCCACAAAAAAATGGAGTTGTTGAACGTAGGAATCGACAGGTGAACAACATGGCACGAACTATGCTGATTGAGAGTCGTATTCAACAACATTACATGAAAGAGGATATTCAAGCTGGAGTATATATTCAAAAACGAACATGACTTTATGTGGGTGTGAAGAAGACACCATATGAATTATGACATGAAAGGAAGCCCTCGTTGAAATATTTTCGTGTTTTTGGAAGTAAATTATTCATCAGGAACAAAGAAGGAAATCAAGGGAAGTATGGTGATCATGCAGATGAAGGAATTTTCCTTAGATACTCAATGAAAATAAAAGCATACAAGTGTTTCAATAAATGATTAGGAAGGATTGTGGAAAGAAGTGGTGTTAATATAATTGAAGAGAATACCAAAAATTCTTCAAGGACGTCATATGCTGATGTGATAGAAAGTGAGGAAGAAAGTGAACGTGGAGAAAATTTGAATATAGAAATGGAGGAAGTTGTACAAAACACTTAGCAGTCACATCAAGATGTTGAATCAAACAAAGAATTTGAAGAAGAAACTATGGCTGGAGAGAATTCAATTGAACCGCACAAGAGAAATCATTGAGCTAAGATTGATCCATATAACATAATTGGGGATAAGAGTACACCAACTCAAACAAGGAGGTTGAGAAATAACACACAATCTGCATTTATGTCAATTGTTGAGCCATCCTCATTCGAAGAAGCTACAAAGGATGAATCTTGGGTGAAATCCATGAAAGAAGAGTTAGATGAGATTGAGAAGAATTAGACATGAGATCTTGTCCATAGACCAGAAGGTCACAATGTGATTGGTACAAAATGGATCTTCAAGAACAAGTTTGATGATAATGGAAGTGTTATGAGAAACAATGCTCGTCTGTTATGTAAGTTATATTCCCAGATTGAAGGTGTTGATGTTAAATAAAACTTTGTTCCAATGGCTAGATTGGAGTCAATCAAGATTTTCCTTTATATGGAACTCCAATAAGGATATAAAGTATATCAAATGGATGTCAAGACAGCATTCTTGAATGGTGTTTTTGAAGAATAAGTATATATCGAACAACCAGTGGGTTTTGTTCTTGGTACTAATGAAACTATGGTATGTAAAAAGAATAAAGTTCTATATGGTTTGAAGCAGGCACCACGAGCATGGTATTCCTGGATGGACTCTTATCTCAAGAAGCTGGAATTCAAAAGAGGAGGAGTAGATCACAATATATATGTGATGAATTCTCCAAAAGATCAATTCATGGTTCTAGTCTAAATTCATGATATCATATTTGGTGGCAATAGGCAAAAATCAGTGGATGATTTTTCCTATCACATGAAGTCGTAATTTGATATTTCTATGATTGGGGAGCTCACATATTTCTTGGGGCTGCAGGTTATTTAAAAGAAGGATTACACATTCATTTCTCAGGAAACTTATGCAAGAGAGCTGCTGAAGATGTTTAATAAGCAAGACTCCAAACGAATATCAACTCCAATTGCAGTTGGAACCAAACGTAGAAAGCATGAGGATGGGGCATCTATAGACCCCACTATGTATAGGAGGATAATAGGGAGCCTAATTTACCTAACAGTGAAACATCCAGATATTGTCTTTGCAACTTGTCTAGCTGACCTCTTTCAGATTAATCCAAAGGAGGAACATATGACAGCAGTAAAAAGAATCATGAGGTATATTCAAGGTACTAACAGTTGTGGTTTATACTTTGCTGTAGGATAAGATAGATAATTATCAGCATTTTCTGATGCTAACTAGGCTAGTGATGTAGTGTACAGATTGTCCACCAGTGGTGGAGTATTCTATATTGGGAATAAATGCGTTGGCTAGTTGATCAAAAAACAAGAATGTACTTTTATTATTACTGCTGAAGATAAATATATCTCTACCACAAAGACATTCACCCAACTGCTATGGATGAAGCAACAACTAACATATATTGGTGATGAGGTGAAGCAACCAATGGTTATTTACTGTGATAACAAAGAGCGCAATTGATCTTACGAAGAATCATATTCAGAATTCTCGTACAAAAAAAATTGAAAACAGATATCACTTTATCCAAGAAAAAGTTGAGCAAGGAGTGATTAGAATGGACCATGTGGGAACTGATGAGAAAGTGGCTAATTTCCTGACCAAGCCACTATTACCGGTGGTGTTTGATAAGAATCGGTTGAACCTCGGTGTTCGGCCACCTCCTAGTGAAAAAAGAGGTTATAAAAATCCCCTCTCCCTAGTTATGTTAATTTTTTTAAATCTTTTTATGGATGCGATATAGGTTTATGGGGGAGATACTATCCATGGGGAGTTTGGTCTAAGCTGAACAATGAATAATTACCAGTCTCTGGATTTATTTTCATTTGTGGAGAAGGGAAAAAATTCAAGATGAGAAGGAAATGGGAACCCAATTCATGCTTTCTCTCTTGTTTTCTACACCGAGCACTGCTCACGTAGGCTTAGAGTGTTGGCTGAGTTGATTCTTGCGTTTTTGGTCTGCATGTAGATGGTGATCTATTGAATTTATTTTCTAATTTCCAACAAACCCAAAGGGGGAGATTGTTGGAACCATGGTCATTTACGCATGAATTGGAGAATGGTTTGTGTTTACTATCAATCCTCAGAGGAAGTTTAGAATTTGTGCTAATAAAGGGATCATATAGGTCAAGAAGATAGCAGTATTAAAGGTGGCATCATTTTCTAGTGTTTATCAAATTTCTAGACCACAAAAACTGATAAAAGTGGAAAACGGTGCTTTTTAAGAAAGAGACTTGCGTGCCAGGTATGTGTCGCGCAAGTGAATTGCGCGCCGAGAAAGGACTTGTGTGTTGGTGCTTGGACTGATTGGAAAGTTGCACGCCCTATGTTTTTGTAGATCAAAAATTCAAAATATGGAAATGGAAAGAGGGTCATGCATGTATTAGTTGGGTCACGCAAGTGAGTAGCGTGACAGAGGCTAGGGCGGTTGGAGTTGTGCTCCAGAAATTGCACGCCAAGAAGAGTCTTGCATGCCACTGTGCAGGGTGTCCGGTTTTCCTATAAATATAGGACCACCCTCCTCATTTGTAATGAATTTTAGACATAGAGAAATTTTAGAGCTCCTGATGCACAGTTGTAGTAGCCACGCAAGTGGTAGTGGGTCACACATGTTTGGAGTTGGGGAAGGAAGAGTCGCGTAGGTAGTTTGGTGATTCTTCTGAGCTAGGATTAGAAGTAGCACGACATGTGACCTTTGTGTTCCAAAACCGGTTTGGATGAAGAAGGAGACGGGTTGTGCATGATTGATGTTTAATAGGTGTGTGTCGCGCAAGTGGGAGAGCTAAAATTGCACACCGGTTTGGACTTGTGCACTATGTCTTGCGCACCATCTTGAAACTTGCATGTCATGCTTGGAGAAGCACGCCAAGTGTTGTTGAAGTACGCCAGTCTTTTGGAGCTGCACGAAAGCTGGAAGATTTCCCGATACCTTCAGTGCAAAGTGAGATTTGTCTACTGGTGAAAGTTTGACTTCAACAGAGCATCTATATACAACAAAGGATGCATTTTTTTTTGCAATGATGAAGAGACCATCACATCAATAAACTGAGTGGGACTTCACCAATGGCAGTGAGACAGGGGGAGTCAATGGGAGTGACCTGAGGGACGTAGTGAACCATCCCTGAACTTTTGTAAAGGTAGTGAGCCTGGGAAAGAGTGATTATGCCAGGACCTTGGTAATCCTCAGATAGTGAAGCTCAGTGAAATTTGGTATAGCCGATAACCTGTCGACGTATGCTCCATGGACGTAGCCCTTAGTGGTGAACCAAGTAAAAAGTTTCGTGTCATCTCTCTACATGTGAATGTTTGCTTTCTGATATTTTTCATCATACAGGTTTAACAGGTTCCAACCAACATGGGAAAAAGATCCATCACATTAAAAGAAAAAGTTGTCACCCTGATTCATCCCTCCCCTCTCAGGGTGTCTTGGGGTCCTACATATACCTCACAAAAACAAAGGAATAATGAGAAAAATACCAAAATAATTATTTTGAGTTATTTGTGGTAATTTTTTTTATTAAATATAGAAAGAAATTATTTATACCTTGAAAAGTGGTATATATATACTGATTATAATTTTTTAAATTATATATTCACACATAAAAAGTTAAGCACATACAAAAAAGATGGTTAGAGCTGATTAAAGATTATGAAGGCTTAATAAATTACAACAATTAGAATGTGAAGAAGGTGTCTAGTGATTTGAGACAAAAGGATCAGGATAGCTGATCCATGAGGAGGATCATAATAGATCAAATATATCTAGATTTAAAAAGGATGAATGTTGAAATCCTGATATAAGTGGAAAAATATTATAATTCTCAATTGATTTTTCAACCATTTATCCATTTGATGATTAAGGAGGCGTAGATAGAAGATGTAGTGTTTTAAAATAGGATTAGAAAAGTTCCTTACATTTATAATGATCTTGATGGAATTATAAGGATAAATGAAATTTTTTTCATTCCTTCAACACTGGAATTGGAGACAGAGTAGTTATAGGAACCTCATAGTTGTTCATTATCTATTAATCATGGAAGTATTAAGCTCTATAGAGATTTTATATAATAATTCTAGTGGGATTTAATGAAGGGATATATAATAGATTTTGTATCTCAGTTCTTGGTGTTCCAAAAAGATAAGGATAAAAAATAAAAATATAAGGGGCTATCACATCCACTATACATAAAAGAATAGGAATGAGAGAACATCACTATCGATTTTTTCATTGGATGCCCCAAAACCTATTATGTGAATAGTGCTATTTGGGTTCTAGTAAATAACCATACTAATTTATCAAACTTATTCACTATTGGGGAAGACTTATATTTGGATCAGAATATTCATATTTATGTCTAGGAAATGGTATGGTTTCATAGTGTAACAAATTCCATTATATTTGATCAGCAATCATGGCTCACCATATTGTTCTGGGAAATCCTCCATCAAGATCATGATTCAGACTTGAGTACCAGAACAATGTATTATTCTAAAATAGATGGTTAGTTTAAAAAAAATGCATACAATACATCCTATGTTGAGATATTGGTATTTGAATTTCAAATGTGTTTAGATTCAACACATTCCTCTTGTTCAGTTTTCTTATTTGAATAGATTTCAATATAGTATTCAGATGTCTCCTTAGGAATACCTATATGGATTTAAATATATATCTCCAATGTTATGGGATAATTTTCTGAAATAATTCTATTGTGACCAGATATTTCTAAAGAAATTATAGAAAAGGTTAGATCCATTCAGAAAGACATCTTGGAAGCTCATATTCATAAGAAACTTTATGCTAACAATCACTACCTTGATCTAGAATTTCAAATTACGAATTAGGAACTTCTATGAATTTATCAATAGAATAAGTTTAGTAGATTCAATAAAAAAGGTATTATAATAAATAACTATATAATTTCTATAGATATTATTGATCTTTACAGGATGGTAGTGTATAACATTGTGCTTCCACCAAACCTATCTTAGGTATAAGATGTGTCCCATGTATCTCTCAAAAAGATGTATATACCTAACCCTTCAGATCGACTACAACCAGAGGTCAAACCACTGGAGTATGATCAATCTTATGAGGAACAACCGATGGACATTTTCTACCATACAATGAAATTTCTTCAAAAAAGTCCACTGACCACATCAATGGTATGTGGTGAACCAAATAGTTTGATGATGATAACATGAGAACATAATGATATGATGCAGCATAAGTATACTAATTTTTTTTATTTTAGAGTGATAAATTTGGAGAGGTAAATTAAATTTTAAGGGGGTACAATGTAATGAAATGAGTTTTTATAAAATTAATTTTTTAATGAATTACATTTATTTGATAGATTATGCTACACACTGCACCATGGGAATCATGTGTTCCGCGCGACTTCAAGTTTTAACAAAAAAATTATATATTATTAAAATGGTTATCTAAAATTGATGATTATAAAAAACTTGTTAAAATTTGTAAAATGAATAGTAATAACAAAATTTTTGGAATTTTTTATATCCATTAAATAAAAATAAAACATATATATAATGAAATACATTATTTTTTAGTAATGTCATTCAATGTTTTGATAATACAATTTTCTCACAAAATGCTTGTATGTTTTTTTTGTGAAAAATATAAATGTAATTTTTGACTAATTTATGAAATTAATTAGATAAAAAAAATAATTCTTTTAATATTTAATTTCAAAAATATATTAGAGTCATATTTCTAGACCTTTTTATGAAAAGATCCAATTTTTTGAATAGTGAAAAATATTGAAATTTAATTAAAATCCACCATTTAGATTAGTTTATATATAATTATAAATTATATAGTAAATTGTTCTAAAAGTTATATTAGGTCAATAAAAAGTTTATTAATCCAATTTCTATCATTTTAATCAATTTTATAGTGAAAATGGATATAAAATCATTATTACCTTTTGACTATTTTCTCATTAAAAACCCATTTTCATGACAACTATACAACATTATATTTAAATTATTTTTTCCCAATTATATAAATAGAATTTTTAAAAATGTATTCTATATTTGGAATAATAATAATTTATAATATTTAATAAGTCCAATATTATTTTTCACCTAATTTAGTAGTTAATGTAGTTGAAATTTATTACTGTAGTTAAGGTACAAATGGATTTATGTTGAGTTAAAAAAATATACGGGTCAAATGTAATTATAAAATTTTCAAAAAAATTATTAATAGACATATATTGACCTTATAATGTTTTATGTTATAATATAATACTTTTTGGAGCTTATTTTCTTGAAAAAAACACGAGATAACTCAACACTTTTGAAAAATGCCAAATGTGTCATCTCCCCTAATGGTAAAAGGACACCCAATTTCATATCTTATTCAAAAAATCACACATATTTGAAGTACAAAATACCTTTTAAAATAATATCTGAAATTACCTACCATATTCCTAGATTTTGTAAGTTTGGTTGAAATCCATTATGGGAAGACTTTTAGTGAAAACCTAAGGAGGATTCTAGAAGAAGTAGTTTTGTTCACCAATGAATGTTTTTTGATTTATTACTTCCAAAATACCATTGAATTGTTTCCATATCATGTTTATATAAAAAAATGGGTATATAAAATATTCTTAAATGTTTTTATAAAATTTTCACGACCTACAATCATCTCCACTTCCGTCAACTGGGTTACAAATTCATCTTTTCTTTGTATAGTAAACTACTGCCTCATGAATTGATGTTTTTCATTTATCAATTACCACCTCTCTGGATGGTAATAATGGTGGTATTATTTATTATATTTTTTATTTTTTATTTTATATTTTTTATTATGATTCATTTATTTTTATATAACTCATACATTCATTCATTTATTTTTATGGGAATATGATAACGTCGTTCTTGTGTAATACGGACTACCACCAGATAAAGTTGTTTGATTAGTTCATGATATACCTGAAATGTGTTAAGGGTTGTTTAATTAAAAATACATGATATATAAGATGATTAAATGATCCAGGGATGAAAATATATAACATAAATTCTTTTCATTCACTCTGATAAGGTAATGCAGACAAAATTGAAACATATGGGCGACCGTCTCCCGAAATAGTGTATTACATTTCTTATTTCTAACTTTTATAGATTATTATAAACAATTTTATACCAAATATATTTGATATTTATTGCATGGTAATATTTTTTTAGAGATTATGAAATAATTATTATGTTAATATAACCAAAAATACAATAAATCGAAGAATTTATGAAAAAAAAACGATTACGACCCGTAACACTACATTAACAAGGAATCATTAATAAATGGGTAAAAAAAGTAATTAGAAAATAATATATGAAATTATATATATTAATATGGTTATTTAATATATTTATAATATATTTATAATTATTATTTAGGCTTTTTGAACTGGTATGATGTAATTAATTACATTGGATAAGGGAATTTTGAATCAATTTTCCATCATTGAGACCTATGTTATGCTATGAACGGATTTTCATTTAAGATGTGTATACATAGACAATTTTACATGGGATATCATTGATTTTTTTATCATAATGATGTTTTTTACATAAATTTTATGTCATTCATTCATGGGGGTTATGATTCAATATTACCAAAGTGGTAATGGTGTTATGTTAAAATTGCATCATTTATTATGATTATTCTCGATTAATCCTATAATGATGAAATCCCATGTGTTACCATCAAATAGTTATCCTGAGGGTTTCTTATATGGTATTTTATAGTATGTTTATGTAATGGTCACATTTTTCCACTCTTTGTTACATAATATAACTAAAAAATGTTTGTACTAAAGTCCAGCATTATTTCTCTTTTTAGTCATAAATCATTATTCACGAAAAACCATGTTTATAAGAATATTTTCAAAAAAATTATTAACCTATAATGATATTTAAAATACATTTTTACACTAGTTTTCCTTTTAATTTTTTTAAATTATCTGTCATGTTGTTTTCCAAAACAGTTACAATATGTCTTTTACAGCAAATTCAGAAGGACCCTTCATTTCAATGTGTATTACATGAACAAAATATTTTAACCACATGTCCAATCATTGTATAAATTTTTAATATATTCATTTTCTAGTGTAATTTAAACTAAAATGTTTTTCAATATATTTAAATTTTAAAACAAATTTTTTTCGACAGAAAGGTATATTTTTTTAAAAGAAATTTTTAAACGATATTTAAAAATTATATATCATCTAAGTTTATATCCATTAGTGTTACCTATTAATTTATATGGATGTTATCAAGGAAAAACATTTATATTTTTTCTCTAAATGGTTTATGTATTGATGGTATGATGTTTATGAAATCCGTCTCTTTTCTATGGGTTACACCGTGATGGAATTATTATCAATTCCACTTCATTAAATGAGTTATTCAATGAAGAAATGATTACAAAACTTGTATCATTTCTATAGATTATGTTATGATATAATTTTTATGATACCCACCCCATTTCATCGGTTTTATATGATGGATGTATGTTATCTTGTGGGACACATTTGAATGATTTCATTGTGTGAATACTAGGACCTATATCTCCCTCCAATGTATTATTAAAAGATTTATAACTCGTGAGATTGATAGGACTGAAATGGGAAGTAAAACTAGTTGAGTAATGATGGTATGGAAAATGGTGTGATCCTGGTTCAGTAATACAAGGATAGATCCAGAAATGAACCTAGAATTTTAATACATGGCTGGAATGGGGAGCGAACCCAGTTCAGCAATGGACTTTTGAACTATAAGGGCCTTGTCAGTTAGTTTTGACTAAAAACGAAATGAATTTATATGCTAATATATATTCCATAAATTACATTTTTTATTCTCTCATAGGTCATGTTCATTAATTTACTTATGATTCATGAATTATAAACATCTAGTATTTATTACATGACTCAATATTAGGATCTTTGATATTTACTGTATAATTTTCAAATGTTATGGTCATGTTCTCAAAAAATTATATTCATTTTATTCTTATATATATCCCTTTTTTACCCTTACCAGGTATTCGAGCTGAACCATTCTTATTTTACCATAACCAAGTTATGTGGATTTGTATATTTTATGATATATGTAATAAGGTTTTTGGTTATGAAGAACATAGTGGGATATGACATAGCTCACATATAGATCATTGTTTATGTGTCCCGGATTCCAAAGGCAATAAATTACAGATCTCAAGCATGTGTCTATGTAATATTATAAAACATCCAAAAAATGAATGTAATGAATATTTATAAAATTTAATGGTTTCTATAACAACCAAAAAACACACCATATAGTTCACTATGCATGTCGCACAATTTGAAATTCCATTCCCAAATAGAGAACAACTCCATCGAACCCTCAAAGCGTAACATCAAATGGTTGTGAAACAGTAACACTAATTGTTTGCATTAATCATACACCATCTGAGATTCCCTTAATGTCCTTTTTTTCATCCTTTAATGAGAATAATCATTCTGGACTCCAAAAGATAAATTTCAAGGGTCAACTAAGGTGTACCCATGACTTAACGACCTCAAAAAAGGATAAATTCTCAAATCCATGATATCAAATATAATATCCTAATTAGTATTCCAGAGAAATGAAAATAATGTAAGGATGAAATCAAATTCACAGAAAGTGTAAAATACATTAGATGTTATAATTTTTAGATAAATAATAATCAAAGCGTTGGATTGGATAACTAAAAAACTTTTTATTCAATCAAAAACGAGTTCAATGAACACCTAGGGAAAATATCAACATAGAAATAACACCTATATTATAAAATTAATTCTAGGAAAAGGAAGTAATTTTTTTTTGAAATCAATATATCGCATCTTCTCAAACATGATATCATGAAACATACCAATAAGGACTCTTAACCAATTCATTATTCATAATAAATGGGTAGGTTTAAAAAAATACCTATATAACATGGAATTTATATTGTTTTTATAATGTTAAATTTCAATGCATTGAGGGGGTATCTATAATATATCTGAACCCATAAATTTTACATTTTATGCATTTTAGATGTTTATAATGATCAATATATTTCATTGTTAAATTTCATTATATTTCAATAATTATCTATACAGAATGAAGAAAAAAAATATCAATATTTCAAAATTAATTAAAATAACACAACTAATAAGAATCATTTGACTAATACCATATATAAAATTTTTATACATTTGAATCATTATTAACAAAAATGATATGATTTTTTATTCATCAATGATTTATATACATGAAATAAATAATAATGTCCAGTTAGAAATATAGAGTGATAAAGAACATGATCAAAAAAATGAATTCTCTAAAAACAAATAATAACCCCTTAAATATAATAAAATAAATTTATTTCATTAAAAATTAAAGTAGTATAGAAAATTATGAAGTTTAAAAATAAATTACAATTAATATATTAAAAATCACATCCTCATAATTTCTTTTAAGAACGAATATATATATATATATATATATATATAATTTTTTAGACTTCTATTAATTTCATTAAATAAATTAGACATATTACTAATAAATAATAGAAAAAACTAAATAAATAATGAGAAATATATTTTAATTGAAAAAATATTAGGAAACATGAAAATTATGATTCAAATCAATGAACATTAAAAATAGAGAGAAAATCTTATTATGATGTTTATGTTAATGTAATGATTTTATACATTTTTGTCTATAAAAAATTTCATCATTCATAAAAAGATAAGAATATTTATTCTACGTTTTTTATATAAATTAAACTATTAGTAAAAAATAATTTAATAAATAATTATATAGTATAAAATTTTTTTTTTAAATAAATATCAACATTAAAAAATGATAATAAAGGGGAAAATATAAATTTTATATTTTTAAATTAATGTAACTTAAAAGAAACATAATTATTGATTCATGATAAAGAATAGAATAAATTTTAAATAAAAAAAATTTATACCAATTTAAATAATAGTGATGAAAATATATTTGTTCGAAAATATTTGAATCATGTAATTTTTCTAAAAAAAATTATCACAAACAGGTCGTAAATAAATCAGGATTGAAACATAAATCCCTTACCTCATGTCTTATATTCTTCATAAGTGATTTTATCAAAAAGTATAATAAATTTTAATTTATAATACTTAAATACCAGAACCATATAAGAAATAATTAAATAATATATTATCCACTTAATACAATTCAATACATATTTATTAACTATCTGTTATGTTCATCATACTTTTTGGTGTTCATTGCTTCATCTTTCATGTATGTTTTGATTCAGTGGTTATGGTTATTTCATATTGATCATTATCCCACTACCAATATAATGTGAATAATAATAAAAATATCATATATATTTATTATTTACATTTTTATAATCTTCTATTAAATGGAGGAATGGAAAATGAACTTCATCACTTTATGTCGTTTTTAGTCCACATGTATGCATGAGCGACATTATCATTATTTAATGTAAGGATGTTTAAAAATGTAAATGGTATATTATTTATAAAGAACAATAATTATGTTATGAATATATTCTATAAACATTATAACAATCATAATAACAATTTCTTAATTGTGTTGATGAAAACTATATACATCATTTCACAAGGTTGTAGCCCACACATACACATAAATGATGATTTTGTTTCTTATTTTAATAATCAAGGAATGAATAATCTTTTTGACATAAATATAATTATATATACTTATATGATTTAATAAGATGTTATTATATAATAATTTTTATAAAATAAATGAAGGATTTATATAGATAAATACAGTTAAAACACCCGGTTAATAACTATACATTTCATTAAAAATCAATATTTTGATTAATACTCATTCCCTGTATGGTTTTTATTTTGATCAAATAGGGGACACTATATTGTGGGGAGAGATTTAACGAAGGAGTTTGAGAAGATATTTTTTGATCTAGAAGGATAATAGTGTGTGAGGATGAAAGGATAGGTGGTGTCCTTTTATATGGGATGGAGATGATATACTTGAAATTTTTCAAAAGATTAAAGTAAATTAATATCATACTCAAGGGATATGGGTAAAAAATTTGGAATTTTAAAATGGATGATGGAAAAAATATCAAAATATAGAAATCTATTATGTTTTAGATAGGTTTTATTGTAAATTTTCCCTTATCTGTTTAGTTTAACCCCAATTAATCCATTTTAACTTTTATGGTCGTAGTAATATTGTACATTACTAAGTATTTGTACAGACCAAAAATGAATGTTACATCACTAAAATATTTTTATATGATTATATCAATTTGTTTTTCGAATTCTTCAGATTAAATTTTTATAATGGATATAGTTATATTTTAAATCTGACCGACAAAACATAATAACTAACTATTTTTATGAAAATGGGGGGTTTTACCAAAAAATGTACATCTAGAAAAATAAAATATAATGTTTATTCAATTCAACTTTATTAGATTATTTATAATTAAAGAAGAATTATTTTCATTTTTTATAAAAATAAAAATATATTATGGCATTACATTTCATGATTCATGTAAAATTTATTCTTTAACAAAAATATTTTTTTAGTTATTCACCATGAAATAATATTTTTTATAAAAATTTAAATAATTCAACTAACGATAAGATTGAAATATTAGTCTAAAAAAATTAATTTCATTATATATAATTTTTATTTATTATAGAAATTAATTATATTTTTAGTGCTCAAAATAGAACAAAAATCATTTTTTTGGAAAACATGATTATAAAGAAAAAAATACTACTAAAAAATGGCTATTTATTTGTTATAAACTAATTAATATTTTTTATTATATACAACCATTATAATTATATTTAAAATTCCTTTATTAATATTTATCCAACCAGTTTTACTGCTAGGTTATAGATTTATAATTTAAATAATAATATATTTATATTATATCACAATTTTCATAAACATTTATATTACATGTTAAGAAGGCTATAAAACTATTTTAAATTAAAATTACTAGGTGTTTTATTCTTCCTCACTTTCAAATAAAATTACATCCACGTAGTTTTTATCATTGTAATCAATGGTTTAAAAATTTAATGCAGCTTTTTCTGAAAAACCACATCATGCAAAGGGATAATAAAAAATATAATTAATAGGGGGATGTGGGAAACATATAGGTTACATAATATAACCACTAATTGGGTTCCAAAGAATAGAGAAAATTTGTGGGAAATGAAAATATATAAATTGAGGAGAAAGGCAATTTAAAAAGGTTAATAGATTGTGACAGTAAACTTATTCATGATGAAATTTTATATATATATAAACAAATAAAAACAAGGATTGGAAATAAAAAAATTATCATAAATAATTGTAAAAAAGAAAAAAAAGCTTATAAAACTCATTTTTTCTATTGTTGATGAATTATTTTACCATAGTATATGATAAAATAATTATAGAATCTATCTTTAATTTGGTAATAATTATTTCTTCTTTTGGTTTCATGTTCCAATTAGTTATACCACTTTATAGGCCATACTTTAATTATCAATGATCTAAATGATGTTTTCATGCTTGAAAAACTAAATTGAACATCAAAAGTTTAAAAGATCTATAAAAGGGTGACCAATGTTTCTTCTTGACCCTATTTTTTTATTTAAACCAAAAATGGTTGGAAAATGATAAGATAAAAAACCTATATAAACTATAATTTGATATATTTTCAAAAATAATTGAATAAAACCATCCAAATATCTACATAATTATTCAAATATATATATATATATATTATTAACATGTATTAAAAACCCCAAAAATTATAAAAAAAGATAAGAAAACAAAATAAATCAACACAATTTAATTTACAAACAACACATAATGATTCATGATACCTTATAGAAAACATATTAATACCTTTTTATTACATTCACCTATAACATGAAAATAACCTGAATCACCATACAAACTATGAGAAATCATATACCAAAAAAATAACCCTATCACTTTTACTAAACTAGAATCATAGAATATCCTATATATTCCATAAATGAAAAAATATAATAAAATTTAACATAAACCACATTTTCATAAAATCACTAATAATCTTTAAGGTCACAAATACAATCAATTTTATAATATCAACAAAAACACGCTTTATCCCATGAAAAAAATTATTATATCAACATAAAAAAAATACCAAGGGTTATATATCACTAAATCATTAGTTTTAACATAATATCACAATACTTCTAAATCAAATTAATTATTTGTTACTCCTATTCGACATATAATTTTGAATCATTCATGAAAACTACTAAATAAAAAAAATTACGTGATTCCGGATTCATAGAAAAATATTATTGATAAAAATATTATAATATAATTATTGATTCTTAATAACTATAAACAAGAATAATTCCACTTAAAATATTGGAATCAATCTTTCCTTCTATAGTATTGATGTAATCCATTGAAATATGTAATTGAATTAGATAATTACTTTGTTCCCTACACAATAGACATTGAGCTAAAAAATATAATTTAGGATGTACATTATTATCCTCAATTGAACTCTTTATTTTTACATCAAAATTATATATTCTTTATAATTATTTGACACAATCAAATTATATTCTCATTCATTTTATATATTTCTCTAGGTTCAACTCCACATAATTTCAATAGAGAAGTTGCTAAATATTCATTACGTTATTGTCCTCATGAATTATAATTTTTCTATTTTTTGTTTTTGTTCAGAAACTCTCATATGTTCAAGATATTAATAATATTTCAAGATATCTAGTTTTGAATAATCATATGAATTCATATTACATATTTAAATTCAAATTGGTTTTTAATAAGAAAATAATTTCATCATCCATCATATTCAGGTTTAACATGATTACTCCTAGTTTCATCCATTTACTAAAACTAACAAGAATAGTGTGAGAAATCATGAATAATAAGTCGTAGGATGTCTAAAAAATTATAAATTATTTTTAATATATAGATCCTTAGGTTTATACTTGGTCATCGGGGATACCTAACATTATAAAACCTCTATAATCAGTCATTAAAATAATTTAATTAACTCATGCATGTCATCATGGTTTTTCAATCTTGGTATGTTGTCTTAGGCCCTCTAAATTTATAACATTTAAGACTGATTTAATACTCAATCCACTCCTTTAATATCTGTTAATACTGGGTGTATCTATTCAATAGTCACATCCAATTTTTAGTATCGAGACATGGGATTATTTTTTGGGAAAACCACATAATATTTAATTTATTAAAACATTATGACATTATCATATAATTAGATTTATACTATGAGTTTTTCATAGTGCTAAATTATAAAATATATGTTTTAATAAATCAAATTACTAAATATTGTAATAAATTTATCTAATACCAAATATTACAATCCTAATATATGTAATATAGAGAATATTTTATCATTACTACATTTTCACTAGATACAAGTGATCACACCACACATGATCTAATAATACAGAAGTAATGGAAAACAACATATATGGATTATTCACATATTAAATTATAAATAAAAAACATATAAAAACATTTTTGAATCATTTATATCATTCATAATATCCATATTCATATCTTGTTGAAAGGGATAAAAATAATGTCTGAGATTATATATATGGTAAATCACATATACAAAAGACACTATCCTGAATAAATAAGGCATAATAAATAAGAAAGGGTAGATACTCAAAAAATATTTCATTCATTCTTCAACATGATTAAAGTGAACATACAATGATATTTCAATATAAAAATCAAAATAATAGTTGAAAATAATCCCATTATAAATAAAATAGAAAATTTTATACATTCATGATCATGATTTTCTGACTAATATATCATGGAACATACCTTCACTTTCTCTCAACCAAGTCATAATCCTCAATTAATGTGTCAGTGTAAACATGATAACCTTCTAATATAGCATTCCTTCAATTTTTTTCTCTTTATAAATATCGATGCATATGTGGGATATCTATATTTTGACCCCCACCATCTACTATCGCATCCAATTAATTTCTTATTATTTTGAATGATTAATACAATTCATTATCAAAATTCATTATAAGTTGATAATTATCTATATTCACCAAATAAAATGGAACATAATTATTTCTTGAGATATTCAGATAAATAACTTAGTAATCTACCTTTAACTAGTACAAAAAATAAAAAATGGTACATCTTTTATAATTAATCAAATTAAAAGAAATTAATTACAGTGCATTCATGATATATGGGCGTGATGATAAGAAATAATTACCGATAAAGAAAAAAGGGTTATAGAGAACATAACCCCAAGATAGTGAATAAGATAAACGTAATGTATAATCAATTATCAGTAATCAACGATTGTGGATTCATCATAAAAGAATATTTTTAGTAAAAAATACATTAGAATAGAAAATAGAAGCAAGTTATTGAATATAAGTTTCCTTTATTTTATTTAATAATGAATTTAAAAATCACATATCAAAATTGGTTTCATGTCTTTTATAAAATAATACCATTTTATATAGACATCCATTTAAATAATAATTTAAAAATAGCATCTAAAATATTTTCTTTGAAAATAACCAATTAAAATTATAAAATGAACTTCATAGAAAATAATAGTTTTGATAGTTAGAAAATATATTCATAATATGTATTTTTATGAAAATATTATGGTCACCACTTTTTTAAAAAGAACCTCTTTATTATAATGAAAAATATATAGATTTTTTAATTATATAAATATATATATATTAATAAATTATAAAAAAAATAATTTTATAATTCATTGGGTAATTTTTAAAACATTAATGATAAAATTTTAAATAAAATATAGGCATGTTAGAAAAATATTTTTAATGAAAAGTTAAAAAAATAGAATTGAGTCTTGTATATGGATCATATATGATTATTCTTGATAAACAATGTCAATAAGTGAGATGTAAACATTTTATCCCACAAAAACACACAGGAGTATAAAATATATAGGATTCAAAATTTTGTGATCATATGATTTAAACTATGTAAATCTTATTAGAGACAATCCAAAAATAATATGAGATTGCAACGAAAATACCATACATCAAGTTCTAATTAGGTGAAAATTGAATTTAATGCCTTTAACAAAATTAGATTTATTATTCATCCGTACTCGAACCATAGACATGTTCATAAATTCATATCTTACAACTTATAACATTTTATATATCTATTAAAATATATAATTCATTTTTAGCATCATTTATGGTGTTAACATCTTCATTTTTCATGTTTTTAATAAGAATGTAATTTCCTTACATATTGATCATTTTTTCATAATTTAAAGAATTTAAATAATGAAATAAATTTAATATATATTATTTTTATATATTATTATAATAATTCATAATAAGAAGACACGAAACGTTACTAACATAGATTTGTGGAGCTGGTAGTCTCCATATATGCATGAATGATTTTATCTTTTTTGACATCATAAAAGGGTAAAATGGTTATTGATATATAAAATTTAAAAATATAATTATTAAATAAATATCAAATATAATGATTATATACTTTAGAAAAACATCCATGAGAAGAGGTGGTGAAACATTATATAGATTTATTTACGTTGTTGTAATATTCACATACCCACAAATGATGATTTTGTTTTTATTTTATAGTGAAGGGGATGAATATAGGTTTAAAAATATATATAATAGCACATACGTTTATGGTATATAATTATTTTATTATATCACTATTTTTATCACATTATTTAATAAGGTATTGGAATAAATAAAATGAAAGAACTCAGTAAAGAGGTATAAATCTTATTTTTACAACGTACATTATATTAAACAATACCTTATAATTTTTGTATTTTGATACTATCAAGACCTATAAATAGTGTGGTAGGATTCTAGGAAGTTATTTTTGAATTTATTGGACTATATAAGGCTCATTAATTTTGAGTAAGAGAGAAGATGTGATATAATTTGACAATTGAGGGATATGACACAATTTATATTTTTCAAAAGATTATATTATTTTAAATTATTATTCAAGACATCTTTCTCAAAAAAATATTATTTTTAATTTATTATAATATAGGATATAAATATATTCATATAATAAAATCCAAAAAAATTTGCCAATGAGCCCGTACCTGAGTGGTAAGGGCTCCTTCATGGCATCCAAGAGACCCTGGTTCAAAACCGAGTGGAGTTGAATTTCATGGTTTCTGTAGCAGTAATGTAGTTGTTACTGTAGCATTTACTATTTGGTACTGTAGTAGCTAGAACTATTCACCCAATTTGGGATTTCGAGCCACCGGTTTGGGCCTACGTGTCTCCTGGGCCTTCTGGTCTTCAAAGGCGTTCAGGCCATAGGGCCTTCGTGTCACGTAAACCATGGAGTAGCCCAGTTCACACACAACAGGCCCTAGAAGTGGATCAGAGCAAGATGAGTAGCAGCCACCATATGCAGAGCTAACCGGATTTGATAAATGAGATGGTATGGTAGCCGCCATCGAGACCAGGCACCGTGCCGATATGTATGGGGCAATGCTAGATGATCAGCAATGTACGGTGGGGAGATAAGGTGATAAATGATGCAAGATGTGGGGGAGGGGAAGTTCTAGTGGGCTGGGCCAACAGGTCTTGTATTGGGCATGGTATACCTCTAGGCCTTTGGGTCGTGTATTGCGGGTCATGCAGGGCCTTGGGGCTTGGGCCTACGGGTCATGTACGGGTTCCCCTTCAACCCTTAAAAGAGGGATTATCTATAATAAAATAAATATAAGGACTTTGGGCCATTCGTAGGAGGAGATTAAAATAATTTTTAATGCAATTTTTACCATTATTCAATTATTTCAACCCCCATTTATCCATTTTATTGTTTACCATATTATTGAATTTTTACCACGGTCCCAAATAATAGTAACCAAGAATTAATGTAAATTAATTTTCCAATTTGGATGTTATGATCCCAATTATAGAATAAATTTTATTAAATTCAATTCCTATAAGTAGAAAATTTAAATTTTAGAAAACCAACAAAATGAGAATAAAAACCATTCTTAGAAAAATGTGTTTCAAAAAGAACCTATAAAAATTCCAGTTTATTGGTGATTATTATAGAATAAATACTACTAAAAAATAATATATGTTTCTTATCTAACATTATGATATAATTAATAATAAAATTTTAGTTTTTAGTTACATAATTCAATAAATAAAATGATTGTTTTATAAAAATCATCATTTTTCACAATTCACTAATTGATATAAATTTTATGAAAAAACAAAACAAATTACACCAAGATAATTTAAACATACTAATTTAAAAAGTGACAATAATTTCATCAAATACATGTAATATCATGGTAAAAATTACCTATAATTTACATGTTTAAAATGTAACAAAACCCATTACAAAAGAATTCATATTTATGAAGCTTGCAATTGATTTACTCAAAGTTGTGTTCTTATTTATGATATTATAAATAAACTATTTAGAGAAAAATTTAATATAGCCTTTCATGATATTGTAATTCTAATTTATACATAAAATTAAATATCTAATGCATAAAATTTTAATTTAAATTGTAGCATTTTTATATTTTATTTACAGTTCTCTTAGAGCTATTTGTTGTGTGTTACGAAAGCTGTAGTAATATTTTAAAATAATTTTTTTGTTAAAAATTTGGAAGATACATCTTGTGTAGATTAAACTAAATAACATTGTAAAACATAGGTCTTATATTAGTAATATCATCAACATATGATAAAACATTGTAAGAGAAGGAAATTATATACTAATGAATTTTTCAACAAATATCATATCATGTTAACTCAATATTGTATAAGACGTACCCCCCAAGATGATAATCATAATAAAATGATAGAAGTTTTTTTAAAATTTAAAAAATTAGAAATCTCACTAAAGGTGAGTTCTCTCATGTTTCCTTACAAAGGTTATCTTACCAAAGAACCCTTGCAGTTGTGGCCCTACCAAGGCCTCTTGTGATGGAGTGATCTTGAATGCCCCAATTATAGGGTTTCATATATATTTATCCTCAGTTGTTTGTTCACTCTAATACCCTTTACTATGTATCTCTCACCAAGAACCCTCTTTGGTTGATCTCTACTGAGGCCCCTAACTAGTGTGGCCATAGTAAGGGGAGAGGTAATCATCACTCACCTTAAAGAAATAATATAAATGAGGGATGGACATTGTAAGGTATATCACACCCTTAATTGATGCGGGAAAAACTAGTATTTATATGGAGTCATTTTTATTATCCCAATCCTTTCAGCATGACTTCCCAAGAATTGATAGTGTGGATCACCCCATTTATATCAACAGGTAGGTTATAAATGTTCTATCCTACTTGTTATGATAGGTTGATATAGCCCTAAAATATAGTCCTCATCATTCTACTCTGATTTTATGTTTTGGTGGCGGGTCTATTGTTTCTACCTTTTAGAGACAATTTGGTAGGAAATAGAAGCCCCATTATATTTATCAAGGTCATCTATGGTCAGCCAATCTACCTTGCAGAAATCCCATGGCGTCACCCAATATACCTCGTATAGGTCTCATATGGTCACCAAGTTTACCACGCACACATCTCATATGGTTTGATGGTTTCATTCATAGTGGTTGTTTCTTTTTGGGTGTTTGGTTTAATATTTATTTAGTCATAGATTATGTTGAAGCTCTTATAGGGATCATTTTCACATTAATTTATAATAAATTTATTTATAATCAAAAGAAATGATTTACCATGACATAAGATCCCTTCTTCTATATAGACATTGATCATTCAAAAATACATTTTCAGATTGCATTCATTAATCTACAAGGATGAAACTATAGAATACCTCTATTAGTGATCTTCATAGTCTCCGGTGATCTCCCTGAAATGCCAACTGATTTTTGATTGCAAAGCTGGTGAATCAATTTTCTTGATTCATTTGTATTGATGAATTTTCAACTGATCATAATAGAATATATCATTCATTTTTCATTCTTAAGTGATAGTGAAAAATGAATTTCAAGATAGAAATAAACTATTTTCAACAATTATCTATAGCTCAATTAACCATACACAATATACATAAAAATCTAATTATAGATTTAAGGTATAGATTAAAAGATTATTTAGTAGCATATGATCCCAAAAAAATATTATGAACCTTATTAAACACCTTGATACTTAATAATTTTAATAATATTATTATTTTATGGGATGCATGTTATAATTTATAGTAATAAATATTAATTCACAATATTTGAAGTTCATATTTATCACCAGATGGTGTTTTAGTCCATTCTATCTTCTTGAAATTTATTGAATTCCCAAATAATACATTTGTTCGTTAATAAATTACATTATCCAAAAACCATTGAAGAACTATTTATTAAAAATTTAATATGATAAATTTACTTATATAATTCATAAATAGAATACTAATTGTTTTAACTGACTTAATTAGAAAAACATGAATAAAATTATTCCTCTATATTGGGAGTAATAGTTATTACATTAATTAAATTCAAATAAAATTCAAAAGTGATCAACTAACACACTTAGTGTGCAACCCTATAAGACTCTTTCTCATTGTAATTAGGAATTTATGCCTAAAGTTCACAATTTTTTTCTAGAAATAGGTTAAGTGGATCTTGAAATACAATATAATGACTCAATGTCCAAACAAAAAAAATTAATCCATGGTGTGAAATATAACCCCTTTATCTCAATATCTAATCTCAATTGGTTTCACATATACCTCATTTACCTATATTTATGGTCTGTATTTATTTTTCAATCTAATATAAACACCATTACACTATGTCTATAGAATTTATGTGATAGTTACATTGTAGTCAACTTTGTGGTGCACCCAATGTACCATAATTTCATTAAAAGTATTAAATGATGGTTTATATCAACAAATATATTTTTAAAAGTCATATCATATATTAATGATGATATTAATGTCTAAGGGCCATAATACAAGGTCATAGAACAGAAAATAAGATTACACCAAAGCAAGAAGATTTCATATTGAAAGGTATATTATCATCATATACTATAATTGAGATTACCAAATACAATTATCAAGAGAAGAATCTACTGATTTTTATGAGTAATCACACATGAAAATATCTGCACCTTGTTCCCTTTAATAGTATGTTATCCGAAAAAGAGTAATAGTTTTAAGAATATAATCATATCATTTTACGGTTTTCATCATCGTGTCGAACCACTATTCCCTTTTTAATGAATCATATACTCTAGGACATTATCACATAAAATTTAAATTGGTTAAAAATATATATGTGGTAATAAATTTAAATTAGTAATAATATAATTTTTTATATTCTTGTGATATTTTGTAATAATTAATTTGTTATAGGGAACAAGCTCCAACATGGTCATCTAGTTATCCTTTTTATAGTTTCCCTTTGTTTCCCAATCGACCACATAAAGGTTTTCCATTGGCCGCCAATCCTACATCGCTCATGTAAAATTCATGTACATCCATTCTAACATAGTTGTTTTTCACCTATATTACTATTAATTATTATAAATATACCTCATAATATATTATATAATAGATATTTTCATTAATTGCGGATATGAGAGAGAGAATCTCATAGACAATTTTCCAAGGAATCCATCACATTACTGGGGTAGCCTATGTCACTCAAATAAAAAGGAAATATAACATATATTTTAGGGGTTATCCAAAATCCCCCACCTCAGATTCCTATCAGACAAGGGAGCCTAATTAGGTATCTTATAACAATGGATTTTTCCTAATGTTTCCCATTATCCTAGGATACATAACCAAGAAACGCATTGTCCAAATCATTCTCATAAGAGTCCCATCAGCCTAGGATTCTCACAAATACAACCCACCACCCAGGGGGCCTCGCCTATGAGACCAATCTCCCATGGGTTCAAACAAATTTGTACAACCACTGAGGGTTTTTTTATCCATAAAACCCAATTCTATTTACCCAAGCTACCTATTTGAGACTATTTTCATTATTTCCTCCCACATGGACACCAGATACACATGAACTTGGTAGCATGAAAATAAAAATTTCAACTTTAAATCTAGAACTCTCATTGTTAATACAAACACCAACACATACCACCTATTTTCAGAAATTAGTATTGTTTTTTGACCTTTCATCCCCTTGGTAATGAGGGCCCTAGTCATTAAGGTTGTAGATTGTGTTTTCTCAACTCATGTTGTTGCACTCACCTCTTTCCTGGACAATAACACCTTAATGGCAGTTTTTGGCCACTAAACCTACTATTTTCCATTCAAAAGTTCTATTAGTCATAGTGGTGACCGTATTAGTTGAGTACTTCCTACCCATAGTCTTTATAATGGTCATCCCTCCGGAATTAAAACCCTGAACATTCTTATATGAAGCTATTTCACTTTGCCTTCTATATCCCCTCACACATCCATCAATGTATAAGGGATTGTAATTGATTTAGGGGTTCAATTTTTTGGTGTAATCCCTAGACAAATATTATCAACCTCAGCATGCCATATTCCCCATGAGATATTCCATAAAAAGTCCATAGTCCCACATAGACATCTATTGGTTGCATCCAGGTGTAATCCTCACTCAAATCCTATATCATACTCAAATATTATTAAATATATATCTTCTCATCTTTTTTTAACAATTTTCAATACTCACACAAGATTAGATACATTACAAGTAAACACCATTAGAACATTTTATTCCTTTAGGATTCATCCTTAATTGTGATCCCCAATGGTCATGTCAAACTACATGAGATCTGATTTGTTTTTTTTAACATGATATGTTAAAATCCCTTTTTTGGTTCATTCCATATCATTATATTACCCTATGTAATAAATATCCAAATTCCAAATATTTACATGACCATGTTATATTGTAAAGACCTCACCTCCTCTAAAAGGGTTATATTCCATGTGAAACATCCTCTTGTCCAACCATATTCTTAGTAAACTCATACCACTATATAGAGGGATATAGATTAATTAGGTCCAATAATGTTATACATGATGGTATATACTCCTAGTGGTGTTTGTGTTGAAATGAATATACTTATATTGAAATCAATCCGTCCTTTTTGGGGAATATTCCCATTGATCCCATCCTGAAAGAGACCCTCATGTGTAAGTCCAACATCGACATTTTTAATGAATCCCTTATATAATATTCTACGCCATGAGATGTTATATGAAATGAATCAATCATTGTCGCATGAACATAAAATTTTTGAATCATCCATAATGTTTGATCGAACTATGTGGGTTCTGATTCCATTTAATATGATTTGTTAGAATTATATTATTTGGAAGAATATTGACACAATAAATAGCTTCCCATTCCTAGATAGTGATTAACTCTAGAGAGAACAACTATATGGAATAAAAATATATTGATCCCCAAACCATCATAAAAAAGATATAATAAGTAAATGGATGCATGATTTTTGATACCTAAATATGTTTGTAACGATGGAATATCCTTTATATGTATAGATTTTCGCATCTTTATTTTCCAAGAACTAAGTAATAAATTTTAGGGTAACTAGTCATGCATTAGGAATTGATAAAGATTCGTGAACATGACATAAATATATATTATAGTCCAAGATTATGAAATATGTTTTATCCAATGGAATGTGATGATAATTAAATCACATCCACTTTACTATTGTGTTTTTCAATACATCATTGATATGAAACCACAGTGACTTCATGCCTTTGGAATGTTGTTCCCTAAATTGTTATGAATGTGGGAACCATTTAGAGTTTTAGATTTCATAGTAGATAACACTAAAAACCATCTAAGAAAAGAGAAGTGAACAAACAAAGGTATTTTAGAGTCATTCTGATTTCCTTACAAAATTAATTGTTGGTCCATCACATACTCATCCAAAACACTCTTTTCTATAGAGTTTAATGGCGATGGATCACTATCTCTTTGTGATTACTCATGTGGAGATTAAAAATATCGTATGAATCAATATCTTTACATGATAATATCTTATACCTTATCTATAATATTCAATCATATATGTGTAAATATGTTTTTTCTTTCTTTTTTGGGTTCATAGAAAAAACTATGTGTTCTACAAAGAGTCACAAATTAGTATTGTGTGAATAGATTAATTTCATGTATAGAATAGGGTTTTAAAAACTAAATTATTAAAACCTTTCATACATAAAGGAATAAAACATGATAATTTTAGATAAAATGAGATGCAATAGTTACGATTTTTTTTATTTGATTTATACTAAATTGGTGGTACATGATAATAATTCACCGAAAAATAAGAAGTTTTAGAATACTTCACATGGGACACCTATAAATACCTTGACAATTAAACATTGTATTTTTTGTGCTCAGAATTAATAATAATAGATTATTTTTTAAGGAAATTATTCTTTATGTGTTTTTGGATTTCCTTTCTGGGTAGGTCGAGCTTAAAATTAGTATCCCCGGATTATGCTATGATATCCCAAATTTTTTATTTTCTTAAGTGAAACTAAGCTAGAAACCCCTTAGTATTGATATAAGAGGAATGATGTTGAGTTAATTCATGTGATGGATAGTGTAATGAACTATCCACCCAATTATCTAGCACTCATATTAGTTATATTTTGGATTATTTCCTTACTAAATAATATTAACTTTTTATGAGAAAAAACTAGTGTAGGTCCGGATGAATAATGGATCTTTTCTCCCTAATTGGAATCCTGTTTTGGGTAATAAATTTTAGAGAGGGAAAATAATTAATATTCCATATTTTAGTAATATAAAACATGACAATAATCATCCAATTTTTAAATTTTTATAGCATTTATCATTTTTATAGAAATCATATTGAGATCATTAATATGAATGGCCGATAAAAAAATTAACAATTAGTATTTAGTTTTGAAAATAATTCTCAGGGAGAAATATTATGTTCACTAAGATGTGAATGTAATATTTGATAATTGGAATAAATTTGAATGTTGGTAATTATATACCATGTTTCTTTCATACATTTATATTAAAAAACAAAGACTCTTAGATAAAAGGGAAATTAAAAAGGGTGAAATAGAAATCATATTAGTAATTTTGAAATTTTTTTCTACATTAGAAGTTTTCATATGTGATATTTTTTACCATGTTGAATAATACTATAATTAGAAAAATGCTATTATGTTCTTATTGTAAATTGAAATATTAATTTTGAAACATGTTTTGACAAAAAAATATTTCCATTCATTATTAATTACAAGAGTTATTCTATATACTAAAATGAAATATTTTCTAGAATGTGGAAAATAATGACTTGATTATAAATTCAAGAAATTTATAATATTATATATTTCATTCAACATGAAAATATTATTTTTTATTTAATTCCACTTACTATTATAATTTTCTCCTCAAAAAAATAAATGAGACACACCTACAAAGAATTAGATGAGATTTATTTTCAGAACCATTCAATAATAAATCATTTGAAAACAATTAGTATTTATAATTGAGTTAAAGGACAATGAATCCTTTTTTTTTGAAAATGGAAAAGGGATATTGGATTTTTTGGGTATCATATATTTTGAGGTTTATGGGCTCATGAGAGTACACATAAATAATGGTTTTAAGTACTTCTTTTCCATTACTGATAAATTTAGTCGGTATGGTTATGAATTTCTTATCGAATAAATGTATAAAACATTTGAAGAGTGAAAATATTCCTAGAAAAAATTATAGAATCATCTAGGAATGTGCATTGGTACTATCTATAAGGATGTGGTGGTTAATACATAAGGAAAAAAATTCATAAATCCAATGAAAGATTACTTAATCTCATTGTAACTAATTTATCCCTGAAAACAAATTTTATATAGAATATCTAATACGGGGAATTAATGAATTAATACATGTTATGATCCATATTAGGTTTTTCTGACCATTATAGTTTCTTATGGGGCTACACTCTAGAAAATAATGAATTATTACATTACTACATTGTATCTAAATAAGTCAAAAAATCCATAAATATAGAGACCATGAAATGACCTAATATGTCTTTGTTTATATTTTATGGTATATATAGAATACAATTGATCATCGGATTTGGATGAAATTGTCCATAAATATGAATAAGTTTTAGTTATTAGTTACCACAACGAATAATTTGAATAATAATTTTATATCAAAAATTAACATAATATTTTATGTTCTAAAGTGATGTTTTACTTGAATGGAAACACATAACATGACAAAATAGTGGGATAAATGTTGAACATATGGAAGTATAGTTCTAAAAATTGGAAATTCTATTGGGAAGTATGTTGATACAATTATGTAATAATAAATTGATGATATACCAACCAATGTTACAACATAACCTTAGAGGTTAGGATGGATTCATTAGAAACCAATGCTGTATAGATTTCTTATGTTAAATGACGATGATGTAATGATCTTAGAAGATGAACCAGATTCTTACACTGATAATATTGATATACTTATTATGAAAAATGGTTAAAACCCTAATATTTGAGTTTTGATCCATGAAATATAAATTAATACATTGTTCATAAAAAAGAAGTGTCAAAAACTATAGTGTGAATCATCAGTTTTTCATTGAAAAACTAACATGGATGGTATATTTCCAATCAATAATGTATTCTTAGTTAAAATGGATTATAAAAAATTCATTGTATTTACTATGAAGAAATATTTTTTATATATAGTGATGATATTATTTTTTTCCATTTTTCATTCCATAACATCACATTATTTTTTTGAGTAAAAAATTATCTATTACAATACCACCCTCCTTATGATGATTTTTTCCAATGATGTCTATTTGATACAACACAATTTTTTTGATGTTCCAAATGACTATACTAAGGTTTAAAAGTTGAAAAGAACCATTTATGGGTATATTAATTCTTCATTAGATCATACTATGTTTCTGTGAAGAAATAATGGATTTTTATTTCATCAAAAAATAGATGATTCATTTGTATAAAAGTAGGTTAGTTCAGGTATAAAATTCTTTTCACTGTTGAATATATATGGCTTACTACACATTTGAAATGGAATCATGTCACTCTATTCTAGATGATATGTCTATGAAGATTTTCCTAAATGAATGAAATGAGTGAATATGCCTTTATTTTATATATCATGATCTATATATATATATAATAGGTTTATTAGAATGGGTTTGAATAGATAAATTGGTAATTTGATATATCAATAATGTGGGAAAAAATATGTGATGAGGTTTTTAATAGTACTATATGGAATGAATCATAGGATGATTTAGGATTCTTTGAAGAGTTATAAATATAACATACAGTTTCTTATTCTTCTATTATATGATCTATCATGTAAGTTAACATATTACCCAACCCAATTTCTCATCTTCTCTAAAAAAACAAGTAAATAACAATCCAATTTTTCTGAAAGACACTATGTTGAAATAAATAAATTATTAATGTATTAATCATAACTAAAGAAATTTTCTTGATCAGTGGAGGATAAGATGACCTATGTCTAAAATTTTACCCAATTGGTAGTTTAAAATCAGAAAAACATGATATTAAATATCATCCAAATTCATTTCTTCCAAAATTGTGGAGCTATAAATTATAAGATTTATAATAAAGACACCAAATCAGTCATGATAATAGTGGTTGAGAATATTTTCCTATCAAATTTTGTGAATAAATTATTTTTTAATACATTGTTTTTACAAAATATGGAGGGGTGATTTTTACCTAGGGAGAAAATAAGCTATATTTTTAAAATAATTGGTTTGTTTATACAAATATATAAATCTAGTTTCATAAAATGACCAATATAACTTTTCAAAATTCAATATAATACTAGAGATAATTGAAAGGTGGGGAGGGATGTAAGGATCCGCAAGAAGGATATATATATGAGAATGTTGTAGATCCTTTTATGAAAAAATAAACATAAAAGATACATGAGGGTTATGTTATGTATCTAGGTATTAAATACTTGAATTATTTATGTTAGATTTTTGAATTTTATAATGATATTATAACCAAAAATATACTTTTATCATCGTTAAGGTGTGCTAAAATTCAGTCAAAAATAATGGTCGAATGATATTATATCCTCAGGAAATAACACATTATGTTTTATTTAATGGATGAGTATCACAAAATAATATGGTTTTTTAGGATATGTTACAATTATATTTAATAGATGTTTCTTCTCATTAATATTTGTTTTATATAAGATTCAAATAATAGATTGACTATGTAATAAGAAGATACTTATTATATAGACTGAAATGAAAATGTATATCTAATGGAATGTTATTATAATTAATGGTACACATTGGTTGTATTCTTACATTAAATAATTTATACCTAATATTGGTGTGATACCTAGAATGAGAACACTCATAATTTGATAACCTACTAACATATTTCAATATTTGAAATTAACTAATCAAGGGTTGGTTGTGTTTGTTGCTGATAATGTTGTCAGTTGAAATACATCTAACATGAGATTTCCCCTCATTTTTAAAAAGTAATAAAATATACCATATGATCTTATTATATTGAAGAAATACAATTCCATTTTTAGGTGAGTTATATATACTGTATTCCACTACCTTGATGGTGGGAATGTGTTACACTCATCTTCGAGATCAATGACTTGAGATGTATTTATAGACATTGTCGGTCTTTTTTGGAGGATTATGAAAATATTATAGGCTTATGATAGATAGAAATGTTCCATGTCAACTGGTCACTCAATGTCATTGAAAAAATTATTATATTAGAATTTACAAGATATATACGTTATATATTCTAATGTAATTGTGAATATAGATATATGCATATGTTTTTTTAGAGATTTTACATTTACATTTGTTTATTAATAAAATCAATGGTTCTTTTATAATGTTTCTCTATGATTATATCTATAAAAAATATTTTCATACATTTTTTGAATTATAATAAGGCCTATAGAGTCACATTTTTATGCCTTCTGATTAGGGTAAAAACTTAGATAAAATGGACAGTTTTTTAATAAATGAAATATTATAGAACCCATATCAACAAGTGGGTTTGAGTGGATTCACAAAGATTTTTGATCATTTTCAAGTCCATCGGTGAATTTATGGTATATTAGTAATTATTGAATGTGAACTAAAATGTGATCCACCATACCATGTTCATCCACGGTGTGAGATACAAAACCTACAAAGAGCAGTTTTCTTGTAATTTTTATGTTAACTCTCTTTATAATGGTTAATGAATTGTTCCTTGAGTGTATAAGGGAACAAGGGGGGTTCCTCAGTTGTTCGTGACACAAAAATCATGGAAATATACTATAATATGTGGGGAGTATGATTCGAACATAGTTAGTAATAACAATGTACATTAATCTTACAACATTTTGGGGGATGAGGCATAGTTAACAGACCATGTAAGGGGAGCCTGGAAACTGTTCAGCATTACACAGATCCAAACACAAGGTTTGGAATATCATGACGGATTCCTAGGAGACAGTGTGACCCATACCCCTATTTGGAATAGAGAGGTTCATAGAATGGGAAAAATTGAAGACAAACCATAAACATCATTTAAAAGTGTCAATTTCATATCCCACCATTATTTAATAAATCTCACCAAATTTTTCTTTCATTTCATCTGGTATTATCCAAGAGTTATGAACTCTTCCTCCCAACATTCATAAGATTAAATATCTATCAATTAATTGTTCATTGAATATTTTTTGGGTGTCAATACAATATCTGGGTGAATATTGTTTCATTTTGTTTGTAAATAGAATTTCTGTTTTCTAATCACATATGTTAGTGATTGAGCCATAATAAAATTCTTGTAGATCATTTGTATCCATCCATCTTAAAAGTATAAAGAAAATCCAAAATATTCAAAAATGATTCTAGTGATACATAATGAAGATGAATATTACTAAATAGGCCTCAATGAGTATGGTTTTTCTAGAAGTGAAGGAAAAAACTGAAAATTTCTAAATGTAAATTACAACAATTACACATACCAATACAGAAATGGGAGAAATATCACTACAGACTTTTTCATGGGTCTACTAATGAAATCCGAATGAAACTAAATGATCTAGGGTATATTATTTTGATTCACATAGACTTTCTATTTTGTTAGTATTTAGGAAGATGCCTCTCTTGATTATCATTCCGTGAAATATGTGATTTATATGGTGAGGCTACATGAGGTTCTAAGTTCAATTTTATGTAATCAAGATCCAAAATTCACAAATATATCAAGGATTTGTAGTAACATACCTTCAAAACTGAGTTAAGCATTATTGTGACGTATCATGCCCAAAATAATGGCAAATCTAAAAATTCCATCAAAACTCTTGTAGAAATGTTGAGAGATTAAACAGGGAAAATTTAAGGATGATAGAAAAAATATATTGCATTAGATATGTTTTGACACAAAAAATCATCCACTTGAGTATTGAAATGGATACAGATGAAGCACTATAATGGAAGTGATAAATAAACCAAACACATTGTGTGGATGTTTGTGAAAAAACATATCTAGAGCCTATCTTATTAAAGAGATGATAGATAAGGTTTAAGGAACCACACATCATAAAAAATATTCTCAGAGTCAGTTGAGGAGATACACTAACAACTTTTGAAGGTTCTTGGGATTGATGTTATAGGAAAAGTTTTCCTTCGAATATCTCCATGGTAGTGGCTAATATATTTTTGAAATAAGGGAAAGCTGAACCAATTGTTCACTGTCCATTTTAAATACTTCGTCACATAAAAGGTATGAATTATCAACTATAATATTTAAAAACCATTTATCAACATCATTATATTATCTGCATACCTCTCTTGATGATGTATGTACTAGGTCCCTCACATGTACTATAACTAGATGAGGTATAACTAGAACATTCCATCTCATACAAGGATCATCCAATTAAGACCACGAACTATAGATACAATGTTCTAAAAAATAATACATATTTTATTGTTAAAGTGTTGTAGAAAACATTAAATATTATTTAGTGTCATAAGAACATGAAGGAATAAAAAATACATCCTCATCTATTGTTAACTGGGAATCTAAATTTATAATTTAAGGAAACATTTTAGAAATATGGAAGAATGTAACAACACAGTCATTATAAATGTTTTTTTGAATAAAGGAATATTATAATAAATTTTTAATTAGTTTTGAAATAAAAAATAAAGAAAAGAAATAAAAATTATTTAACTGATGAAAATAATATTATTATTCACGAATTAGACACATAAAAATGAAAATTTTAAAATTAAAAAAAGATATAAAATAGATAAACTAGAATAGGAAATTTAGATCATATCATTTGGGTATAATTTTACCCCCCCCCCCCCATCAACACTTTGGAATAGAATCAATATATATGTAAAAAAATTAACATTTTATAATAGTAAAATTTATAATATCGCTATAAATTACAGTGAATGATGTATAATGGAATAAAGAGTTATTTATAGGAAGTAGCTATAAATATTCAAATAATAATTTATCCATTAAAAATTGATACAAAACTCTTTGAATAGTGATCTAACTATTTCAAACAGTATTCTTACAACCATAATAGTAAATTACCCATAAAAATAGTGTCATTTCATGTAAATATTTTTACCACAAATAAATTATGTGAGAAACAATATTCTAATGCCTCAAAATTGATCTTAAAATAAATTTAAGTGTATGGCTATTTTTATGAAGTATATCTTATTGAAATACTAAATTTATATTCCAAAATAAAATTACCAATACTAGTAAGTTATATTGATAAAATTAAAATTACTTTTTAATTCGAACATAAAAATAATCAATATTTTATTTTTAGGTAATTATATGAAGTATTTCAATTTTCATTGGAATGGTAAGAATTAAATTATAAGATAATAAATATATTTTAATTACAACATCCAAAAAGTAAAAAATTAAATAATAAATTATATAACTAATAGATCAAACAAGAAAAAAATTAATAAGAAAAATTATTCATTTATTAAACATAAAATTAAATTCCAAGCATAGATAACTGGTTTCAAATGTCATAATGTTATGTATTCCACTAAAATTTAAAATATTCAATATTCGACATTCCAATTGAATAATGTTTTTAATTAAGTTTTAAAAATAATTAATAGCCACAAAAAAAAAATTCATTATTTAAATAATAGTAAGAATGTATTTTATATCAATATTGAAATATTTACCATAGAAATCATAATTTATTCAATATTTTTAATCAGAAATTATGCTCTCCTCAAATATAAATACCACTAACTCTCTACACTAGAAACCCTATTTTATATCTCATAAAAAACATAAATCAGGAAAAATTACCTCACGTTATCCCCTTTTAATCCATTTTGATTTCTGGGGTTCTTAGAGCCCAATAATTAAATGAGTTTAATTTTTTAGAAAAGAATAGAAATAGAAACGAGGGTTTGGTCTTATCAGCTTTTCATATAAATTTACCCAGATAATTCTAATTTTATCTATTCCACTCAAATAGAAACATGTTAGAACTAATTAGGCAGTATGTAACCATTGATATACTGATATTAAACAAGTATAATGATTATATTTAGGAAATATTTATATGTTATACTTTTCATTCCCATCTTCTAAAAATGTCCCACTATTGACCGGTTAACCGCATATGTGGAAATTTCAAATATATGCTCATAAAAACCTTTATGGATTTTTCGTATAAATAATATATAATATATAAATATATAAATATTTTTTATAAACATACTAGCTTTATTTTACAATTTTATGAATGTCCATGAAAAATATTTACAACAAATTAAGATGAGATAATTTAATGAAAACACAACATCCGAACAATTCATGAAAATCATATATATTACCAAATAGAATACAAGAATTACAATGTATTAGTAGTAAAACAAATGAATTTAAATAAATTATCATACAATATATTAAAAATATAAATATATTATACAAGTAATATAAATGAGATAAAACATTACAAGATATAATGTAAGTGGTTTCTTCATCCATGCCATTTTCTTTTTTGTTCGTAACCAATTTGACCTCACTTTGAGTATGGATTCATTCCAAATAAACTACAAAAATCTGTTCACACTTCTTTCCATTTTTTTTTTCTAATTATATGCATGTTTATATTTCATTGAGTTTATTTCATGGAAAAATAATTTTATTCTCAAAATCATCTCAATGATTCTTATTAAATTATCCCCTCTTCCCAATACTACCCGGAAATGTTTATTGATGATTTTCTTGTACAATATATGTTTTTTTGTCCACATTAATAGATATTAATGGTTAATTTATGAAAAATATATTAATACACCCATTAGGAAAGTACTATATTTTTATGATATTATTTTATATTTATGATTTATATATGATTACTTTCTATGGTTTCAACAAGATTATGATCACTAATGACACAATGAGTTGGCCTAAAATTATATTGTCATCCAATACATTAAAAAATGTAATTGTATGTATTAAGAGTGGACTAAATAATTTTTTTGACAATTGTGTCATTATTATTTATTCACATATGTTATGCATTAATGTAACACCCCAAGATATTGAATTTTATATATTCATTTAATACCAAATGTTTTGAATACTTTTCTTCCACACACCATAGAACCAAAATAGACCATTGAATCAAACATTAAATTGGAAATATATGAATAATATTTTAAAATATAAATTAATTTTACCAAATTAGGAAATATACAACGAAATAAGAATAATGGTCAATAATAATGGTATGAAATTGATACATATAACTATCATTGATAAAAAATAATATTGATTTATGATTCAAAATGTAAAAATTCTAAAATTATATTTTATGTAATTTATTTTAACATAATAAATATATTATGTGTAAAATATATTATTGATATAAATGAGTGTTTTATTATAAATTTGAAAAGTGATTGATATGAAATATGAAAATAAATAATTAAATTATTAAGACATTATTTTCTTATGAAAATAATTTTCATTAATAATAGATTTGTTTATTTAAATGTAAAATTTACAAAATTTTAATTTTCAATTATCCAATTTTTAATCATTTATTATTTTGAAAAAATATATTTTATTAATAATTTTGTAATTATTTTGAAATTGTTTAATTTTAGGTGAAATGAAAAAATAATGTTTTTAACAAAACATTAAATTTTAAACTTTTATATTTCTATAATATTTAAATAGATTTTTAAAAACATTTAGTTTATTCAAATATATCACAAAAATAAAAATATTACTTTTAAAAAGACTATTCTTAATTTAGATTCATTCGGTTAACATTTTAATGGAATATGTAATATTTTCCAAAAATACTATTTTTTTATTTTCAATTAAATAAATATTAATTTCTTACACATTTTTTATGGATTTATTTTAAAGCCACATAAGTTTTTTATAAAGAGTAATTTTATGTCATGAAAAAAAAATTCGTTTATAATTTTAACATACACATATATTTTAATCGTAAAAATATGCTTTATTGTAAAATACATTTTTAAGTGTTTGAAGTGATAATTTTAAAATTGATTTTTTTTATTCATACAAAATTTATTCAAGAAAATTGATTTAATATTTGGATTGAATAGTTATAAATTATATTATATTTTATATTTTATGTTGATCTATGAAATGTAAATAACTTAGATAAAGATTATTTAACAATATAAAATGAAATATGTTAACAAATTCACTTTTTAGAGGAAGGAACATAAAAATATGTTTAAAAATTGTGAAAATTAGTTAATTATTGAATATAGTCCTTATATCACCAATATATCAGTTATTATTCCATTTGGAGTCTTTATGACATGTATTACATGTTCAAACTTTTTATTAAGTAGAAATCCTTTCCAAAAAAAGTCATTCCCGCCACCTATAAAAGGGGAATCTCACCACACTATCAGGAACACTATAAAAATTAAGTTTCCTATTTAAATTTTTCCCTTATTACTTAACATAAAATACTTTCATTTTTTTAATCACGTTTTAACTTGTTATTGGTCGATTTCTTCTATTTACGAGGTTTCTTCAAAGGGAAATCCCAATTCAACAACAAGAGTACTATCTAGTCCATAACTTGTTCTCTATTCTTACGTTTATTCCCTAATATAATTTGTAAATTATTGTATAATAATATCATTATTTTTTATCTATTTATTTTATTTTTTAAGATAATAAATACTAACCATATATTACATTTTCAATTAACAAAAATGAATCTTTAATGCATGATTTGTGCAGGAATCATATTCCATGAAGTGAAAATGTCTATTTTCATGTACCACATTTCATCACTAGTTATTAGGGAGCAATTAAAAAATATGTTCTATTTATATATATCATGCATTATTCTTTCAAATGAATTATAATCCACTTTATTTCCCTCCCATTGTTAAATAAATTATAATGTTAATCCTGTGTTTTGCGGACTACCATCTCCATGAAGTAATAAATATAATTTTCAATTATTTGACTTTATTATTTATAAAAAACATTACAAATAGGAATTTATATCCAAAAAATATATCATTAATAAAATTATTATTTAATAAAAATTATATAATTCAAAAAATAATCCCCTTTCATAATCATAAATATCAATTAATTTTGGTATGTTCATATTTTTGTTAGTCCAACCACCAACCTGAACAATGTAATAAAATCATAAGATGGATGAGTATATGATCATATTAATAAATAATTGGAAATATATATAATAAAATAGTTATATAATTTTTGTTATAAAGTCCAAAATCAATATTAAACCACTAATTAATATACCATAATTCATTTTTTAAAAGTCACCTAAACATTACTTTCGTAAAATTCATCTACATGAAAAATAAAAAAATACTATAGATGAAATTATAATATTGTTTATAATTAAAAAAATCAATTATAGCAAATTTTAATAACTTGGAGTAGTGGAATTTTGTAGAATAAGGACGAACAATTTCACTACTATTAAAATAAATCAAAATGATCACGATTACTAACAAATGATGTGAAAAATATGAAAAAAAGTACTAATATATTAATATAAATGATCATAAATGCTCTATAAAAATTATAATGTATAAAAATATAGTGATAAAATAATATATAGAGATATTTATGTTTTTAATGGAGGATATAGAATATTTAAAATAATCCTAAAATAAGGGAAGCGTTTGTGGTAACATAATTTATTCCAATGAGTTACAAAAGTTATTTAATTGAACTATCTTGTCCCATGAATGATTTATTATTTCTAATTAATGCATTTAATTTTATTTTATTGATCTTTTATTTGGTTATATACTCTTTCATTATAACATACTTATCAAAATACTTTTACCTTAAGGATTTTATTACTCGAAATGAGTTTTTTGGGGTCAATTAATATTTCTTGAGACATGAATATTTTTATGCGCAAATTTATTTTAAATAATTTATTATACATAATTTCTTTAATATTATTTAATAAATCATTTTTCATGGTTTTTTATTTAGTTTTAAATATATTTCAATGTTTAGGGTTTTGGTTTAGGTGATACTGAAGCCTTAATGGGTTTTTTGTCTGAAATTTCAATTCAATTAGACATTCATTTCATATAAATCATGTTTTATATTGTATAGTATACTTACTACAACATTTATATTTTATATAATGATTTTATTAATATTAATGGTACTAAATGTATAATTATAAATTCTATCATTTAGGGGGGGGGGTTTGATTTGAATGTTTCAAAATCCGTAAGTATTATTTGTATTTATTTTAATTTCCATGTGAATTTTTGATGTTAAACCTAATATTATAATTTATATGGTGAATTTAATACCTTATTAACTTAATTTATAATAACTAACATTTATTTAATTACGTTTAAATATCATTGTATCTCACTAAATTTTTTTAATTCCATCATTAACATTATAGTAAGGGTTTTTGAAAATCAATTTTGCTTTATTATGAAATGAATCATCCTCTCCCATTATTTGTATTTTGTGGTTTATATACTGGTGATGAATTAAAATATAAGTTATCTAATAATATATTTATTTTGGGTGATTAAAATAAAATAAATCTATCACTTACTTTGTTTTTCCTAATAATCCTCATATAAAGTCATAATTTTAATTCCAATGCATTTCCTCTAAAAAAATTATATTTACATATAATGATCAAAGTATATTAACTTGGATTATATATAAATATTAATTATTTAATTATTTAAATAAATATATACCATATTGGTTATTTCGTGTTACTTTTAGGTATTTATAAAATGAAATATCTTCCATCTATTGATTGGGGATACATCGAAATCTATATTCTTATTAATCAAGTATATATTCTTATTGATTAATAATTAATGTTTATTTTGTTTTATATAGATTTTTATACATAAAAATAATGAATTAGTTGGACTTAATAAGGGATATATGGGCCGCATAAAACACCCATGCTACATTTATTGGATTGATGAGAAAAATTATCATGGTAATTTTTCTATATTCCTGCGAAAAGCAAAATATTTCCAAAACACAGGGCCTTAAATGTAATATCATGATTTTATCAACATTATTCCATGGAATATGAAAAATAATTGTCTATTAAAAATATTTATTTGTATTTCTAATGAACATTTACTTTTTTCCATGTTTTTTTATATTTTTTATGTCATCTATGGATTTATTTCAAGCTCATATGTCCAATTATATGGAATTTTTTGAACATTATTTAATCTTTCCATTTTATTAGTTCCAGGATATGTTATAATATATTTTTTCCATTAATGATAGATTAATATCATCCTTCTAATTCTTATATTTCCCTAGTTTATAAAGGAAATTGTTAAAATGATATGATTAAAGGAAAATTTCATGTCTAGATATTTTTTAGGAGATTTTGAAGTGTTATTAATGATAAAGTAGTTTCTTTTATATTTGGAAACAATTTTTTTAGTCAATATTAAAATGATAATTATTGTTGAAAATATTTTCTTAATATTATAAATGTCTAGACATTAAATTTCATGGCAATGTGTTGTAATGAGATATATGATTTCATTCTTGGTATTGATGGATTTTTATGTATGAGAATATATAATTTCAAGAAAATCAATTAAGTAAATAATGTGTTTACAACTCCAAATTTAGAATTACATGTTTAAGTGATCACAAATTCTATTGGATTTGCCTTTTTAAAATTTTATGGGTTATGATATCATTTTATGATAGATTAATTGATGATAGGATGAACATAATGTCAAAAGAATTGATAAAAAATTATGTTAGATGTGGTAATATTTCGTTATATTTGGAATATGATAGGATATATTTAGTAAAAATCCTTGGGATATGTCTAATTGAGAATTATATATATAGAAAAACATACATATGTTTTAGTAAAGTAGATTTTGTGTCATTACAATAAATATTATATCCTAATATTTATATCCTAATATTTATATCATTAAGTGGATAAATCTATAAAAGATATTGACCTAGGAAAAATCATTCTAAATGATTCAGGATTTGTATCAACTTAATCATCAATACAGTACATGATGAGTAGGCCTATGACTGCATATATGGCTAGGAATTCCAAAGGGATGGTAATTTATTTGTAAAACTATCTTTACAAGCCATTAAAAATGGTTTGTTATGTTAAATAATTAAGTTGTGGAATATGATATAAACAAACCCAACGAAGTGTAGATTGAACTGAGAATGATAATGTTGAAATTAATGGGAATTTAATAATTGTAAAGAATAAGTCATTTTGATGTTTACTTTTTCATACAATAATTTTCCAATGATGTTAATTTTCTATCACTCTATCGTAAATTCTTTTATAAGAAATATTTGATTCTTGAAAGAGCTAGGTAAAAAATTTTAAGAACCCAGTTCTTATTCTTGAGGTACGGGTTTATTATTTTTCTTTTTCCTTAAATAATTTTTAGAAAACAAGGGAAATGTGGGGAAAATATCAAATTTTTGGGTACACGTCTTATAATTTTGAACACACGCCATGTACTTTGGCCTAGTGGGATGATAATACAGGGCAGGTAGGTTTGTCGATGATTAAGAGTGTGAAAACTAACTACACGTCATGTTCTCAGTAATACATGTTATGTAATCAGTCAGTAGGTGAATAGTATGGCGGTGGAATTAGCCGCTGGATGAATGATAGTGCATGCCATGTACATAGTAATACACTCCATGTAATCATGTTAGTAGATGAATAGTGAGGTTGTGGAAGGTAACTGCCAAAGGAACAGTTATAAAGAATAGTACACAATGTTTACTTTAGAAGTACATGCTGTGTAGTCATGTGTTTTCATTAAAAATAAGAAGTAGCCTCCTCATTTGTCAGATGAGGTAGAGAACACACCAGGAGCTGCGGGAGAGGAGGCCGAGACTTGGAGGAACTCATGATCACTCCCCGAGATTCTGATTCTTCTGTCGTTGATCTCATTTGAACTGCAGGGGTAAGTTCTTCCCCCTCCTTGAGTCGTTTCTTCCAATTCTATCCCTGAGAGAAGTTCTTTAGGAATGAATGGGTTATATTTCATCTCAGATCTATGTCGTTCTTGGTCTTTTTGAGAGGTTACATTCAAGTATATCGATCATAGGAGATCAAGGTAGGTGGTCTTGTGTTTAATTACAACTGTTGAGTTGATTTTTGTATATCGTTAAGCTAGGTTCCCATGATCGGGGTGTCGTATGGCTCAAACATTGACTGTTTAGATACCTATAATTGCATAGGTAATCTAATGAATAATGTGTCAACTACTGTTTGAGATCGTTTCTTTGATCTATCGCCACCCCAAGGGTGTGTTCCCCTTGTTTAGTCGTTTGGATAGGATACCCGTGGGTATGTCTATATTATAGCATGTTTGGAGCTTTTCTTGAGAGTAAATATTTATAAACTGCTCCATTATGCATTGGGCTCGGCCTGGTTACTTGTTTCTTCTATGGAATGTATGAGGGCAGTGTTTTTTTAGCCTGAGGTCAGTGTTTTGTTTAACCTGAGGGAAACTTTTCTTATGCGACTGGGTAATAGCATTCGTGCTTGTGGGTTATATCTTTAATACCTGAGGGCAATATTCATTATGCCTGAGGGCAGTAACATATGGGTTTTATTTCTTCTTGCCTAAGGGTAAGGATTTTCATTTCTGTGGAAAATTTTTACATTGAATATTTACTATGGTTATTTCTTATTTGTATCTTCCAAGCTAAAGCACGGGCTTGGTATTATTGTAATCTTTTACTTGTTTTATATCCTGTGGTGATTTCTACTGTGGCACTGGTATAAAGACTATTGGCCGATGATGAGTCTCAGGAAACTCAATATTCAATTACATTTAATTGTTATATAATTGTCAAAATGGAAATATAATGGGAAGGAATGGTTACTTTTGAGTGCTTCTTAGTTTACTGCATTTCAATATTGCATACTACTGTGGCACCTTTTACTGAAAGTTGGGCACAAGACTTTGGTGGTTGCCTACTAGGATTTATTTTCCACACCTTGTTTGGTTCATGACTTTAGCCGAAAAAGATTATATTTCAATAGGTGTTGATAAGGGTATGGTTCCCTACACAGGCACATGATTGTTTCAGAGGAGTAGGAGAGCATGGAACCAAGTTTAAGTTGGCAATGATGTTGCAATCCTGTTTCATTGCTTTGGTTTTGTTTGTTGTACTTTGTACCTTGTTCTTTATTGTATTAGATTGTAGTGTATCTTGTTTTGGATACTTTCTCAGAATTAGATATGTGGTGAATCATCATATATTTGAATTTTGGTTATCTTTTACATCAGTTTCATTGTCCATTTGAAGTCTATAATGTTTATTTTTTCTGTATTTGTTTGTTTATATTTTTCCATTGCACTAAACTGACAAATGAGGGCATAGTTTCCGCACTATCAGTCCAAAGCCCTCACTGATAATAGGAAGCCTCTGTAATTTAGGGAAATGTGCTTGAGGTCATGTGACCAACTGGGTTCGGGGCACCTGTTGTGTGGCACCAAGATCTGAGACTTTACAAAGTGGTATCAGAGGGTATTTATTCTCTAGGTTATTTTATTATTTAGAGACAACAGATGAAGATAGATTGGTAAGGGATTCAATAATAAATTGTGCCTACTTGTAGCTACCCCATGTATAGGTAAAGGCCAGATTGCCTCAATTTAAATTGTGATTTTTTATTTAGGATTATTACAATTGATTTGATTTTCACCATTGGGTGAGGAACCTGTGGTGTGCTGTTTATATTTTTATACATGGGTACTATTTAATTGTAACCTGATGAGATGAGGGTATGGAATCTCATTCATAATTTAGGAACTTTTTAGAATCACATTTTATGCATAGTTTCCATGCCATGTAGGTGAATTAGAAATTTCATGTTCTTGTGATAGATTTTGTGCTAGAAAATGCATGTTGTTGTGATAGGTACTTGATAGATACTTCTACTATGGATAGGGTATTATTACATGTTATAGCTGGGTTTATGGACGCTATGCTTTGGTTCTTGAGATGTATGGGCTCTCTTGAACCAGAATTTAGTGGAACATGATCCATAATTTTGTTGAGTTTTGTACTATAATGTGAATGATCAGGTGTAAAACATGGGTTCTCGGGGAGTATGTACCCCCACGGATAGAAATTTAGAATATCGATACTGGAAATTAATGAAAAGGGCCTCTAGAGTTGTTTCTGAGGTTTACTGTTTGGAAACCCAAACAACACGACATGTGGTTCTATGAACACACGCCATGTACTCTTCTATTTGGGAAGAAATGATAAAAAATTGTAAGTACATGTCGTGTACTTGTATTTACATGACGTGTAGTATAATGCTGTGTAACCCACCATGTGGGAGGGAACAAAAGTCTTCCATATTTTACTGAGGACATTCCTTATACCTATGGGACACATTGTGTAGTCTTGACCGGTGCGAGGCCATGTGGACTTGTCTGTGTGAATGGGGAAATAGGGTGGTGTACACCCCGTGTGGGGGTGTAACATGTCGTGTACCTAGTGAAGAGACACAGGATAGTGAGGTTCTTGTGGGAACTTGTCGTGTACCGATTGTAAATTCCATGTCGTGTTGCCCCTGTGCCCGCCCGTGTAACTAACAACACAGATGGAGCAACCTTAGGTGATACATTCCTTGTCATTTCTAAACATGCAGTGTACTGTAATATTGGAATTCAGCCATGTTACTGACAACACATGTTGGTGTTACCTCATCTAGTACACGTTGTGTCCATATAAAGCATGTCGTGTAGTTTGAGCATTGTATCCGCCCGTGTCATGAACAATATGGGTCAGTGATGCTCGTCAAGTACACGCCGTGTCTGGAACAATCACATCATGTAATCTCATTCTAACATGAACTGGGTGGATTATCCATGTAGAAGGACTCGAGAAGGGGATGAAAATTCAAGTACACGCCTTGAGTAAGGCCAACACGCCATGTGTTTTGGGTGTTACATGACCAGTTCTGGCAGAAGTACACGCCCCTATGAAATACTTAAGGGAACACGTTGTGTAGTTATTATACATGTTGTGCTGTCTTGTTTAGTAAAACATGAATGTTTTAATTCTCATGTTTTCGTCTTACGTTTCATGTTCTTAATCCTTGATGATTTTAATCTAAGGCATGTGTTTGACCTTGTATAGTCATGCTTCCAAGACGACCATGACTTTTTCTCCAAGATAGGAAAATGATTATACCGCAGATATGGTAGGCCATGTGCTATCGATGGGTCCTCCAGTAGTGCCACTTGTGGCGCCAGCCATTACACCAGACACGGGCGGGGATGCACAGATTCGTGAAGGCTTCATGGAGTTCATGAAGACCATCTATGGATCACCACCGGTTTCCACATCTATTGCAGACCTGACACATATATTCATTAGGGTATGGAGCACCACATGTTGTGGAGTCATGGTTATATTCTATGCAGACGATCTTCGAGCATCTGGAGATGACTCCTGGGAGGAGGGTCATGCTCGCCACATACATGCTGTGTGATTTCACCAATAGAGGGTGAGATGTTACCACCTATACTGAGCACCACCGAGACATGGTGTGGGAAACTTTTAGGAAGTATTATATGAATTTTTATTTTCAAAGATTCTAAGGGTAGGTCAAGCTCGAGAGTTCATGAATCTGCAGAAGTTCACCATGTCAATGATGGAATATTCTTCCCACATCACCAAGCTACAACATTTTTCACCTATTCTGATGGGTGATGAGATGTTGAGGTCTAGAAGATTTGAGGAATTTATTCGATATGACATCTGTGAACTAGTGCATGTATTCATGTTGCCTACAATTCATGCTATTGTAAACCAGACATTGATAACTGAGCAGAACCTGCGAGAAGCTAGTGGCGCAGACCAGGGTGGTCTTACACCGATCTCTGGTGCTATTTCTATCGGCAAGAGGAAGAGGCGGATGGATTTCTATCATGGTGGTAGTACTAGCCATAAGAATTCATCAGTTGTCCAGGTAATGTGCTACCAGTGTGGTAATGGGGGGCACAAGAGACCACAGTGTCAACGTTACCTAGTGGAGTGTCGAGTTTGTGGTAGGATGGGTCATCTTCATCATTTTTGTAGGGTGTTTCTACTAGTGACTAGTAAGAGGGGTTCTGTATAGACTCTGCATGAGGATTTGGGACATAATCTTCTTACCAGTCATGAATTAGAATATGTCGGGACATTTAGGTCGAGGTGGGGGTCGTGGTTGTGGTAGCCAGACACTAATATTTTAGAGACACCAGGGTGGGTCAGTTCAGTGTAGCCAGGCAGTGTCGCAAAGTCGTGGCACTGGGGAGACATATGCAGTGCAACATACCCAACAAGAGAAGAATCTCGAACCTTCCACTGTAAGAGTTAGTATACTATTTTCTTCTGTTTTATCTTTGGTACTATTTGAAACTAGTTTTATGCGTAACTTTATATCGGTGCCCGTTGTGGAGAGCCTTGGGCTCTGTATTTATTCTTCTTATGATATCATGACTCTAGAAACTCTGTTGGGAATTAGAATGGAAGGTGTGCGTTAGTTCAAGGAGTTCCCCCTATAGGATGGTGTGTCTCACTTTATATTGGACCTCTATTCCTTAGAGATGATATCCTATTATTCCATTCTCAGGATGGACTGGTTGGTGCCCTTTTGATCCTTTGTGTATAGCTATCGTCACAGGGTTTGTTTCACGCCACCAGGGGGTAGAGTGTTTCTATACAAGGGAGAATGGGATGTCTAGGCGAGTCGAGCTGGACCCGAGCATCATGGAAAGGTGGAGTGACAGCCTAGATTGTTAGTTTATAACTGGATGAACAGGGAACCAATTAGATGGATTTCTCTCCAGGGATAAATCATTTCATGGATGTCTTCCCAGCAGACTTTTCAGGTCTCCCTCCAAATAAAGAGGCGGATGTTTCAATTGAGCTTGTCCCAGGAGTGGCACTGGTGACCATTCAATTTTAATGTATAGATGCACCAGAATTGTATGAGATCAAGAAGAAATTGGAAGAATTGTAGGCATTGGGTTTTATCTGACCCAGTACATATCCTTGGAGTTCGGCTATCTGTTTGCGAAGAATGCAGACGACACCCTCATACATTGTGTGGATTTTTGGAAGCTGAACTAGTTGATGGTTAAGAACTGATATCCCGTACCAAGTAGTGATGATATTTTTGATCAACTTCAAGGAGAAGGACTGCTCTCGAATATTGAATTGTGATTTCGATATCATCAGTTGCATGTTATACCATTGAGATTACCACTTACAGCCTTTTAGAGAAGATATGGTCTATACAAGTACTTGTTCATGTCGTTCGGACTCACAAACGCGCCAATAGTTATCATTGATCTGATGAATCATGTGTTCCACCCATATCTGGATGCTTTTGTGATAGTCTTTGTGGATGATCTCTTGGTGTACTCTCACACTCAACACAACCATGCCATACATATTGTGATTGTTTTGAGTACACTGAGAGAGCATCAGTTATATGTTAATCTTTAAAAGTGCCAATTTTCTATGGACAAGATTCACTTCATGGGTCATATTATCTCATAGGAAGGAGTTTCGGTAGACCTAGTGAATGTAAGAGCCTTAGTTTTCTAGGAGCATCCTAAGAATGTGCTTGAAATACGAAGTTTCTTGGGGCTGGCTGGTTACTAAATGCAATTTATACATGACTTCTCCCACTAAGAAGCGTTGTTGACAGGTTTGTCTAAGAAGGGTATGATGTTTTTTTGGTCATAATCTTACGAGACATCCTTTCAGGAGCTGAAGGGAATGTTGACATCAACACCAGTCCTAATACTTCCAGAACAAGGGAAGATCTTTACAGTTTGTTGTGATGCCTCAGGTATTGGTTTTGGAGTAGTGTTGATGCTGGTCAATCGATTAGTTGTGTATGGGTCTCGGCAGTTGATGATACAGGAGAGTAATTACCCAATAAATGATCTCGGGTTTGCTGTAGTTGTTCACACATTATGTTTTTGGAGACATTATCTCTTGGTAGAACATTTTTTTGTGTTTAGAGACCATAAAATACTTAAATACATATTTACACAGTGTTACTTGAATTTGAGATAGCGAAGGTGGGTTGAATAACTTTAGTAATTAGGCTTTGAGCTTGTCTAATCACCTGGTAAAGGTAATTCTGTAGGTGATGCACTGAGTAGGAGGACTCAAATAAAGGCAAAACAGGAGGCCTGTGGTGAGTGGCGGCTTATGGGTTTGTTCTCTGAGATTAATTTGGAGGTTCATGATAGTCAAGGACAAAACTATCATTCATCCTTAGATATAACTTCTACCCTCCTAGATAGTGTGAGGACAAGATAGCTATCAGATTCAAAGGGCCTAGTTCGACGGGAGTCAGTGGCAAGAGAGGACCATCTTCTTTGTTGGACGGTAGGCGATGACGAGGAACTGTGTATCCATGGACAAGTGTGGGTTCCAGGGGATATTTGAGAAAAGTTGTTGCAGGAATTTCATGCTTCAGCTTAGGCAGTGCATCCTGGAGTAACCAAAATGTACCATGACTTGAGACGTCACTATTGGTGGCTGGGTATGAAAAATGAGGTAGATGGTTTTTTACGAGATGTTCCACCTTCCATCAGGTGAAGGTGATGCATCAAGGCCTAAGCAGACTATAACAATAGATACCCATTCCGTAGTGGAAATGGGATGAGGTCGCGATGGACATCATGACCGGGTTGCCGAGGACACCTCGAGGCAATGATGGCATATGGGTTGTTGTGGATAGGCTTATGAATGTAGCTCACATTCTGTCGATCAAGGAGACATTCTATGTTAACGAGATTAGGAAGTGTTATATCTTAGTGGAATTATGTCTTCATTGGGTCCCTCGTTCTATCATTTCAGATATGTATGCCCATTTTTCGTTTCATTTTGGGAAGATTTTTAAGACAGCACTAGGTACACATGTGCTTTTGTGCACAACTTACCACCCTCGGACCGATGGCCAGTAAAATCGTATAATGCAGGTTCTAGAGGACATGATGCGCGCATGCATCCTTGAATTTGGGGGCTCATGAGAGAAGCACATACCCCTAGTCGGGTTTTCCTACAATAATAGTTTTCAGGAAACTATTAAGATGACACCTTACGAGGCTTTATATGTTAGGCCATTCTAATCACCCTTGTAATGGTTGGAGGGAGGTGAGGATACTTTACAGGGACCACATCTTTTGAAGGAGACTTCAGAGCATGTCTAGTTGATTAAAAAACGGAGGGCCACTACAGAGTATTGTCAAAAATATTATTTTGATCGCCCCAGATGACCCTTGGAGTTCGTGGTCGAGGATCAGATTTTCTTGTGCAATTCACCGAGGTTGGGAAACATGAGGATCATGAGGTATGATAAAATTTCACTGAGGTATGTAGGGACGTTTGAGATTCTAGGGAGAGTCGGATGGTTTCCTATCAGTTTTTGTTTCCATAAAGGCATCAGGCCATGCACGATTTCTTCTACATATCTCAGCTGCACCGTTATTACTCAAACACATCTCAGTTTTTTCTTCCCAATGAGGTTAAACTTCATGTTGATGGATCCTTAGAGGATCATCCATTTTTTATTGTTGATAAGAGCACAAAGGTTCTCCGAGGCTGGTCATTTCCTCTCGTATGGCTGCTATGGTAGCATGGCCTTGTGTAGGACAAAACCTGGGAGCAGGAGACTGACAAACACGCTCAGTGGCTAGAGTTGTTCTTATATTTATCTTCACCACCCTTGGAAGGGAAATTCGGGGATGAATTTCTTTAAAAGGGGAATTTATAAGAACCCGATACTTATTCCTGAGGTACGGGTTTCTTATTTTCCTTTTTCATTAATTTGTTTTGTGAAAATAAGGGAAATTTGGGGAAAATAAAAAATTTATGGGTACACACTGTGTGGCATGGGAATACGGGGCATATAGTCTTGTCGGTGATTAAGGGTGTGAAATCAAAATACACAACGTGTACTTAGTAACACACACTGTGTAATCAGTCAACAGGTGAATAGTAAGGCGGTGGAAGTAGCCGCTAGAGGAATGATAGTGCACGCCATGTACTTAGTAATACACATCGTGTAATCATGTCGACATATCAACAGTGAGGCGGTGGAAAGATACTGCCAGAGGAATAGTTAAAAAGAATAATACATGGTGTGTAGTTATGTTTTAAAAAAAATAGTTTGTAGTATCCTCATTCGAAAGAGGAGGTAGAGAACTCACCAGGAGCTATGGGAGAGGAGGTTGAGACTTGAAGGAGATCCCAATCGCTCACGGAGACTCTGATTCATCCGTCGTCGATCTCGTTTGAACCATGCAGGTAAGGTATTCACTCTCCTTGAGTCTTTCCTTAAAATAATTCCCCTAAGATAAGTTATTTAGTTTTTAACAGGTAATCGTTTATCTCAGATCTACGCCATTCTTCATCATTTCGGGATCTTCCTTTCACCTATATCAATCAGAGGAGATCAGGGTGGGTGGTCTGGTGTTTAATTCCAACTATCGAGTTGATTTTGTGTACTCTTGTGCCATGCGCCCTTGATTGGGGTGTCCTGTGTCTATGACATTGACTATTTAGATAATTATATTTGCAAAGGTAATCTAATGAATAAAGTGTAAACTGCTGTTTGAGACCATTTCTTTGATCTAGGACCACCCCGAGGGTGTGTTCCCCGTGTTTAGCTATTTGGCAAGGATACCCATATGTATGCCATGATTATATAATATTTTGAGTTTTTTTAAGAGGAAACATTTATAAACTACTTACATATGCATTGGGATCGACCCAGTTACATGTTTCTACTATAGAGTGCCTAAGGGTAGTGTATTGTTTATGTTGAGGGAAGTTTATAATTTAACCTGTGGGAAAGTTTTTTTATGCCTATGTGTTGTAGCTTCCATTCCTGAGGGTGATAACTCAAATACCTGGGGGCAATATTCGTTATGCCTTAGGGAAGTCACCTAAGGGATTTATTTTTACATGCCTAAGGTTAAGTATTTTCATGTTTGAGGACAATGTTTACTTTGAATATTCACTGTGGTGATTTCTTATGTTGTACCAGCCAAGATAAATCATAGGTTGGGTATTATTATTATCTTTTAATTGTTGGATAGACTGTGGTGGTTTCTGCGGTGGCACTGGTATATGAGATTGTTGTTCGAGGCCGAGTCTCAGGAAACTCAGAATTCAATTATATTGAATTGTTAAATAATAGTTAAAATGAAAATATAAATGGTAGGAATGGTAACTTTTGAGTGCTTCCTATTTTACTAGATTTCATTATTGCACACTGTTGTTGCACCTTTTTACAGATAGTTGGGTACATGCCTTTGGTGGTTGGTTACTGAGATTTATTTCTCACACACCGTTTGGAACATGTCTTCGACCCAAACAAGTTATATTTTTGTAGGTGTCGATAAGTGCAATGGTCCCTACACAGGCACATGATTGTTGTTGTGGAGTATGAGAACTTGGGACCGAGCTTAGGCTTGTGATGCTGCTGCGTTCATGTTGCACTGCTTTTGTTTTGACTGTTGTACTTTGTACCTTGTGCTGTATTGTATTAGATTGCAGTGTATCCTGGTTTGGCTTCTTTCTTAGAATTACAGACATGTTGCATCATCATATATATGACTGTTGGTTATCTTTTACTTCAGTTATTTTGTCTATTTCATGTCTATAATGTTTATTTTTTCCTCTTTTTTATGTTTATATTTTTCTCCTGGGCTGCACTTTGACAAATGATGGAATAGTTTCTACACTACCTGTCTTAGGCCCTCACTTCTAGTCAGCATCCTCTAGAATTTGGGGAAATGCGTTTGAGGCCAAGTGACCAACTGGGTTTGGGGCACCTATTGTGTGGCCCCCAAATCCGGGATGTTACAAAATGGATTCCATAGATAATGTGGAGATCGTCTAGGTGAAATACATATTGAGATAAGAACTGAACCGAGAAATCATATAATTATTCTGAACATGATATCTAGAATAATAATTATACATACGAACATAGTTCAATTCTTGAACAAGACAAATAAGATACGGATCAGGTTTTATATATGTTTAGGTGAATAAGATGACAATGTAACGAAGAATTAACATTATAAATTTGAAAAATGTGGGGAGAAACTACAAGGGGAATGTTTCAATGAATCTTGAAGAATATTTTTGTTTTTAAAGGCAGGGAATAGTGGAACATGTTAAAGAGTAAAAATAATGAAATCAATAAACACAATTAAGGGAGTGTATTTTCCCCATTTTCATACATTATATATTAATATATGCACACTATTTTGAATAATACATTGATTTAGGATTATCTTTTAGAGATACTCAAATAATTTTCAATATCATGGGATAATTAAAATTTATTGGACAAAATTTATTTAATAGGGGGATACTAAAACACCCGGTGTTTTTAGTCTTAGTTTATTTAAACCATAATCCATGCTATAACATACTTCACATACAATACCAAAACCAAAACAAAATGCATAAAATTATATAATTATTAAAATGCTGCCATAGATTTGATCAGTAAAAATTTAATTTAATAAATAATAATGTATATTTAAAAATAAAAATTATTTTCACTAACAATTAAAATGAACTGATAAATTAAATCAAATTAAAAAAATTTCTCATAAGACCGATCTATGATTCAAAATAAAACGCTTCTAAAATTAAATATCTGAGATTTATTTGAAAATAATAAATATATTACAGATAAAATAAATTATTTATATAAATAATTTTTTACATGACATTTATCTATTAATATATATTAAATATGAATCTGAATAGTAAATATTTTGAACAAAAAAATTTAAATAGAATTTTCTTTATTAAATATTTATGTTTTTATATAGAAATAAAATTTTAAAACTTTAGAATATTTATTTATGAATATTTAATTTAATTTTTACTTTTAATAAAAAATTAAAATTTTATTATTTTTGGATATTTTCTAATATATTTCATTTTAAAAAATATAGATTTTACCAAAATATTAATTTTGATGCCTTCATCATTATATAATAAGTACATTGATTGTTTAAAATATCTTAATTCATTAATTTTTTAAAAAAAAATTAAAATTAATATTTTAGAAAATAATAGTTTAATTTAGAAATCTATGGTTTATCATATTAAGAACATAAGTAATATTTTAGAATAAAAATATATTTAACTCCTTAATATTTTAATTAAATATAATTTTAGTAGAGTTTGGATTTTTTTCCCTTAAATGCTCATAAGGATTTCACAATAATATAATTTTCTTATTGAAATTCAAATGATTTGTCAATATTACAATAAACATAAATTTTTATATAAAATATAATTTTTAAAAAAGTATTTTGGATGCCTCACTTGTACAAATGTTAAAATTTATTTTTTTACCTATAGAAATTTCATATGATAAAAATGATTTAATATTTCAAATCATAAGACTAAATTATTTTTAAAGATCAATTATAATTGTTGGAATTAAAATTCAAATTCAAATAAAATAATTAGTTACCATGCTAAATAGAAAATTGTTAAAATGAAAATTCTTTTAGTAAAGGACTAAAAAAATGTGTGATAATTAATGATTTATAGATGATAAACCCATTTTTCCCACACTCATTTTTTATTTTGGTGTCTTCTATGCATGTTAAACATTAGATTTCATTTCATTATGATTACATATTAAAAAAATTACATTCTATTATTTAAAGAAGGGACTAATCACCACCCCTATATGTTCACCATAATAATTAGTTTTCCTCACGAAAATAAAATACTATAATTTCAATAAAATCATATACCTCTTCACAGAGCCTCTAGTCTTATGATATTTCTCTAAGCCATCAATTTTATTAGAGGAATCAAACAGAATGAAATGTTCGTCAACAGGGTTACTATTGTTTCTTAACTAATTTTATTTCATTAAATACATTCTAAAATATAATTTTCTAATCAATATATAATAACATAATAATTATTTATATTTATAATTTCATAATTCAAATAGAATAAATATTAACGACTTTTTCCCTTTTACCTGAAAAAAATTGAAACTTTCAATCATTCATTATGTGAACTACCTTCTCCATGAATTAAAGACTTCTATTATTTATCCCCTATCAACCTTCATGTATTATATTGGAGAAATTTCAAAACCAATATGAATTATATAATTAATATATTATTATGAACAGAAAAATTATAGTCCAAATGTCCACATACCATTCTATATGAAATGAAAATATAAACTATGATTTACACGTACTACCAACTCCATGAAGTAACATATTTCTTTTTTTGTTAAATTATATTATTATTTAGTAAACCCTTACGAAATTTGACTCAAAAAATTGATTAATCTATAAAATTTAATTATTCTTTTATAATAATGATTTTATTCCAAAAAAAGTAACAAAATTTACAATCATGATAATCCATTATTTATGGAATGTTCATTTTTGGTTTGGTCACACCAAAAACATTCATATGATGTTACTAATATCAAGTATAACTTTGAAAAATTAATTACTATTAACATATGACAAAAATATTTAAATAAATATTTTTTATAGTTATATAATGTTATAATTAAAATAAATCACATTATTTAGGATACAACAATTTGTAATAAATCACCAAAAAATTTATTCTAGTAATTTATACCAAATGATCCATAAAAAATCAATAATAAAATTAAATTATAAAATTATAAATTGTTGAAATAGTAAATTAAGATTCCTTTTAATATATTTTAGTGATGAAATTTAGTTTAATAATGAATAAAAACACTGTTACAATGAAACTAGATCAAAACTATCATGATAACTAATAATCAAGGGTAAAAATAATATATAATTAAAAAATATGTTAAAATTAAATTATCCACAATTAAGTATATAAAATTTAATGTACAGGAATATATTATTTAAATTCAATATTATGATAGAACTATTAATTTTATTTTTTGATGTATACAAATTCAGCTAAAATGGAATTAAAGTAATTATTTTTGATAACTATATTTTCATCCATCAAACTATAAATATTCTTATTAAACCACATTTTTCCACAATTTATTTATTCTAACTAATGGATATTTTTTATTTTCATTCCCCCCACTCTTTATGGTCTCTAAAATTATTTCTTATTTACTCATTATTAATTTATTCATACCTCATGAATTACATTACATTAAAGGGGATTTATGGTCTCAATTAATATTCCAAAACTCATGCCTCTTATTATTCACTAATTTAGATTAATATAGTTTAATTTCAGACAATTTTTAGTATTATTTAATTATTTATTTTTGTTGTTGTTTTATGTTTAATTTCATGATCTTTACCCTTCAACGGTTTTCATTGAGATAATACATCATCAATAAGGGGTTCATTGACTTGAATTTATATTCCTCGATAAATTTTTATGTTATAAAATTTTCTTTCCATTATATGGTATATTTAATAATGATTTGATATTTTTTATCCTGATTATATTATTTTCTGTAGTATCTAATATTCTATTTTTTATTCAATCCTTCAAGTGGTTATGACTAAAATGATTCTAAAACATCAAGTGTTATTGCCTCTACATTCAATTTGATGAGACATGTTTGGATTTACACAATATGTATTCCATTATATGGTAAATTAAAAAAGCTATTTAATTCACATATAATGAATATATTTCACACTGTTAAATTTTTATTTCATGGTATAAATCTTATATTATTTTGATTCTTCTGCTTCAATTACCATTATGGTTTTTACCAACTCAATTTCCTTTATTATGATATGATCTATATCAACCAATTTTTAATCATTTGTAGTGTATATATTGACCATGAATTATTATTACAAAATTAAAATACACCTTTTGGGGTTGTTATACTAAAGGTAACCCAACAATTCCTTTTTCATTCCAAATCAACCTATTTTGAATGAATTGTATATCTTTTAATTCTATTCCACTAGGAACATTTCATATTTACTTCTTTGATTAAATATTGTTCAACTAGATGCCACATGTTGATTTATTAGGAATATTATTAAAATAATTGTATACCCCTTTCATTATATAGTTTTATATTGAGGAGTTCATATATATAAATCTATTCTATTAATTGGTGGAGATATATTGAAAATTTGTATACATGTAATTCCAAATATGAAGTTTGTTAATTACTAAGTAATGTTGGTTATATATTTTATAAATTTTCCATTTCATCGTGTGATAAATTTATTGGACATAATTTTTTATGAGGGTAAAAATATTCCCTTAAGGTATAGATAGGTGTCATGAGACAAACTAGCCTGTTTATTTTATTGAATTCATCTCCAAAATAGAAGATTTTATTGAAAATAACACTATAGAATTAGCTATCTAATATTATAAATTTTATTTATAAATAGCACATTATTATTATCTATTTGATTTTATCTATATAAATTTCATATATCAAATTAAATCTATTACACATTTCAATTTATATAGTATTATTTGGATATGATTTATTTCTTCAATATTACTTATGGCATTATAGATTCTAATATACATATTCCAATATTGAAAATTTGATATCTCCATTATTATTTATCCATTTCCAAAGGATATAAATAATAGTATTACATATGAAATTTATAAATGAAAATGTTATTTGTGGTTATTTGTTTTGGAGATGTTGAATACAAATTATTAATAAAGTAGTATCTTTTATAGTATAAAAATTTTCCATTAGTTGAGAAAGGAAAGATATTTTTTTAGTAATGTTTTTCCTCTATTAATAAGTCTAAAAATTAGAAAGTTAATAATAAAGTATTTTAATGAAATATATTCTTTTTAGCCATGTCATTATTGTATGGTTATTTTTTAGAATCTATAGTCGGTATCAAAATAATTTTGTAATGTATATGTTTCCAACACCAGTTTCAAGAGTGCATGTCTAGGTAGTTATAGTGTACATAATGTTATCTGTGTACAAATTTTTTTTTGGGTATTTCATAATAAAGATATGATATTCAACTATTACAAATATTCCACATTCCATTTTCTCTTTTAAAATGACCACCTCATGATTTTAATTGTAATAATTTAATTTTTTGTGGTGACAATGGTTGTTCTCACACATGTTAAAACTATTCCATATCTCATGTTCAATCCCTTTAATTCCTCCCCATTTTGGGATTTTATCTTCCCATTTACTGTAAAACCCTGAGATTTTATGAGAAGTTTTTTTTATTTCTCATGTTATACGCAACACCAATGGAATCTTTCACAACACACAATACTGACTTAGCTTGTATTACACGCAATCGCGACCTTCTTCGATAGTGTGTGTAGTACACAATACCGGGTTTCACTAAACAACGATATATTATTATGGACTAGCCGTTATGAATAGTATTAACTAAAATTTGAATTTTATAACATTATTATTCATCTTACACATTTCGTAGAACATGGTAAGAGAACAAAATAAATTTTTCGAGTAAAATAAGTATTTTTCAAAAATTGCAGTTTTTGTCGCCTTTTGATGGCGCACCCTCATTAAATCTATTTTTTGACATGTTTATAAGTTAAATTTGACAAAATAAATTTTTTTTTGGAATCAGTATATACAAATTTACTTTGGATAAATCTTTGATATTTTTCTGATAACTTTCATATTTTGATGAATAGTAAAAATATGCTACTTTTTAATTGAAAACAACTATTTTCATTGAGATAATTTATATGGTTAAATTATAATATTGAATGGTTTTAAAGTATAAATAGAATATATTTTTAACATTTAACATAATGTATGTCATTAGCATTAATTTCACATTGAATTCATAGGTAAAAACATTTCAATCTTTAACAATGTTTTAACTTCTAAAACTCGTTTTCATAACAATGGGATTAATTTTAAATTAATTACTGAAGATTATGTGTTTTGAGTTTTGAAAAATTGATTCCATATTTGGAATCAGTGGGTCCGAATTATGTTAATAGGCTACTTATTATTTTTGGGCATAATGAATAGTAACTACGGTAAATTTTATTTACCGTAGTTAAAGGTAAATCTGGTAATTAAGGGTAAATATAAGGTTATAAAATTACCCTAACACCTGCCAAAATCCTATTGGATGACTAAAAGTCGACTCATATCACCTAAGGGTCAGATTATATTCATTTAATGGACTTTTTTCCATGCAAATAATTTAATTATTATTAAAACCAAAGAAAGTGACAACATGTCACTTTCTTAAATCTTATAAGTATAATAATTTAAATTTAGCAATAAACATCATGAAACTTCGAATATGAATAGTATCCAGAAAGATAATACACGTTTCTACATCATATGAATTTATTTATAATTTTTAGTGATTAAATAATTATCATTTATTATGACACAATAGTGATGTTGAAATTATTTTATTGATTGAAATATCAAATAAATGATCTTAAAAATATTAAAATAAATATTATATGAACTATTTAATGTGATCCACTAATTTTATAGATACATATGAAATTTTATAAATATATTAATTCTTTTATTTTGAACATATCTTCTGTATATAATTTATTTAAATTCAAATAAATGAATAGTGTCAAAATTGACACTATTGTTATATTAGAAAAATAACATATTATAAAATTGTTTAAAAATCACAAAAATATTTAAAAATTATAAATTAAGATTTATATGTTCTAAAATTTCATAAAGTGTCAAATTATGGAAAATTCACAACACATATGTAATTATTTATAATTATTTAATATTTACAATATTATTACCACAAACAAAATTAAATTTATAAATAAGGATAAATCAAGATGATAATGTTTAAAATAAATTCTTAACATGTATACATTTTATTGGATAATGGGATTAAAACCCTTTTTCATCTAACATTAGGGTATGAGTCATTTTGGAAGTTTTTAAGTGGGGCTGGGATTTAATATAAACTAATATTTCTTATATTTATAAAGGTAGCCCTCTCCTCCCTTATAAAATGGCACCTCCTCCCTCTCCTCCTCACACCAATTTGAGCCTTCAAGAATGGTAAACCCCTACCCATTTCACATTTCCACTTTCATAGATACATCCTAGAGGTCCTGTTCTTCTTCAAAGATGAATTTTATTGCCCTAAGAGGATGTCTCAAAATGGCGCTTCAAAGATGAGGTAATGTCTGATACCGATTCTTACAACTTTATTTCTTCTTCTACTTTTTCATTAGTTGTTTCATTATGAATTAATAACATAAGTATCACTCATATACTGATATGTTATTATAATTATGAGACAATCCTATTTCACCATCTATCCATCCTATGAAAAACGAAATCATCACGCGTGCGTACGTACAGAATACCGTCTCCACGCCGTGGTGTAATATATATTCCACCACCACCTTACTTGGATAGGTATAATGGTGTAAATAATGACTATATATGATTATTTTAATGTGATATTGATTCTGAAATAGTATACATACGGTCCAATACCATTCCACAATCATGGGAACGATATCATCGCTCGTGCGTACGTACGGAATACCGTCTCTACGATGTGATGCGACTCGTTCTACATGATCTTCATTTCATAATGATTATATAAATGAATTTAATGAATAAATATGATATATATTACTCTAAAACCATTCTGAAAATGAGGTGTCTATAACCTAAAAATAGGAATAATAATTTATTCGACAAAACACACATACGAACATAAAGCAATAAACACCCGAATAACGAGTATCAATGAAATATTACTAATAAGAAGCTAAGAAAATGACCATATATGATATCATAAAAGTAAATATGATTCTGTAATAAGTCAATGACATTATTTAAATCATTATACAGGAGGTTCGGACACTTACGAAGCAAATCAGACCTAAGGTAAGGGAAAATCTCACAATCTCAATTTTTATCCGAGATTGTTTATACTTCGGTAATTACAGTGGCATATTAATCATCCAAATACATGTTTCATCAATATTTAATATTATTTCTATCCTCATAATATTTTTTAAATCCAATTTTACCCTTTATCTAGTTTTTAGTAAAAGATATGAAAGGAATATTTTGTCGTTTTTGTTACGAAGTACTTTTTGACTTTTCCGTCCAAAGTACGAGAAGAATGTTTTTTTAACTTATACGGCATGAATGGATTTTTAGAACAATTTTTCCCTGAATATGCCTTTGAAAGTTTTCTTGTTTATTTTTAATCAACATATTTTATTTTAAAATTGTATGACATGTTAAGAAAGGAAAAATGTTTTTGAAGTATAAAGGATATTTTCCTCAAGAATGGAGTTCGAGTGTTTTATCAAAATTACGTTCCATATAATATAATATAGGGTTATGTTTATATCCCAATTATTACATTGATTTTATTATGTAGTGATGGAATTATTTTTATGAAGTCCTTTATCTTATATGAATTGTTTTTTGATGTCACAATGTTTAAGACTCTGATTTTTATTACATGGGTTATGCTATGATGTATGATTTGTGATTTTGTGGCACACATAAGAGTGGATTCATTATGAGATGGGTGGGAACTATATCTCCCTCCAATCCATTGGGTAAAGATTTATATCTCATGAGATAGACATGGACGGAATGGAATGTTAAACTGGTTTAGTGAAACAGGACTGAAATGAGGAGTGAACTCTATTCAGAAAAGGACTTTTTCCGCTAAGATAGTCTTGGCAATGAGTCTTGACTAATAAGAAATGATTTTCTATTATTTTGTGTGTATTCCAAAAAGCCTCATGTTTTATTCTATGATTATTGGAATTATATTTCCATTCTATGATTTATCCCATGTTATGATCTCTTTTGCAGGATAAGATTTTGAAAATGTTATGTTCTTATAAATATGATATGTTTCATATTTATTTTTTTTACCCTTACTGAGAATTTGAGCTCACCCTTTTGTATGTTTTCTTTTCCCCAGGTCAGGAAGAAGGATATTAAGTAGGATATTCCAAAAAGGGACTCTATATATGATGAAATAAATGGTAGACAACGTTGATTATTTATGACCCAGTTGTTTATGTTTCCCAGTTTTTAAAGACACTATACCTATACGGTCCTCTCATGGTTTTTTTATATGTTATAATAATTATGCTTCAATTTTTATGTAATAACCATGTATGTAATGTATGGGTCATTATAGTTGGTATCATAGGAAAGGTATAGTCAACCTTTGGAAACTAGGATGTGAAAGCATTCGTAAGAAACCAAAGGATATGTCTAAGAATATAATACAATCATAGTGTTTTAGAAATGGCCATGAAAAATCTATGATAATACATTAAGTGTGAAATTTTATTCATGATTATGTGCTTTTCCTATTATAATTAGTGTTGCTCACACTATTCTTCTTGGTTTTAGTCAGTGGATGGAACCCGAAGGAACCATGTTAATGCAGAATGCGACGGGCAATGCAATGATTGTCCACCTGAGCAACCAAACATTATGGGAGCTGGAATGCAGAATCATGTAGCCATGCCCACACAACATTATCAAGCTATGAATCACTAAGGACTTCCAAATGAGCAAATGAAGGAGCAACATTCTGTTGAATCCTTCATGAGGTAGTGTCCACCTTCATTCAGTGGGTCTTCTGATCCATTAGTGGCTGAACAATGGATCAGTACCACTAAAAAGATATTTTCAGTTCTTCAATGTTCTAAACATGATAAAGTCATCTTAGCAGAGTATCATTTGGAAGGTGATACTGATCAATGGTGGAATGTTATTAAGAATATGTGGTGAAGGGATGAAATTGAGTCCATGGAATGGGACGAGTTCAAGAACTTATTTTTTAGTAAGTATTTCTCTCATATTATTCGAACAAAGATGGATAAGGTGTTTCTTGAACTGAAGCAAAAGGATGATGAATCTATTGGTACCTACGAAGAAAATTTTACAATACTTGAAAGGTACACTTCCGGAATTATTATCCAACCTGAGAGTAAGATCGATCGATTCTTTGGTGGATTAAAACCAAGTCTTCAAAGGGCGTTAGCCATATGGGACTTCAATAGCTACGAGGAAATTGTTCGATGTTCTATCAAGGTTGAGATGGAGATTGTTGTAACCCATCAGTCACATGGGATTGATAAGAAGAGGAAAATGGAATTCAAAGGAAAATATAAAGACCACACTGAAAAGAAGATGAGTTTTCCCTTATGCTCAAAGTGTGGAAATAAACATGGAGGAAATTGTCAAAAGCGGACAATAAAATGTTATAAGTGTGGAAAATAAGGTCATCGAGCAATTGAATGTCGAAATAATGGGAAGAAGATGTCTAATGATTCAAACAAATGATGGGATACACAGAATGAACCTACTACACTTCAATGTTTCAAGTGCAAATAGATGGGGCATTATGCCAATCAATGCCGAAATCCAAGGGTTGATGATGATGATCGACGTCAACAAACTCTTAAGGCCAATGACAATGGAATGTCACATGCAATTACTATTGACGATGTGGAGTATGACAAAGAAGTGGTGACAGGTACACTTAACATCCACTCTAATGTAGCAAATGTTTTATTTGATTCTTGGATCCACCCACTCTTTTATTTCTGAAGATTTTTCTAAGGGTATCATCATATTACCTCAACAATTAGATGTTGAGTTGGTTGTGACAACTCCTAATGGCACAACAGTCGCATCAAATGTTTACAATTCTTCTCCTATTGAAGTTTTTAGGAAAGTGCTTCTTACAAATCTTGTGATCCTTCCTATAGTGGAATTTTATGTGATTCTTTGCATGGATTAGCTTTATTTATATGGATCTCATATCAATTTCCAAATAAGGTAGGTCACATTTCATATTCCAGATCAATCTATGATCGTCTATTGATGCAAGGATGAACATAACCTTCCAGTGGAAATTTCGTACATCATATGGGTATTGATTCCACTAAATGAATGTTATTTATCTCAAATGGTTGGAGAGAAACTCACAATTAATAATATTCTCATTGTACGAGAATTTGATGATGTCTTTCCGAAGGAATTTTCAGGTCTTCCACCAAATCGTGAAGTTGAGTTTTCAATATAACTCGTACTGAGTGCTTTACCTATTTCAAAGACACCTTATAGAATGGCCCTAATTGAGTTGCTGGAATTCAAGAAGCAACTCCAAGAGAATCTTGATAAATGATTCATACGCCCTAGTGCGTCACCTTGGGGAGCACCTATTCTGTTTGTTAAGAAGAAAGATGGAGCAATGAGACTCTGCATTGATTATCGAGAACATAAAAAGATCACTATCAAGAACAAATATCCTCTCCCACGCATTGACGACCTATTTGACCAACTACGCGGAGATCAATACTTTTCCAAGATTGATCTTCATTCCGGTTATCATAAATTAAGGGTCAAAAAAGATGATATACCAAAGATGGCTTTCCGTACAAGGTATGGACACTATGAATTTATAGTGATGTCATTTGGTCTTACTAATGCCCATGCTATCTTCATGGATTTGATGAATAGAGTCCTTAGAGACTATCTTGATCAGTTTGAGGTAGTCTTTATAGATGATATTCCTGTCTATTCAAAGAGCAAGGAAGAACATGACGATCACTTGAGAATTGTATTAAAGACCCTACGAAAGGAGAAGCTATATGCCAAATTTACCAAGTGTGAATTTTGGCTTCAAAAAGTCTCATTTTTGGGTCACATAATCTCAAAAGAGGGGATATCTATGGATCCATCAAAAATAGAGGTTATCGAAAGATGGTAGAGACCAACAACAGTAACTGAGATCCCAAGTTTTCTTGTTTTGGTTGCATATTATCGACGTTTTGTGAAAAAAAATTTCAAGATTATCTAACCCACTCACCATGTTGACTCAGAATGGAGTTAAGTTTTTTTGGACGGAGGAATTTGAAGATAATTTCAATGAGCTCAAAAGAAGGTTATCCAGTGCACCTGTGCTCACACTATCTTGCAGTGGAGAAAGGTTTGTGATCTACAGTGATGCATCCAAGAAGGTATTGGAGTGTGTACTCAAGAAAAATGATATGGTGATAGCTTATGCCTCACGACAGTTGAAAATCCATGAGAAAAATTACCCAACTCATGATTTGGAGTTAACTGCAGTAGTCATTGCATTAAGGATTTGGAGGCATTACCTTTATGGTGAAAGGATTTATATTTATACTGATCATAAAATTTTAAAGTATATTTTCACACAAAAGGTGCTGAATATGTGTCAAAGAAGATGGTTAGAGCTGATTAAGGATTACGACTACCCAATTCATTACCACCTAGGGAAAGCACACAAGGTAGAAGACACATTAAGTCGACAAGACCATGCTAGATTATCCATGATGAGGATCACAAAAGATCCAATATTTATGGATTTACAAAGGATGGATATTTGAATTATAATGGAAAGGGAAAAATCTTATCTTTCTCAAATGAATGTTCAACCATCTATACACATGAACATTAAAGAGGCACAGAAAGAAGATGTAGAGTTACAAAAGTAGGTGAGAAAAGTTCCTTAATTCAACCTTGATTGTGATGGGATAATAAGGTTCAGGAATCAGTTTTGTGTTCCTACCATCCTTGAATTAAAGAAGGAGCTACTAGATGAGGATCATAGGTTTTCATTTTCTATTCATCCTGGATGTACAAAGATGTATAGGGACCTAAAAGAGTACTTCTGGTGGGATGGAATGAATAGGGATGTTGCTGAATATGTCTCTCGATGCTTGGTTTGTCAACAAGCTAAAGATGAGGGATAAAAGTCTAAGGGGATGTTACAACCATTACCCATACCAGAATGGAAATTGGAAAACATCACTGCGGACTTTGTCACTGGACGTCATAAAACATCCAAAGGTAATAATTCTATCTGGGTAATAGTTGATCATGTTACGAAGTCGGAACACTTCATTGCAATTAGAAAAGATTTTTCTCTTGATCATCTTGTCAGGATATTTGTAAAGGAAGTGGTATGTTTCAATAGAGTACCACTTTCCATTATATCTGATCGGGATCTGAGGTTTACCTAGAAATTTTAGTGATGTCCTCAGCATGCTCTAGATACAGAGTTGAGTTTCAGCACTGCTTACTATCCTCAGACAGACGGTCAGTCTTAGAGGACAATTCAAACTCTAGAAGACATATTGAGAGCTTGATCTATGGATTTCAAATGTGGTTGGGATCAACACCTATATTTGGTGGAATTTTATTATAATAATATCTTTCACTCCAGTATTCAGATGGATCCTTATGAATCCCCATATGGAAAGAAATGCAGAACTCCAACTTGCTGGGATGAAGTTGGGGAAAGAAATCTATTAGGACCTGATCTTGTTGATGAGATGGCAGAAAAGGTCAAATCTATTCAACAACACATAAGAGCAGATTAGAGTCGACAAAAATGATATGCCGACAACCGAAGAAAAGACCTAGAATTTGAAGTGGGTGATAAAGTGTTCTTAAGAATATCTCCCTGGAAGAGGTTTATGAGATTTGGAAAGAAGGGAAAGTTGAGCCCTAGTTATATTGGTCCTTTGGAAATTATGGATCGTGTTGGGTAGGTAGCTTACTGATTGGCACTTCCACCGAATCTATCTTATGTTCACGATATGTTCCATGTATCTCTCCTGAGAAAGTACATACCCGGTCCTTCACATGTACTCAGCTCAGAAGTTGTACCGCTGGAGCAAGATCTTTCTTATGAAGAACAATCGATAGAGATTCTGGATCGTAGCGAAAAATTACTGCGGAACAAGACCACTCGCTTGGTGAAAGTTTTATGGAGGAACCACCAATTAGAAGAAGCTACATGGGAACTTGAGAATATGATGAGGGAGAGGTATCCTCGTCTATTTGTAATGAAGTGACGAATTTCGAGGGAAAAATTCATTTTAATGGGGGTAGATTGTAACACCCTGAGATTTTATGAGAAATATTTTTTTATGTCTTATGTTATATGCATCACCAAATGAATCTTTTACAACACACAATACTAACTTGGCTTGCATTACACGCAATCGGGACCTTCCTCGATAGCGTGTGTAGTACACAATACTGGGTTTCACTAAACAACGATATATTATTATGGACTAGCCGTTATGAATAGTATTAACTACATTTTGAATTTTATAACATTATTATTCATCTTACACATTTTCTAGAACATGGTAAGAGAACAAAATAAATTTTTCAGGTAAAATAAGTATTTTTAAAAAAATGCAGTTTTGCCGCCTTTTGATGGCGCACCCACATTAAATCTAGTTTTTGACATGTTTATAAGTTCAATTTGAAAAAATAAAATTCTTCTTTGGAATCAGGATTTAAAAATTTACTTTAGAGAAATCTTTGATATTTTTCTGATATCTTTCATATTTTGATGAATAAAAAAAATACGCTATTTTTTAATTAAAAACAACTTTTTTAATTGAGATAATTTATATGGTTTAATTATAATATGTAATGATTTTAAAGTATAAATACAATATATTTTTACCATTTAACATAATGTATTTCATTATCATTAATTTTACATTGAATTCATAGGTAAAAACATTTCAATCTTTGGAAATGTTTTAACTTCTAAAACCAATTTACATAACAACGAGATTAATTTTAAATTAATTACTGAAACTTATGTGTTTTGAATTTTGAAAAATGGATTCCATATTTGGAATTAGTGGGTCCAAATTATGTTAATAGATTAATTTTTATTTTTGGGCATCATAAATAGTAACTATGGTAAATTTTATTTACAATAGATAAAGGTAAATCAGATAATTAAGGGTAAATATAAGATTATAAAATTACCCTAACACCTGAAAAATCCTATGGGATGACTAAAAGTCGACCCATGTCACGTAAGGGTCGTATTAGATTCATTTAATGGACTATTTCCATGAAAGTAATTTAATTATTATTAAAACCAAAGAAAGTGACAACAAGTAACTTTCTTAAATATTATAAGTATAACATTTTTAATTCAATGATAAAATTAATGAAACATCTAACATGAATAGTATACATAAATATAATACAATTATCTACATCATATTAATTTATTTATAATTTTTAGGGATTAAATAATTATCATTAATTATGACACAATAGTGATGTTGAAATTATTTTATTTTTTGAAATATCAAAAAAATGATCTTAAAAATATTAAAAAAAATATTATATGAACTATTTAATGTGCTCCACTAATTTTCTAGATACATATGACATATTAAGAGTCTATTAAAGATTTTATTTCGAACATATCATATGTATATAATTTATTTAAATTCAAATAAATGAATAGTGTCCAAATTGACACTATTGTTTTTTTATAAAAAAATATATTATAAAATTGTTTAAAAATCACAAAAATATTTAAAATTTATAAATTTAAATTTAAATTGTCTACAATGTCATAAAGTGTAAAATTATGGAAAATTCACAACACATATGTAATTATTTATAATAATTTAAAATTTAGAATATTATTACCACAAATAAAATTAATTTGATAGTTAAGGATAAATCAAGTTCATAATGTTTAAAATAAATTCATACCATGTCTATATTTTATTTGTTGATGATATTACAACCCTATCAAATCTAATATTCAGATATGAGTCATTTGGGATGTTTTTATTTGGGGTTGGGATTTAATATAAACCAATATTTCTTATATTTCAAAAGGTGCCCCTCTCTTCCCTTATAAAAGGGCACCTCCTCCCTCTCCTCCTCACACCAATTTGAGCCTTAAAGCTCAGCCAACCCCTGACCATTTCACTTCAACACTTCCCTAGAAACATCCTAGCGTTCTTGGTCTTCTTCAAAGACCAGTTTTAGTACCCTAAGAGGAGGTCTCAAAGAGGCACTTCAAAGAAGAGGTAATGTCCGTTACTGATTCATTCCACTTTATTTCTTCTTCTACTTCTTATTTAGTTGTATCATTATGAAGTAATAAAATCAGTATCACTCATATACTGATATGTTATTATAAGTATGAAACAAGGCTATTTCGCCATCTATCCATCCTACAGAAAATGAAATCACCGCGTGTGCGTACGTACCGAATACCGTCTCCACGCCGTAGTGTAATCTATTTTCCACCACCACCTTACGTGGATGGGTATAATGGTGTAAATAATGACTATATATGATTATTGTAAAGTGATATTGATTCTGAAATAGTATAAATACACTCCAATACAATTCCACAATCATGGGAACAATACCATCGCTCGTGCGTGCGTACGGAATACCGTTTCCACGTTGTGATGCGACTCGTTCTACAAGATATTCATTGCATAATGATTATATAAATGAATTGAATGAATACATATGATATATATTGAACTAATAATATTCTTAAAATGAGGTGTCTATAACCTAAAAATAGGTATAAGAATTTAATCGACAAAACACACATACGAACATAAAGCAATAAACACCCGAATAACAAGTAGCAATGAAATATTACTAATAAGAAGTTAAGAAAATGACCATATGTGATATCATAAAAATATGTATGATTCTTTAATAAGTCAATGACATTATTTAAATCATTATACTAGAGGTTCGGACACTTACAAAGAAAATCGGACATAAGGTAAGGGAAAATCTCGCAATCTCAATGTTTATCTGAGATTGTTTATACTTCGGTAATTACTGGGGCATATTTATCATCCACATCCATGTTTCGTCAATATGTAATATTATTTCTATCCTCCTAATATTGCATAAATCCAATTTTACCCATCAGTGTCTTTTCAGTATATGATATGAAAGGAATCTTTTTGTCATTATTGGTACGAGGTACTTTTTGACTTTTCCGGCCAAAGTACGCGAAGAATGTTTTTTTAACTTATACGACATGAATGGATTTTTAGAACACTATTTCCATGAATCTTCCCTTACAATTTTTCAAGATTATTTTTAATCAACTTCTTTTAGATTAAAATTGTATGACATGTTAAGAAAGGAAAAATGTTTTTGAAGTAGAAAGGATATTTTCCTCAAGAATGGAGTTCAATTGTTTTATCAAATTTATTTTCCATATAAGATAATATAGGGTTCTTTTTATATCCCAATTATTAAATTGATTTTATTATTCTGAGATGGAATTATTTTTATAAAGTCCTTTATCTTATATGAATTGTTTTATGATGTCACGATGTTTAAGACTTCCATTTTGATTACATGGGTTATGCTATGATGTATGATTTGTGATTTTGTGGCACACATAAGAATGGTTTAATTATGAGATGGGTGGGACCAATATCTCCCTCCAATGCATTGGGTAAATATTTATATCTCATGAGATATACATGGATGGAACGTTAGGTTAAACCGATTCAGTGAAACAGGACTGAAACGAAGAGTGAACTCGGCTCAGAAAAGGACTTCTTCCACTAAGATAGTCTTGGAAATGAGTCTTGACTACTATGAAATGATTTTCTATGATTATGTGTGTATTCCACAAAGCCTCATGTTTTAATTTATGATTATTGGAATTACATTTCACTTCTATTATTTATCCCATGTTATAATCTATTTTGCAGGATAAGATTTTAAAAATGATATGTTCATATGAATATGATATGTGTGATACTTCTTTTGTTTACCCTTACTGAGCATTTGAGATCACCCTTTTGTATGTTTTCTTTTCCCCAGGTCAGCAAGAAGGATATAAAGTAGGATATTCCAAAAAGGGACTCTAGATATGATGAAATAAATGGGAGACAACGTAGATGATTTATGAACCAGTTGATTATGTTTCCCAGTTTCTAAAGACACTATACCTATACGGTCCTTTCATGGTTTTGTTATATGTTGTAATAATTATGCTTTAATTTTGAAGTAATAACCATGTATGTAAAGTATGGGTCGTTATATTTACTATATGTATTTACTCAAGTGATTACATTTATGTTTCTAATGGAAAAAATATATAATGTCTTGATGATTCTATGTGGACTGATTGTGGGGGTTCAAATGTTGCAAAATAATTCAATTCAAATTCTCTGTTTTCGATTAGTTTTTAGCGGGTTTTCTTCCTAGAGATAGAACACTAACCATTGTTTCTCTTATTTCATATTTTTAATAAACCAGGTTTTTAAGGGGATGTTATCATTTAGAGATGCCCCAAATATGAATAGGGACTCATATTTCTCAAGAGGGTGGGGTTCAGTCTCATCACACCCCTTTGATAGGAATTTATTGGCTACTCTAGAATTCTATTATAAATTTATGATATTTTCTTGAATCCCTTTATAATTACAAATTATGAAATGGGTCTCACTTAAAATACCAATCAATTATTATAACACATGAATTTCTATTAATCATTATGTATCTGAGTTTATTCATCAATGGATATATTTTTTTATATCTATGGTTCGCCATCAATGGATCCATTTTTCATTTGGGTTTGAGATCCTATAGTCTTTTATTATTGTATTTCTCATTTTAACCCACATGGTGGAGAGCTGTGGAATTTATCATCTTCGAGGCATAAAAAAGTTGTTTTGAATCCTGGATTAGGTATATGAAATGGTATTCCTCTATATAGTATTTAAGTTAATAAGAACCCACATAATTCGGTGCCACATAATGTGGCACATCCCACCTTTTAAGGGAATGCTAAAAGGACTAAACAGTGCAGTTAAATGTCATGAGACATGGTTATCTTAAGGGAATGTGTTTATTGAATGTTTTTTGTGGGATTATGATGAGGTGGAACAAGGAACCTTGAAACGATATGTTCTCACATCATATAATTTACCCTATTGGAAATGTGACATTGATATAGTTTGGATAGAATTGTGGTTTTGGGTTTGAACCTCATAGAGGCTCACTATGAATCCCATTTAGACAAGCATCACCTATAATGTCGTTCAGTTTGGGTTGAGGAACCACACATATGGATTACATATGAACTATTTTCTCACATTGGATGTGCCTATTTGAGATGGATACATGGATATGGGGACTCATTCTTATGGATGGCCTCTGATGGAAGATGAGGGTAAGGTATGAAAAAATATTATCAACTAAAACATGAATTTGACATACTTGATTTCTTGATCATAGGTATCCATTACACCCACATGATTCATTTCTGAATGAAAGAAGAAAATAGGAAGAAAATGTTCTATTAAACAGCAGAGACTTTATTCCACTAGAGGAAGATTCTTGGGATACTGGATAAGAAGAAAGTTCTTATATGTTACCACCTCCTCCAGTCTTGGTATCTGGGATAGTAACATATTACTACACATTGAGATAAAAACCATTTGAAAGGATATAAGATTTGTCTATAAGGGATGAAATTCAAATAGTTCTAGTGGGGATATGAGGATAATCAAATATTCCCCATCAAAGGGAGTGATAATCATGATTCCCCCCTCAATGTCTGAAACTGAAGGTCCCTTGTCTTGGGGATAATTAAGGAAGGACATAGTCTTATCCCTCATGTCTGAAATTATGGGGTCCCAAGAACTAACCCCTATATTGGGGTCCTCATGAAATATGGGATACATAACTAAATACATGTAGAGTACATTACTAGTTAGGTAGGATAAGTGCGGGGAAATATGACCGAACGAATGAATAACTGAATGAGAGACAAGATACTATATCTCTTACCATTATTGGAAGGTATATAGGATAGAATTTAGGATTTTGTTTGGTCTCCCTCTAATGGTATTCCCATGGATGTACGTTCCCGATCTTTGTCTCCCTGAATAAGTCTCAAAAGAGGCACACACATTGGAAGGACATACGGTCCAATTGTATCTCAAGTAATGTAAGGAATGTGTATATTGAAAGTACGTTGTGTAATGTATGGAATATTAGAACCAAACATGAATTCTGGATGATATAAATCTTAGGAAACAATACTTGGGTGATGCCTTTCTTTTGGATGAATGGTTCTCCTAAGGTGTCCCATGATTTTCCCTCACATGTCCCATATTTTGAAGCAGATCATTGTGTTAGTCTCTATTGAATAAGGAGGGTGTGAACCTCTTGTAGGGGTTTTTTTATTTCACACCATGGATAGAATTAAATCTCATTATCCTCATTAATTACCCATTCTCTTGGGTTTTTTAGAGAAACCTGGGTGGTTTATAGGGCTTGGACCAAGGGCTAGGGCGAGCATAGATTTGATATTTCTCTATGTTTTTTTCATTTCAAATGAGGATCCCCAGTGCCGTATTTATTGGAAAAAATGGTACCCTAGAAAAATGAGTTGGATCACATATGGGGTCACACATGTGGGTCACATGGGGATGCTATGTTGTGCCTCCCATGGATAACACATCAATGAAATGCACAAATGTTGGAACTGTGAGCTGATTATTATTTTAGGGCTAGTGCGTGATGGATTCAAATGATCATGTGAGATATGATATCCTTTAGATCTATTCTTATTCATAGATTCCTTTATTATAATTTCATCCTTGGGTAAAAACATAATTTATACATAATCCCCATATCAGGATTGGTTTAGATCAGATGAAGAGGTTTTCGTCCTAAGTTAAATTGATGAAATGGACAGGAGGGCCATGAAGGTCATCCTTGAAAGAAATCTACGTAGGTATTACATGATGATATTTAGTGAATGAAAATAGGATGAAGGGTATCCGTGTAACTATAAAATATGGTGAGGGCCTAAAATGTCCCATTCTTTCTTTCTTGCTAGTACTTCTGTTATCCTTGCCTTCTACATAGGATATTCAATTATGCTTTGTTTTCTAAAGCTCCATTTTCACAGAGTAGTTATGAACTTTTCAACATGATGAATACACATTGGCCAGAAGGACTCATTAGGTATCCTTTGAATGTTAACAGTTATGGGTCAATTTGTTGAGTGACCTATATGAGTCCCTGCATTTTCCAAATTTCAAAATATGTCATATTGTTTCTAGACCAAGGATTATCTTCTAATGAAATCTTGGTGAATATTTTAATATACTCAATGGATTCCTAGAAGGATAATGTTTCTAATAAAAAAAGAGTCAATTATATCAACAAGACGATTGATACTGTAATCCTATATTACAACCTTGTATGTGATACTATCCTTACAAATTTAGTGATACATGTGTTGAAGAACCATTATGATGGTCTAGAGAGTAGCTATCTAGCACTCTATAGACACAAAAATCTAAAGTATTTCTTCATCTAAAGGATGATGAATTATATCCCATATTACCGGTTCAATTAATATAAAATTTTTACCACAACCAACATCTTAGTCTAGTTTACCATCACTAATACGCGAACCCCATCCATGCATGTGTCCCAAATCATATCATCTAAACCCCAAATTTGAATCCTTGTACTACTGATTGAAAGTCACATTGTCACTCATCCTTATTCAGTTATCTTACGATTGAATTGGAAATTGATTGGATGGAATAATAGTACCTCCACTCAGGAGGGGGTATCAGAAATGAGAAGATGTTGTAATACTATTTGGTACAATGATGTACTGGTATTGTGACCAATATTAAGCTAGTTGACATTTTTTAGGTGGTCTCGGTGGTGCAAACATATGCATAAAAGAGTCAAAATTTAATTCTTGAACTTCTTAGCTGAAAGTAACCACATTCCAATTCATTAAATCTGATTAAAAAATTGGTCATCATCGATCTAAGGTATATCTAGAAGATATATGGATCTTTCAACCTTGGAGAAACATATGATAAATTCACTACACAGAAATCCCCCTAGGAAGATGTCTAAAGGAAGCATGTTTTTTTCCATCAGACAAAAGAGATAAACCAGGGTATTAAGAAGTAAGACCCAATCATAAAAGATTATGTTCATTCTAAACCATGGATTCATGATTTTATGAAGACAAAGGGTGAGGGTTTCACATTAAAACATCCCATAGTATGTACCATGTTTTATAAGGTGGAATACCTAATATATCCTTTCGCACATTATAGTATGTTGAGTTTAAGCAGTGCAGTAATTCCATAAAAGATGACATACTAGCATGAATGCATCTTTTAGGCTTCCTAGAAATGTGGATAAGCATCTACATCTTTCCATTATATTATTTCATTAGTGGTGTGAGTCTATTGACAATTTTTATATATTCTAGTATACTCTAGGGAAATCACATAAGGTTATAAACCCCTATGTTGGTGAATATCCACATGTTACCACTATGTTTAAAAGCATGGAATTACACTTTTCAGAATGTATGTCCATTCTAGTTCATATAGTGATGTTTTGAAGAAATCATTTTCACTTACACCATGTTTAGTGGAATTAATGGTCATAGGGGCTAGTTTCAACCAATTTCCAGGCCATTTCTAGCATCTAACCCCTGTTCTGAAAGCCTGGTGTAGGCTAACAAGATTGAATCAGTTTGGGGAGTTCAATATCATTCCTAATGGGGATATTCCCACTAGTACATTCATTAAATATGGTATGGACAAAAATGAATTGAGATCATTCAATATTTCATTAATAGATGTTGTTCGAGAAACTTGAATTGATGGAGAGGTTATATGTGAGTCCTATGCATCATGTTGACTTGTTCCCTTTTCCACGTGCCAATAGAAAATATTTATATACCTCATATATAAATTATATTATAGATGAACCTAGTGGTAGTATAACTACTATAGATTACCCCTAAAATAGAGATTACTCAAGAAGAAATTAATTATCCCCTAGTGAGTCTGTCTGCAAAGTTCACATTTAGTTCAACCAAGGACATGATCTCATCATATCATCAATGGGTGATGAAAAACGAAGTTCTTAAATTTTTTGTTGTTATGAAAATTCCTTTGGGAAATCATGTTATAAAGGCTCCACCTATCCAAGCGAGTGATAGTGAGGAGGCTACTACCCTTTCCAAAAAGCCACACATATGTTTTATACCTCTAATTAGTGTAAAATTTTATATGAAAATTCATATTAGACCATGATGGTCAAAGAAACATTATAATGAGGTATTTTAGTTCCTGATTTTTCATCCATATAATATGATGGAGGGAGTTTGGAATACCATGAAATCAAAGAGGGTCTAGTATACTTAATAGTATGATCAAACAACCTCATATTTTGTGTGTCCTATGGGTACTTCATCATGCATGGTTTTGGATTCCACAGATATGGTATATCTATACCCCATCCAACCTCCTCGTTGATGAAGAACAAATATAGGAGATAATATATATATTTAGGACATAGATTTGCTCATTTATTAAACTGATAATATGGTACCCACTACAAAGTTAGTAAATGGCATGCTAGAATAGAGGACCACTAAATGGATTGATGATCCGTTAGATGATGAATGGTAAAAATTATTTGATCTTTTTTATTTTTGTTTTCCTCATCTATTTATTCCCTCAATCATATTTTTATTCTTTATTTTGAAAAATATCATTACTAAGGAATGGGTAACCCTGAATTGAACCAGATATAGGTGGAAATGGATAGGATCCCTTCACTAGAATATTGCCAAATAGGCTCCCATGTGGGTTCCATGAAATAATCTCCCATATCAGGGGATTAATCATCATTAAAGAGGAATATATAGGAGGATATGGTAGGATATTACTCTTTACTACCACCTATAATATTTGTATTTTCGGTGGAAAGTTCCATCCTTCCTCCATCAAATGTGAAGGAACAATTGAGAGTGGAGTAATTTACCTATATCATTAGTATAAATGGTGTGTTTTCATTACAGTTTTTATTCCATAATCTACTATAATAAATGATTTATTATTTATAAGGTTTATAGAACAAAATTTTCTATCCTCTCTCAATGGACTTATCAATGTCACCTTCTAACCTGAGAAGGATGTTCTATATGAAACGTGGTTTCTTGTGGTTGAATATATTCCCTAGAATAAAGGACTATCAATGGATGAGGTAAAATAAGCTCTTATACCAATTGAAAGGTTGTAGAATCCTAGAAATGTCAACATGCACCATAAGGTATCGTGTTCCAAATAATGACTGTAATTCCTTATGATATTTATGATTCACATCAAACACTGTAGGACCCTATGATCACTGTTATTAATCTATTTCCCACTCCATAAGGGGATGACATGGATATTAGAAAATATAATGAAGGTGGTGATGATGATCTGGAAATGGTGAGGATTGTGAGGTTCATGCCTGCACAAAACATTGAGAATTTTGATTATTGTGAAAACAATTTGGGTGAAGATCCAATAATCATAGAAACCCTTACTGGAGAGGATGCAATGAGACATGTAACACTGTATCATGATTTATTTGACACAGATAATCTCGATATTAATATATCAGGTTCCTCTTGGATTATGAGGACATAAATATGAAATTGGATGGATGGGAGTTGTATTCATACATTTTCAAACATCATTGACCTTATATCATTAGGTATTTGACACCAAATATCAACTTGTATATATTTTCCATATAAAACACCTCCAATTCACATCATGACCAAGTAATACAAGTCCATATTACTCCCATTGATGAGGGAGTAACAACTGAGAACCAAAAAGTGGGAGATCCAAGAGTGTCCTCTATCCCAATTTCTAGGAAAAAATGAGCATTTTTATTTCAGGAATTCCCCTATCCAATTTGTTGGGTCCAATAATTTCAAATAAGAATCAATTAATTCAGTTGATACACTAATTTATGAGTGTTGTTAATTTATATAGTTTTTTTACTACCATTATTTTCTGTTAATTTAAGGATGTTAATGGGGGGTTCCATCTACTATACTGTCTCATTGACATTAGTGTTCGATCCCAAGGAGGGGTCTTCTATTCCTATTAATCCAAAATTTCTATGTGATTCCAACACTATTTTGAATGGACATGATCGGGGCTCCACATAGATTTATAAAATCCTTGAATACATCCCTGCATTAGAATGAAGTATCAAGTCAAACATGGATAAAAAATATGCCCTTCACAACACAAACCATATTATTTGGTGATATATTTATAAGATTGTCTTGGAGTTTTCTTTTTTAAGGACTTCCGTGCAGAATTTTATTACTTACAACCATGTTTCCATTTCTGGGTATCAATGGGTTTTATTATTGGATGATCCACCATGATGTGAAGTCAATCATCTAGTAAAAAAATGTGGAGTGATTTCCACAACAAGCTAAGGTGTAGCTAGTAGGCCAGTTTGAAGATCTGAGGGCTACTGTATCACAGATATAGCTATGTCATTCCAAGTATGTGCATGAGCATCAACCTCATCTATATGAGAAATATAATCAAAAGTTACCCCTTATACTAGAAATAGATTCCTTATAGGAAGATATTTTTCAGATGCATCATTCTATGAAGTGGATATCGATATAAGGTGTGGATTATGTGGCTAAAAAGGTGAAACATCTTAATGATAAAGTGTTCATCACCAAGAAACAATATTGGTTCTAAAATGTTATGGAGAGTTCTTGAGCCATAGTTCAACATCACAAGGCCAATTTCAAGGATCACTTATAGCACTTAGAAAAGATAATCCACATGTTGAAGTAACATTTCATTTAATAACATGAATAAATAATTATTTTTATTTTCCATGATTATTGGTTTAAATGTTTTTTTCTCATCATAATCCTAACATTTAAAATGACTCATTTGAATGATGTTCATTAGGTCAATACTTTTCACTTTCAAAGAAACAATGAAAATTATCTTACTTTTTTCCTTCATCTTTTTGACCTAGTGAGTGTTGTTATACTATTTCACAGGTCACATCATAGACCCAATAAACATTTTTTCTTCTATTTCATCACAATAATTTTTTTCAAGTCATGATTATAATTAATTAGTAGGAAAACATGGCCTTTTATTTGACCACCATTTATGTGTTTTCAAGATGAAAAGTTTTATGCATAATTATTTTTAATTCTACATTTTTCTGATGCCATGTAATGTGTAGTTATACTGATATAAGACTTGAGTTTTACTAAGGATTCCATTTTATGGGTTATTTTATCTTGGAGAGTATTATGTATCTTCTTTTGGGAAGTTTGGCTTATTTAAAACTAGACTATTGTGAATATTATTTTAGGTCAAAATCATTGACCAGAGTTATGGAATTACTAGCCATGAAGGGTTTTCTAGCCAAGAGTGTTTTGAAATTCCTCAAATATGTAAAGTGGGATTTTGAGGACCCATTCTTTGGATTGTGGATCTGAAACATGATGTTAGAACAATATTTGAGGAGACACTAGAAACAATATTCAAATAATGATTTCTAGTTAGATTCTTTGATTGGGGATTATGATATATAAGAGGTTTCTCTATGTTATGTGTGTACCTCTCTAAGAAAGGGCCTTTTGGGGGTGACTTATGCATAGCCAACTAGGGTGTATTACTACATTATCAGAAAAATATGTCTTTTAGAAGCTGACATTCCATTATCAATGGATGGGTAGTTTGTAAAGATCTTGATTTATGAAGACCATGAAGGGTGGTATATCATTGGAATTATTATGGGGATGAAGGTGGGATCTCTATTAAAATTGGACATGAATGGGAAAATTAACATACATTAATTTGAATTATGTAAAGGTGGGTACATTCTTTTAGATGGATGGTTCAGGGGGATACCCCACCCTCACAATGGTTGAATCATTGTGATGTGTAATGTTGTGTGACAAGGACATTGACCGTGGAGTTTAATTAATTATGATGATGATGTTGGGGTGATAGGTTAGGTCATTATTATTTGTCCAAAATATTATTGATTTTCGTATTTCATGTAAATCTATCCAAGAATCTTCAATCATTTTCTTTTATAAATGGGCATGTGTTCTACGAGGTAATATAGGGATTTCTGAATCCGAAGCATTATATGGGATGAAATTTTCATTGGGGCATACAGAGATAGAATATGTCTATCATGGTGATACATTAACCTTTTATTAATAGACCATTTTTTGGGAAACATATGAAGAGATAATTGAGGAATATTTGTGTATAGTCAAACAGTGGAATTCTCTAGATTATAGGCCGTTTTGGGGGGGAAACATATCAAAATATAGATATTGTGTAATACTACATAGTGTGATAAAGTTGTCCTTAGGAATATGGAATTCACACAAAAAATTGATGGGGAATGCTTATGAATATTTAGACTATCCCAAACACTTATTTTGGTTTGTAGGGTGTAATGTACCATAATATGGGAGTAGAATTTCATATTGAAATTATCATGGATCTGGAGAAAACATTTCCTGAGGTAAGTCTGACATATACATTGGAAAAGTGGATTTTTTTATATTTTGACTTGACTTGGGAATATGACATAGGCTTTACTACATATATCATGAGAGTGAGAATCAAGAAAAAAATAGTTCTAAATAATAAAATCCATATTTACTGAGTTCTTGTGTAGATAAGGTGTTTTTAATACAGGATCAATAATGAGGTGAGAAACTATATTGGATCCTCTTATGGAGATCTGAGTCATACATAGTAGAGTGGGGTAATTTCCCATCTTATGATTGGACCTGGATTTTTTATTTGAGAATCACTAAATATATCATCAATGAAAGATTAAATTCATATGTAGTTATTTAATTTTAATCAAACAAGCTGTTTAACATCATTCAATCCGGAAATTAGTATTATTTCCTTTAAAGGTATTGATACCTAGACCTTGGTAAAAAAGATGTGAATTAATATGTATTCCTCATTAAGGGGATATTTTACAAAAAATAATATGCCCTTGTGAGAAATCCACATTGTTAATGAGTGGAAATTGATTCTTCATTTTCATAATGGAAATAAAAAAAAGGTTGGGACATCTTAATTTTGTCATGGTTTGACCAGGATAAAAGTTTTGAGCAAAAAAACATATATCGTTAGGATGAGAATCATGCCATATTTAGTTTTATAAAACCATGCAGTTTAGTGTCATTAGATGAGGACATCATCCATTTAGTTTATCATTATATTATTACGATGGTGGTGACATTATGTGGAAATAAATTATTTTTTGTAGATTAGGGTATTAGACTTATGTGTCACTACTTATCATTTAAAAGAGAGAATAAATCCACATTTAGTGCATGAATATACATAAACCTTGTTGTAAAACAGAATTTGTTGAATAAAACCAGTGTATTTAAATTTTGAGTCTTATGAATATGACTATATATCATGGAAAATATGAATGATGTACGGATTATTGGTCCAATGATTATTTGGAAGAATTTGGATATGAGGAAAAATCGTAATCAGTAATCATAGGGGATCTTGGATTTGGATAAGTGGTATGGGACGAAATTCAAGGAGTGGACAAAGAGAAATGTTCAAAAATAAGGTTCCAACAATAATGTTTATAAGGATTATGGAGATATCAGAGCTATATATTGAGTATGAATGTACCTCTACTTGATTTCTCTTTTTTGGGAGACTTATTCAAAGACAACTAGGGTGTATCATTGTATAGAAATTTTTGAAATCCTCTAGAAGAAAGGCAATTTTTTGGGTGACTTATGTAAAGTGAACTGGGGTGTATAACTAAATTGGGGGGGAAAGGTGTATTTGGGAATCTGATATTATAAAACTGATATCAACAAAATGATTTATGGATATTCAAAATTTTCCCAGATAATGAGTTGGATGTGTGAAATGGATATTTCCAAGAATAGAGGAAGAAATTAGACTATATTTTTTCATAAAGTGTTGAATATCTATCATATGTCATTGTTTTTACATGAAATATGGGACTCCATCCATTTCCATGAAGAGATCATTATAGAGGGAACCTGAGTGAAGGTCTCCAGTATAGTTCAGAATTTGTTTGTAGGAGTGAAAATAAATTCATTATGAATCAACCTTGTATTGGTGATATGGGTGAAAATATGTATCCTGTGATAGAAGGAATCATGAAAAATGTATTTTTTTAACTATGGTGTGGTGGGAGACTAGAAGAAAATATTATGATATACTCAATCATGGGTTAAAATGTTAAATTGTTTTTTGTCTTTCAACAAGTATGTGAATCATGAATTTTAATGTTATGGGAATAAGATATATTTTTTATTGTTTAATAAACGTTTTTGTGATGTTGGGATTTGTTTTTTAATTTATTACATCTTATACATTGATTTCAATCAATTTGGTTCATACGATTATTAGCACATGGTGTGAGATTTAATTTTGTTCTTATAGGACCATGATGCAAAGTGATTTAGCATCATACAGTAATGATCTTGGTGTCGTAATTTTTATCATATTTTGATGTGGAATAAAGTTTACTAACCAAAAGTTGTATTTCATGAGAAATATTACATTGGTAGGGGTTTATTGAGCTCTCCATTGACTGAGATCATGGAAAAGGACCTATTATAGTGGACCTTGTGTGTGGTATGGGGTCCCTCCCACATTAGCTCATGCTTTAGAGGATTCTCCTCAGGTATCATTGAATCCTTTATGACTAGTAATACTTCTCCTACGTGGAATTAGAATAAAAATAATTACATATTAAAATCATGTTCTATCCAATTTTTTGGACATCCATGTGATGAAAGGTACCTAGTCCTTCCTCATCATGTCACTCCAATTCATCCAAAATTTTTTGGGATTCTTCATCTATTGATAGATGATTATAGATTGAAATTTAATGTATAATAAATTAGTCCAAAATGGTAAAGACTTATTATATTTCATATAAAAGATAATAATGGGTCTTTTATTTGTAATTTTTAGTGGTTTTCCAACTGAACAAGAAGGAACAAAAGATATTTTTAGGCTAATACGATTTGTCATTTTCCACCATATTCTGAAGAATAATCAAGAAGTTCATGTGGGAGGAATCTAAATATCAATTAGATGATATGTGACAGTGGGATGAGTGGTTACATTTGATATTATACTCCAAATATAGCTTCTGGGAATAAGAAGAACAAAAATGTGTTTGATTTTCCTTAAGTATTTCATGAGGGACACCAAATTTTGAAATGATGCTGGATTTCATGACTGTTACAATGAATTTGGTCTTTATTTTTTGAGATGTATTTACTTAACCCATATGGAGATGATTTGGGTGGATATGAAGATATATTTTAATTTCTTCGTCATAGTTGGGGGATAATTCCTACAAACATCCATTACCTATACAAAAAATAAATTGTATTTTTGTCTATATATAGGAACTCTGTTGGTTGATGGATGAAATTGCAATGCACTTGGAAGGAATCACACTTTTTTGTGAATTTTTTGCAATCTTGTATCACTAAAGGCTAGAAGTATACAATCATTCATATTTGATTTCAATGACCAAACCCTTACCGGTGGGCACTATAGTCTCATCTATTAACTTATTTAATGACACCCAAAGTCTCTTATCTATTAATGCTTTTGAGAAGGACACCATAAAATTCCAATTTGTAAAGAATATCTGGTGATTTGGGATGCCATATCTACTCTTTTCTAGCTATGTATGACTAGAGAAATCGATTTTAATTAAGTCCCACAATGGGTATCATTCAACCAATGGTCGGATCAATTGGTTTTAGGGCATGACTATACTCATTGATATCTTCCATGCTGAAATGAATAAATGGAGATACCATTAAGTGGTGTACAATCTTTATGATTATTTCAAAATGATCTCGATAAGTATAGGTGAGGATTCATTTTCTAATGAATCATATTTGAAATTTTGTGACTATGGTATAAGAGTAAATGTTTTCTCTGAGAGAAATTCATCCATTAGTTATAATACAAAGTCATGTAGTGTGATTAGTACTTATTTTCCTATATCATAGTCCATATTGATTTATTTTATTACCTAATATACATTTATTTTCACCAATAAGTGGTCCAAATTCAATTTTAGTTCATTTTCAGGATTAAAATGGTGACTTTATCATCCACCTCATTGTTTTATAACATTCTGACAATAGTATTGAGCAAGGAAAGACTACCTTGGATGGAGAGATGAGAACTAATACCGATATAACTTTATGGAGCCTAGGGACTTCTACTATCAACCTAGTTATTATTATGGATGTGCTATCAAAATAATACTCCCAATTTTTGGGATTATGTTGAAGAAAATGATCTATTAATTAGGTAATTTGGTATCTAACCCAATTACATCTAAAATGGGTGGTCTGTTGAAAAATCTTCCAAAACCTTGGATTTCACATATTTATAATGGATGATATATATGTAAAACTACTACTTGATAAAATCCCAATATTCTAAAATTATAGTGAACATTGAATATATTAGGATATTTTTAAGCAATTCATTATGTGAGACCAAATGTTCCTTGGGGTACATTATGTAGTGTGTTAGTTTCTAAATTCGGATGATTAATCCTAAAAAGATCTTCTTGATATTTAATGAATTTCCTCTATGTTTAACATGGTTTTACGGAGGTAATAATGTATATTTTCATTCCTATCATCATTCATTTGTAAGGGACCCAATGATCGTTCCAAGACTGTTACGTACTAAATAAAACATATCCACTCAACAAGTGAAATTAGAACTAACGGGCTAAAGAGATATTTCGTAAGGATGTTGAATTATTCTTGAAAATCCTTGGTCCACTAATATGTGACCCCTTAGTCATCAAATTGGTGAAGGGAAATCACTTGTCTGTGAGGTAAGATATAGAGTGATGAATGTAAACTTGGTGTCCATATAAACCTTTCAACTCATTTTGGTTTCATGGTGGGGAAATATAGAATATATAATTTTTATTCTGATAATATAATTTGATGCCATTTTGGTGTACTAAAAATCTAATTAATTTACCTATAGAAACACTGAAAGAACATTTCAAGGGGTTCTTCTTCAGGATATGTTCTCATAGTTTGTTGAAGACTGTCTCTTGATGTTCTAGGTGGCCAGTACATGGTTGATACATAACCACCTAGTCATCAATATATAACTCGGTCTTTTTCCAAAATGTGATTTAAAATATGATTCATGTAATGTTGGTTTGCAGACTAGAAATTTTTCAAGAGAAAGGGATTTACCTAATAGAAAAAAATCTTTAATACGCCACTAAGTTTACGGATTCTCCATCTATATTGACCATTTAGATTTGATTATAACCCAAATATGAATCTTTAATGGAGAGGTAATAATATATGGATGTTACAATGATCAATAGATTTGTTATAAAGACTAGGAAATCATCATTCAGACTGTGATGGTTGAAATATCTAAAGTCAATGTAGACAATAATTTTTCCATTCTTCTTCTCTACCTAGATTTTGTTGGATATCTTGCTTAATATTGTAATTATTTAATTAAAATATCTTTTATTTTATTATCAACATCAGACCCAATTTTTGTGGCATGAGTCGGGTGTGTCCTTAGGGGTTGTTTCATATATCCTCAATGGTTTCCCTATAATCCCAAGTGTGGAGTGGGTACCTTAAGATTAAGGAAAAGAATCTCATTGTAATTATAGGAATCCACATCATTATTTTTCTTCAGAAATGAGGGTTTTATATCTTGTAATTTGGAAGAAATAGTTTCACTGATCATAGAGGGTCATGGATCTTCTTCTATAAACATATTTATTACTCTAATTTCATATATAGTGGTAGAAAAACATTCCTCAATTGCTGGTGGGGAATCCTTGAGATCCTCTTCATCTTCATATTTCACTTACTCTTCCTCTATGACAATACAATGAGGGTATTTAGGTAATGGATGATATTCCTTATCATTAGGAATGGAGTTGAAATTTTGAAGTCCAAAAGGTGAAGTTACCCCCTCAGACCTTTCTCTCAATGTTAGGTATTTTTTAAGATTTATAGTGGATGGTGTGAGTGATAGAGATGGAGTTTATTTATTCTATCCTAGCATATCTAAATGGTAATGGATCCAATAAGGATCCATGGATGGTATGAGGTCATTTTTAACCATGATTCTATCACATTCTAGAGAATCCCTAACCTTATTAGCAATATGGGGATTAATTTTCATTAACGATACCATGAAGGTTGAAAAAAATGAAAATTAATTTAGTACCATTATTTAGATTTGATGGATATATAGTATATATTCATTACCCAATATTTTGAATGGATTAGACAGGGTAATGTTTAGAACATTCGGGTTATGTGTTATTTCCCATTTATCTAGTTGAATTTTGAGTCATTGTAATGAGTTTCAAAAGACTAGAATGGTTATTTTTCACCTTAAATTATCTTTATTTGACTGTAATGATATATTTGAGCCAATGCTGGTATGATGAGGGGATTTTATCATGATGATTCAAACATGGTCTTACTAACAGAATGCTAAATGTTGTGTCCCACATAATAATTAAAAATTATGAGTTAGATAAAAGTTACCAAAATCAGACCTTGAGAATGATTAATAAAAAAAAATTGTTTTCACTTTTCATAAACTTGTAGAATTACATTATAATGGGAGAAGTGGGCCTTGTGGTAACCCATTATATAATGTGTTAAGTCCCGAATGTGGATGACTCTTGAGCTATTTTAACTGAAGGCTCGTTAGATATCAAAATTATTTTTCCTATAATATAAAAGAAAATGTCTGATAAGTACTTGTATAGTGATATATTTTCCTTTCTTACTAAAAGAGATGGCCGTTTTTAATTCAATAATATATGTCTCCTCTTGATATACATCTAGAGTAGAAACATCATCCTCATGTTCATGAGGGTGTAACAAAGCTTCTATGGGTTTTTCCTTTAAGTCTTTTTGTAGACTCAGAGCATCTAGGATCAAAAACATTCCCAGAACATGTGTATGTTACTTCATAATTTCTTACTTCTTGGATAATTTTCTATTCTTCATAGTGTGAGTTTATTCTCTCATAATATCATTTGTATAAAATGTACTTCATATATGCAGATCATCCCTTTGAATTGGTGTTGAATGTATACCTATCCCTTATGGGTTAGGTTGGCTTGGTCTTGCTACGCACTGACGCTGATTTGGAAATGAAATCCACTATATTAAATAAAATGGGATTATTGGGTTATATAAAACCCTAGAATATCTAGGTTAAGTTTATTTTTTATTCTTAGGTTACTGGTGGGTTCTCCCTAGATTTTCGACCATGTTGATAGTCCAAGCCGGGATGTGACTAGAGTGTTGACTTCTACTCTGAATATGTTTCCCCCTAAATACCCTATCACTATAGCCTATTCCCCTATTCTATAATAAGATATATAGGAAATGGGTTTGTATCCACATTCATCATATGAGAAGATAACCATTAGTTGAATTACATTAGTTGAACTGAAGATCAATTCTTCATCTGATGAGGACTCTGTCTGGTGGGTCGAATGTTGTGGTACCATTTGGTGATGGTGTCCAGGTAATTTTGGTACTAATGTAATTATGTTTGATAGAGTCAAATATAAATTTTTCATTGAAACAATATCATCTTCGTATGGAATATTCCCTCTCAATTTTCCATGTTACTTCCTTAATAACTGGATTTTTGACGATTTTGGCACTAATGGAATTTTCCGCATTGTTGTGGAAGTAACTAGGGGAATATTTTTGTATTATAAATGTTCTAAAAGGATTTAATTGATCTATTTGATTACATTTTGGACAAAGTAATTATTCAAATTGAGGGAAACCTTTTTAGAAAAAAATTTCCATTCATCCAATTCCTTTAGAATGGCGCTAGAAACACAAGCTGACAATGTGGGTGGCTTGTGCATCATTAACTGTCTAGATTATACCATTTTTTATAAAATTTATTTGAAAATAATGATTTACTAAATAGTTTTAACCAATGTTTGTTTAAATTGGATTTTTTTAGATATCATCAATACCAACCTAATCACGCCTATTCCGCTTTGGAATCTTGAGTATGTTATTTTCTAAAGATTTGTTGATGTAGCAAGAGACATAGTCATCTCAGAAAAATAAACCTCTTTTCAGATCCAAAGACTATTTTCACATATAATACCCTCCTTTATACTAATGATGTGCATGTTATTTATAACACTAAAAAGGAGGTGTCGTATGATATAGTGTGGGTTATAGAGATGGAGCTGGGGAACGGTCTAACTTAAGAATAAAAACAGTGGCTTCTTCATTCCTTGTTTTCTTCCCTTGGATTTTAGAATTAATGAGAAGTTTTCTTTGGTCCATGAGATGGATTAAATCTTTATATATCCACTATTTTGAGATCCCAAAATCCTATAAGGGATGTGAGACTTATTCTGAGGCATCCCAAGGAACCTGGAAGGGATGTGGGATACCTCATTTGATATGAAACTATAAGGAATGTTACTCAGAGAGAATTATTGATGATTTGGGAGGGTGATGGGTTTGAACCTAAAGGGGTCTTCCTATGTATCCCATTTGAATGAGAATATAAAACACATTGTTTGGTTCGAGATGAATACTTATGAATTTGGAGGCATTCTGAAGGTTTTATTCATAGGTATAAGTCCCTTTGATATGGACAGATGGTTTTGAGGCCACATGCCTATAGAGGTCTTTTGAAGGAAGGTAAAAAAAATTAAAAAAAGGAATCTCTACTAAGATATATGTCTGACTACATATTTTACATTATATTAGATAACCAGTAAGGATACATTATCCTTTCTTGAATGTTAGAAACAAGAGGAATCCAAAGGCCATGTAAACCACATAGTCCTTGTTCCACTAGATGGAGATGATGAGGAAATGGGAGAAGAATAAATGACTTTATTTTTCTTGCATCCTCTAATTTTGGTAACCAAGATAGTCAAATATGACAACCAATATTGATACCACCCATTTGAAAGGACAAGGGTTTACTTCAAGATGGATTCCCTCATTATGATTCAATATGAGATAATGGAATAAGACGCTAATCCCCATCATAGAGAAATTGACGAATGATTCCCCCATCAATGTATGAAATTAGTGGTTTCTTGTATTAGTGGTGATGATGGAAGAACATGATCCAAGAAATCATGTTTGAATCTGATAAGTACATATAAAATTCCCAGGTATGGGTTATTTGATACCGAAGGGAATCATATGTTCATAAAACCCAAAAACACTACTAATTAAGTAGAACATGTGTAGGACACCTCTAACAAAATGAATGCATGATCGAATGGGATACGTGCTAATTTATCTCTTTCTATGAATTTGAAATAATGGTACATTTAGTGGAGTTTTTGATTTGGTCTCCCTCATATGGGAGTCCTAATGAAGTATGGGACTTACCATTGGTGTCTTGAATATGGTTCAAAGGAGACTCATGCTCGTGAAGGATGGGAAATAAAAAGGTGTCTTCGAGAGGGTATGGAAAATGTAGATTAGAAATATTTTTTTGAGTTTAAGGCCTATGAGATCCATATTTGACATCTAGTTGATGGACAACCAAGAAAAAAACACATTTTTTAGGACTTTCCATAGGATCCATGGGTCTCCTCATGTGTCCATGAATTTTTCTTTTCATGTTCTCGAATTTTGGAGTGCACATTCGAGATAGTCTTTCATGACTAGGGAGGTTGCGGACCCTCACATAGGTTTTTTTGTTTAACAGAATGGAGTTACATTCATCCAAATTTACCCCTTAATTACCTCTTATATTGGGTATTAGAGAGCTACCTAGGTAGTGTTCATGGACTGGGTGATGGACTAGGTTGACTAGATCTCCTGGTTTATTTCTTTATTTTAAATGTGGACCCTAAGGACATATTCATGGAGAAAACAAGATCGTAAGTGAAGGATTATGATTAATTAGGTGGGTCAAGTAGGTGTTTTGTTCGTATGGGTGATGTAGTTGGGTTTCATGGGCCACAGGGTGCACCTACCCAGGCCAAAATTGATCTGCATCGAACAATGTTAGAATCTGAGCAGTGAATCTGTTGTTTGGTCTTGTATTATATGGATTCCAATGATCAATCAATCCATGATATCCTTCCATTGTTTTCCTATGGCTATATTCCTCTAATATATTTTTATCTAGATAAAAATGGATTTTAAAAAATTTACTAAAAAAGGATATAATATTTTATGATTACTATGATATATAATTTATATAATGTTTTGTTTTGTATGAATAGGTATATTTTAAATTTCTATCAATCCAAAGATATAGATCCTTTTGATTCTGAATTATATTATTATTAAATTTTTATCCCAAAAATATTCTAATCATATTTTATGTAAAATTTTCTTTTTATAAAAATCCTTATAACATACAACACAATGTACATTGCAAGGATTCCACATTGACAGTGTTTATATAAGAATTTAAAAAATATATAGATAACATGAAAAATAATATTTGAAGTAAAATAACTATTTGAAAACCAATAATGATCCAAAAAACCCCATTATTAATATCTTTTCAATGAAATTTATTTTTTATTATAAACACTTGAAGTAAAATCATTGATTCACCAAAATAATGTAAAAAAATTAAAAAAAAATCCCATGTTTTCAAATTAAAATATTATATTAAAATGATAAAATTGGTATAAAATAATGTTTTTGTTTGTATGAATTTCAGAAAAATATAAATTTTCAAACTCTAAAAATATTAATTTTATAAAACATATAATTAAATATTATAACAGCCATTCAAAAATGATTAAATTCTCCATAAAATATGAATGCCTTTTAGAACAATTGCATGATGTAATAGATTATAAAATATAGTTTCATGACATGAACTCTCCACGAATCCTATTATACCACGGACATCGTCGGGTGGGAATCCCTTTAAAAAAAGTATGAAAACTTGGGTAGTCTGATTCATGATCCTATACTAAAATTACTCAAAGAGAATTCCTAATCCCCATGGGTAGGTGACAAGAACCAAGCATCATAAAAGATAAAGTGGGAATTGGTTTTTCACAAACATGGTATAATAACAGATACACATCATTATGCTCAAAATGAAACTCTTAAGTGATAACATTACCATATGTAAAAGAGTTAATACAAAACATAATGTTTGCATCATCAATATTCAAGAAAACAAAATAAACAACCCAATTCTCAACAGGCACAACACTGCAAGACAAAAAGATAAACAACCTCGACCTCTAAGTGGGGATTTCCCCTTACTCAAACCTGACATAAATAAATTTAAAAATTCCTAAGGGAAATGGTAGGTTGTGAGATAAAATTATATTATGTTCTCACTAAGTGTTCCATAATAAGATTCCAATATAAATAAATCCAATTCATGATTTTAATTTTAAATAAAACTAGTATGGTTGAACAATTCCATATTAAAAAAATTCATTTATATTTAGGAATAAAAATAAAAATGGCATTTAGGTATTCATTTTATATAAATAATTTTATATAAATAAATATGAATGAATATTGTATTCATATTTAACAGAATATCTATAACACATAATAATTTCTTTGTGAAATATGGTCATCTATAATAATGTATGATAGTTAAATGTTATGAGACTCTCGCACACTTAATATGAGATTGAGGAAATATATAGTCACATCCCTCAACAATGGACCAATTTGACTAATAGACATCCCATTGAGGATATGATCTATCAAAATAGGTATTTTTAAGAGTTTTAAAGCATCAATATACTACTATAGTATTCACATCCTAGCTTTTTTGTCCAAAATAAATCCCTAACTACCCAGGCTCACTTGTGATCAATAATATACTAAACAACCAGGAAATTATTCTTAAACTATTTAAAATATAATTTCTCTATTTTCAGTTTCAATAAGATAGCTTCTATTTAAAAACCAAAACATGGGGTTTTAATCAATTCTGTCATTTTTTAAAATAAAACCAAATGGGTTCTTATCAAAAAAAAAATATAGGGCATTTACTCAATGATAAACTCAAAAATAAATTTCCAGATTCAAATTCCAATTATTCCATTAAATCCAAATATCACCGCAAATGTCCAATTACATTGGAATTGGTGGTTTATCCCCAAAATTGATACAATATAAATTTAAATCACAAATTTCATCAAAGTGTATTTTTAAAATAAAATTTAAATCAATTTAATTTATATCATTTAAATCATGGGTTACAAAATAATGAAATATTAGATGAAATGTTCTACCTTTAATATGCAGATCACATACCACGAAACCATAATAATAAGTTCCAATAACTACTGTTGTGAATAGAGATAGGAATAAATCCTAGAATCAGGATAAAAAAATGAGTTCAGATCTATCAACAACTAGATGATCTAAAAAACCCTAAGTATGAGATACAAATGGAGTGGGAGGGAATGAATGAGAGAATATGTCTTATCAAATTGGAATCAAAAGACATTTTCCAAGCCTTTAACCACCGCAGAATAAGATTTAAATATCCAAAATCTACTCTCGGGAGCATTCTAGGAAGAAGAAATAATTTTGTGGTTGAATAGACTCAGGGCGAACATAAACAATAGGTTTTTGTATTTTAAAATTTATTTTTAAATTTTATTTTATTTTCATGCACAGTTTCCTAAATGGGGCAACGTGGTTTGTCAAATAGCATGTGTAACGACCCAAAGTTTCATTAATGGAAATCACTCTTGATCTAATTAAATGTATCTTTATGTTTATATAAAATGTCAACTTCTTTGGTTTTATGATAATAATTTTGACTGTTGCTAATATAGCCATTGAAGAGTGATCACATGATTAGTATAAATATAGGACATTAACAAATCCATTTTACTCAGACAAAAGAAGCGATGGCCTCATCCAGTAGAATTGACCCATACGAAGCCCATTTGTCGGATCTTGGAAAAGAGGTGGAATATTTGGGCTTCTCTCTTGACCCAGCCCAAGCTAAGCTTCATCATGTCAAGCTCAAACCTGACCGTCTACGGGAAAAGTGGAAGTTGACTGAAATTATCACTCGAGCGATGTTATCCGAGCCACCCCAAGAGTCTGTCACTATCACACACCTTACCCTTAGGTCTTATGTGGCTGTTTTAAGGGGTTATGTGACAAATAATTAGTATTGTGTTCATGTACATTATTTTTGTATATAATAATGAATATAACTTCTAGTCATTTTTGATACTTTGTAAATAGTTTTTAAAGTACAAATGGTGTTTTTAGTTATTATTTAATTAAGAAATCTATTTTATTAAATTAAAGGATTTTTTAATTAAATAATATTTTAATAAAACAAAATTATTATTAAATTAATTTTTATTAAATATAAATTAATTAAAATTTTATGAATGCAGTTATAATTTTTATTAAGGTTTGAAATCCATTTCTGTCAAAACCCGTGAATTTTTGATAAATGTTAGTTTTTTATTTTAAAATTGAAAATTAACATATTTCAAAAATTATTTTGATAAAATAAATGTTATTTCTATAATCAGGATGTCGAAATTATCTAACGGTGAATTTTTCATAATTTTCTGAGACAGTCAAATTTTTGGGTAAAAATTAAATACCATTTAAATATATAATGTGTTTTATGACATCATAATGACCCAACAGTGATGTAATAAAATACTATAAGCATTATGTTAGGCCAATATATTTTTTACCATTATAATATTGTGATTTTGGGTTTGTTTGACTTAATTTTCAAAGCATTAATGAACCCCTCAATACTTATTCAACAACTTGCCTTTTTAAATTAATTTCAATGGGAGTGTGACTCACCTCCACATAAGCAACCCTAAAATTTTAAGAAGTTCGGACTTTGGCCTTAGAAAATATTTTTTTTCTCTTCCCATTTCCAAAAACCATGGGAAAAAACATGGGATGGTTTGTGGTTTGGATTAATTTAATCTAAGGGGACCCAAACCTAAATAATAAAGAATTCCATCAACTTTACTATATAAACCCACCCAAGCTCCCACTTCCTCCTCACTCAAAGCCTTTGGAGTTCATACAACCTCTTCCCAACTCACTCTATAATCCTCCCAAGGTGCCCCAAGCTCCCAAGAATCCTCTCACAATCCTCTCCCTATCCTTTTGAAGCACACTTCCAAGTAAGGATTTTTTACCCTTTCTCTTTTTTTTCAATTTTCATTAAATGGTATTGCCCTTATAATTTCAATTATGAATGTTGGGGTATGATTTCAAACCTCCCCCATACTATCCTCTTATTTTTATAATTATGTGAGACCCATTTCTTTCTCATTAAATGCCTCCCATGCAGACTCGCTACTGTGCCGAAATTCCGAAAAAAAACTTCTCTCTCTTCTTTTACATTCAAGCAATAATTTTGTATCAGGAAGTTAAATTACATTAAAATTGTTGAAACATGTATCTATATGACATACTTACTTTCCATTACATGTAAATATTATGAGGAACCCCTTTCTCTCATCAACCATTTTTTTCTGAATTCTTATGTCACGTCGTTACACTGCCGAAATCGCACCGATTTTCTAAGCCAGTGCCTTTGTGTAGTGGATACCATGCCCATTTCTCCATCAAGGGTTTCCGCCTTTATGAACAATTACTTATTGATTAAAAAGTTTCATTTATGAATTCCACATTCATTTATCATTGAAGAAATTATTATGTTTTATGAATCCATGTTTTATGATCCATGTGGCACACTTATGCATGAAATGAGATGTTTAAGAAGGGTGTGCCCTTATAGCGCTCCAATGCATTGGGTAAATTATAGTATCATCATAAGTCATGTGAAATGATTGTTGAATCATGATAATTCAAGTGCAACTAGGTTTTACTCGTGCTTCATGTGCAATGAGGATTTACTCATGCTCTATGTGCAATGAGCCTTGGCTCATGCTAATTCCACGTTAAGTGTTGTTTCCACATTTCCATGTTATGATTATCATGATTTATCATGCCTTTATGTTCATGTTTCTCTTATTATATATTGATATGCTTATTGTCTAACATGTATTTTACTCCTCATTATATTCCATGTGTACTCCCTTACTGGGCTTTATAGATAACCCTTTTCTTATGCATGTCCTCAGGTTATCCCATGCAATGCTAAGTACGAGAGAATATAGTGGTCGTGTAAAGAAAGGTTTAAATAAAGATGTTGTATTTCATGTTTTAAGTTTTTATGTACTGATCCTAATCCCCAAAGACACTAAGACTCTAGATCTTCTTGTTGTATCAAGTGATGTTCTATGTAATAAATCTTGTTTAAGTTTGTAATAAAAGTCGGGTTGTCATAGATGGTATCAGAGGATAGGTTTAGTTATTTTTGGGATTAGGAAACCCTAGTAAAGACTTATATACAAGACTAAGTATAATAAAATCATCCCTAAGTTTTGGTAAGTACTGAGTAAGTGGATTATTAAACAAATACATCCCTGTCTGGATACGAGTAGGTAGAGGCGGCTCTAGCACAGATGTATCCAAGGGGTAAAACCCAAAAACACCGCTTTGAGATAGACTAGAATAAGAACTAGTGCACGAAAACATGCATTGATTCACTCTTGGTTACGACACTCCTGGGGCATATGTTTTGATAAATTCAAAAGCATCGTATGAACCATTATTAAGGGAATTAAAAAATTCCCCTACAAATATATGTTAGAAAGTAGATCATGAAAACCCTAGATTGAAGTCTATAGACTCATGAGTAAAGGAAATAAAAGTTTATTTATAAGTCATCAACTTTTGTCTTTGGATTTCCCTTTATGTGTTACCCCTAACTTTACTTTTATTCCAGCCAATGGCCGGTAATAGGAGGACTCAGGCTAACAATCGTTGTGAAGATCAGTGTGATGAATGAACTAATGAGATGCCCAATCCAATGGGAGCGGGAATCGCGAACTTTTTCACGCTTCTCTCTCAGCTAACTCAAGTTTTAAATAGAAACACAGGTCAAGAGGAATGTTCAACCCCCCCCCCCCAAGAAATAACAAGTCACTATCGAGAGCTTCATGAGATAATGGCCTCCTACTTTTAGTGGATCATCTGATCCCACGATCGCTGAACAATGGATCAACTCCATTGAAATGATGTTTTCCATCCATCAATGTTCTGAACAAGAGAAGGTTCTCTTGGCTACTTATCGTATGGAGGGTGAAGCTGATCAATGGTGGATGTTGATCAAAAATACAAAGCCTGAGGAAGAGATCGAGGCGTTGGAATGGAAGGTTTTCTGGAATATGTTTTTTGATAAATATTTTCCACGCACCCTCCGTCTTAAGATGGAAAGGGACTTCCTTTCCCTCAAGGAAAAAAGATGAAGAATCTGTTGGAGCGTATGAGGAAAAATTTACAAGGGTTGCATGTTATGCTTCCGGCTTGGTCCATACCCCCGAATGCAAAGTTGACCGCTTCGTTGGTGAGATAAAGCCTAGCCTACGGAAAGCATTAGTGATCCGTGACTTCGACAGCTATTAGTAGATTTTCCGATGTGCCCTCAAGGTCAAAATGGAGATCGGGGAATCACAGGGGTATCATGGGGACAAGAAGCGTAAGGTGGAATTCAATGATGGCGGTTCGATGGATAAATCCAACGGTTCTAAGCAGATCCAGCACCCCACATTCCCAACATGCGGAAAGAAGCACCCTGGAAATTGCCTTAAGGGGATGAGGAAATGCTTCAGGTGTGGAAGGAAAGGGCACCCAGCTGTTAATTGTCGGCAAGAAAGACCCTTGGCTGCGACAGAGGAGAGTAATGCTCCATCCGAACCTCAACACGTTCTTCAATGTTAAAAATTCAAAGAACCAGGTCATTTTTCAAATCAATGCCCTAATCCAAGGGTTTTCGGAGACAACCAACAACCTCCAAGGCAGCAAGGAAGATCTTTTTCCATCACTTCTACCGAAGTGAACCCCGAAAACGAAGTGGTGACAAGTACGCTAGTTATTCATTCAAGAATAGTGAACGTACTTTTTGATTCAGGTTCTACCCATTCTTCTATATCTCGAATTTTTAGTAGAACAATCCCAGCACTACCACAAATCATGGAAGTAAATATGTCAGTGAGTACAAAAACTGGGGCAATCATTGCATCCCATGAATATAATTCCCCCCTGTTATATTTTGTGGATTGAATTTCCCGTGAAACCTTGTCATACTCTCTCTAGTTGAATTTGATGCAATTTTTGGCATGGATTGGATTTCCTTATATAGATACAATATAAATTGTCGGGAGAGGGAAATCACACTCCATATGGAGAATCGACCCCCGATTCATTAAAAGTGTCAGGAGGAAGATGAACCTTCTTTAGCTCCATCATCTCAAGCATGGATTTTACTGCCTTATGAGCACGCGTATCTGGCTCAGATGATTGAGTCCAAGGATTAAACCATCCTTGAAGAAATTCCAATTGTGAAGGAATTCAATGAAGTGCTTCCCGAGGAACTGCATGGTCTTCCTCTTAGAAGAGATGTTGAGTTGTCAATTGAACTTATACTCGGGGAATTACCAATATCCAAGACTCCATATAGAATGGTTGTTCTTGAGCTTGAAGAGATGAAGAAACAACTATAGGAGAATATGGATAAAGCTTTATACACCCAAGTGCTTCACCATGTGGTGCACCAGTCCTCTTCGTCAAGAAGAAGGATGGGTCAATGCGGCTTTGCATCGATTATCGTGAACTTAACAAAATCACAATAAAGAACATGTATCTTCTCCCAAGAATTGATGACTTGTTCGATCAGATTCGTGGAGAAAAATACTTCTCCACGGTGGAATTGCGGTCTGGATATTATCAAGTAATGTTGAAGAAGGAAGATGTCCCCCGGACTACTTTTTGTACAAGTTACGGGCACTATGAATTCATAGTAATGCCTTTCGGACCCACCAATGCTCCAGAAATAGTCATGGACTTGATGAATAGAGTACTTAGAGATTACCTTGATAATTTTGTGGTAGTCATTATAGATGATATTCCAATACTCCCTAAAACCAAGGAGGATCATGAAGAGCATTTAAAAAGTTTACTAGAGACTTTGCACAAGGAGAAGCTCTATGCAAAGTACAGAAAGTGTGAGTTCGGGTTGAAGGAGGTCTCATTCTTTGGCCATATCATCACAAGCAATGGGATATCTGTGGACCCCTCCAAAATAGATGCAATTGAGGTATGGCCGAGGCCAACATCGGTAATGGATATCCATAGCTTCTTGGGGTTAGCTGGATATTATCGACGATTTGTGAGAAATTTCTCACGATTTTACAACCCTCTTACCAAGATAACTCGAAAGGGAGTAAATTTTTCTTGGAGTGAAGAAAGCAAAGAAAGCTTCAAGGAGTTGAAAAGGTGGCTTATCACTACTCTCGTTCTCACTTTACCCTCAATTGGGGAACTTTTTGTGGTATTTAGTGATGATTCAAATAAGGGCTTAGGTTGTGTACTGATGCAGACTGATAAAGTGATATCATATGCCTCAAGGAAGTTTAAAATCCATGAGAGAAACAATCCAACGCATGATCTGGAGTTGGCGGCTGTGATATTTTCCTTTAAAATCTGGCGGCATTATCTCTATAGAGAGAAATGTAAGATATATGCTGACAACAAGAGTCTTAAATATATATTCACACAGAAAGACCTTAATATGCGCTAGAGAATATGGATAGAGCTCATCAAGGATTATGATTGTTCAATACATTACCACCCTGGGAAAGCGAACAAGGTGGAATATTCCCTAAGTAGAAAGGACCCAACGATTCTGTCAATGATGAGAATTGAGAAGGATCCAATCTTCTCAGACTTAATGAAGATGGACATGGGAATCATAGAGAAGGGAACATCATCAATCCTTTCACAAATTATTGCTGAATCGTTTGTTTTGGAGAGGTTAAAGGATTCTCAAAAGGATGATTTGGGAAATCAAGAAAAAGTGGAAGCTATCAAAAAGGATAAATCCTCGGAGTTTAATTTTAATAAAGAAGGAATTGTGTGTTTCGGGAAATTTCTATGTGTTCCATCAATTCCGAAGCTGAAGAAGGAACTTTTGGATAATGCACATTGTTCAAATTTCTCTTTTCACCTAGGGAGCATAATGATGTATCGAGATCTCTGAGAAAAATTTTGGTGTGATAATATGAAGATGGAGATCACTGAATATAAATCAAAGTGCCTGCTGTGTCAGCAAGTGAAGGTTGAGAGTCAGATGTCTAAGGGAATGATGCAACCATTTCCCATACCAGAATGAAAATGGGAGAACATCACCATGGACTTTGACACCGGACTTCCAAGGACATCCAAAGGAAACAATTCAATCTGGGTTATTGTGGATTGTCTTACAAAGACTGCACACTTCATTGCTATTCAGGAGGATTTCTCTTTGGATCAACTGGCACAGATATATATCAGGGAAGTGGTAAGGATTCATGGATTACCACTATCTATTGTGTCTAACTGAGATCTAAGATTCACATCCAATTTTTAGAAGAGTCTTCAACATGCTCTGAATACTGAACTGAACTTCAGTACGGCCTATCATCCTCAAACTGATGGCCAATCAGAGCGGACTATCCAAACACTTGAGGACATGTTGAGAGCATACTCAATGGACTTTAAAGGAGGATGTGATCAACATCTTCCTCTGGTTTATTTGTCTTATAACAATAGTTTCCACTCAAACATCAAAATGCCACCATATGGAGCCCTATATGGGAAAAGGTGCAGAACAATGACATGTTGGGATGAGGTCGGTGAACATAAGCTGCTTGGACCAGAAATGGTTGAGGAAATGGTGGAGAATGTGAAAACCATTCAGTAGCATATCAAGGAAGCCCAGAGTCGACAGAAGAGTTAAGCAGATAATCATTGATGAGACCATGAGTTTAATGTTAGAGATATGGTTTTTCTACGCATATCTCCATGGAATAATGTCATGAGGATTGGAAAGAAATGGATGTTATGTCTAAGGTACATCGGCCCCTTCGAGATTCATGATCGTTTCAGGGCTGTGGCCTATCAACTAGCACTTCCACCAACTATGGGTAATGTACATGATGTATTTCATGTATCCCTCTTAAGGAAGTACATACCAGACCCTTCATATGTACTCTCTTTTGAGGTGGTACAATTGGAAGATGATCTTTCTTATGAGGAGCAACCAGTGAAGATCTTAGATCATAGAGAAAAAGTTCAACGAAATAATACAATCCCCTAGTCAAGGTGTTGTGGAGAAACCACATGTTTGAAGTAGCGCCTTGGGAGTCGGAGGAAATGATGAAGCTAATTTACCCACATTTATTTTAGTGTGGGAAAAGAAAAATTTTGAGGGCGAAATTTCTTAAGGGGGGAATATTGTAACGACCCAAAGTTTCATTAATGGAAATCCCTCTTGATCTAATTAAATTTCTCTTTATGTTTATATAAAATATCAACTTCTTTGGTTTTATGATATGAATTTTGATCGTTGCAAATATAGTTGTTGAATAGTTATCACATGATTAGTGTAAATATATGACTTTAACAAATCCATTTTACTTAGTCAAAAGAAGCGATGGCCTCATCCAGTATAATTTCCCCATACAAAGCCCATTTGTCGGAGCGTGGAAAAGTGGTGGCATCTTTGGGCTTTTCTCTTGACCAAGCCCAAGTTGAGCTTCATCATGTCATGCTCGAACATGACCGTCTACGGGAAAAGTGGAAGATGATTGAAATTACCACTCGAGCGATGTTATCTGAGCCCCCCCCCCCCAAGAGTCTGTCACCATCGCACACCTTACCCTTAGGTCGTATGCGGCTGTTTTAAGGGGTTATGTAACAAATAAATAGTACTCTGTTAATGTACATTATATTTGTATATAACAATGAATATAACTTCTAGTCATTTTTGATACATTGTAAATAGTTTTTAAAGTAAAAATGGTGTTTATAGTTAATATTTAAATAAGAAATATTTTTTATTAAATTAATGGATTTTTTAATTCAATAATATTTTAATAAAATAATATTATTATTAAATAAATTTTTATTAAATATAAATTATCTTATAATTTTATGAATTCAGTTTTAATTTTTATTAATGTTTGAAATCTATTTCTGTCAAAACCCGTGAATTTTCAATAAATGTTAGTTTTTATTTTAAAAGTAAAAATTAACATATTTAAAAAATTATTTAGATATACTAATTGTTATTTATGGAATCAGCATGCCGAAATTATCCAACCGTGAATCTTCCTTAATTCTCTGAGGAAGTCAAATTTTTGGGTAAAAATTAAATACTGTTTAAATATATAATGTGTTTTATGACATCATAATGACCCAATAGTGATGTAATAAAATACTATAAGCTTTATGTTCAGCCAATATATGTTTTACCATTAAAATAATGTGATTTTGGGTTTGTTTGACTTACTTTTCATAGCATTAATGGACCCCTCAAGACTTATTCAACACCTTTCCTTTTTAAATTAATTTCCATGGGAGTGTGACTCACCTCCACAAAACCTACCCTAATATTTTAAGAAGTTCAGACTTTGGCCTTATAAAATATTTTTACCTCTTCCCTTTGCCAAAAACCATGGGCAAAAACCTTGGGATGGTTTCTGGTTTGGATTAATTTAATGTAATGGGACCCAAACCTAACTAATAAAGAATTCCCTCACCTTTCCTATATAAACCCACCCAAGCTCCCACTTCCTCCTCACTAAAATCCTTTGGAGTTCGTCAAACCTCTGCCCAAATCTCTCTAGAATCCTTCCAAGGTGCCCCCAGCTCCCAATAATCCTCTCACAGGCCTCTCTCTTGCCTTTGGAAGCACACTTCCATGTAAGTGTTTTATCTTCCTTTCACTTTTTTGACAAATTTTTTTAAGTTGTATTGCCCTTTTAATTTCAATTATGAATGTTGGTGTATGATTTCACACCACCCCCATACTGCCCTATTATTGTTTGAATGATGGGAGACCCCTTTCTCTCTCATTAAATGCCTCCCATGTACACCCGTTACTATGCCGAAATTCCGAAATGAACATCTCTCTCTTCTTTTACATTCAAGCAACAATTTTGTATCATGAATATAAATTCCATTGAAATTGTAAGGACATGTATCTATATGACCTCATTACTATCCATTACATTTAAATATGATGAGTAACCACTTTATCTCTCATCAACCATTTTTTAATGAATTCTTATGTCACACCGTTACGCTGTCGAAATCGCACCGATTTTCTAAGCCAATGCCTTTGTGTAGTGGATACCATGCCCATTTATCCATCAAGGGTATCCACCTTTATGAACCATTACTTATTGATTACAATGTTTCATGTATGGATTCCACATTCCTTTATCGTGGAATAAATGATTATGTTTTATGAATCCATGTTTTATGATCCATGTGGCACACTTATGCATGAAATGAGATGTTTAAGAAGGGTGCACCCTTATAGAGCTCCAATTAATTTGGTAAAGTATAGTATCATGATACATCATGTGAAATAAGTGTTGACTCATGCTAATTAAAGTGCAACAATGGTTTACACAAATGACTACATCAAAATACAGATTCTTGTATATTGTTATCAATGTTTGAAGGGGACAAAAGGAACTTCATCCAATAATGAAATTACATTTATTTGACAAACCCATTATAGGGGCTATATTATACAGGGAAAACCGTGGAATATGTTGTAAATCCAAATAGTTTCATTTATTGACTAACATGCCTGTTATGTAAGAAACTTATTCAAGGCCACGTATGTGCATGTAATGCATATTCAAGCAAAATTGCTCTCATATTCCAGAGATTTTGTCACCAAAAACCATAAGATTGACTATGAAGATATAAAAATACTCAAGATTAAGATTGTGAAATATAGAAGGGGGTTTTGCTCAATTCACATGGGAAATATTTGGATCAATATTGGCCATGATTTTGAAGTCCTTTACATAAATTCGAATCATATATTAAAATTGAGACTTTCATTGTTTCCTTTGAATTAATATGATGGTATGGAATTTAGAGTCATGTAGTGAGGACATTGTACTATGAAATTTTAAGTCAAGTAGTGAAGACCATTGATAACCCCATAAGAAATTGAGACACATTATTTATACAGATATTCTTTTTACCCAATTCTAAAGCCCACTTGATCTAATGGGAGAAAGAATAAATCTAAACATAGTTCATGGATTTCTATACAGTTTATTGTCATGTGGTATAGATGAAGATGAACCGACGTGAAAAGAAAGACATGTTTTAGTTGGAATGAGGAATAAAACCCATGTATCATTACATATCTTGTTAGGAGAATGAATCTATCCATATGTAGTTCATTAAACATTCCCTATGCAGGTTTTTATTCATACATAAGGAATAAAGTGGTTCTTTCATATAGTGGATGGGTCCAAGAGTGGTGATCCATGAACCTCTATGTAACTCATATAGATTAGAACCTAGAAAAATGTAGTTCTTGAACAATAATTTCTCAGATGAATTGAGGTTCATGTGGGAGATGGGGGATTTAAACACGTTTTGGAAGAATGGTTAAACATAAGACAAAAATTTATATAAATATCAAGATTTGTATCCTAAGGGAACACTCTATATAGATCTGATTCATATTTTGCGGAGAAAAGGAAATAATAAATTTTGTGTTTGCAGCTGGGTCAAATATTGGAGATCTGGGCGTCTCTATATATCTCAAATAGATGACAATCAATCTACACATAGTTCATCAAATAAGTTCCCTATGCTGATCTGACTCAAACATAGGGAAGAAATGGACTCATGTGCCACTAAAGAGCAATAATGATGCCAATGAATCTTGTATATGGAGGATCCTAATGTTAGGTAAATAAGACATTAGATGTAGAGTTTAATGTTTTGTAATGTGGAAAAATGGTGTCATTTAGTGTAACATCATTTGATGAGGACATGGATTCTACACATTTTATCATTGTTCAACATGGATGCTAATGGTTGTTATGTAGTTTAATATATTGGACTAGGACCTCATGTTGTGCAGTTTAGAGTCATGCAGTAAGGAAATCATGTACAATTATAGAAATTATTTTTTCAAAAATATCACATTGTTTGTAGTAGTAATAATCTCTCCATCCATTGAGATTATGGGATAAGATCCATTTGAGTTGATCTTATGTATGGAAAAATTCCTTCCCACTTTGGTTCAAGATTTAGAGGTTACTTTCCTAGTATCATTGCAGTCTTAAGGACCAGTACTAATTCTCCTTGAAGAAATGAATCGAGGAAAACATTGTTGTAAATGGATCACACTATTCTATTTTTATTGGCATCTAAATAATGCAAAGTATGCAATATTTTTTCATCTAATCATTCGAGATAATCAAATTGTTTCTAAGACTTATCATCTTTAGAAAAGTGATCACAGGTTGCAACTCAGATTTAAGGAAATTTAATTTCAATTGTAAATACTGCATTTGTTCTATACACCAATGAATATGGGATGTCCTAAGTCGTAGTATGGGTAGTAGTCTGATATGCCCATAAATCCTGAAAAATTTCATCAGTCTTGATTTCTTATCATTATCCACCATCTTCTGGAGTATATTTGATAGGGTATTATTTATGTCCTCTATCAGTCTATTTGACGATACATGATAGTGATATGAATGGTTGGATTTGATATTATGCTCTTTATATAACTTCTTTACCTCAACAGAATAGAAATTGGTACCATTTTACTTCAATATAGTACTAGGGACCCCAAATATTATGAGGATATTAGTTTTTAAAAAATAACAATTCTTTTGGCTCTGATTTCATTCAGTGGTATTGCCTCATCCAATTTAGATAATAAGTTAGTAGTAGTAAGAATATACTTGAACTACTTAGCCATTGTTGAAGGAAAATGCCCTACTATATCCATTCCCTATGTGGTAAATGTCCATGAGTATTTTGTTGTATGTATAAATTTTGGGTTTTGATGAATGATGTTGGAATAATCTTGTCAAGGATGAAATTTCTTGGTAAAATATTTTCAATCTTGTATCATTGAAGGATATTAGTATCCATGCCTTCGTATTTGATCAGAAATCCTTTTCCCAGACTGGTGTGCACCACAAGTTCCTGAATTTACTTCTTTCATGAAATTTATATTTTCTTCTCCATCAATACACCTAAAGAGGATTCCATAAAATCCTCATTTTTACAGGATCTTATGGTGATGTGGTCTATCATAAAGAGTAAAATTTGACACCCCTTGTCAGATATGCTCTTTTCAGCACTACCTAGTGGAAGTACTCCATTTTGAAGGTAATCTATGATGAGTATTATACATCTTATAGTATGAAAATATGGATCAGAAATTGGGATAATTTCATTAATTTATTATATTATTGTTCAAACGAATGGTGAGACCACACGATAATGGGATATAATGATGACTACCTCATCCCAATTTGGATCGGCCAGGGCTGTAGCTACATTAACCAGTGTATTATGTTGGGTGTTTTGTGATCACGAAACATATGACAATGTAGGATCTGAGGGAAATTCATCCATTAACTCTCTGACATAATAAAAAAAGTGTGTTAACTCTTTTTTATTATTGCATAATCCCTATTTATTTTTTATTACATACTCCAAATTATCTTTTACTTTCGGGTGATTCATTTGCACTTGAAGTGATAATTCCAAGCCTGCGATGAGGGCTTGATTTTTTTCTTCATTGTTGGTTCCTCCGTCCAACAACAAGAAAGAATAAGAAATCACGTCCTTTTCTGGAGATATTAGTACAATTCATATCCCAACATTGTTGAGTTTATGGTTTTCCATTCTCTTCCATGTTGGACTTCTAGAGGAACCATCAATGTACATTTCCCAGGTTTGGGATTCATCTTGAATAGAGAAGACCTCTTCAAATGGAAGTTTAGTATTCAATGATTTGTCTTCCACAGATGGATGTTATACAAGGAAATCCGCCAAATATTGGCTATTTATTTCCTTGTGAGGAACAAACTAGATATAGAATTGTTAAAAAATAACTACCCACCATACCAAACGCCATGTAAGCATAGGACAACAAAGGATAAATCTGAGAGGATTATTGGGAGACACCAATGGGAACTCATGATGTTGCAAGTAGTGCCTCAATTTTTGATCTACATAGATTAATTCCAAGCATCACATATTGATATTTGAATATTGAGTCTTTGTGACAAGCATATTTCAACTAAGATATTAAAGTTCATTTTCATTCAAAGAATCATTCTTTTGTGCATGTAAGGAACCCAATGATTTCTCTAAAGGTGCCACAAAGAGAATAATTGGTATTCCCTCAACTAGTGGGGTTAATACCGATGGACTCAAGAGATATTTCTTGAGGGTATGAAATGAATCTTGGATGTATTCAGTCCATTGATAGGTTACTCCCTTTCTCATTAATTTGGTGAACGGTAAACACTTTCTTTCCAAATTTTTGATGAAGCACCGAATATAGGTCAGGTGTCCTTGAATTCCTCTTAATTAATTAATATTTTGAGGAGGTGACATGTCAATGATTGCTTTTGTTTTCTCAGGATCGACATCAATGCCACATTTTCATAAAATGAAGCCAAGTAATTTTACTGTGGTTACCCTGAAATCACATTTCAGGGGGTTCATCTTAAAACTATGGTGCTGATGTTTATTGAATATGGTCTCTAGATCAGCCAAGTGATTGAAATGTTGTCTGGATTTAATAACCAAATAATCCACATTACATTCGATAGAATTTTACAAAGAAGGGTCTGATGTTATGGTGCAAGGCACCTTGATACGTTACACCTTCATTATTTAAGACAAAGGGAATTACCCTATAGAAAATAACACCATTAGGGGATATAAATGTCATAAACTCTTCATCTTCAGGGGCCATGAAGATTTCATTATACCCATATTAACCATCCATTAAGGAAATATCCTCATAGCAAGCTGTTTCATCATTTAAAAGAACTGTGATCAGAATCAAAAAATCATTTTTAGGAAAATTATGGTTAAGATATATAAAATCAATAAAAACTCCCATTTTCCCATTATTATCATTCATTAGGGAATTTCTGGCCATGTATTTTGGATACTGAACCTCCCTGAAAAAATTAACCTTTATAATCTTATCAAATTTAGCTTCAATTTTAGAGTAATGAGTTGGGTGTGTTCATCTTGCTTCCTTCTTGAATCCAGGATGTTATTCTAGAAAACTAAAATGGTGAGTGGGTACATTGGGATTAAGACATATAATTTATGTATAATTCCAAGAAAATATATCTCGATGTTTATTTAGAAATGAGAAATACATATATTTATCATCAAAAGTAAAGGTCACAATAATTATATTGGGGCATGGATCTTCTTTTGTACCCAGATTTATTTCTCTAAGAACATCCATAGTGGTAGAGAGGCCTTCTTCAATTTCATGAGGAGAATCCTTGAGATATTCTTCTTCTTCTTCTTCCACTTCTTTATGTGTCACTTATTCTGTTTCAACATTCATAGTAGGTGATGAAGCAAAACCTTCAGATCTAGGAGAAGAGTTAGTATTTGGATATCCTAAAGAAGTGGCCACCATTTCTGATCCAACTAACGATGAAGGGTGTTTCTAGAGAATTGAAAAAGATATAATGATTTTGGAACAAACATCCTTGTATACCAATAGTATTGCTACAACTTTTTCTAGTATGATGGATGATGTAGAGACTTGATAATGTTTAGTATATTAAATTAAGGCATCTCCATTTAATATTTCACCACTCATTGGTAAATAAACAATTTCTCCCATGTTGTCAGACTCTAAACATTATCAAGTCTCTACATCATCTATCATACTAGAAGAAGTTCTAGAAATACTAGAGGAAGACAAGGATGTTTGTTCACAAATCATTATATACTTTTCAATGCTATAGAAACACCCTTCATCATTAGTTGGATTAGAAATGGTGTCCTATAGTATGATTGATGATGTAGAGACTTGATAATGTTTAGTAGATGAAATTAACACATCTCCATTTAAGATTTCACCACTCATTAGTAAATAAACAATTTCTCCCATGATGTCAGACTCTATTACTGCAATTGACATTATGGAAGTCACTGGATGAGTGTTCAGATTTGTGATTATAATTTTAATTTGATTGATAGGAAACAAATAATCTATACTCATGATTTTTAATTGGTTGTATGGGATATTTTTCAGGCACTTTGGAGCATTGTCTCTGGTTACCTCTTTGGTCATGGACCTTTTTCCATTCATGTGATAAACTTATACCACAATATATTTAGATTCACATGTTTTTAATGAAGCCTTGTAACAGTACAATGATCCAATTTGACCATTGAAATAGTATTTGAGACATTGGTGGAATGATGATGGAATGGTCGTATGTTGATTCAGCCATGTACTTTGAAGATAAATGTTGTAGGATGTGTGCTGATGAACAACCATGAAATATGAATTACACAGAAGATCCAAAAATTGTGTATTGAGTGTAATCTCTCCCAGAGTTTCTTTCTCATTTTTTTCATATCTTTGCAACGTTAATGTGGAGGGAGATAAATCAAATTCGGTGAGGCCCAATCGATGAAGTGTACGAAAAGGAATGAGGTTGAATCCTGACCCATTGTCAATGATGGATCGTTTGATGTCTAGGTCATTGACCCTACATGATAGATATAAGGGCCTGATATGTCCATGTACAACATCTCCTTCATCTTCATCTGTAAAAAATATAACTACATGACATTATTTAAGATCATTTATTATACGGTATACCTCAGCATCAATATCTTCATTTTGAAACTCTTGAGGACATGACAAAGATCCAATAAGTTCTTCTCAAAGATCGTTTGGAAAATTCAAGGAATCTAAAATCGACATCGTGGATAGTACATAGGCCATTTATTTCTAAACATCATAGTTTTGGTCCATACGTCATCATTTATCATCATGAAAATGTGGTTTTTCAAGGTACATGGAATTTGATGCTCCTGATGTAGATATGCCCAGTGTTAGAGCATAAGCTAGGAATACTCAGAGATTTAGTATATTGGAAAAACTGGGTCTATCTACTTTCTAAGAAAAAGATGGAGTAACCTTTAATCTGTCCTCCATATTAATCATGTCAGAACTAAACATGTTGTGCATGGAATAATCTTCTTGTTCTTTTTCATCCTGCTGAAGGGATCTACCTTGAGTTTCCACTTCATATACAGTTCGAGTAGGGGTAGAGTTAAAATAGTGTCTTCTAGAATACCCACATATTCCCTTGTATCCTTGACATTGGATTATTCCTCTACTTCCCTAGTTAAGTAAAAGAAACTCATTCTCATTCTAATGAGAATCACCATCGACATAGGGATCCGTTATGTGGATAACAGTGACAAAACCAAAGATCAATTCCCCATCGGATGAGGATTCTACTTGACAGGTCTATTCTGATTGTGCTATTTGGCAGGGCAGTGCCCATTCATTTGAAAATGATGGCTTTAAATCATCCAGAGTGAAGTTCAACATTGGTCTTAACATTAGCTCATCTTCTTCGGACTACTCTTTAACTGTATGATCACATTACTTAATAAAAATTTAACCTTTTTATGATGGTGATTTAGTTGTGGTGGGAGTGGAAGAAGACATAATTGGTTGTTTCAATTGTGTTTGTACAATGACGTGAGTTCAGTTGATCATTTTCATGATCATCCATTCATCAAATTTCTTCAAATTTTTACCTTTGACTTCCTGCCATTTTCCTTCTTCCTTGTAATCAGTAGTAGTAACACATGCTACATGGGCTGATAAACTTTTCAGTTTCACTTGTCGAGAGCCAACCATTTTTTCCATGTGGTCTTTCAAAACAAATCACTACTAAATGGGATTCAACAACATCATATGAAAGGGAAAATAATTCAAAATATCTTAGTCTCCTTCTTTGTTTGTTTTCTTCTTCCTAGTCTACTGAACCAAAATATTTTCCAGAACGGAGATGATGTAATGGGGATCATGTTCATTCCGGAAACAATAAACTTAGTTCTTTAACTCCTCAAACTATGTCCCCCTTTGATCTCTTTGATCATCCTGATGAGTTGGTTGTTACTGCTGATGGTTGGGAGGTGGATCCAATTGATATGATGAAATTTTTTACGTGGAAATAGCTATAGGTTCTTGCATGAGTGTGACTATAGAAGCCTCTATATTCCCAATTATCCTTCCTAGATCAGATGGAATTACATGGGATTTAGCTATAGATTTCACAATGGAATCCTCCAACTACTAGGGAATTGATTCCAGGTCTTGAATCCCTCCTGTGTAATTCACAAGGATCACTGGTGTGCATAACTCATTCCACAAATTTTCCATACAAATTAGCAGCATATCTTCTTGAGGGAGTGCCAGATTTATGGAATATTTCAATCATTTCCATCGATCAATGAAATATGAGACTCTTTCATTTTCCATTTTTTTACAATTTCTGTGATAAAAAACTATCTTATTTGGAAACATTGAACTAAATTGAATAAGGTATTTATTATGGAGATCTTCTCATAGATTAATTGATCGAGATTGAAAAATTGTATACCAAACAAAATCCGGTCCCTGTAATGACTGTACAAAGAACCTAAGCTTTACTGCTTCTTGTTGTGGAGGAGTTCCAATCATGGGATCCCAATGAGAAATGAAATGTGTTATGTGTTTCACTAGATCTCCCAACCCTCTAAATGTTTTTAATATGTTATTCACAAAATTTGGTGGGGGAGGGATCAAATCAACATCTTCTGGGTAAGCTCTATTTTCTGGATAAACTGGCACACGCTGTTCTTCCCTAGCTTTTAATCATGTTTTAATGCCTCAGTTGCGTTCATAAATATTTAATGAATATCTGAATAAGATCAAACCTATACAGGTATAGTATATGGATCTTGAACAGGTGTAATGACCAAAAAAACCACAGGTGGTGGTGCTAGTATTTATATTGGATAATCCATAGGGATAGTAAAATAAGGATGTGTTTGATCATGCCCTAGTTGTGTACCCAACAGATGTAATTCATTATCCACATCTATAGATACCACATATCCACTTTGATTTGGAGCTCCTATAGGATGTGCTTGTTAAGGATCTTCTTGGGGAGTATGTCTAGCATAAATGTTGCTTTGAAGTAACTCAATATTGAGTCCTTTCAAATTTATTATCTCATATTCTTATTGTGAAAAAATTGCTTTGTTTGAAATATATTTACCTTATCCAGTGGAAAAGTGTTACATTATCTTACTTTTACCTCCCCACTTGTTAGATACCCTTTGAAGGGTTGCGAGTTGGTTACTTTAAGGCGTTACTATATTTTGGTTAAGCCTATGATTTCAGGTACACACACTTCCATCATTTTATTTAGTGTGTACCATTTTATGGATAATAAATTCATAATCTAATTCCCATAAGCTATAATCATTTTCTGGAGGATCTACTGCAATGGTATTAATAAAATTCAATGAAGCATAATGTATTAACTGAATTCTGTCAGTATCTTTGTATGATTTTATACTTATGTATCTTCAATGAGGCGTTGTTCTCCTTTATGTTGAATTTCCCAAAGCTATTTGACAAAAAGATGCCTGAAGGGAATCTTTGGATAGTTTAGTTGATCCCTATCTTTGTGTATTCTTCCTTAATCGGGAGAAAACTAACTTTTGTTGAGGTTGGGATTGTAGATGGGAAAAATCCCATTGTCCTATATACTAGGACTATTCTTGTTCTTCTTCTTCAAACCTTTGATCATGATTTACATTATTAAATGGATGAGTTAAACCTGGCCCATCCATAAAATTGGGGTGGTTCTTGAACTACTATGTTTGAGCTTCACGCAGCTGCTCTTCTGATTTTGTGAATTTTGGTTCGGACATATGTTGCGTACATGACCTAAAAACCTCTCTAACCACCTGTTTCGGATGATCATTGTTCTATTTTAGACATTTGTGTTATGTGGTGGATGACATCTTCTTAGCGAGGGTCCTGATGAAGATTCGCATATTCTTTATGCGAAAGTAACTTACCAACCTGTTTACTTTAGGACTGACTAGGATGAGAGCTAGTTGAGGCCTATTATTGATCGTACTTTTGATTACCTACAAAATCTGTTGATTGTAGCTAGTTGTGGGAAAAAACATTTCATGCGAACAATTTTGGAGGAAATTTTGGATTCTAGATTGCAGTAAAATGAATTTCTCCATGATCACCCTATCCTCTAATACGAACACTAGATGGGGTATCGAAAATTAACTGGCATAGCCTCTTTAAAGCATTGAGGCATGCACGCTGAAGGGTTCCCTTATTCTTTTCAACCTTTGGATGATAGGAAAAGGGGAGAGATGCCATTAAATTTTTCAATGAAACCCTCCTATTACCTTTACATGATTTTGATATTCATCATATTGTAATACATTGGATTTAAAATTACGAATAGTCTTCCATAAGTTGAGGAAGACATCATGAGTGCAATATTCAACCATAAATTCTGGAATGTTGAGTTGATAATTTTCCAAATTATAGAACATGTCATGTACTTCTCCTTTAGCCAATTTTTTCCCATTTATAACATATCTTCATCATATTTCACTAGATATTTTTCCACTTGCTCTGACCCAAGTAGATATTTCTCGATTGTTTTTTTTAAACAATGGAATTAGTCACTTTTTCCTCTACAATAATGGAAGTCAAATATCCCAAGGGAGGTTCAAAGAATGATTTTTCCCTTAATATGTCTTTTGGTTGAGAAATTATTTCACCTATTAATTATAAGGCATCAGACATGACTATACTTGTGTTGGCATGTGCCTTGAGAAAGAGGGATTTATCATATCTACATAATCGATTATAAAATTATCTTGATAATGAGAAATACTACCGCAGAGAGAACATTCCCAATGAATTCCATCATAGGGATGACCACGATGGTGGATGACATCATGGGATAAATCCTATTCCTCCTTTTTCTTCCGGCCACACGGAGCGTTACTATGGCTCTCATCGAAAGATAGGATATCTGGATTGACAGAATCATCATGAAGTAATAATTCATGATGAATTTTCTGATGGGGATGTTCATAATTACTAATAAAACACCCATTATTTGGTAATGAGAAGGTAGCATCTTGATCTGCAATAGATAAATGTATGAGGGATTCAAGATCTCCAGAATTAAGAGTTTCTGGTTTGCATCTTGGCTCTTGATTTTCTGACTGTTTATGGTGAGACTTATTCTTGGATACTGTATTAAAAATTGTTGTGGCCACATGCTGGGGGAAGTGGTTATCTTGGGCTGGTGTATGTGCTTGCCTAAGAGTGGTCATTAAAATGGTTTGATTACCTCCAATTTGAAAGGGAGTATGTTCTTGATCCGATTGTCCATATGATATGACCGAGTATTCCCCATCACCCTCCATGACAGGAATAGAGTTATGTATCTTCTTTTGGGGTGGCATGTCGACATGTAGTCCTAGGTGTGGGGACAGATTTATGTGTCTGTTCCCCTAGTACTGTGGAAGTTTTTGTTATGATATTATGGCATTTTCCATAACATGAGAAAGAATTTATGTTTTCCCTTTCACCATTTCTAAGATATTTTGGGTGACTTCAATGACCGGAACGAGAATATTCGTCCATTAAATAATGGGAGTAGGTATAAGTTCTTAATCTTGTCATCCTTTTCCTATCAATGGTCACTGAATGTACTCATCTATGGGATCATAGAGTAGAGTCTTCCTCAGATTTTTTGTCGGAGCATTCCAAAAAACTTCTCTAGTTGCTGCCAAACTAGACTATTGGTAGGCATGATGAATTTTGGAGATTTTATGTTCCTACTAAATGTTTTTGGCAAGCATCGTTGACAAACATCTTTCAATACTGGTAGAAAGGACTGATGGTAGAATTGGTGAGTGTAAGTTGGTGTATTATTCTATTTACCAGTTTCCACCACAATTTATTGGTGGGATTTTATAAATGCAGTCATACGAGCCTATTGATAGGTTTATAATTTGTAAATAGTAGTATGTGCAAGTTCATGGTACTCCACTGGATTCTCTTGCTGGGATTGGTGGGTTGCTGCCAGAGGAGTTTGTTGGGTAGTGGAATTAGGACAGATGGGTGTATGTTCTTGCCTTTTGTTTTCTATCATGTTAGGTTGGTAGAATTCTCTAGAGGGGTAAACTTAATAACCTACTCCATAGTGACCAGACATTTCCCCCGATTGTTTTCCTTTCATTCCTGGGTCTGAGAGACCAAGGCTGAATATCTAAAGGCAACCCCCCCCCTCAACATTATGTTGGGGGTTCACTACCACACAATTCTACTGGTAGCGACTGTTGGTGGGAGTCCTCAGTAAGGACCCATGCATCTCATAATTAAAGCTCTAAGTGACTTCTTGATTTGCCTCTCTAGAGTACTAGGGGGACATGTTGTTGGGTTCCATGGATAAGGACCTGAAACGGTTGAACACAGCTGTGGGAACCATCTAATTCTTAACCATCGGTCGTCGTTGATCGAATGATCAAGGATTTTTATTATCCTAAAGATCATTTTAGGCAGCCTTCAATGTTGGGATTATGTCATTTTTTTGGTACTCCCATATCACATTGTTAGAGACCCAGTGTTCAAGATGTAGAGTGTGGGGTGAAATCATTCGGGTGGATGACGATCTAACTTGAGCAATAGTCATGACATTCATAGGTGAAAACTTGATGGAAGCCATTTCATAGTGAAGGGAGTGCTGAGACAAAAAACATGAAAACAACAAAAATCTCCATTAAAGCAACATATTTTAGATGGATACATGTGTGATTGATTCCTTTTTCTAGACATCCTTTAGATATTGATAGGGGCCTGGAATGTGGGTAACATTATTAACATGGTTAAGGATTCACATCGGGTTAGTCATTTTTGTTTCATAATTCCTTGAAATGTGTGTTATAGTTTTGAAAATCACTTCTTCTAGGTGGTTTTTGTTGGATTTATTCATAGAACCAAAAAATCACAATAGTTTTTTATCTAAAAGGGACATACTTTCCAAAGGTAGGTGTTCATTAATCTTGAACACTATGATACATAAGAACATACATTGTTTGATAGGATGGGAGGCCAGACTCATCACTACCTTTTGGGGGAATTATTGTTTACTCTGGTACTCTCTTTAAAAATTTATGACATTTTCATGAATCCTTATTAATTTACCTATTATAACAAAAGTTTCCCTTGAATGTATCAATCACTTATTAACATGTGTAAAATTTAGAGTTATCCATATGTATTACAAGTTCTTCATTAATGGAGATATCTATTTGTATTTGAGGTTCTCCATCAATGGTATCATCTTATATACTATTCAGATATTCTTTTAATCATCATTATGATGATATTTATTTTTATGCCACTCATTGGGGCAGTCTAGAGTTTATTTTAATCCATCAATATGAATCTTTTTTGGATATTGATATCATACCCCTAATATGGGCTACGTGTGTATGCTTTTGAAAGGAATCTGAACCATATTAGTTTAGTGCCACTTATTGGGACACATCATACCATTTAAGGTCATTTGATACAAAACTAATCATATAATTTAATGTCATGTGGTAAGGACATCTAAGTGAAAGGTTCTTTGTCAATGTTCGGTGTTGGACTTATTCCAATGAAACCTAAGGAACATGGATAGGACATGGGTTTCCATGTAATATTAGACCATGTTGTAAAAATGTCCCAAAGAGAACAAGGTTTATTTTTAGTCTTGTGTTTGAACCTCAAGGAGGATTTCCTACGTATCCCATGTGGATTAGAATCAATACCCATGTAGTTCAATGAGTCTCATAGGAGAGTATATTTGTTTGAGGGAAATTAGTTTGGGAATATATCCTGAAAAGCATTACATTGTGATTTGGGGGTTTAATTTGTGCATTATTCTTAAGGAGGATTCCAAGATTAAAGGAATTAAATTTGAATTCATAAAGAGGATATCCACTAAGATCTAGCCCCGATGAAGGCTTCCAACATATCCCAAATATGGTGGGAATTATAGTTCTCAAAGTTCATCCATTATTTTTGGGCTTAGGAGTAAGATTTTCCCATTGAAGGGGACATGATTGGGTAATCCCTTTGGGAAGGGCGCCTTTTTTTAAATCTGGCATTCATGTAGGCATCAAACATATACTAGTTTGAATATAATTAGTGTACTCATCGTTCAAGTACTTCTGAAAACGTTATGATTATAAAAAATCTCTAATCCCAAATGAGTCATGATTGTGTGAGAAGCAAGAGGTTGTCATCGATTCAATAAAGACATCCACATGTTTACTCCTCCATTAGTGGAAGAGGGTGCACCTATGGCAGTGACAATGGATGAGGGAGAGGCAAATCCAGAATAGGGCATGTCGACTAACCTTCCCTCTCTTCAATTTACAATGGAAAATGGTCCAATAAAAGGAATGTATGATGGTGAAAAAAGTATAGAAGATAAATACTACAACCACCTACTTGAAAGGGTAGGGGCTTAAACCAGGATGGTTACCCTACTGGGTCTTGGTAGGGGAAGGAGACTTATCCTTTGATTGCATGGAAAATAAAGCCTAAACCATACCTTCCCTACTATATACCTGAGGTTTTGGATCTTATATACTAAAATGGGAGGACATAACCCAAACCCTAATCATCCAAATCGAGAACATAAAAACACTATTCAGGGGAGAATGTTCCATGTGACCATTTGTATACAATCTTCCATACACTCCATTAATCATAACCCCATTGGGAAATAAATGTGGGAAACCTCTGACATCTGATATACAAATCCAAATAAGATACATGCTGATGTGACATTCCCAAAAGTTTCATAAGTCATGAGGTTTTGATGGTGGATTCAACTTAGTCCCTTTTAGATAAGGGAACCAAGTAAATAGATACCCTAATATGAGTGAACTTAAATAAGGTATATAAGCTAATATGTAAGCCTTATACACAACTCTACCTCATAGGTACCCCACGTAGGTAAACTGCATAGCTATACCAGGCAGGTGTGCCACATAGGCCTTTAGGATGACATTAATGTGCTTCACATAGGGGAACCAAGTCTAAATGAGCTTATAATAGTGATGAACATTCAAAAAATGATTATACAACAAAATTATATCTTCTATCATTATTTTAGAGAGATACCTGAGACATTTAGAGGGATCTAGGTGAGAGAGCTACATAATGAGAGATTTAGGAACTCCATTACCTTTTTCAGTCCATGAAATAGGGATCCCAAGGGTCTTAATTATAGGCAAGGATGTTGCTGGTCAAAGAGAAGTTGTCCACGAAAGTACTCTGTGTTGGTCCTTAGTAATGGTCTACCGCGTAGGGGTACAGAAAGTATACCTCCACACAGGTTTGTCGTGCAGGTCCACCACGTAGGTCTTCCATGTAGATCTTCCTTGCAAGCCTGTTGAGACTTTGTCATTCCAATTGTTTTCATCTAACCTTGTTTTTGGGTTTTTAAATATCAAGGGCTATCTTCATTGTATTTTGTATTCCAATGTATTGTCAACACATACATTTCAATGGATGTCACACTCTAATGGGAGATAAAATGAATAGATAATTTTTTTAAAAAAATTAATTTAACGTTTTAATTTTTAAATTAAATAATATAATTTGTAGAATGACCAAAAATCCAACATTAATAAACGTTATGCCTTGTCTATTGTGGATCCCACATCACAAACCGAATAGTAGTCACTGATTTCTCATAAAAAACTTCATTTGGGAGTTATTGAATTATTTTTTAGAAATAATATATATATATATATATATATTAATTAAATAATCCTTGCATGTGATCTGAGAAAAAATATTATATAATTTCTAGAGAAAAAACCACATCTCGGGCCTTTTGGTAGTTTCATGTTTTTCAAATAAATCATAATTTTGGAGGTATTCAATTATTTTTGGAATTATATAAAAAAATTGATAACTTATCCTCACATATGATATCACTGAATGTCTGATGTACTCAAATTTTATACCCTGACTAAGGTAAACCCCACAATCAAGACTTAATGGTGGTCTCGTATTTTTCACATGATGCTCCATTTGAGATAAATCCATTTATTTTAGTTAAATAATGTATGTGTAAGATAATATATTTATTATTTTTACATTATCTGCAACGAGGCTCTATGGAACTTGGAATATTTCACAAACAAAACTTCTAACTATAAAAATATTATATAGACTATTCCACGATCTTAACATGAATTTTATCCTTAATAATGTCCCTTAACCATTTATTATGTCATTTTTTTGAGAAAATAAATTTTCACATAAAAATAATTTTATGTTTATAAAAATGCAATATATTATATTTAAAAAAATTATATCACAATTCTAACCATCTATCAACTTATCATCCATCATAAGAATCTCTAGCGATCTTGCTCAAACAACTATGGCCAATGAGCTTGAACATCAGACATGTACTCCCACATTGACTCATGGATCAATCAATTCTACCACGGAATCTAAATAGTGCTATTGACTTTCCTCAAACACATTATCACTTCGATATTGGATCTGAACTAGGTTATCCTCATAAGATGAATCAATCTCCATCTCAACATCCTCTAAATCAACAACATTCACTAGTTTTGATATTTATAACAAAAGGCGTGAAACATTGAAAACGGCATGCACTCCATGATAGTATGATGGGAGATTTAGAAGAGAAGAAACAGCCCCTATCCACTCAGTGATCTGAAATGGTTCAAAAAAATGAGGTGATAACTTATCTTTCATCCTTAGATGTCTCTGCCCAAACTAAGGAGTCACTCACAACAACATTAACTCACCCACAATGAACTCCAAGGTTCTTCTACCTGGGTCCTCGTTTGATCTTTGTTTTCTATGAGTGGTGGTCAACTTATTCAAAATGATATGAACCCATCTGAAGGCCTCTGGAAAAAAACCAATCCCATAACCATTATATCACACACCCCTTTAAAAATAGTGTTTATTGGCTTCGTCTCCAATAAATAACCTGATAATTTGGAATAAAAATTAAATTCTATTAATATTTATTGAATGATAACTAATTGGATGAATATTGATCTTACCACACTCTACTTATGTCTAGAACACAATCACAAATCTATTTTTCAATATTTCTATTATTCTTTGGGATTATCAGTTAGTCTAGGGATAATACACTATAAAAAATATTTGATGAGTACATTAGAATTTTTTAAGGCCTACTAAATTAATGATTTAAAATTTTAATATCTATCTTAAAACATGATCATGATAACCACATGAAGGAGTATGATCTCTCATACCTAGAGGTTTCTTGACTCCACTAGAGAGTGAGTATCTCTGACCGGTAAGAAGTGATATGACTTCCTTAGCAGATCAAAAATCATCCCGACTACATCATGAATCCATAGTGTCTTTGTAATAATATATAAAATACCATCAAGATGTCCTGCCACATAGACATCCCTATCAAGAGTGGCTGTAACATCCTACCCGAATGATGGCTCTTACCCATCACCCACTGATAGGTAAGGCATCAAGAGAAAAAAAATATTTCTCTCTTCATCCCTAGTCAAAAAAACTACCTCATAATGTCATGATACTTATTTTTTAATACTAGGTTGTATGCTCTATATTGAGGTATGCTAATCCCTCTTCACTACCACTCTAATGGATGAATGGATAACTACTCTCATAAACAAAGATAACATCATCATTTTTCATCAATAATTTTGGTATGTGTTAACTTCTTTCTAGTTTTTCCCTCCTTCTAAATTACTATGGATATGAATATTAACAACCATCACTATATACAAATGTTTTTATGTGATCACCAAAGGAGAAAACGTAATAGATCCATGATCCTTAGAATCATCCAAAATGCTCACTATGAATCCTTTCTCTACTGAAGGCCTCTCACCAAGATCATGTTCATCCTAAATCTTATGAATAAGATTATATAAAAATACATAAAATTTTCTTGGTGAATAAACTATCTCATGTCCAAACATATGTAGTTAATCATTCGAGATCCTCTATCTCATGTTTTTTTCCCATAGTTTAAATATATAAGGAATTATCTTGTGATCCGTATAAAACAAAAAAAATATCTCAATAAAGTGATAGTGTCACAAACACATTAGATAATAGAGGATGGATTATGAATTTAATTTAATTTATGGGTTTCTCTACTCATGGGGTAATAGTTGAAGATACCCATATTTTAATATATTCTATCCTTATATAACATCTTCTCTCATACCAATTACTTATGCATCATCGTAAAATGCATAACCTATCCCCGAATCAGGGATTGTCAGTACAAATGTTGTGTTCAAGCTTCTCATTACACTACTACAAAAAACGGGCAAGCAAAGTGCTACCTTTATCAGCGCTAATCAAAAAGCGCTGATAAAGGATAATCTTTATCAGCGCTATTTAAAAGTGCTGATAAAGGGATGATTTATCAGCGCTTTTCTAGCACTGATAAAGGACAGGTTTTAACAGCGCTAGCAAAGCGCTGATAAAGGGGGGATTTATCAGAGCTTTTCTAGCACTGTTAAAACCTGTCTACCATTTTATTAAAAGGAGGCCGACAGTCTCCTCTTTTTTATCGTGCCCTAAGCTCTCGCGGGACTGTACCCTTGTGACTGCTTCCTCCCCCGATCTTCCCTTTTCCGGACCTCCGCCGTACTCCTTCTCCTTCTTCTCGACCCTCTTCCGCGGATCTTCCTCCATTCCGAACCCTACTCCGCCTCTTCAACGGTTGGCGGCTCCTCCCGTGCACCCCTACTCCGGCGGTCGCGTCTTCCAGGCAGCGCAGAAGGCTCCCTCACCTCTTTGGACTTCCGATTTCTTCACCCAAGGTATGTGGATGCCCTAAATATTGTTTTGCAGTGTAGGTTTTTATGTGTTTGTCATTTACTTGTCACCTCTGCTTCCCCTCCTCCCTCTTTTCAGACTGAATCAATGTTATTCACTCTACTCCTGGTGATGATTTTTTTTTCATATGTTTTCGCTTATTCGTTCTTCAAATCTGCTACTGCTGTGTGTTTTTTTATTTGATTTTCCTTATGTTAGTAATGTTTATTTTTACTGAATCATGAATTTACTCCACTTTAACTTCAATTGGTTCTGTTACTGGTGTTGATAGTGAGTCACATTAGGGGGGCTGGTTTGCAGGGGGTGTGAGGGGCGGCTGGAGTGTGCAGGGGTACGGGATGGGTAGGTTTGGTGTGTGTAGGAGGGGGGAAGGGAGGGGGAAGGGAGTGCAGGGGGAGGGGGGCAGGGAGTGCAGGGGGAGAGGGTTGTTTTGTTGTACGGGGTAAAAGAGGGGGGAGGCTGGTGTGCCTGGGGGAGGGGGACAGAGGGTGCAGGGGGCTGAAATTTTTTGTGCAGGGGGGCTGAAATTTTTGTGTGTGGGGGGGTCTGGGTTTTTTGAGAAGGGGTGTAGGAGGGGGGAGACTGTGCAGGGGGGAGGGGGCAGGGGGAGAGGGGTGTTGTGTTGTATAGGGTACAGGAGGGGGGGGGGGCTGGTGTGCCTGGGGGAGGGGGCAGAGGGTGCAGGGGGAGGGGGCTGAAATTTTTGTGCAGGGGGGCTGGTTTTTTTGTGCAGCAGGCTGGTGCAGTGCAGGGGGTCCATCGGGTTGGGTCTAGGGGGTTGGGTTTGAGTGGATGGTTCGGGTCCGTTGGGTTGGGATGGGTTGGATTGGTTTGGGTCGGGTTGGGTCGGGTTTACACATATAACCCGACCCAAATTGACCCGACCCTCAATGGGTTGGGTTGGGTTGGGTCCTTCGGGCATGCGACGGGTAACCCGACCCCATTGAGTCAGGTTGGGTCAGGTTGGTTGCTCCGGAAGCTTGTGACCCGACCCGACCCAACCCGAACTTTTTTGTTCGGGTCGGGCCTTGAAACACCTCCAACCCGACCCGACCCGACCCATGGACACCCCTAGTTTATATGATGCGCTATTGTGCCGTGTGGTGAACCTTCTGCATGTTGACTATAAAATGTAAAATTAATTTAGTAGATTATCATGTCATAAATTGGTTAGTCATTGTGCACCAAACTTATTCTTTGGAGGTTGTATACCTTACTCGAATCACCCCCTTAGGGTGTGTTTCTTATAGGCCCATGACCCCTATTGATCTTTGTCTTGAAATTGAACCACCTTTGACATGTGTTGATATATCCCATGCCCATGGGTTTATTAAAGGGAATTAATGATATTTATGTGTAATGGACATACCCATGGACTACTTGATCACTTATAAATGAATTAAATAAAAGTTGAATTGTAAGGCCATGTTCCTTAACCATTTTTAAACAATGTAGTGCTATTGATTATTACCTTGGACCCCATCTTACTAATTATCAGTTATAAGACTTAAATTTATCAAATTAATTGATAAAATGCAAGGGTGATATTCCTTAGACTTGATCATAATATGATATGGATGTGATTACATCATTATTACCTTCTTTAATGAATATGATTTTTCATTGACTATTTGTAATTAATAGACATGAACTTCCATATTGCTTATTCGAAATTAATGGAAATAACATTCTATATTGTTTGTTTGGAATTAATAGACATGGCGTTCTGTATTGCTTATTCAGAATTAATGGACATGAAATTCCTTATTATTTATTTGGAATTAATGGACATGATGTTCCATATTTTTTATTCAAAATTAATGAACAATATGCTCCTTATGGTTTACATGGAATTAATGGACATGACATTCGTTATTGTTCATTTGTAATTAATGGACATGATGTTCAATGTTTTTTATTCAGAATTAATGGCAATGAATAATGATTGGATGGATGCTAATCGTTTGACAATAGAGTATGAGAACGGAGTGAAAGAGTTCATCAAGTTTGCACAGTATCATGCAAAGGATCCTTCTCAACTCTTTTGTTCGTGTTTACGTTGTGGTTATTCTAGACTAATTACTCCAGAGGAGTTGGAAGAACATTTGATATGTCAAGGAATATATAGGAGTTATAAATGTTGGAATAAACACGGGGAAAAGCGAATGTAGCTATTGGCTGGAATAAAACAGCATTTTATGGATCATCAGATATGATTACAAATATGGATAATGAAGAAGACCGTATAGAGGATGTGATTACAGATATCAATGATGATGAAGATCGTATTGAGGAAATGACAAGTACAGTTGAACATGAACTCCGCGATTGCCCAAAATTGTTTGAGAAGTTAATGAGTTGTGCAAAGACGCCATTGTATGAAGGTTGCACTAAATATACTGCATTGTCAGCTGTACTGAAGTTGTATAAATTGAAAGCAGGCAACGGATGGAGTGATGTCAGTTTCACGGAACTACTTGCTCTTTTGAATGACATGCTTCCAGAAGATAATGAGCTCCCAAGATGGACATATGAAGCTAAACAAATGCTACACTCGATGGGTATGATTTCTGAAAGAATACATGCCTGCCCGAAAGACTGTATATTGTTTCATAAGGTGAACAAGTCACATACAGAATGCCCAAAGTGTGGTGCTTCTCGATACAAGAAAGATGAACGCAGTCCTACGAAAGTTGTATGGTACTTTCCAATCATTCCAAGGTTTAGGCGTCTATATGGAAGTAAAGAAACTACAAGACAATTGTCGTGGCATGCAAATAAAAGAAATAAAGATGGAAAATTACGTCACCCAGCCGACTCTCCTCAATGGAAGAGAATTGATCATGATAATCCTGAATTTGGAAATGAGTCGAGAAACCTCCATCTTGCGTTATCTACCGATGGAGTGAATCCTTTTGGTTTTCAAACCAGCACACATAGTACTTGGCCTGTTATGTTGGTAAATTATAACTTTCCACCCTGGTTATGCATGAAATGGAAATTCATTATGTTATCTTTGCTTATATCATGACCAAAACAACCAGGTAACGATATTGATGTATATTTGGCTCCCTTGATCGATGATTTGAAGTTACTGTGGGATTCAGGTGTTATGTTGTATGATGCTTATGAAAAAGAATACTTCACGTTCTGAGCATTTTTGTATGGGACGATAAATGATTTCCCTTCTTATGGAAATTTTTCAGGCTATAGCATTAAAGAAAGTCAAGGGTGTCCTGTGTGCGAAGAAGATACAGAATAAATTAGGTTGAAACATTCATCCAATTTTGTGTTTCTAGGACATCGTAGATTTCTACCCCGTCGACATAAGTACCGATCTTGGACGACATCATTCAATGGAAGTTCAGAACAACGCAAAACCCCGTCTCCACTAACAGGTGATCAGCTGTTTGAGAAAGTAAAAGACGTGAACACTGTTTTTGGTAAACCATTTTCGAAAAACCTTACGAAAATCGGTTGGAAAAAGAGATCAATTTTTTTGAATTACCATACTGGAAATGTCTGTACGTCAGACATTTTCTTGATGTGATGCATGTGGAAAAAAATGTATGTGATAGTGTTATAGGAAAATTGCTAAATGCTCCTGGAAAAACAAAGGATGGAATTAAGGCACGGTTGGACATGGTTGACATGGGAATAAGAGAAGAGTTGGCTCCCGTGAAGGGTGAAAATCAAACGTTTCTTCCTCCAGCTGCGTACACTCTTTCTAGGGATGAGAGATATCAGTTTTGCAACTTCTTCAATGATGTAAAGGTTCCAGAGGGATATTCATCAAATATCAAAAACATTGTGTCAATGAATGATTTGAAGTTAAAAGGTTTGAAATCACATGACTGCCATGTTTTGATGCAAGATTTTATTCCTATAGCTTTACGTTGCATTTTTCCCAAGAATGTTTGTCATACGTTAAGCAAACATTGTTTCTTCTTCAAAGCTATATGCAGCAATGTTTTAGACCCGGCGAAATTGCCAGCTATGGAAAAATAAATTGTCATCATATTATGCGAATTAGAAATGTTCTTCCCTCCAACATTGTTTGATATGATGGTTCATTTTATGGTTCATTTGGTGAGAGAGGTTCGACTTTGTGGTCCTGTGCACTATAGATGGATGTACCCCGTTGAACGATATTTGAAAATTTTGAAAGGGTATGTCAAAAATCGAAGTCGGCCAGAGGGTTGTATTATGGAGTGATATATTGTTGAGGAATCCATTGAATTCTGTACCGAATACATATCTGATGTGGAAAGCATTGGTCTGCCGAAATCTCGTCACACTGGACGCATTGAGGGTGAGGGAATTTCTGGAAGAGATGTTGTGACAATCAATATTACTGATCGGGAGCAGGCCCACCTTTATGTTTTGCATAACAGTTGGGAGGTTGCTCCATATATTGAAACCCACAAAGAAATTTTAAGGCAGTTGAATCCATCAAGGGCTGAAAAATGGATAGCAAATACACATAATCACTAGTTTATAGGATGGTTTCGAGGCCATATTTTTAAGGAGTTAGATGAAAATCCGAATTCAATTTCAGAACGACTTCGATGGCTAGCTGTCGGACCAAGCGTGTATGTATTATCTTACAATGGTTATGTAATTAATGGTTATAAATTCTATACAGATAAACATGATGAAGATAGTACCATGCAAAATAGTGGAGTAACACTTGTGGCTGAAGCGATGCATGTTTCTGGTAGTAAGGATAGAAATCCAATTTTCGCGAATATGTCATACTTTGGCATTATCAAAAGAATATGGGAGTTGGATTATACGACATTCCAATTGCCGATTTTTCAATGCAACTGGGTTGATAACAACAGTGGTGTTAAAATAGATGAATTGGGATTTGTGAAAGTTGATTTCAGTAAAGAAGGGTACAAAGATGAACAATTTATAATGGCATCACAAGCGGTACAAGTATTTTATGTTCCATACCCCGCAAACCGAAAGTGGTCGATTGTTCTGTTATCGTCCAAAACTACTGAAGGGTCCGATGAAAATTCAATTGAGGATGATCCTTTCAGTGGGACGTCGCAATCATTTCGCAGCAGTCCCAATGAAGACAACATTTTGTATGTTAGAGGAGACCATAATTAAGGGATTTGTATTATCGATAGTGGTGTCAAATCCATTCAGCCTTTGAAAAAAAAGAGTTCAATAAACAGGTTATATTTTGTTTGTAATATAAATATTGTTATCTCATGTTATTATCTTATCATTATTTCATTTATGTAATCAAACTTAAGTGTTAAACCTTTTTTTGTAGATAATGACTTCTGCATGTTCTGGTGCTCCTAACCTCGAGGCTGAACAAGCCTCTCATGTTGCTGCTGCTGCTACTGCTTCTGCTTCTGCTGCTGCTGCTTCTGCTGCTGCTACTGCTGAACAAGCCTCTCAAGCCTCTCAAGCCTCTCAATCTCAACATATTGTTGTTGGTACTGCTGCTGCTATTGGTGCTCCTATTGTTGAGGTCCAACAACCATCTGAACATGTTGATGCTAGGATTTTAGATGAAAACATTGATGATGCTGATATAGACGAAATGGTTGGGGATAAAGGAGCGACATCGTAGAAAAAACAGTTGCGTCGTAGTTTAACAGTGTTGGCTAATGTTTTGAAGGGAAAGAGCAAAGGAATCAAATTAGATGTTGGGTGGAATGCACGGGGCCAACATGTTAACCCCAACAAGGCAATGTTTAGCAGTTACGTTGGAATTGTCACTCAGCAACGTGTGCCGATTGACATAGCCTCATGGAACCATGTTTCGTCCGGCCTGAAGGCTGTGATGTTGGAAGAAATTACGGTAACATTTTGATTTAATTTCTTTAATTTAATAGCAAATAAAATAATGAAACAATGTCTTATTCTTAACAATCCATTGCAGAGTGAATTTATAGTAGATGATTCACACAAGACTTATGTACTAAGGCTTGTGGGAAGGTGTCATCGAGGTTTTCGCACTCTTCTTACAAAATATCATCTGAAAGATTCCAAGGGTAAAATAAACCCGCAACCACCCATTGTCTACAATCACTTGATATCCCAAGAATCATGGGATTCATTTGTTGGTCATCGTGGGGATCAAAAGTTTCAGGTACATTGTGACTGATAATATGTTGTTTGAGGATATACATGTATTCATCACATTGATTGTCAATATTTCATTTATGAAACAGCAACTCAGTACTGAAAACAAGGAACGCGCATCAAAACCGACGTACCCCTATTGTAAAGCAAGGATGGGGTACGCCTCACTAGAAAAGAAAATAGTGTGTATTTTAAATTTATAGTGATATTTTTATGTGTCAAGAAACAACTTTATAAAAATATTTCTTTATTTATATGTAGATTGATGCCTCTGAAACCAAACACACATCCATCCCTCGTCATGTGCTATGGAAGGAGGCACGTGTGGATAAGGAAGGGAATTTGGTTGATGAAAACACACAAAAAGTGTGGGAAATATGTGTAAGTATGACACGATAAAATGTTTTGTTTTTAAATTTCTATTACATAATAATAATTACTTATTTTCTTATATCCGACAGTCACAGGAGTCAGGTACTCTTGTAGCTGGTGTAGATATATTAGCGACAGCTTTGAAGCAACCAGAACAATACGGTCGCGTCAGAGCTGGGGGGTTTGGGGTGACACCCCGAGTATATTATGCGAAAAAAAACAAGAGGATCAAAAAAATGAAGAAATGACAGCAATGAAAAATAGACTAGCAACTGTTGAAGAACAGTTTCAATGGCAGGGAGAGTTGCTAGCAACATTAATGGGTCGGAAGCCAAGAGAAGAGACAACTCAGGAACAACCAGCGCCTGAAGATCCTGCCCCACACCCCACCAGCTTTGAGGCAAGCCATTCCCCTGAAAGAGCTATGTTAACTGTGGTAATCAATATTCTGTTAATTGTTCTGATAAAATGTGAATCAGACAAACACTGATTTCTTCCTATACTTATCTTATGTAGGGTGATAATGATTGTAATTTATATCTTTCAACACCTACCTATCGCCTTGTAGCGAGGGCTACAGTATTCAACATCTCAGAGGAGACGCTGCACAATAGAGCACTTCCAAAAGATCATCTGAAAGTGACAATTACGATAGCTCATGAGCCAACATCACAACTACCTGTTCCACTTGATGATGATGATATTTGTACAGTCGAACAGGCTATTGGGACATTCATTGCATGGCCATCACAACTTGCGAGACTAAATGCCGAAAATGCCAAACCTTTATAAAAAAAAGGTATGAACCAATGAATTTTATTGTAGACGAAGAAAGGGGATGCAGTGAAAGGAGCATCGAAAATATCAACCAACCGATCCAAAAGATCTACTGAAAGTGGAATTACACCGCCTATTCTCTATCCACATTTAATTTAATTGAAGACTCATGTGGATACGAAGTTGACAAATGGTAGTAGACATGTAGTTGTTTTTTTAAGAGAATATGTATGGAGAGGAAATACAAGATTTTGTTGCTGCTGAAAATGTAAATGAGATCCTTGAGTATCAGTGGCTCGGCGTCACAAGTGTAAATGTGTATATGAGGTATGTTTTCAACCCCGTCGCTTTTCCAAAAGATGATATATTGTGCTAATTATGATTAAATACATTTTATATTATTGGAAGACGTATATATGAAAAGCATTTGAAGGGTTTTACTCATGAGAAAAAGTTCGAACTCGTCAGTCCTCATATCACATCAACACAAGAAATAGAATTATCAGAATCAAAAACTAAGGAAAGAGCGACTGCTTTGCTGAAAGCATTTGACAGCAAGATAACGGATGACCGACTCTTCCTCATACCCACCATGCAGGGGTAAAACTCTACGATTAAAGCATATCAATTATATTTTCATTTCTTTCATTACTTTTTTCTTTTTGGTGTATTTAGGCAACATTGGCTGCTAATTGCGGTGCATTTGGATACTCCCAAGATTTATTTTCTGACTCAAAGCACGGATATCCAACAAACCGACCGCATGTGATGCAGTTTGTCAATCTGTAAGACACTACATTCTACGTTTTAGGTCTAAACATCAATTTATATAATATATATTATCTTTTACTGAGGATTTTGTTATGATAGGGCGGTGTACCAATATCGTCTAAATCATGGTATGAGGACAGGGGCTAAGCATAAGGAGCCGGGCAAGTACTATGTCTGGAAAAATATCATAGTATATATATTAAAATTGCACTATCCAAGCATATATGAAACACAAGTTACTTACTCGCCTCATGATCAATGTTTCTGCAGTGTCCAAAACAAACAAACGACAAAGATTGCGGTTATTATGTTTGTAGATTCATGAAAGAGATCATTTTCAATGGACAAATTAGCATCCCTAAAGAGGTATTTTCGAAAACAAGTACTATTTCATTTAAATTATTTATTAATTATTAATTTATATTTTTTTTAGTACTATTATGAATGCCTAAAAGCGTCATATTCACAAGACGATGTAGATATGTTCAGAAACGAGTGGGCCGCATACCTGATGCAAGATTGTCCAGATATAGCATGAAGATCTGACTTTTATTGCAAGAGTTGCAGACGCATATAATTGGCCGAAATTTTTGAGAGGGGTTAATGGGGATAAAAAGATGAAATATTCTTGTATGTAAATGTTTGTAGAGAAATTGTAATTATTATTAAATAAAACATTCTTTCTCCAATGGGTCATTTGTCCATTTTAACAGATGAAATGCACCAGTAACATGCAAGAATGATGGACCACATTTCTTTGGCCTTTGGACAAAAAAACCCAGTAAAATCTCCAAAATACCTTCATGTCATGCATGAACCAGTAAAATCTCCAAAATACCTTCATATCACGCAGTTCTGAAAAGAGTCACTATTTAAAAGAAAGTCACAAGTTTAGATACATATCGAGATGGTTAGTGAATTACTCTATGTATCATGAGCGTTCTAATGCATATCTTGGTTGTCCTTAAGTTTCAGCAGAATCCAAATGCATTTGGTCGGTTTGTCGTATGTCAGTTCTTGATTTCACTTAAAATTAAGTCCATTTTTAACAAAACATAGACACTGTGAGTGGTGTCGGCCACATCGGGCCTCATATTGATGTGGGGTTGACTTGTACATGTCACACATGAGTCATGGATCGTTGTGAAAAAGTATCAACACAATCAGAAGCCGTTAGATCGGTTTGGCATGTGTACGTAAAATATTGTCCCTTTTAAACAAATTACATACACTTGGAGTGATACCGGTCACACCGCGTCTCAGATTGAGGCAGGTTTGACTCGTACACATCACATATGACCCATGAATCGTTGTCCTAAAATGTCAACACAATCCGAAGGCGTTTGGTCGGTTTCCCGTATGTCAGTTGTTGATTTCTCACTTAAAAATAAGTCCATTCTGAACAAAACAGAGGCACTTGGAGTGATACCGGTCACACCGCGCCTCTGATTGAGGCGAGGTTGACTCTTACACGTCACATTTGACCCATGGATCGTTGTCCTTATGTTTCAATAGAATCCCAATGCATTTGGTCGGTTTTCCTTATGTCAGTTGTTGATTTCTCACTTAAAAATAAGTCCATTTTGAACAAAACAGAGGCACTTGGAGTTGTGTCAGCCACAACATGCCTCAGATTGAGGCGGGGTTGACTCGTACACATCACATTTGAAGGTGAGTATGCATACACGATAGTTGACCTTTTTGAGAAGAGTTTCTGGAAGAGTATAAAAGACATGAAGCAATGAAGATCATTAGAGTGTTGGAGAAAATGTGGTTGCTACAAACAATGCGGAAATCGGCTTGTGCAAAGCGACCTAGGTTACGACTTACAGGTATTGTACTCTATTTTTTTCTGGAAGGTTTCAGTTTAAATGCATTTTGGAAGGATCATTGCTAGCCATTGTCTTTTAGGTTTTTTTGACAGCCGAGGGGAAAGGGTGGAGTCTGCAGACATTGGATGATATGTCGAAGGGTGATTTTGTGTGTGAATATGTTGGAGAAATGTTATCTCCCGCAGTTCTGAAAAGAGTCACTATTTAAAAGAAAGTCACAAGTTTAGATACATATCAAGATGGTCAGTTTAAAGACATTTTGAGGGACACTACTAAAGACATGCTTAGATATGCACACATCCCCCACTTTTAGATCGTTGTCTACTACAATGATCTTTCTAACAAGATATGCATTAGAACGCTCATGATACATAGAGCAATTCACTGCCCAACTTTGAGAATGATCTGAATCCCAAACAATGACAGCATTTTGTTATTCCTTGAAAATTCTCTTGGCGAACTGGAATCGTAGTAGCTGCAAACATAAAGAGACATGTATAGATGCAAAATCACAAGAGTGATTTGCCATTCCAGTTCGCCAAGATAATTTTCAAGGAAAAACATAATGCTGTCATGGTTTGTTCTTCAGATCATTCTCGAAGGTGGCCAGTGAATTTCTCTATATATCGTGAGCGTTCTACTGCATATCTTGTTTGGAAGATCATTGTAGTAGACAACGATCTAAAAGTGGGGGATTGTGCATATCTGAGCATGTCTTTAGTAGTGTCCCTCAAAATGCCTTTAAACTGACCATCTTGAGATGTATCTAAACTTATGACTTTCTTTTAAATAGTGACTCTTTTCAGAACTGTCGGAGTTAACATTTCTCCAACATATTCACACACAAAATCACCCTTCGACATATCCTCCAATGTCTGTAGACCCCACCCTTTCCCCTCGGCTATCAAAAAAACCTAAAAGACAATGGCTAGCAATGATCATTCCAAAATGCATTTAAACTGAAACTTTCCAGAAAAAAATAGAGTACAATACCTGCAAGTTGTAACATAGGTCGCTTTGCACAAGCTGATTTCCGCATTGTTTGTAGCAACCACATTTGCTCCAACACTCTAATGATCTTCATTGCTTCATGTCTTTTATACTCTTCCAGAAACTCTTCTATAAGAAGGTCAACTATCGTGTATGCATACTAACCTTCAAATGTGACGTGTACGAGTCCACCCCGCCTCAATCTGAGGCCTGTTGTGGCTGACACAACTCCAAGTGCCTCTGTTTTGTTCAAAATGGAGTTATTTTTAAGTGAGAACTCAACAACTGACATACAGAAAACCGACCAAACGCATTGGGATTCTATTGAAACTTAAGGACAACGATCCATGGGTCAAATGTGACGTGTACGAGTCAACCCCGCCTCAATCAGAGGCACGGTGTGACCGGTATCACTCCAAGTGTATGTATTTAGTTTAAAATGGACAATATTTTACGTACATACGCCAAACCGATCTAACGGCTTCTGATTGCGTTGATACTTTTTCACAACGATCAATGACTCATGTGTGACGTGTACGATTCAACACCGCATCAATCTGAGGCCCGGTGTGGCCGACACCACTCACAGTGTCACTGTTTTGTTAAAAATGGACTTAATTTTAAGTGAAATCAACAACTGACATACGGAAAACCAACCAAACGCATTGGGATTCTATTGAAACTTAAGGACAACGATCCATGGGTCAAATGGGACGTGTACAAGTCAACCTCGGCTCAATCAGAGGTGCGGTGTGACCAGTATCACTCCAAGTGTATGTATTTAGTTTAAAATGGACAATATTTTATGTACATACGCCAAACCGATCTAACGGCTTCTGATTGCGTTGATACTTTTTCACAACGATCAATGACTCATGTGTGACGTGTACGATTCAACACCGCATCAATCCAAGGCCCGGTGTGGCTGACACCACTCACAGTGTCACTGTTTTGTTAAAAATGGACTTAATTTTAAGTGAAATCAACAACTGACATACGACAAACCGACCAAACTCATTGGGATTCTATTGAAACTTAAGGACAACGATCTATGGGTCAAATGTGATGTGTACGAGTCAACCTAGCCTCAATCAGAGGCGCGGTGTGACCGGTATCACTCCAAGTGTATGTATTTAGTTTAAAATGGACAATATTTTACATACATATGCCAAACCGATCTAGCAGCTTCTGATTGCGTTGATACATTTTCACAACGATCAATGACTCAAGTGTGATGGGTACGATTCAACACCGCATCAATCTGAGGCCCGGTGTGGCCGACACCACTCACAGTGCCTCTCTTTTGTTCAAAATGGACTTATTTTTAAGTGAAATCAACAACTGACATGCGGCAAACCGACCAAACGCATTTGGATTCTGTTGAAACATAAGGACAATGATCCATGGGTCAAATTGTACGTGTAAGACTCAACCCGACTCAATCCAAGGCCCGGTGTGGCCGACACCACTCAAAGTGCCTCTATTTTGTTCAAAATGGATTTATTTTTAAGTGAAATCAACAACTGACATACGGGAAACTGACCAAATGCCTTAGGATTGTTTTAACACATTAGTACGATGATCCATGGGTCATATGTGACGTGTATGAGTCAACCCTGCTTCAATCTGAGACGCGGTGTGGCCGATATCACTCCAAGTGTATGTATTTTGTTTAAAATGGACAATATTTTACATACATACACCAAACCGACCAAACACATTCGGTTTCTATTGAAACATAAGGACAACGATCCATGAGTCAAATGTGACGTGTACGAGTCAACCCCGCCTCAATCCGAGGCCCGGTGTGGCCGACACCACTCAAAGTGCCTCTGTTTTTGTTAAAAATGGACTTAATTTTCAGTGAAATCAACAACTAACATACGACAAACCAACCAAACGCATTCAGATTCTATTGAATCTTTAGAAAAACGATACATGGGTCAAATGTGACATGTACAAGTCAGCCCTGCCTCAATCCGAGGCCCGGTGTGGCCGACACCACTGAAAGTGCCTCTGTTTTTGTTAAAAATGGACTTAATTTTAAGTGAGAAATCAACAACTGACATACGGGAAACTGACCAAACGCATTCGGATTCTATTGAAACATAAGGACAATGATCCATGGGTCAAAGTTGATGTGTATGAGTCAACCCCGACTCAATCCGAGGACCGGTGTGGTCGGCACCACTCAAAGTGCCTCTGTTTTGTTCAAAATGGACTTATTTTTAAGTGAAATCAACAACTGAGATATCCACCTCACATGTACTGTAGACCCTCCCCCAAGACTTCACATGAATTTTTGAGATACACAAACATGGGGTGGATTACATGGCTTTCCTACATGGAATATATCCCACTACACGTCTTTAATGAGCCAGCAACGCAGTTTATCCCTTGTACAGATACACAGGAAGAATCACATGGGATCGACATCATGTACTAACATAGGGCAAGGGTGCATAAGTGGAAACAAGATCAAAGGGTAACAAGTATATGTTTTTTAACATGCCATGTAATTTCCTATTGATATGACATGTATATTCACACAGGCAGCTGAACATTGGAGTTACCCAGGGTAAAGGGACAAGGCATGTGACCCTTTAAATGACACATAATTTTATGTACCATGATTGATCTATTTGAACACTATATCCAGGACATATTTCAATAGGGCTGGCTCCCATGATCCTTCCTAGGATGGTTTTGGTATCTTTTCCTACTTACGGTAGTACGATCACTTCAGCAGGACGTCCTAGACATAGTTGAAGTCTCTCTAAAAGTCTTGCAGTGAGATCATATATCTATTTTTGAGGTCCAGGTAGAGTCATGTATCAACGCAACCAATCCTACTAGACATCGATCCTATATATATAATGTTAATCTTGATGTCTCATTACAGTCCCCCAGTTTATGATATGTTACCTTTTTTGTATTAATATACATAATTACTAAGGGTGATGGTTGGGAGAGTTGGGATATCCTTTTTATGTATTGCAGAATGATTCAAGGAGCACGGGCTCTGCACGATTTGTCAAAACCAAGTGTCAATCCAAGGAGAAACAATGCATAATGGAATGTTCTAGTATTTATCTTCTGAGTTGTGTAGGAATATTTTGTGATACTATGTAATGAGGTAGTTTTTGTTTCTGGGTAGATGGTATCTAACTCATGGTAAGAACACTGTTTGGTTGGGTTGTGATCGGTTGATGACATGCTTGTGGTTGATATATTGGTTTTTGTGAAGGTCTGTGGTTGATATACTAGTTTTTGTGCAGGTCTGCTCGGCTGGCTGTACTCGTGCAGGTTTTTTTAGCAGCAGGCAGGGATTTAACAGTGCTTTTTTAGCGCTGTTAAAGGCCACATTTAACAGCGCTAAAAAAGCACTGTTAAAGGAGATATTTAACAGCTCTAAAAAAGCGCTGTTAAAGGCAATATATAACAGCGCTTTTTTAGCGCTGTTAAAGGTGACATTTAATAGTGCTTAAAATGCGCTGTGAATGGACCCCCCGCCCTTTATCAGCGCTGAGCTTTACAGCGCTTTTCTAGCGCTGTTAAAGCCCGATTTTAGCGCTGTTATTGCCCGTTTTTTTAGTAGTGTTAGTTCAAGGAATAAATATTCACATTGGTATAACCACTAGGACATAACTTCATCAGTTTTTAGCATTATCCTTGGAGTTGATAGTATAAATAAGCCTTTATTATTATTTTTGTAACATCCTAATAAACCTAGAATGTTAATAATGTCCAAAACGTTATAGGAATGTGAGTAGGAAATGACATACTTAACCTTATATGGGACTATAGATATACAAATAAAAAATAAAAAATATCTTAATAACTATAACTATTTAATATAAAATTCACACTTCAACATCATTTCATAAATTTTATTTTCTCAACAGATACTCAAAGAAATCTCTAGGCTTCTAACATGCATCTCTGGTGTGTATGAGTATATGACGATATAGTTTATGAACATTTTCAATAATGAATCATGGTATGGATGAATGATATTCTACACACGGTCCATGAGAACTATAGGTGAATTCATCTTCCGAAAAGACATCACCATGTACTCATATATTCCACCATTTATCTGAAATTCCATCATTGTTATGTTAATGTCTCTCTCTCACACAACTGATGATATCCTGATCAATGATCAATCTTGGAGAACCATTGAGATCCCCATAACTAATTGAACTGGTCATCGATCATAGGTGTTGATGCTCTTTTTCATCACATTGTCTAATAGAATGGAAAGGGAAATAACTTAGCACAAAAGGATTCATCATTTGATGAAAACATCAAAAATCGAAAAATGAATGAAAAAGGAGTCAAATGAACAAGCACTGCACAAGTTCCATTACTGTCACGCAAGTATACTTGTGCGCCGCCTAATGGTCGCGCAAGTGACTTGTGCGCCCTAAGTGATAACCACTTGGGCTCTTCTGCAGCCTATAAATAGACCCAGTGGGCCCCCCATTTCGAGGGGAATTTTCCCAGAATTCAGATACCGAGTTATGAATGCCCAAGTCTCTTCTTCCGGTCTTCCTAACACTTCTAAAGTTATTCTTTACCTAGAATGGAAGGTCTAAACAAGAGGAGTAAGATCTAACTGTTAGAAATCACTAACACTTGGGCGCCTAAGTGTTTTACCCTTAAAGTAAATGTACACACTTGTGTGCCACCCTACTTATTCACCATAACTTGCGCACCATCTTCTGGAAATCCTCTAGGGATAATTCTAAAGGCTTTGATCATGGATCGCCCAAATATTACTCTAAGGTCCAAAAATTGCACAAGTACCCATGTGCCGCGCAGGTATACCTACTTTCCTAGGACTTGCGTGCCCACACAGTACTTGCGTTCCTTCCAGGACTTGCATGCCCCTTCTATTTTTGGGTTCCCTTCCTACCCATTTAACCCCTCTTATTCCATTCCACATCTCCTATTCAAGATTCAGTCTCCAAGACACTCTTCAACGCCATTTTTGGCATGTTTTCTTTATTGACTTCATTATATGAATGGAATTCTGTGGAATATATCTTAAAAAATTAGTGATTCACATATCTTTATGTCACTAAAGTTAGAGTGTTCATTCATTCAACCTCATCCTTTAAGATGAAAGAATCCTTAAACAATGGGCCTCCTTTTCCGGAGTAATCCCTAATCCTAATTCCCCTTAACCTGGGCCTCCTTTTCAAGAGTAAGCCCCAGATCAAGTTCTCTTAATTGGGCCTCATTTTCAGGAGTAAGCCCCAAGTCCCTTAATTTGGGCATCCTCCTCAGATGTAATCCCCAATCAAGTTCTTTAACCTGGGCCTCCTTTTCATGAGTAAGCCCCAGTTCCAAATCCTATTAATTTGGGCCTCCGTTTCAGGATTAAGCCCCAGTTTAAGTTCTCATTAATTGGGCCTCCTTTTTAGGAGTATGCCCCAAGTCCTCATTAATTTGGACATCCTCTTTAGTAGTAAGCCCCAATCCCCAAGTTCCCAAATATGGGCATCCTCCTCAGGAGTAATCCCCAACCATAATTCACTTAACCTGGGCTTCCTTTTCAGGAGTAAGCCCCAGTCTTAATTTCTCTTAACCAGTCCCAATTTACTTTTGATCTGGGCTTCCTTCTCATGAGTAAAACTCAATCATAAGTCCCCTCCTAATTTAGGCCTCCTTTTCAAGAGTAATCCCCAATTTAGAGTATCTAAATCTCAATAAAGCACATATACCTTTATGGACCTTGTTCCTGGATTTATTCCCTGAATTAAATCCTAATCTTCCTCTATTTGGGAAGTCATACATAGATAAGCCCCACATAATTTATTATGATTGCATCTTTCATGGCACAATTGTCTGGTTTTACCAATACCTCTTTTTTCTCACACCAAGCATGAATTACGTGAGGTTAGAGTGTAAAAGTTATTATGACATCTTTCTTTGAGCCATCAATCATATACAGCATGTTCCCTTACTCGAACTACGTGGTTTCTGATTCCTTTTCTAATAAATAATACGTAGGTATCCCATCTGCGGGTTTGATCCCAACTCTGAAATAACCCATGTCCTTCAGAATGACAATAAAATTCAATTGCCCCACTGAGTGTCTTTAAAACTAGTATGGTCATCATAATAACCAAGAGACTTTTATGTATTGAAGGATACCATTAAATAAGAATATCTAAAAAATACAGATGATTCTCTATTGATAAAGAACCTTGAATACATATAAAAGATTCTCTAAATTTTCTATATATCAATCATTGATTGTCAGATCTAAAGGAAAGCTCATTTTATACGTGGTAATGTAATAAGGAATCATGAACATAACTTAAATCTCTAAATAGAGTCCCAGAGTAGACAATAATTTCCCTCGAAAAGGTGTGATGAGTCTGACCTCCCATCCTCTCGACCAATGCAAATTTCTAAACCTCATCAGTCCACAACTAATGAGCACCTACCTTTGGAAAGTAGGTTCAAATGAATATAGAATCATTGGATGTTTCCAGTTCTATGAATAAAACCGTTAGAAACCGTGTGGAATGTTTGAATATTAAATCAATGAGATCATCCCCAATTGCAGAGGAAAACAAAAAATGGTGAACCCAATATGAATCCATAACCAAGTTAAAATTATGTTTTACTTATTTGTTAGGCCCCTATTTAAACCTCAATGAGAGGTCCATCAAATCAAATCAAAGAAATATGTGCTCATCAAAAATATGTAGTAGATGAATTTATCTTGATTACATCTGTTATATCAAACAGGAACTCTTTTCCATGATTTACTGCATTCTAATAAATATGCTACTCTCAAGTTCACACCTGTGAATAGCACTACAATGAATGCCCCTTTTTCTACTCCTCCCGAATCGTTATCCGCTCTGAGGATGACATCACCTACTCAGCGTCTTCAACGCAGGGTATCAAATGCGCTGGTTAAAAAGTACTCTCAAAACGGTACTATTCCAACTCTGGAGGCTGCCTAACCTGCCCTCCAAGTGACAATTCACCCTGGTCATCCCAAAAGAAACAACCAGTGATCAAGAAGCAGGTGGTGCTAACCACCGTCTCCAACCATTTTAGGTCGTTATCCCCATAACACAATCACCATTCGCTCCCTTATTCTGGAGAGGTGAATGAGAAAGTCCCCGAGGGCCTTAATTCAAGCAGACATGAGTTCTTCCTGAGGACTCCTATCAACAATTGCTGCAAGACTCGTGTGACAGTGCGCCCCAACATTATGAGGGTGTCGTCTCCACGCGTTCGGCTCAGGTTCCACAAACCCGAGTAGGCAAGACGAATCACCAGAGGCGACAGCCGGTTAACAGTGAGCAGGTTCTTATCTCTGCCATTTCTGGAGAAGTCCACCAACCTAACTTGGTGGCAAGCAACGAGCGGGCACACACACCTATCCGTTTTAATTCTGCTATCCAGCTGACTTGTTTGAAAATATCACACCTATCTCGCCAGGAAATTCCGGTGGAGTACTATAGGGAGGAACATATACCTATTTATACATCATTATCTAGTCAGCAGGCTTGTCTGACTACATATGATGGAGCTCGTCAACCACATTCGGGGAAGTGCAATCATCATGTACATACACCTGCTAGTATTGATCAATCCTATCAACAGTCTCATTTGGTAGCATTCAGAGAAATCAGTCGGAAAGCTTCGACAACAAACAGGAGGCAGACTAAACTCTCTCCCCCCAAACATGAGTACTGTCAGGATTCATTAACAAGAAAAGGAGTATAGGAGAAGGAACACACACCTACTCCAAGCACGGAATGGATGTATATCCCCGTTCTGGAAATTGAAGTCACCCAAAACATTCTGTCATAGGTGAAAGAGCAGAAACAAATCCCTGCACATATTCTGGATGCTTTCCAGGATATCATAACGGCTTCAGCAGCATCACAGGGATAGAAATGAAAATCTATCCCTACCAGTGGAGTGACACATCAACAGTTCACTCCAGAACAGACACACACATCTTTTCCAGTCCAAGAGGGTTATGGGGCATACTCCCCCATATCATATGGACAACCAAGTTTGGCACATACACCTGGTTTGAGCGGAGATAATCAGCCTAACCTGGTTATTTCTCCTAATCAGGATCACAAACCTGCTAAAGTGGGTAAGAAGGCGTCTAAGAAGAAGACTTGTCCAGCACAGTAAAGAAATCAAGGGCCAATCTGTAATAAGGTCTTACTCGATGCTGGAGTTCATGATGCACTTAGACAATTATCTTTTGCAACTCAAGATTCTACTCCCTCAGTTCCCAATAGCGAGAACATTAATTCCGAAGGTCCACATCAGATACTTCCTCATGATGAATTGGTTCATGAAAATTCGGTCAATCACGAAGTTTCATCTTTAGATGAGATCCACAGGAACCCTCCATGTGTTAAGAAGACCACGGAGAAATAGATCTCATATTTTGTTGTAACCCACCATGGTGGTCCTCCCCATGATGATGAATTTCCCTGCGAAAGTCCTCTCTGCAGTAGTGATGCACATTGCTCAGAAAATGCTCTTGTGGACAATTTAGTGCTGAGAAAGCCCTATTATCTTGGGGCACATGAAAATGCAAAACCAGTCATCTCTGATGCTTCATCGCTAGCAGGTGAAATACTTTCTCAATTGGAAGATATCCCAGGGTGTAGGTAATTCTCCGAACCACCCCTAAGTCATGCATCTTCTAGTTTTATCAGTGTCTTCTCTACCAATCTTGTTGAATTCGATGAAGCAAGAAGGAAGCACCTGCTCTAGTAAAATCAGGTAGAAGAATTTTCATTAAATTATAAAGAGGAAATTCTAAACATGAGAAAAAAACTGGAAAAATGTGAAGTGATAGTCATGTTTTGGCATCTGGATAACTCACAATATGACATTCTAGAGATGTTGACGGAATATAGAATTCATGATATTCCTCTCAACAAATGGAAAACTCTTTGTCAGCTGAAAAAGAAAGTATTATCATATGATTAATATGAAAATCATGCTAAGATAAAGGAAGGGTTTCAACGCCAGATTGATTTGGCATCTCTATCAGTCTCTCGATATCTGAAGGCTGAAAAGCAGCAGAGATCCCTTCAGCGTTCATTCCTTGGTGCACTAAAAAGATTGCGCCAGTAAATTACCAATGCCCCATCTGGTATTTATATCAAAGGATGGGGTGTTCATGGAGCACTACATTTCACTGAACTCTCCAGTCAGCAAAGCCCGCTGAAAATGGTCTCAGGAAATGTTATTTCCCATGGCCGGCCAAAGTCAATGGGATTTGTTTGTAATCAAAATCATTCCCAAGAATAGGTTTCAACTAGTTCCTCTCAAAATCAAGCATACAGAGAACAATTTATTGAATTCCTCCTACGTCAAGAGAACGAGAATATTGAACATGCCTCTCGTTTGGAGCAATCACATCACCAGGTGATAGAAGTTTCAGAAATCATACAACGGTATTTTGAACCGGGTGATAAAAGTGGATGCAAGTTGATGCCTCCAGCTAATTTCATGACTATGATCCGTAAGATCAAGAGAGATTTTAAGAAATTCTCAGACATAGCATGTAAAGAGGTACCCCAACTTGCCATACTGGGGACTCTTTTAAACCAACCCTCAGAATCATGAAATAGGATTCGAGGAGTTGAGTAGAGGAAGCAGGAACAGCCCCATTCCACCGGACTGGTGACTTTTTCAAATCATCAATACCCTCCTCAGCGAAAGTCGGCCTTCTCTCGATTGGAGAAGAAGCCACAGGAGGAACGAAGAGCCAAATAACTAGCAGATTCCCTTCAAATTACGGTTTGTCAAGAAGTTCTTGAGGGATCGAATCAACAAAAGGCAATGTCTCGTCAAAGACATGGAAGAAGACAATATCACTGAAATGCCGATAGATTGGATGTGATGAATTATGTGTCAATGAATGTCATCAATGATGTTGTTGCTGATCCACCAGATGATTTTAAATCAGGGGATTCAGATGAAGAGGTTCCTTCTCAAGAAGATGTACGCACAGACACAAATGAAGAAGGTGTGCATACACAAAATCAAAGGATTACTCATAACCTAGGTAATACTTCAAGTAACCCACTTCCCCCTCTTTGAAAAGGATCCAAAAAAGGGAGGGGAAAGAATTGGGTTACATATCCTTCCTCTGGAGAAGGCCAATTTCTCTTATTAGAGCAAACGTTTTCACAACAGGAGGAAGAAATGAATGATTTGAGTAGGTTGAATGCAGAACTACTTCAGGGCAGTCTTCTTCCTAAGCGTGCTAGAGTCAGTCAGCCAAAGGAGTCTATTGCAGCTACTGAGATGGATCTAGAATATCTTCCTCTATCAGTACACCCTCACAGATCTAATCCTATGGGTCAAGTGCAATAACAGTTGGCAGTGCTACCATCAGTTGCAGTACCAGCTGCCATACCTGTCCAAGCTCCAGTCATTGCACCTTCCCAAGTCCATGTTCAACTGGATGTTTCTCAAAAGTTAATAGCTACCATTGAGTCATTAACAACTCGGTTAGAGACTATGGAAGGGAAGCGTATGAAAGTTCAACTAGAATAGAGAGCCTACCCTGATTGGGAAGATTAAATCTCTCCCCCATCATGTTTTGGAAACCCTATATTCCCTATTTTCAATGGATCAGTTTATCCTGAACAACATTTGACCCATTACGTGTCTTTTTGCGATCCTATGATGGGAACTCCAGAGCAGCAAGAAGTAGTGAAACCCAGATGCTTCGTGTGAACCATATAAGGACCAGCCTTTGTCTGGTACAAAATCTTGCAATCTCGGACAATTACCTGATGGGAAGATCTTCGTCAACGATTTCTTCTTCAATTCATCTCAACTTTTCCAAAGACAATAGTTTTCGATCTTACAAACTGTAAGCAAAGGGAGAATTAAAGAGTCTCTGATTTCATTTCTCACTGGAAGGGATTAACATATTTCATGAGCTTAGCACTTCCTCAAGAGAAACTGTTGCCAATCTGTGTGGAAAATCTGTGTGACGAATTATGCACGCCATTGATCCCTGTGAAATACACAGGTGGGTTTTGAGACCTTACTTCAATCGCTCAGAAGAATGAAGATTCCCTTATACAGGCTAAAGCTAAAGCTTGTGTAATTCCATCATCTCTAGGAAGGAGAATGGTTAAAGTAGAGACTACTACAGTTATGCTTAAACAAGCACCTGTACCTTCTTCTACTTCAAAACCTTCATCTTCTCGAAGGGCTCCACCTCCTGATCACAAACAATAAAGGCTGTTTCGTCAAGATGATCAAAGTTATCAAAGACGGAAACAATTTGAGGATCTGAAGAGGAAAACATACTTTTTCTGAAAGGAAAACGTTCCTGGATACTTGATTTCGGCTCTAGAAAATAATATGGTTCAATTGCCAAGGTCCAAGAGGCCAAACAAGGAAGGAGATGAAGACCAACCCAATTATTTCCCCTTTCGTCAAATGTTGGGACATCCCATCAAGGAGTGTGTTGTCGTCAAATACCTCCTTCAAAAGATGCTCGACTTGGGACAAGTCAAACTGAAAGGTTCTTCAGCTCAGATAGCATGTGTTACTACTATAGTTCCAGAGGAGGATGGAGAATGGAAAGAAGTCAAAAGAAATAATGCACAAAAATATGATGATTGGATGGTCAGAAAGAAGATCAACCAAACTCATGGTATTTTCCAAACACAATTGAAAAAATAAATTGTTCCTTCTTCCATAAATGCCGTAGAAAAACCCTCTTCATCAGAGGGAAAATCCTCAAAGAAACGATACAATTCCAAGAAAGTGGAACAATCAGAAGAAGATGAGTATGTGTCAAAGCCTATGATGTCTTTAACTCTAGAAGATTTCATGCCATCTACTTCGAAGCCATGGCACCGCCCTACCAAACGACACAACCTAAAAAGGTTAATCAGGTAGAGTCTTTATCAGATGAAGAGTTGATATTCAGTTCTGTTAATGTGATTCAATTAACAGATCCATATTCCAGTTGTAGTTTCTATTTTTATGAGCTTGAATTCCCTATATCAAATAGAGGAATCAGAGGAAGTTCCAGAGGCTCAGGATACAAGACAAGATGTGGATCTTTTAGAGGCCACTATTCTAATTCTACGCCTGCTAGAACTGTGTATGCAGCAGAAACTCATGCTAGAGCCCTTCAGCGAGCTCAACAAGAACAAGAATGTTCTTACACCAATAGAAAATTCAGTCCGGGCACAGTTATTCTAGAAGACTGGTTGATGATTCCACTTTCTTCTTCTCAGCAAATGAATAGACCTAATCAGTCTAATCTTCCAAATCTAGGAGTATTACCAACTCCTACCCCAATACAAGATGCATCATCTTCCAAAACATCAACTTCCAAGGCACCAGCTAGACCACATGTTCCTGTTGGGAAATGCAGACCTTTGGATCAAAAGTATGATATATTGAAACACCTGTCCCAAGTACCGGCCACGTTATCAATTTTGGATGCCTTGAGTTTATCAAAGGATCTTCGGGAGGCACTCATTGAGGATTTTTCTAGTCCTCAAGAGGTTGAAACTAAAATTGTTGTAGCTGAAGTCTACCATGTAGATAATTATCTTACAGAATTCCATGTAGTGATATCTTTCACAGATGAAGTTGAAGATGATGTCGTGCATGGAAACATTAGACCTTTGTATTTTTCTAGCAAGGTCAATGATGTAGACATCTGAATGGCTTTTATTGATAATGGATCAAGAGTCAACCTCATGCCCATTTATACACTTCGTCGATTGTGCCTCAGGGAATCTGATTTATCTCCTTCTACCATGATCTTACAAGGAAATGATAAAAATGAACAAGAACCACTGGGCCAGATTACACTCAGAACTCATTTAAGAGATCTTGTATCCAATTTTGATTTCATGGTTGTTGATCAAGATTCATCCTTCAACATCATGCTTGGAAGACCCTGACTACATCAACATGTGGTTATCCCTTCATCATACCATCAATGTCATAAATATTGTTTCGATGGTCAAATTAGGACATTGTTTGGTGATAAGGCCCCATTCAAGACATGTGAATCTCAATACATTGAGGAAAAATTTTATCACATGAAAGGAAATGAAAAATCCACAACAATGGAGTTTACCAACGTTAATGCCCCATATGGTTTGGAGAAGATTCCAGTAACTCCATTTGCACATGTGAGTACAGATTATGTATTTCCTATCAATAAAATTGACAAGATAGACCCAAATCAAAATACTCTTATGGAAAGATCCATAATGTCAATTACAGCAATCGAGCCAGACAACATGGGAGAAATTGGTGAGCCACCAAGCAGTGATGAAAGCCCAAATGGAGATGTCTTCACATCATCAAATGAAATTTAGCAAGTCTATACTTTTCTAATCAGGTCATAAGAAGTTATTACAATGTCAGAGGTGAATCATGATGTTGATTCTCAATCCATCATCTCCTCTTTATTACCCATGGAAGACCCTTCATCATCAATTTGGTCAGAAATAGAAGCTTCTTCTTCAAGATGTTCAAATTTTAACATTTCTTCTGATCATGGATATTATGCCTCATCATCCACTATGCATGTAGGAACAGAAGAAATAAAATATGTTGAAGAAGAAGAGGAAGATCTTAGAGATGCTCCTCCAGCATTTGAAGAGGGTATCTTTACCACCGTGGATGAACTCAGAGAAATAAATCTAGGTACAAAAGAAGATCCAAGCCCCACTTTAATCAGTGCGGCCTTGAATCATGAAGAACAAGAGATGTATATTTCCTTTTTAAAGAAAAATAGAGACATATTTTCTTAGAAATATACAAAGATGGTCGGGCTTGATCCTGATTTTTCTACTCATCATTTGGGTTTACCAGAAGAACATCGAGGATTTAATAAAGTCGCAAGAAGAACACAGCCAACCAATGCTTCCAAAATTGAAGCTGAAGTTTATAATATCATAGCTTCGTCAGAGAAGTTAAATATCCTAAATGGTTGGCTAATATTGTCCCATTGAAAAAGAGGAATAGACAAATTAGTGTTTTCATTGATTTTAGAGATCTTAATCGGCATTGTCCTAAGGATGATTTTCTAGTTCCAATTACAGAACTATTAATTGATACAACAGCTGGATATGAAGAAATTTCCTTCATGGATGGATATTCTGGATATAATCAAATCTGAATGGCCCCAGAAGACAAGGAATCTACAGCCTTTAGGGCCCCGCAGGGTTTGTTTTGCTATCGGGTAATGCCCTTTGGCTTAAAGAATGCAGGTGCAACATATCAGCGTGCCATGCATAGTATATTCAAACCCTTTATAGGGAAGTGTGTTGAATGGTGTGTGGAAGATTTGGTGGTCAAATCTAAACAATGTTCTAATCACATGGATGATTTGGAAGTCATATTCCGCAAACTTCGGCAACATAATTTGATGATGAAACCCTTAAAATGTGCTTTAGGGGTAACCTGAGGAAAATTTCTTGGATTTGTTATACACCATCGTGGTATTGAAGTTGATCCTGAGAAGATAAAGTCAATCCTTGGTATGTCACCTCCTCGAAATTTGAAATAATTAAGTGGACTTCAAAGACACTTAGCCTATACTTGGCATTTCATCGCCAATTTGGCAGGAAAAAGTTTACCCTTCACCAAATTGATGAAGAAGAGATTCACTTACCAGTGGACTGAAGAATGTCATGAAGAATTAGATATTATCAATAAATAAATCTTGATTCCACAGGTACTCATGCCACCTATTGAAGGAAGACCACTTATCCTCTATGTGACAGATTTAGAGCGATCATTGGGTGCCTTTTTTGCTCAGAAAAATGATGCTGGGAATGAAAACAGCCTATACTATCTCAGTCAGACTATGCTTGAAGCAGAAACCCTGTATTCAAATATTGAGAAGTGTTTCCTGGAATTAATCTTTTCAGTTCAAAAGTTGAGACACTACCTGCATCATCACGAGGTCCACTTGGTATCTCGCAATAAACCAATCAAATTCATCCTTAGTCGTCCAATTCTTACAGGACATCTGGAATGGTGGGCAGTTATTTTGCAGCAATTCAACATTCAGTATGTGTCTCAAAAGTAAATAAAGGGCCATGCTCTGGATGATTTCCTGGCTGAAAACCCTTTAGTGGAAGACACATCTTTAGATATTGAACTCTCTGATGAGGAAGTATTATCTATTCAAGAAAGTCCTTAGGAATGGGAAATTCATTTTGATGGTGCTTCCCGAAGTCCAACATGGAGGAAAACGGAAAATCCTAAATTCAACAAATTTGGCTTAGTAATTGTGCTCATTTATCCAGAAAAGGCAGTGTTACCTTATTCCTTCTTATTGTGGGAAGGTGGCACCAATAAGGAAGCAGAATACCAAGCTCTCATCATAGGCTTGAAATTGGTGCTTCAAACTCAAGTGAATCACTTAAAGTTGAATGGTGATTCAGACCTGGTAAACAAACAAGTCAATGGGGATTATGCCATCAAAAAAGAAGAACTAATCCCTTTGTATGATTATGTCAGAGAGTTAATGGCAGAATTCCCTTAGGAACCGACATTTTCTTATGTACCAAGATCACAAAATGCTCAAGCTGATGCACTGGCTAATATAGCCACAGCTCTAGCAGATCCAAATTGGGATGAGACAACCATCAGTATTTCTCACCGTCGTGAAATTTCACCTTATGTTTGAATCAGAACAGAGGAAATTAATTAAATTAGTCCCATTCCTGAACCGTATGGTCATACTATAGGTTGTATGTCACCTATCATGGAATACCTTAAAAGTGGAACACTTCCACCTGATAGAGTCGAGAAAGAACAAATCTGGCGATGTGTGGTCAACTTTACTCTTTATGATATCCTAGATAACCTAGAGAAAATTCTCTACAAACGTGGTTTTGATGGAGTTCTCTTCAGATGCATTGATGGTGGAGAGATAATTGGTGTCATGAAATAAGTGCATGCAGGATTCTATGGTGCCCACCAGTCTGGACATAGACTGTCTGATCAGATTCGAAGGCTTGGATACTTTTGGCCTTCAATGATACAAGATTGTGTTGATTTCACAAAGACGTTTCATTCATGCCATGTACATGCCAACTTCATTCATCAACCTCTAGAGTTTATTCAAACAGCTAAATACTAGTGGCCATTTTCCACATGGGGAATGGATGTGGTGGGACCTTACCCATCAGCTACGGATGATTAGTTTAAGTATATTATTACTTCTACTGATTTCTTTTCCAAATGGGCAGAGGCAATACCTCTTAAAGAAGTCAGTTCTAAATGCATTTTTAGCTTCATCAAGTCTAACATCATTACCATATTTGGTGTCCCTCATACCATATTAAAGGACAATGGCTCCAACTTATTTTCATCCGAGGTGAAGAAGTTGTATCAAGAATATAACATCAAATCCAACCATTCATCTCGGTATCATGCAGCAGCCAATGGCCAGATAGAAGCATTCAACAAGACTCATTCGAATATACTGCAAAAGATGGTGGATAAAGATAATAATTCATGGCCTGATAAACTCTTTCATGCTTTATGGTCTTATCGGACCACCACCCGCACTACAACGCGGTCAACTCCATACTCATTGGTATATGGAACAGAAGCAGCCTTGCCAATTGAGGTTAAATTACCCTCACTCAGAGTATCCATTTGTGATAAGTCATCTATAGATTAGCAATCTCAAAAGTAATTGAATGAATTGGAATGGTTAGATGAGAAAAGATTGTGCACACTGCACCACTTAGAAGTCAATCAGAATCGAATAGCACGAGATTTCAACAAAAAATTTCGTCTTCATCATTTGTTCTGGGAGAATTGGTATTCGTTCTGAGAACGCCAATGATACCAGGAAAGAAACCTCCCAATCTTGAGCCAAAATGGGAAGGACCTTACTCAATACATAAGGTCTACTCTAATGGATCTTGTTCTTTAATCTCAATTGATGGATAACTCATCACTACTCCATCCAATGCTAGATTTCAGAAGAAGTATTTTGTATAAACACAAAATATATCATCATTGGTTCAGTATGACCATAAACTACACCACCATCCTATATGACATTAAAACTTCTCATCACGTCCAACAAGACATTAAACTACATAACCAATTGTCCATGCATATGACCTTAAACTATTCACATTTTCATCCAACATGATGTTAAACTGTGAAAAAGATACCTAATTCTTCCAACATGAAGTTAAACTGTGTCCCCTTCATCGTCCTTGCTATATGATGTTAATCTATACTGCAATGTTCCATGCACACAACCTTAAACTATTTGCACATCCCTTACGTCAAAAATGACACTAAACTGTATCCCCCTTCATCGTCCATTCTATATGACATTAAACTATATAGACATCCCTTATGTCCAACAAGACGTTAAACTGCATAACCAATGGTTCATGCATATGACCTTAAACTGTTATCACTTACGTCCAACACGATGCTAAACTATATCGTCCCTTTTTCATCCAACATGATGTTAAACTGTGAAAAAGTCCCTAATACGTCCAACATGACGTTAAATGGTGTACTCTTTTTTCCTCACTTCATGACATTAAACGGCAAAGTCCTTTTTTCCAACATGACATTAAATTGTATTGTCCCCGTCGTCCTAATTACATGACTCTAAACTATACATAAAGTCCATTAATACATCCTACATAACATTAAACTGTACTTTTCCCCTACTACATGACATTAAATTGTGCATCACCAATAGTCCTAACTGTAAGACTTTAATCTACATAGTCCCTTTATATATCTTACATTACATTAAACTGTTCATCGTTAAGGTTGTTGTTACCTTTTGTTTCTGACACCGAGTATGACTCACGTGAGATTAGAGGAAACTTCAACCATAAAACTCTCTTTGGGCTACTAACCATGTGAAAGTCCCAACACTATATTTAGGTCATTGTCCACAAGGACAAATTGATCACTAATTCATTCTTTAATTGAACTACGCAGACTTTGATCCTTTCCTTCAAGGCTGGGTACGTAGGCAACCTCCCAAGGTTCAATCCCAAAACCAGTCTCTTCACATTGGTTCACCTCCAACTCATTCGATGTTGATTCGTGAAACTGCCCCTAGAATCAATATCTTTACATTGATTCACATTCTTCCTTGCTATACGACGTTAAACTATACAATACTTTTGTCCAGTATGACAATACACTAGAATATTCTTTGATATCCACACCTGATATGGAATCAATATTTACAATGATTTTTCAATCATGTTTCCTTCCAAAGACTATGTGCATACATGGAAATGCCCGAACCTTTTATTTTGGGTCAAACCATCATCACACTAAAGTCTCCTTTCACCCTTCACATGTACGCACCAAATTTGTACAGTTGGTATTTCTAGAACTATGTGGGCTTGATTCCCATCTTTATGGGATACGTAGGAACGTTCGAGTGTCCCTCGAATCCACCCCTAAGTCTTTTGGGCCTAACCCCAAATTCGTTTTTCAGTCCCCTAGCTAAAAAGTCCCCATGAAAACACACACTTTGTATTTCTTATAATGGTCCAAGATCTATGACCATAAACTAAGATCTCCAATCCATTTGTCCCACACAATGTAAAACTGTAGTTCGAGAACTACATACGGCTTGATTCCCATCTTTATGGGATACTTAGTGATGTCCAACATTTCCATTCAGGACCCAGCCACAACATGATTATGGATAGCATTGATCTGTGTCTCTCTGCAAACATTGGACAATACCCATCTTTATGTGTCATAATCCTAACCCTAAATATTTTCAGATCTTCATAACCCTTTTCTAAACATCTAATCACAAATGTCCTGAAATTCTAAGAGTTATTTATCCCGACCATGTAGCATGTGCCCTTAGGCGGCCTCACATAAACAGTCTACATAACGGACCTGTCATCTATAAGATGCTATTATATGACTATGCAGTCAATGCCCTTATGTAGCCCTGCATAATTCAACCCCCTAACGGGTTTGTTAAATAGTGGTAACTTCATTCTTGAGATGAAAACCTCTTTAGTCTTTATTTTTCTTGATAATATGTAGGGATGCACAAAAATAGACATCATTAATATATTTGTCCCATATCCTTTTTCATGATCTGAAAGTATTCAATTCTATGGTTTATATTCTCATTCAATACGTTTGGGCCATAACTTCATTGGAGTGATATCCATCTAGTTCTTCGATAATCTTGTTTGGAAACATCTTCTACATATTCAAGTACCTATTTCCATACAGCAAACTATATACTTTGGAAAATTTGAATCTCCATAAACATTCACTGGATTTTTAGCACTAGGAAAGTAAATTTTTTAGAGTTCTTTTGCCTAACTCTACAGCACGTTCCATTAGGTGGCCTTGCATAAGTAGTCTACATAATGATCCTATCAGCCAAAAGATTCTATTAATTTGACTATGCAGCCAATTCCCTTAGGTGGCCCTGCATAATTCAACCCCCTAACAGGTTTGTTAAATAATGGTAACTTCATTCTTGGGAACAACTTTTTCTAATGCATTTTTAGCTCTTTTTCATATCATTCCTTAGATTTAAATATTCTTAAGTTATAGTTTACATATTATCCCATCATAATTGAGTGTGGTAATATGTTTTTAGATAAATTGTTAAAGAATTGAGTCAATTCTAATTCATTCGGTCAAAGCTATTTCGACCATAAACATTATCCTCTTTATGTCCGACATGCATGACTCTAAACAGCCCAAAAATGACAAGGGAACTCTGAATAAAATCATGTTCCAGCTCACTGAACATACATTTTGTATGATTTAGGTTATATTGAGAAATTAAAAGATCCAATGTTTGTAGGGTTATTTATAATAATCCTAGTAGAAATCAAACTATTCTAACTAGGCCCATTGGCTTAGTTAAATTTAAAGCAGGTAGCGAAAGAATACAATTATAAATGATTGGAGATAATAGTACTCTCCATTGATTCACAAGAATTATAGGGACATACACAGATTGGAGCCTCTTCCCTTTTTCAGGAAATTACAAATGACTGTCAACATAAGTCTTCACTTGATGTACAGCATCCCGAGCTTCATCAAGAGCTACTTGAAGCTCATGCACTCGACCAGATTCACTCTTCTCAGCTTTATGGAGTGACTTCTTTTCATTTGTAATGGCTTTTATACCATTCGTTTGAGCTCCCTCTAATGAATTATTAAGCAGGTCAAGTTCCCCAGTAACAACATCTAACTGTTGCTGGAGCTGCACCTGCTGGATGACTTTTTCTTTGATCTTATCCTTCATCTTCTTCATCTTAGCAGCATGGTCAGCCTCAGCTTAGGATACCACATCCTCAAATTCACCGATGTTGACTGAAAATTTCACCCTGGTTAGATATTTGTGACACTTTTCCTCCTCCACCCTGAAGATGACTTATTTCACCATGGTATAGATCTCTTGGTATCCAAAACTTCCAGGTCCTAGCCAGACAAACTAGGACAAAAATCAAGGGATCTTCGATGATAGCTCTTCTAAAGGCACCTTAGATATGATTTTCTATATGTTTTTCCATGTCTTATGCCGTGAAAAGCTGAGGACCTTAAGTACCTTTGGGTCTGATTCAACATCATCATCACAGGGGGCATGTAATCTAGGATTAATGCACTTAAGGAAGTTCCATGTTCTTCTTCTTTCCCCCTGACACTGGTTGCATCACCTTCTACTACTGTTTGGGAAGAGTTTGAGACGTCACCTCTAGTTCTATCCATTGAAGTTGATAGCCCTGTTTGATCAATTAAAATTATGGTTACTTTTATAGAACAATGGAAGTTGGTTGTCCATCTTGAAAACTTAGTATAATCATTACCTAACAGTAGATCAGCACCTTGAGAATACTCCTCCCCATCATTCCTAGTTTCAAAATGATCTTAAAGATGGGTTTCAGGAAGGTTTACTGGTTTTAGATCCACTTGATCTAATGTTTCTACAATGGTAGTGTTGACAACAATGTCCACACCCTCTTCATGCATTGGCAGTTCAGCAGCTTCTATGGAAGGAACTTCATATTATTTTCAGTCATGATTAGAAGTGCAAACTATAAGAAAATTTACTGGGCGAAGCATAACGCTCACGGAAAAGGTCTTCTAAATCACATGATAAATTAGCATGATCATAAAATTCGTCGAAAGACATGCCATGATTTATCATTTCATCCAATGATATTTCAGAATCCTGGTTAGTCTCACCAGTGGGAGAATTTAATGTGTCCTCTTGGTGACCCTCATTCTTGCGGCCCCTGAACCTGGACACCTTCATTAGGAAGGATGGAAGATTCAGTTGTTGTGGCCGCCAATGATTCTGTTGCAAGTTCTTCTCTATTTGTAACAGCAGCCAGAGCAGTACTGTGAATAGATGTTTGCTCTTTTTAAGAAGCAGCCAAGTCAACCTGAATTTGCGATTATTACACATCACCCTCCGTGGTCCTCGAAGGAGGATCATTTTTTTCCCTCGGGGGGAGGGGGGGGGGAATTGAAGAAGCCCCTGTAATCCCCAGAAATATGATCAACCTTTTCATGGGTATAGACTCATGATTACCCGAAGGACTTACCACTTATAATGAAGCATTTAGCTGTGGACTTCCTCCTTCATTGCCTTTGCTTCTTTGGTTTTTTGGGAGTATTGGCAGTCTCCCTTATTGGAACCTAGATTGGAGAATGAAAAGTTGTTTCCAACTCCTCATTCATGACATGTTGGCCTGGAGATATCTCACTCGATTCGTGTTGAGATTCATCAGTAGCCCCGATGGCAATACCACCAGGGCTATACTGTGGCGAAGGAACCTTAGTAGTTCCTTTCTTTTCAAGATTCAAGATAAATAAAATAACTTCCTTAATTAACAAAGCTACGACTGGAATCATGTTTAAAAGAAAATAACGAATGAAAACTTAAATCTTTATGAGCCACGTAATTGTGCCACTCCTCATCAGTCCCCTCAGCGGCGCCACAATCAACCATTTCCTTCACCCACCTGGTGACAGGAACAGACTCATCAGTGGAATATATGAGAATTTCTACCTCACTGATGTAAGCCCGCACTTCATTGAGGGTATCCTCATATTGGATATCTATAGAAGCCAAAAGATTCTATATTCCAAGAACTTGTAGACCCTCACACAAATCCAGCTAGGCGGTCTCAGTGCCACAGTATAAACTCTGCCATGTCTGGACAGCCTCTGGTCTAAGATATGAAGGCTACGAGAAAGTTCATACAATCTTTGACTTCAATTTCTTCCCATCTCTTGTAACTATAGATAGAGAATAAGAAAATAAGACTTATTTCTTTATAAATTTATGGTGATTAAATTAATAAAATGAAGTAACTCACCAGGAGTTGATGGAGTAGGTATTTTGATTCTAACTGGAGGATTATATCAGGAAGGAGTCCACTTTTCTATTTGTTGTGCCCCATCATCCCCATCATGGGTATCCGGTGAATCAGTCCTAGAGGAGGAATCTAGCGAATCAGCTTCAGGTGGGGAAGCATTACCTTCATGAGGAAGGGTTTCTTTCTCTACAGTCCTATTCCTTTTCCCCACTTGATAAACTGGGTGATTCAATACCCCTTTCGGGTATGAAGCTATCCAGTTCTCGGCATAATATGTAGTCATGTTATGTGCCACTTTTTCAACTGGTAGATCAAATACCACCCCAATCATCTCCTTTGACGTCAGCAGCCATAGTTGCCGAGAAACCATCAGATGTTGCTCTAACCTGATATGTACTCGGTGAGATACAACAATCTGTTGTAGACACTTGAATTGACGTGCAAATCTATATGGAGAATAGGCCTCGCATATAATTTCTCTGTCAATCCTGGCAACTAGCACACTATCTCTGCAAGCTAGCATGTATGCCCTCAAATCCAAGTGGGTTGTTTCATCATCAACAAACCGCCCGGTTTGTGGATTTCCATAGGGAAATAAGTTTAATTCCTTAAACATTCTCAGGCTCACATTCATGTCATAAGAATTAAGATCTAATGGAGCAACTCCAGATAATTCTTGCACCGAGGGCCTGAAATAACTTCTTAGAAATTGTAATCCATTCTATACATTGTATGTCCTAAAGTGAGTGGTGATCCATACCCGTAAAACTTGGAATGGTGACACTATTATTAATGGATATTTACCTATGAAGATATGAAGTAAAATCCTATAAATCTTTGCTAAAATGGTGGTATCCAACCCAGCCATTTTTCCCTTATTTCACTTTTCCGAAATGACGAAGGTCCTTGGCATGAAGCCTCCCTTCAAATCCCTGAATGGAAAGAGATAAACGCTGAGCCACAAAGCCAAGAATCCTGCCAGAAGAGTCTTCGTCTGGATCCTTTGATTCACCTCATATCCCCATTTCTCAAAATCTCCTGCTTCCAGAGTTGGCCAGAATGTTCCAGGGGCACCCCTCTTCTCAGGTTTTGGGTAGGTGGTAGGACGGGTGGGCCTCTTATCCTTGGATTTCTTTTTCTTGGATCCTTTCTCCTTTGTCTCCCTCTCCTTTGTCTCCCTCTCTTTCTTCTCAATATGAAATATATTCATCCACTCCTCCGGATGAATATCCTTTCTAGAATGAGTTAACAAGGTCTCTGAAATCTTGATCCTAAGGAAGATTTTAAATAATTCATGGGATAAAGCAGGAGTATTCTCTGAATCATTCCAAGTCACCTTGGGAGGAATGAATTCATCATATATGTCACCCAAAATTGGAGCCCCTGAGATCATGTGGACATCCCACAGACTGATGCCTACTTCTCCATGATTCAGATGGAAAGAATTATTTTCTGGGCTCCAGTGGCTGAGTATCTCTGACACGAAGTTATCATGTCTGTAAACATATGATTTTCCATCCCAAACAGCTTCTTATATCGCCACTCCTTTCAGATCCTCAACAAAATCTTCACAGGTTTGACGCACCCAGTATGCCCACATCCAAGTTTGCGTCACACCTCCCCCAGGATGGAAGTACCAACTTTTCTTCCAGCCTTTGGATTGATCCAATTGGGCATTTTGGAAGATTGAAAGATGAAAATGTGGTTGCAGCTCAGTCTTATGAGGTTTCAGATCTAGCATACAAGTTCTATGATGCATCATGTGGGCCTTCTCCACTGTTCCAGGATTTATAAATCCTCCTCCACATGAGATATTTTCTGAAGCAATGTTGGTGTAATTCTAAAACCACAAAAATGGGAGATAGTTCTTTACTTCTGTAATAGTGACTTCTCGCAGATGACCATAGCCATATAAAGGCAGATAAATCCTTTTGGGGAAGTCGTGATGATATTTCTTCAGATACTTATCCATACACAGAAGAGTTCTATCTTTGACGTTATAATAATCGGGGCCTGTGATATCCATCATATCATCAAGTTGTTTTCTTTCCAGGTCATCAGTTATTCCGATTCTCCTAAGAGTCATTGATTCTACACAAAAGTTTAATAATTAACTCTTAAGTAAGTTTATTTTTCATAAAATTTGTGAAGGAATTCAGAAAAAATGGAAAAGGAATTAAGGCGCACAAGTATAAACTTGGACCACAAGTGTGAATGTGTCGCACAAGTATTTGGCACGCAAGTATCATTGAGAATGTCCGGATACCTTGACAGCAGCGGGAAAACAATGGAAAAGTAGAAAAGAGAGAAACTTGCACGGAGGAGATGACCTGCGCGGTGAGAGCTCAAAAATCCGAAGTTCTGTGAAATGCATGACAAATGAGAACATATATATAGGCCAGGCCGGCCACCTATGCGCCTACAACCAACACGTTCTAGCCTTGCGTGACTCGTACATGCGCGATGCTGGTTGCACGGTGAACACCGACACACCTCTTTCCCTTTGATTTTCTTCTTTTCGTCAGAGTCACATCCTTATTCTTTCTGATCCAACTATGAGGGGGGACTTTTGTTGATGGTCCTTTTCATCACATTGTCTAATAGAATGGAAAGGGAAATAACGTAGCACAAATTGATTCATCCTTTGAAGAAAACACCAAAAATCGATAAAGGAATGATAAAGGAATCAAATGCAATTGCGCCGCGCAATTTCCTTTAATGTCGCGCAAGTATACTTGTGCGCCGCCTAATGGTCGCACAAGTGACTTGTGCGCCCTAAGTGTTTTACCCTTAAGGGAAATGTACACACTTGCGCACTTCCCTACTTCTTCACCATAACTTTCGCGCTATCTTCTGGAAAGCCTCTAGGGATAATTCTAAAGGCATTGATCACGGATCGCCCAGATATTAATCGAAGGGCTAAAAATCGCGCAAGTACCCATGTGTCGCGCAGGTATACCTGCGCACCCAGGACTTGCACGCCCACAGAGTATCTACACACCTGCCAGGACATGCGTGCCGCTTCTATTTTTGGGTGCCCTTCCTACCCATTTAACCCCTATTTTTCCATTCCACCTCTCCTATTCAAGATTCAGTCTCTAAGAAACTCTTCAAAGCCATTTTTCCCAGGTTTTCTTTATTGACATCCTTATCTAAGAGAATTCTGTGGAACATCTCTTAAAAACATAATGATTCACATATCATTATGTCACTAAAGTTATTAAGTTCATTCATTCAACATCGTCCTTTAAGATGAAAGAATCCTTAAACAATGGGCCTCCTTTTTTGGAGTATGCCCCAATCATAATTCCCCTTAACCTATGCCTCCTTTTCAGGAGTTAGCCCCAGTTCATGTTCTCTTAATTGGGCCTCCTTCTTATGAGTAAGCCCAAAGTCCCTTAATTTGGGCATCCTCCTCAGGAGTAATCCCCAACCAAGATCCTTAACCTGGGCCTCCTTTTTAGGAGTAATCCCCAGTTCCAAATCCTCATTAATTTGGGCCACCTTTTCAAGAGTAAGCCTTAGTTTATGTTCTCATTAATTGGGCCTCCTTTTCAGGAGTAAGCCCCAAGTCCTCATTAATTTGGGCATCCTACTTAGGAGTAATCCCCAATCCCCAAGTTCCCAAATATGGGAATCCTCCTCAGGAGAAATCCCAAACCATAATTCTCTTAACCTCGGCTTCCTTTTCAGGAGTAAGCCCCAGTCTTAATTTCTCTTAACCAGTCCTAATTTACTTTTGATCTGGGCTTCCTTATCAGGAGTAAAACCCAATCACAAGTCCCCTCTTAATTTAGGCCTCCTTTTCATGAGTATGCCCCAAGTAAGAGTATCCAAATCTCCATGAAGCACATATACCTTTATGAACCTTGTTCTTGGATATCTTCCCTGAAGTAAATCCTAATCATAATCTATTTGGGCAGTCATACATACATAAGCCCCACATCATTTTTTATGATTTCATCTTTCATGACACAATTGTCTGGTTTTACCAATACCTCTTGTTTCTCACATCAAGAATGACTCACGTGAGCTTAGAGTGTAATAGTTATTATGACATCTTACTTTGAGCCATCAATCATAAACATCATGTTCCCTTACTCGAACTACGTGGGTTCTGATTCCTTTTCTAAGAAAAGGATATATTGGTAGCCCATTTACGGGTTTGATCCCAACTCTGAAATAACCCATGTCCTTTTGAATGACAACAAACTTCAAGTGCCCCACTAAGTGTCTTTAAAACCAGTATGGTCATCATAATAACTAAGATACTTTTAAGTATTGAAGGATACCATTGACCAATAATCTATAACAAATATAGATGATTCTCTATTGATGATGAACCTCGAATAAAAATAAAAGATTCTATAAATTTCCTACATATCAATCATTGATTGTCAAATCTAAAGGAAAGATCATTCTATACTTGGTAATGTAATAAGGATTTGAAAACATAACTTAAATCTATAAATAGAGTCCCAAAGTAGAAAACATCTCCCCTCAAAAAGTTGTGATGAGTTCGACCTCCCATCCTCTCGACCAATGCAAATTCCAAAGCCTCTTCAGTCCACAACTAATGAGTGCCTACCTTTGGAATATAGTTTCAAATGAATATGGAATCATTGGATGTTTCCGGTTCTATGAATAAACCCATTAGAAACCGCCTAGAATGTTTGAATCTCAATTCAATGAGATCATCCCCAATTCCAAAGGGAAGCAATAGGCAATGAATATTATTTATTCACTGTCACCTTGTTCAACATATAGTAATCAAAACATCGCTTATGAATTCGACCTCCTTAATAAAAAACAACATATGTGAACCCCACTATAATGTACTTGGCCCTATGAATCAATTTTTCTCCAAATAATTCAGATGAACATAGAGATTATTTATCATAGTTGGTGCCACATGATATGTGATGTTATCGAATTATGATCCAAGTATCACTGGGAGGGGGTAGGGTGAAATAGTGATATATTTTTCTTATATGTTTTTTTAAACATCCATCACCTCATGTTAAAGATTAATTTTCTCTGTTTAACCCAAAAAAATCATAGGAACTCAAGATTTATAGGGATCACTACTCAACAATAGTATCTACGTCCTTGGTATGGTATAGAAATAATCTGTTACCACACAATCCACTAGAAAACAATCCTTTGATGTGGAGTAAAACAAATAGGATATACCATTACACTCATGTAGCACTAGGAAACAATACTCAAGCGCTTGTGAACCCACTTAGCACAAATAGGGAACAACAATGTTTTAGTTCTTCTTAATTAACTTTAATAGTTTGATCATTCAAAATAATTATTATATTTCCTATGCAGAAGCTAGTAAGAACTATCTTGCACAAAATATACTTCATTTGCTAAACTAAAATCTTTTATGCACCCTCTTTGGTGTCTTGCGTGAATCATTTTTGTTTCTCACGCAAGATTTTACTTTTTTTGTGACACACCTCTTGTGAGAAACATCAATCTTGAGCACAAATTTAATATCTTACACACAACTATTTTTATTTGGCACACATACCATTACATTAAATTATTCGGTGCTTCAGAGATTGGGATTTCTCTAAGTGTTGAGCAAAAAAATTGATAGGGGTCACCTCTTATTTATAGGAATCACCAACCCCTTTGTACAAAAATCCATATGCATTGTGAAAACCCCGATGTGTCATGCTAATCCCTATTTGACATCGCATTGGGCGTGTAAGTCTCTTTCGTTCCAAACTAATCTTTATTGTACTTCATAAATCCTTTATTCACTTCATGCCTTTTATGTTTTTTTATGTTCTGGTCATGAATAATTCCTTGAACAGAATAATCCAGTCCATCTTCAAAATTGTGAGAAACATACGATTCCAAAACACATTTCTCTATATCCTGATTTACAGCCCCAAAAATATGTGAAACACTATGAAACGACGCCAACTTAAAATCTACTTCGACAAGAAAAACAATGATGCTTTACTATCATATGGATTATTCAACAAAAAATGATTTCATCAAGAATCGTACCTTATGTGATATATAGTCATTGATCAAACATATTTACCATTTTTAGAAATTCAATATAAAGTACTACAACATCCTTATCTTCAAGAAAAATCATTATTTCCAATAAAAACTAAATATGATTGGAATCATCTTTTCTCCCCAATTAATTAATAAGTCTTGAATCAGAATTTATCCAATATTATTATATTTGTGACTAACAACTCAATATATCATTATCTTATTTCCAAGTCCCATACAATATGAAATGATTTTTCTTCTTTGACAACAAAGGACAACACACTGTAACATCAAACTCTTCTTACATACTTCACTATAAAATATGGTCCAAAAAATATGGGGTATTGAAATTGGATGCCAACCCGACATGATATCTTTTCATATTTACTTACTAATCATTCTGATTCTCTACTTGGTCAAAGATCCTAAGCTATTTTAGGAAACTACTCATAATTGTTATGTCCTCTAGTTCCCTATATGGATGATGAATGTAGGAGTTTAATTGTTGGAATTTTTGACACTAGATATGAAATAATATGTCTAGGGGAGGAACTTTGTGATAGGATACTTATTGATTTTCCTCAACTACCTATACCATAGAGTCCCTATTTAAAAAAGCTCAACATTATTCTCTTACATGCATAGTGGTAATGCAGAATCCTCCTCCCATGAGGATGTAATTTGGAATAATTACTAAGTAGTTACACAAACTATGTCACTGATATGAATTTTTTAAAGTGAAGAGAAAACATCAAAACATAGACTGATTTAATATGATAAACCTTTATTAGTATATGGAATCAAAATAGGTTTATATTTACTAGTATGTGGGATCAATCATGATTTTCCTATGAGTCTACCATTATCCCAAGGCATTCCACTCTTATCATTAACCCTTTTCTCAACAACTGCTTGTTTTTCATTGTCATCAAATGTATAATAACACAATAACATAATCTATTCAAATATTTAATGAAAAAAATGTCATATCACACAACATGGATATATTGATATATCAAACAAAGAGAAACTATCCTGAACATATAGCACAAATTCTATAATTTAATTAATTCAATGTGACCTCAAGCACACCTCCCTATATATAAGAGGTTGCTTACTTGTAGTGAAGATCTGAGGTTGTCAATGTAGATACTATACCCTTAGTATCATGTTATTGGTTTAATAATTAGTAATAAAATATATGAATAATAATTATAGAAAAATTTAGGAATGAAAAATATGGAATACATGACGAGTAAATAAAAAAACTTCAAAAAGTTCTATGATTTTCCAGGGTAAATAATAATGATATGTACAAAATTATAAACAATTATTCCAACTGATTTATATACTAGGACACCAATAGCTCTACACATCTCACCTCATATATCAACCATATGTGTATTTCCCTTCACAATAGTCCTCATGAAATTTACAATGACACAAAAATTTGTAAGTATGTTAAAGGTGAATGAATGAGTAGGAAACCAAAAAATGAAGAATTGGAAACAAAAAATGCATGATTAAACTAATGTGATCATGTGTTCCAATTTAATGCATAATATTAATAATAATAAATGTGTAAGCAAATTAATATTACACCATCCGAATCTGAGTGTTCTTTCACTATCCAAGAAACTACAAAACTCATGTTGTACGTGTTTTGATCCATGCCTGAAATGAATTTTATTTCAATTAGAATCCAATACAATCCACTACCTCATTGGGGATTCACACAGAATCTATATGTAATTTAATAAAAATAATATACCAAGAATCCACTAGGAATCAAGTAATACTTTTAATCCACTTAGATTCGAGAACCTCTAACCTACATGGAATCTAGAAAGCATCAGGTCACACATTGAACCCACAAGGAATCAATTTTTGTACATTAACTTATAATCCAACAAGCTTCATGTAGATTCCATGTTATAAGGTCATCATTATATGTTGTCATCATCACCACACAACATGTCTGAACCCCAAATGGTGTATTGCCACCATGAAATCCAACTATCAATTATAAACTTACCAATCATAAAAAATAAAATATGATAATTCATATAATGGAAAAACTGTAGAACACATAATGAAATATATAGAGTCATCATATGCATCAACATGTAAATAAAACATTCCTGGAATCAGGATATGGTATCAATTTCATTGAAATAAATCATTTCAAAACAAGGAATATACATAAAATCACATTGTAAGAACCTTACTCTTTTACTAATTTCATATCCTTTTATATTTAGTATAACACTTTTTTAATATAATATGCATTCCATTTGATGTTGGAAAGGTTATGTGGGCATCTAGGGCTTGTTCGGAGCTCAAAACCTCGACCGGTGGTGAAACAAACTATGTCACACCGTTAGTAGAAACCATGTGTATAATGACCCATACTTTAAATAGATTGATATTACTTCATAATAGGTTTATATTTATTAAAACATATAACAAAACTATGATAGGACATTATAGTAATAGTGTCTTTGGAAAATGGGAAAAAACAACTTGTTCATAAAAGATCAACACTGTCTCCTTATTATTTCATCATAACTAGACTCTATTTTAACAGATCATACTAAATACCATTCATCATGAAATGGGGAAAAGATACATATGAAATGGGGATATAAAATTCTCAATATGGGTAAACAAAGTAAATATCAATCAAATCATATTCATAACAACATTACATTTGAAAATCCTATTCTGTATATAAAAGACCATAATATCATTTCATGGGATAAATCATAAAAGTGAAATGTAATAAAAATAATCATTAAATAAGAAATGAAATGTTTTGGAATACACATATAATCAAATATAATCAGTTGATATTACTCAAGGCTCATTTCCAAGACCATTATAGAGGACGAAGTCCATTACTGAACCGATTTCACTCCTCATCCCAGAGTTTTATTACTGAGCCGGAGTTAATTATCATTCTAGTCTTGTCTATATAGTGAGATTAAAATATTTATCCAATGAATTGGTGGAATATATAACTCCCACCCATCTCATAATGAAATAATTCTTATGTGTGCCACAAAAACATATAAACATTCACCATAGCATAACCCATGAAATCAAATGAGTTTCTTAAAATTTATTCCATCATAATTGATATAAATAAATTGGATTTCACCAAAAAACTTCCACCATAAAGATAATAAAATCATAATAACAATAGGTATATAAAGATAATTTTATTTAAAAATTTTCATCTTATATAGTAAATAATTTTGGAAAAACACTTCATTTTCATTCATGAGGAATATATTTTTTCTTCTTTAAAAATGATATCCTTCTTCAAAATTCCACAAAATTTTAGAAGAAATAATTTTATGTTAAAATATACTTGTAATATTATAGTGTATTATTCAAGGAAATAAGGCATTATGAATGCGAAAATATCTGTTCATGTCGTAGATATTGACAAAAAACAATATTCTCATACTTTTTTTAGAAATTCAATAAGTACCTCGTACCGAAAACGACAAAAAATTCCATTCATACCATTTAGTAAAAATTTACCATAGGTTAAAATTTAATTTTAACTATTATATGAGGCTAGAATGAAACTTTTTAAATACATATTTATGAATCATGGATGTGGATGATCAATAACCCATGGAAAATACTAATGAATAAACTATCTTGGATAAAAAAATGATTTGAAAATTTCTCCATTTCCATAGGTCTAATATGCTTCAAATGTATCGTAAAATCCTCTATAATTTTTGAAATAATGTTACTAATTTATTATAGAACCATAATCATTTTTATGATAACATTTATGATCATATTTCAATCCATGTTTTAGTAATATTGCATTGTTATTCGTTATTCGGGTATTAACATCTGTTATGTTATTATGAATGTTTTTTCAGATAATTTCTTATTCCTCTTTTTATGATATAGGTATACCATTTAAGATATGTTATTACTATATTTTATTTAATATTTATTCTGTCAATTAATTTATATAATCAATCTATAATAAATATTATGTAAAACAAATCACATCGCACTGTGGAGATGGTAAGTCGTGCATACACATGAGCGACAATATTGTTCCCATAATTGGATAATGGTATTGGATTTGATGGTATGTAGTATCTAAGAATTACTATAATGTTATAATAATCAAATAAATTTTTTATTTCCACAATGTGGGGACATTAAGTCGTACGTACGCAGGAACAATGATTTCTTTTCCAATAGGATGTATAGAAGGTGAAATAGGGATGTTACATATTTATAATAACATATGCATATATGAGTGAAAATCATGTTTTAAATTTATAATGAAAAACTAATTTAGAGGAAGTAGAATAAAAAATAAATTTGAATGAATCGGTAGAAGAGATTACCTCTTCCTCGATAAGCCTTCTTTCAATTTATTATTAGGGCGTTAGAGTTGGTCTTTTTAGAATACCAGAACCACTATAATGAAAATAGGGATGTTTTTAAAGAAATATTTCAGTGTGTAGCCGATATTTAAGGCTCAAAATAAAGTGAATAGGTGAAGGAGGAGGTTCTTATTTATAATTATGATGAGGGGAAATTTTTAAAACCTAAAAAAATATTAATTTATAATTAAATAAATCCCCGCATAAAATTTTTAAAAATCACCCAATTTAGAAGATAATATGATATTGGGTTGTAATCTCATCAAGAAATAAAATTTTGACTTGTTTTTATGTCAATTAAACCACGATCGTTTCAATTAGCACATGGTTATTCTATTTAATTTTAATTGTGATAATAACATTCTAAATACATAATGGATATAAATATTTATTAGATAATATTAATTGACCATAAATGGACATTTAATGATATTTTAGACCTTATAATTATCATGTTATAATTTTTATTATTTTTAAATAATTTAATAAAATTTTATTTTTATAAAATTTCAATAGTTTCAATTTTGATGCCATTCATTTATTTGACATTAATGAAAATAAAAAGATAAGATAAATTATAACAATTAACATTTAATACACTCCTAACATGTCTTAGTCACATATAAAATTCATGGACAACAATAATTACTTCATATGATATTTATTTCAATATTATTAAAACCTTTTTTTATATTTCTATTAATTAAATAATTTCTACATCACTATTTTGTCATTAGTAATGGTAATTATTTAATCACTAAAATTTATAAATAAACTTATATGATGTAGGTAATTTTTTTTTATATTTCCATGGAGTATATATAGTCAATTTTATCTCTTATATATCCATATATATTAAAATACATATACTTTTATAAAATATTATTTTGACATTTTTTCACATTCATTAGTATTTATTACATTCCTGTCATATTCATAGGTAAGTGGTAATAATGTGATTTTTCTGAAAAATAGATGATATGCATAGAAATTAGTTATCCAGTAACATTTTTATAGCTGTTAAGGTAATTTTATAATATTATTTTTACCCTTAATTACCTGAATTACCTTTAACCATAGTAATATAAATAATTACTAATGTTACTATTCATATCCCAAATATAAAAGTCACCTATTAACATATTTTGGGCATACTAATTCCAAATACAGAATACATTTTTAAAAATTAAAAATAGTTAATTTGTAGTAAATAAATTTAAATTAATCCCGTTGTTGAAAAAAACGTGTTTTAAAAGATCAAACATTTACAAAGGATGAAATGTTTTTTCTGATTAATTTAATGTAAAATTAATGATAATTACATAAATTATATTGAATGGTAAAAATATTTTCTATTTATAAATTGAAATCATTAAATATAATAATTTATCCATATAAATTATCTATATAAAAAATGGGTTTTTAATTAAAATTTATCGTATTTTTACTATTCACCAAAACACAAATGTTATCAGAAAAATATTACAAATTTATCCAAAGTAAAGGATTATATCCCACTTTAAAAGAACATTTTTATTGTGTCATATGAAATTTTTTAATGAGTAAAAATATAAATTAAAAATTGGATCTCTATTCAAATGTGTAAAATTAAGCTTCTAAAAATATGTTTTCATGCATCTAATAGGGTTTTATTCATAACTTACTACAAAAATATCAATATTATTAATTTCAAAAATATTATTTTAGGTATATAATAAATATATATATATATCATTAATTTCATTACCAAAAGTAATTCTATAAATATAAAAATATCTAATTTGTTTATATTTTTCATAAATAATTGATAGAAAATTATTCTATAATTTATTTTCATAATTTAGTTATAACTATTCCCGCTAACCTGACATCTAGGCTATAATGAAAATTTTATAGTAAGGGAATATCGCTTTTCATTTATACTCATGATTTCACAAAAATAAATCTACAGAAGAATAAAAAGTATTTAAATAATATATTTCATAAAAACATCTCGGTGTTACATTCTACCCCCTTTAAACTGAATTTCTCAATTGAAATTCATCCCATAGAAACAAACAGATGAGGATACCTCTCCCTCATCATATCCTCATGTTCCCATGTAGATTCTTCAAATTGGTAGTTCATATATAAAACATTAACCATGAGAGTGATCTTATTTTGTAGAACTTTTTCGCTATGATCAAGAAACTTTTTCAGTTTCTCTTCGTAAGAAAGATATTGCTCCAGTAGTAAGACTTCTTATCATAGTACAGGTGAAGGATCATGTGTGTACTTTCTCAGGATAGATACATGGAACCCATCATTAACTTTAGTGAGATTTGGTAGATGATCCAATTGCTAAGATACCTTCCTAACATGATCCAGAATTTCAAAAGGATTGATATACATAGGGCTCTGGTTTCCCTTCTTTCCAAATATCATTACTCTCTTATGGGGAGATATTCATAAGAACACATTATCACCAACTTCAAACTCGAGGTCCTTTCTTGGGTTATCAGTATAATTTTTTTTCAAATATGAGATTCTTTTCTATGTTGTTGAATAGATATAACCTTTTCTACCATTTAATCAAAAAGATCATGTCCTAATGACTTCCTTTCACAAACTTCATCCAAGAAAGTTGGAGTTAAGAACATCTTTCTGTATAGTTCTTCATAAGGATCCATCTGAATACTTGATTGAAATTTATTATTGTATGAAAATTACATATTTTGTAGGTGTTGATCCCAACCACCTTTGAAATCCGTAGATCAATCTCTCATCATGTCTTCTAGAGATTGAATTGTCCCCTTAGACTGATAGTCTGTCTCAGGATGATATGTTGTGCTATATCATAACTCTATATCAAAAGCATGTGGAATACATCGCTATAACTTTTAGGTAAACCTAGGATCCCAATCAAATATAATATAAAGTTGTACTCCATAAAATCTTATAACTTCCTTTACTTATATCCTGGCACGCTGATCAAAAGTGAAATCCTCTCTAATAGCAATGATGTGTGCTGACTTCATAAGGTGATAAACTATAACCAAGATAGAACTATTTCCTAATGATTTTTGTGATTTCTGATGAGAAAGTTCGTAGTGATGTTTTCCCATTTCAATTCTAGTATGGGTAATGGATTTTACATCCCTTTAGACTTTTGTCTCTCATCCTTAATTTTCTGACAATCCATGATTCGAGAGACATATTCAGTGACATATCTTTTCATGCCATCCCACCAGATATGCTCTTTTAGATCCATGTACATCTTTTTTCTTCCAGGGAGAATAGATAATGTAGAACTATAAGCCTCATCCAATATATCCTTCTTTAATTCTAGTATGGGAGGAATACAAACCCATTTCTTGAACCTTATTATATCATCCCATTCAAGGTTTAATTCAGGATCATTTCTCACATTTTTTTACCTTTATATCTTTCTTCATTGCCTCCTCAATATTAACTTGCATTGATGGTTGAACATTATTTTGAGAAAGATAAGATTCCCCACATACTTTAAAATTTAATGACCCATTCTTTAAAAATACATAAATATTTGATCTTTTTTGATCCTCATAATGGATAGGCTATCATGGCCTTGTCGACTTAATGCATCTTCCACATTTTTTTATTTCCTATGGTGGTAATATATTGAGAAGTCATAATCTCTAATTAACTCCAACCATCTAATTTGGCGAATATTTAGCTCCATTTGAATGTTAATAGACATTAAACCTTTATGATTAGTATAAAAATCACACCTTTCAACTCAAAGATAATGTCTCCAGATCATGAATGCAAAGATTACCACAACTAACTCCAAATCATGAGTTGGGTAATTTTTCTCATGGATTTTCAACTATCTTGATTCATAAGCTATCGCTATATAATTTTTCATGAGAACACACCCCAACCCTTTCTTAGATGCGTTACTAAAGATCACATCCCTTTCCCCACTATAATGAAGTGTCATCACAAGTGCACTGGCTAACCTTATTTTTAACTCTTTGAAATTCCTTTCACATTCCACCATCTACACAAACTTAAATATTTTCTGAGTTAACCTTGTGATTGTATTAGATAATAATGAAAATTAATTCACAAAACATTGATAATATCCAACCAACCCCATAATACATAAGATCTCATTTATTCTTGTTGCTCTCAACCATCATTTAGTATCCTCTATATTTTCTAGATCCAGATATATCCCTTCTTTTTAGATTATGTAACAAAAAAATGAAACTTTTTGAAGCCAAAATTAAAACATGGTAAATTTTTTATAAATATTTTTCATTATCAGGGTCTTTAGAACAATTTTCAATTGATCTTCATTTATTCCTTCCTCTTTGAATAGACAATAATATCATTTATAATTACTTACAAAAACTGATCAATATGGTCTCTATAGAGTCTATTAATTACATACATCATGATAGAAGGGTAATTAGTAAGACCAAAAGGAATCACTATAAATTAATTGGGTCCATACCTTGTACGGAATGTTGTATTTGGTGTATCCTCAATATTGAACCTTAATTGATGATACCCTGAATAAAGATCTGTCATGGAAAAGATTTTAGATCCATGTAGTTTTTTAAATAAGTAATCAATGAGGGGAAGAGGATATTTGTTCTTGAAAGTGATCTTCTTACGTTCTTGATATTCAATGCAGAGTCTCATTGATTAAACACTCTTCTTAACAAACAGAATAAGGGATGCCCATGGTGATGCACTAGGGTGTATGAATCCTTTATCAATATTGTCTTAGAGTTTCTTCTTTGATTCATGAAACTCAATTGGGTCCATTCTACATGGTTTCATAAAAATAGGCATATCACCTAGTATGAGTTCTATTTAAAACATTACTTCATGCTTAGATAGAAGTCCTCAAAATTACCCTAGAATGAAAACATCAAAATCTCATACAATGGGATTATACTTAATTGTGAATTTCTCACCAACCATTTTAGATAAATAACCTTAATTTATTGGAATCAAGACCCATAAGATAGATGGAATTTTTACTGAATGGTTTTATTCATCATTTCATCAATAGATGATCATAAATTGATCAGGAATATGATACATGACTTCCCTTCCTTGAAAATTGATATGATATCCATATATATAAATTCAATCCATGCCATGAATCACATAAAATTTTACTACATGAAGTATCACATGATTTGTAGGAATCAATTTCCAAAAAACTTCCATAGGAGAAGAATTATAAACTTTTTATACAACTGTTGTGCCATTAAGAGTTGTCATAGCTATCTCTACATCTAATTGTTGAGGTAATATAGAGATACCCTTAGAAAATTATTAATAAAAAAAGAGTTGTGGATCCAGAACCAAATAAAAAATTTTCTACTTTAGATTGGATGGCACGTGTACCTTTCAACACTTCATTATCATACTCCACATCAACAAAAGTAATTTCATGTGACATTCCACTGATGTTGTCCTTAATATTTTTTTATGTTGGTCAACATCAATCATCCTTATATTAGGTAATTGATTGGTTTAATGCCCCATTTCCTTTCACTTGTAACATTGAATTATAGGAGTTTCATTTTTTGTATCCTTTTATTTGCTCGCCTCATTAGAATTATTTTTTCAAATCAATTCAGCATTCAATTTCCCAATTACCGTCTTTTCCACACTTAAAATATTTACTAGCCCCTTTAATAAAATTCCCATATTTTCTTTCAAAACATTGATCATAAAGGAAAACTCAGCTTCTTTTTGAGTGTGGTCTTTAGATTTTCCATTGAATTACATTTTCCTCTTATTATCAAACCCATATGGATGATGGGTTACACCAACCCCCATATCAAAATTAAGAGCACATCAAACAATTTCCACATAACAATTGAATTATTTTATCGATAATACCCTTCAAAGAATTTGTTTTAAGACACTAAATAATCAATCAATTGTAATCTATGGTTAGATAATAATTCTAGAAGTGGACCTTGCATGACATGTAAAATTATCTTCATAGGAACCAACAGATTCATCATCCATTTGGTTTTGTTCAAGTAACTCCTTCTTAATCATTGTTTAAAGAATAAATGAAAAATAATTATGGAAAAATATGTTATTGAACTCGTCTCATCCCATGGACTAAATATCATTTCTTTTCCATGTATTTGTGATAATATTGCACCATTGATCAGATTCAAATTCCAAATGATATACTTGCATGATAAATTTATCATGTTCAAAACATTTTAGAACTAAATATAAATTTTAAGTGGTACTGATCTATTGTTCAACTACTAATGGATCTGAAGACCCACTAAACGATGGTGGACACTACCTCGTGATGGATGCTGTAACACACCGAGATTTTATGAAAAATATTCTTTTTAATTTCATTAATGTCTTGTGTTGTACGCTACACCAAAAGGAGATTTCACAACACGAATCCCTGACATGGCTTTCATTACAGGCAATAAAGACCTTCCTCGATAGCGTGTGTAGTACGCAATACCGAGTTTCACTAAACGAGATATTATTATAATATTATTATGAACTAGCCGTTATGAACAGTAATACCTACTTTTTAAATTTTATAAATTTTAGCTTTCAAAATGGAATTCATTTTTTGGATTCGGAATATCTAAAATAGCTTAGGGTGAAATTTTGGTACTTTTTGGATAACTTTCATATTCTGATGAATAGTGAAAATTACTAAATTTTATTTAAAAACAACTTTTTTAATAAAAATAAATAATAGTGATAAATTATTAATTTGAGTGGGTTTAAAGTATATTTAGAAAATATTTTTACCATTTAATACAATGTTGGTCATTGGATGTAATTTCACATTTAAACCAGACATAAACAAGTGTCAATCTTTTGATAGTTATTATCTCTTAAAAACACGCTATTTTTTTAACGACGAGAATTAATTTTTTAATTAATCAATAAAACTGATATGTTTTGAATTTGGTAAAATAGACATTATTTTTAAATTCATAATATCAAATATAGCTTAGGCTTAATTTTTGTTATTTTTCTGGAAACTTTCATTTTTTGATGAATAGTGAAACCACTAAGTGGTAGTTAAAAAATGGAATTTTTCATAAAACATAATTTTACCGCTTCTGTGAGTGGAATTTCGAAAATCTGAGAGACACGGTAAATATCATGGTCTAAAATGTGGTTTAATGAGATGAAAATATTTTTTTGGTGAATAGTAACTTTTTTCTTTTACTTACCACGGTTAAAAGTAAATAGGATACTTAAGGGTAAAAATGATATTATTATTATCCTAACACATGTCCTAATTCTATTGGATAAGTCTAATTCGACCAAAAACAATCATAGGAATAAAATATGACCATTTAGGTCCACTTGGATTAGATTAGGACACTTAATATTAATTTATTTAAAGAAGGGTTAAAATAGTTAAAATCAAAGTTTAATAAGTAAATTATTTTCAATATAGGGTCATACATAAGATAAATTCGACTATAAATATTCATTAGAAATATAAAACGATTTCCTACATAATGGTATTTTATTTGTTATTTTTAGACATTCAGTAATTTTATTTATTTATGACAGAATGATGATGCAATAATTATCTTTTTAATGAAATATTGACATCATTGATGTTATAAATACCCAAATAAATGTAATTTGAGACTTTTTATGAATTCCACTAATTTTATAGTTTCATATTTCATGTTAGTATTGATTTAGTTATCTTTTTTCTAACTAATCATTTTGTTATGATTTCTACCAAAAACAATTATCATATAGTGTCAAAATTGACAAAAAATAGTTTTTAAAAAATATATTATATTATTAATTGTTATTTTATTCCTAAAAATATAAGGTTTGGAAAATGACTTTTATAATGTTATATATATTAATAATAAACAACTTGGGGTTCGTTTGACTTGTTATAGTATTTTTATTAACCTTATAGTGTAACAAAACAAGAAGACACGGTAAAAGTAAAATTATTTAACTTAAGGTTAAATCTAAATGATAAGGTTAAAATAGAGACCTAAACTTGTATAAATTATATTTTATGAGTTTATTTCGAACCATCCCAATATTAGCTTCTAAATAACTCAATTTAGAGCTATTAAAAACCGAATATGACTTTATAATAAAATAATATTTTTCGTTTTTCCAAAGGTGCCCCTCTCCTCCCTTATAAAAGGGAACCTCCACCCTCTATTCCTCACACCAAATTGAGCCTTCAAGATCGGCCAAACCCTGCCAAATTCTCTTCTCCACTTACATATAAACATCATATAGTTTCTGGTCTTCTTCAGAGACCAATTTTAGTTCCCTAAGAGGAGGTCTCAAAGAGGATCTTCAAAGAAGAGGTAATCTCCGTTACCGATTCTTTCAACTTTATTTCTTATTTCACTTCTTCTTCTTTAGTTGTATCATTGTGAAGTAATAACATCAGAATAACTCATATGCTTATATGTAATTATATTTATGAAAAAAACCTATTTCACCATCTATCCAACCTACGGAAAACGAAATCACCACGCATGCGTACGTACGGAATACCGTCTCCACGCCGTGGGGAAATCTGTTTTTCCACCAACACCTTACATGGATAGGTATAATGGTGTAAAGAATAACTATATATGGTTATTATAACATCATACTGATTCTGGTTTATTATACCATCCACTCCAATTCTATTCAATAATTATGGGAATGGTATCATCGCTCGTGCGTACGTACGGACTACCGTCTCCACGACGCGATGCGATTCATTCTCCATGTTAACCATACATGAATGATCATAAAGTTTATATAATGAATAATAATTAAATATATGAATGATATGGATTTATGTATATATATAAATGCATGTCATCTATTTAGTTTCATTCAAATCAATAAGGAATGAAAACAGCGTTCATGTGTGCGTACGGTCTACCGTCTCTATGAACGGTGTATTTCATTCCTTTTTTTGATCTATAATATATATATGTATTTGATGATTATATATTATATATAAATCATGTTTTACATTATTTAATTATGTAAATCTGGATATAAGTATTAATATCAAGAACGAAAAGTCGAAACACATACGATAAATGAAATGTCTTTAGCCAAAACGATGCTTTAATATGGAATTTACAAAAGAACAGGTAATATAAAGTCATAAGTGAAACATATATGATATCATAAAAATGACTATGATTCTATAATATGTCAAAGACATTATTTAAATTATTATACAATAGGTTAGGATACGTATGAAGCATATCGGACCTAAGGTAATGGATAATTGTGCAAATCTCATTTTTATCCGAGATTGCTTATTCGTAAGTGTTTACTGGGGTTATTGCTATCATCCATGTCCATGTTTTATAAAGGTGTATTCATGTATGTTTAAATTCCTTTTTACCCATTTGAGTTTTACCCCATGTTATGGAAGGAATCATTCTTTTATTTACCCTACAAGGTACTTTTTCACTTTTCCTAAAAAAGTACGAGAAAATGTTTTTTTAACGTATACGGCATGAAAAGATTTTTACGGTTTTATAAAGCCTTATTTTCATGAAGCTTCCTCCAAATGATTTCATGACTATTTTCAACAAAGATTATTTTCTTTTAAAATTGCATGACGTTTTGTGAAAAGAAAATGATTTTGAAGAAGAAACGATATTTTTCTCAAGAATTCATTTCATGTGTTTTATCAAAATCATTTTACATCCAAGATGAAATTATTTCATATATGTATGTTTCAAGTATAATGTCTATATGATTTACATGGGTTCAATTTTCTTATGATGACATATCCATTTCTTTTATATGGATTATGTGCTGATGGGATGATGTTAATGAAACCCATTTTATTCATTGATTTTTTATTACTGATGTATGTTTATTTTGTGGCACAAGTAATAATGATTTCATTATGAGATGGGTGGGACCTATATCTCCCTCCAATGAATTGGGTAATGGTTTATATCTCATTAGATAGACATGGATGTAACGGAAACTTAAACCAGTTCAGTAATAATGACTGGAAAGAGGAGTGAACTCAATTCAAAAAAGGACTTTGTCCACTAAGATGGTCTTGGCAGCAATGCCTTGGCTACTATGGAAATTATATCATGTGATTAATGGTTTCCACAATTACATGTTTTATTCCCATGGTATTTTATCATGATTGATGTTCCCTTATGATATATGCCTTACGTACTTACAAGATTCATGTATTTGTTCAAGATTTTGATGTTTAGATTTTATGTTCAAGTTTTGGCATTCAAATGTTTATAGATAGTTTTATGTTCTCTATGTTTACCCATACTGGGCATTTGAGATGACCCCTTTTATGTTTTCTTTTCCCCAAGATAGAAAGAAAGGTTTTAGGTAAGAAAAAAGGGGAAGAACATTATTGGTAGATGATGAAGATCTCTCACCACGATTAGAATATTTTATTCTGAGTTTCCAAAGACACTAAATTATTACTATCCTTGTGTACATGTTTTTGTTATGTATTAAGTATTCTTCAAATGTAATGTATTTTCCATGTACGTCATTCTTTGGGTCTTTACTGTTGGTATCAGAGGAATGGTTTAGTCAACCTTTTGAAACTAGGATGCGAGAACTTTAGTGAGATCTCTAGAGATTTTTCAATGGCATTTCTAGGGATGTCCCTAAGGCTAAGTATAAGTATAGGTTAAAGTCTTAGAATTATGGTAACGATATTAGAATAAACCTAAGATGTTAGATATTGAAGTTACTCCCCCTTTATTATGATTTTTTCTACTCACACTATTCTTTTTCGGTTTTAGAAAATGGATGGAAACAAGATGATTCACGATAATGGAGGATATGATGGAAAATGGAATGATATTATTCATTAGAAATCAAATGAAATGGGATTTGGATGTTCAAACATCATTATTATACTGAATCAGCAATCTCATTATATGATTAATAAACTCAAATTTGGTAAGCTTCCTAACTCAGCTAATAAGAGAAAGATGGAGTTTCATGATGATCATAGAGGAAAGAATGTTCTATTTCCCCTATATAAATCATGTAGGAAGTGGAATCAAGGATAATGTTTCAAAGGAACTGGAAGATGCTTTGGGTGTGGAAAAGAAGGACATAAAGCCTGTAAGTGAAAAGGAAAAGGTTCAGTTAACACCATGGATGAGGATAATGGTATTGCTACGACATCAACAATGGTTAAATGAATTAAATCTGTAATGTACGGGCATTATGAAAACCAATTCTCTAAGGGAAAGTCTCATGAAGAGAATCAGTATGGTCGTATGGGTAATATTTATGTTGATGATGATGAAGATACTACAAATGATATGTGAGATGAAAAAATTGTTGAAGCTCGATCAATGGTTTAAGAAGGTAGTGGAATGATTACCTGTTTATCAAGTGCAATGTTGTATTGTAATCTCATGGTACTATGGAATAAAGAGACATCTAAGGATTATTACACTGTTGTCTTTTCTTATGTTTTGAAAGTGTGTGATGAATAGTACCCATATTTTTGGAAAGTAGATGATATGTGCATAATGAAGGGATAAGGAGAAAAATAAATGTTTGATAGTATTCATGAGCTCATGACTGATATAAGGAGATGGTTATATCATGGATAGAGTAGATAGATTTTTTGAATTTTGGTGTGTGGAAAGAGTTAACTTTTGACAGCATTCATGTTTTCACTAAGGTTTAATGGGTAATCATTTTTCAAGAGAATACTTGATTAAGGTATTCACATGATAGGAGTGTGACCAACAAGATAATGGGGGAAAATGATGGTTGGTTGATGACATTTCAAGTAATCGTTTTCTTTATAATTTGAACTTGTAGCAAAGTATTTTAGATAAAGGTTGGAATGGATTATGTTGGACATCAGATAGTATTGTTTAAGGATAGAACTTTTTTCGATATTATTGATGGGATGTTATAGTAATGTAGTTTTAGAAAAAGGACAACCTGTAGGACGGGCGACAGCCCATCACGTTGGACAAGGCTGTGGGAATCGAACCCACAACCGAAATGTGACTGGCCTTTATCACCTACCACTGGCTTACATGAAGTCCCTGTTTAGTATAAACTAGTTTTATTATATTAAGAAGTACTATATATGAAGTATAAGTCCATTTTAGGAACCATATATGATTAATATCACTATAGATTGACTTATGTATATTTAATTACTTTTTTTAACCTTTTGTTTGAGACAGATGGAATGACCCGTCATTCTATCACATGATGTTATAACACTTCACGAATAATAGATTCAACTTCATTTCTTTAATAGATGAAGTGTAAATTATTCATGGCACGAACAATAGTGATATTGTACCAAAATAAAGTAAGTATTTTTTCTAATTCCAATTCTTCAACTTTAGGGAAATGATCTTGAAAACCAAAAATGTTGTCCTAGTGCCCTTATATCCGATGAATCAGATGGTACCCTAGATCATCACAAATTTATGGCTTTGTTATTGTTTCTTTTTTCATAGCCATGTTCTCAACCACTCTTCATCAGAACTTGATGGTTAGATTTTTCTTCCATATCCATATTTTCCCTTATGTTCTCCTACGTGAAAACCCAGTGATGTGTTAATTTGGTTAACTGTTACGTTCCATACATTAGTTTTTAAAGCCATGTTTTGGTATTCCTTTTTACGATGTGTGTTTCTATTAAAGAAAATTTCGAGTAGTAAACCATTTATAACCCCAACTAATTTCAAGGGCGAAATTCATTTTAAAGGGGGTAGAATGTAACACCCCAAGATTTTATGAAAAATATTCTTTTATTTTCCTTAATGTCTTGTGTTGTACGCTACACCAAAATGAGCTTGCTCAACACGCATCCCTGACTTGTCTTGCATTACATGCAATAAAGACCTTCCTTGATAACGTGTGTAGTACGCAGTACCGAGTTTCACTAAATGAGATATTATTATAATATTATTATGAAATAGTCGTTATGAACAGTAATACCCACTTTTTGAAATTTTATAAATTTTATCATTCAAAATGGACTTCATTTTTGGATTTATTATATCGAAATTAGCTTAGGGTGAAATTTTGGTACTTTGCGGATAACATTCATATTCTGATTAATAGTGAAAATTACTAAATTATAATTAAATACAACTTTTTTAATAGAAATAATTAATAGTGATAAATTATTAATTTAGTGGTTTTAAAGTATATTTAGAATATATTTCTACCATTTAATACAATTTTGGTCATTGAATGTAATTTCACATTTAAACCAGACATAAACAAGTGTCAATCTTTTGATATTTATTATCTCTTAAAAAGACGCTCTTTGTTTTGACAACGAGAATTAATTTTTAAATTAATTAATGAAACTGATATGTTTTGAATTTGGTAAAATAGACATCATTTTTGAATTCATAATATCAAATATATATTAGGGCTAATTTTTCGTATTTTTATGGAAACTTTCATTTTTTGATGAATAGTGAAACCACTAAGTGGTAGTTAAAAAACTAAATTTTTCTTAAAACATAATTTTACTGCTTATGTGAGTGTAATTTTGAAAATACAAGAGACAGGATTAATATCAAGGACTAAAATGTGGTTCAATGAGATAAGAATATTTTTTTGGTGAACAGTAACTTTTTACTTTTATTTACCACGGTTAAAAGTTAATAGGATAATTAAGGGTAAAAATGATATTATTATTACCCTAACACATGTCCTAATTCTATTGGATAAATTTAATTCGACCAAAAACAACCTTAGGAATAAATTATGACCATTTAGGCCCACTTGGATTAGATTAGGACATTTAAAATTAATTTATTTAAAGAAGGGTTAAAATAGTTTAAATCGAGGTTTAATAAGTAAATCATTTTTAATATAGAGTTATACATAAGATAAAGTAGACTATAAATATTCATTAGAATTATAAAACTATTTACTACATAATTTTATTTTATTTATAATATTTAGACTTTAAATAATTTAATTTATTTATGACACAAAGATGATGCAGTAATTATCTTATTAATGAAATATTGACATAATTGATGTTATAAATACCAAAATAAATGTAATTTGAGACTTTTTATGAATTACACTAATTTTATAGGTTACTATGACTAGTTAGTATTTATTTAGTTAACTTTTTTCTAAGAAATATTTCTTTTATAATTTTCACAAAAATCAATTACCAAATAGTGTCAAAATTGACATAAAATCGTTTTTTAAACAAATATTATATTATTAATTTTTATTTTATTCCTAAAAATATAAGGTTCAGAAAAATGACTTAAATAATGTTATATATATTAATAATAAACAACTTGGGGTTATCATGACTTGTTATAGTAGGTTTATTAACCTTATAGTGTAAGAAAACAAGAAGACACGGTAAAAGTAAAATTATTTAACTTAAGGTTAAATATGAATGATAAGGTTAAAATAGAAACCTAAACTTGTCTAAATTCAATTGGATGAGAGGACATAGACCCATCCCTACCTTAGATTCGAAATAACTCAATTTGGAGATATAAAAACCCGAATATGACTTTATAATAAAATAATATTTTTAGTTTTTCCAAAGTTTCCTCTCTCCTCCCTTATAAAAGGGAACCTCCTCCCTCTCTTCCTCACACAACTTTGAGCCTTCAATCTCGGCCAAACCCTGCCAAATTCTCTTCTCCACTTCCATAGAAACATCATAGAGGTTCTGGTCTTCTTCAAATACTAATTTTAGTGCCCTAAGAGGAGGTCTCAAAGAGGATCTTCAAATAAGAGGTAATGTCTGTTACCGATTCATTCAACTTTATTTATTCTTCCACTTCTTCTTATTTAGTTGTTTAATTATGATGTAATAACATCTGTATAACTCATATAATTATATTTTATTATAACTATGAAATAATCCTATTTCACCGTCTATCCATCCTACGAGAAACGAAATCACCACACGTGCGTACGTACGGAATACCGTCTCCACGCCGTGGTGAAATATGTTTTTCCACCAACACTTTTCATGGATCGGTAAAATGGTGTAAAGAATAAGTATATAAGGTTTTTATAACATCATACTGATTCTGATATATTATACCATCCACTCTAATTCTATTCAAAAATTATGGGAACGATATCATCGCTCGTGCATACGTACGGACTACCGTCTCCACGACGCGATGAGATTCATTCTCCATGATAACCATACATGAATGATCATAAAGTTTACATAATGAATAATAATGAAATATATGAATTCTACTGGATTTATGTATATATATGTATGTCATCTATTTAGTTTCATTCAATTCAATAAGGAAACGAAAACAACATTCATGCGTGCGTATGGCCTACCATCTCCATGAACGGTCTATTTCATTCCTTTTATCTATCTATAATATATATATGTATATGATGAATATATATTATATATAAAATCATGTTTTACATTCTGGAATTATGTAAATCAGGATATAAGTATTAATATCAAGAACAGCAAGTCGAAACACATACAATAAATGAAATGATTTTACCCAAAACGCTGCTTTAAAATGGAATTTACAAAAGAACGGGTAACATAAATTTATAAGTGAAACATATATGATATCATAATAATGAATGTGATTCTGTAATAAGTCAACGACATTATTTAAATCATTATACATGATTTTCAGATACGTACGACGCATATCTGACCTAAGGTAAGGGATAATTGTGCAAATCTCATTTTTATTTAGGATTGTTTATTCGTAAGTGTTTACTGGGGTTATTGTTATCATCCATGTCCATGTTATATAAAGTTGTATTCATGTATGTTTAAATTCCTTTTTACACATTTTACTTTTACCCAATGGTATGGAAGGAATCTTTATTTTATTTACCCTACAAGGAAATTTATTATTTTTCCGTCAAAAGTATGTGAAGAAAGTTTTTTTAACGTATACGGCATGAACGGATTTTTACGGTTTTATAAAAGCCTTATTTTCATGAATCTTACTCCAAAAGATTTCATGAATATTTTCAACAAAATCCTTTTCTTTTAAAATTGCATGATGTTTTGTGAAATGAAATTGATTTTGAAGAAGAAACGATATTTTCCTCAAGAATTCATTTCACGTGTTTTATCAAAATCATTTTACATCTAAGATGAAATTATTTCATATGTGTATGTTTCAAGTATAATTTCTCTATGATTTACATAGTTTAACTTTTCTTATTATGAAATATCCATTTATTTGATATGGATTATGTGATTATGGGACGATGTTAATGAAACCCATTTTATTCATTGAGTTATTATGAATGATGTATGTTTATTTTGTGGCGCAAGTAAGAATGATTTCATTATGAGAAGAGTGGGACCTGTATCTCCCTCCAATGAATTTGGTAAAGATTTATATCTCATGAGATAGACATGGATGGAAAGGAAAGGTAAACTGGTTCAGTAATACAGGACTAGAACGAGGAGTGAACTCTATTCAGAAACGGACTTTGTCCACTAAGATGGTCTTGGCAGCAACGCCTTGGGTACTATGGAAATCATATCATGTGCTTAATGGTTTCCACAATTAAATGTTTTACTCCAATGCTATTTTATCATGATTGAAGTTCCCTTAGGATATATGCCTTACGTACTTCCAAGATTCATGTCTTTGTTCATGATTTTGATGTTTACATTTTATGTTCAAGTTTTTGCATTCAAATGTTTATGGATAGTTTTATGTTCTCTATGTTTACCCTTACTGGGAATTTGAGCTCACCCATTTTATGTTTTCTTTTCCCCATGATATAATGAAAAGATTTATGTAAGAAAAAAAATGGGAAGATCTTTATTGGGAGATGTTGAAGATCCTTCACCACGATTAGAAGATTTTATTCCGAGTTTCCAAAGACACTAAACTATTACGATCCGTGTGTGTTTGTTTTTGTTATGTATTAAGTATTCTGCAAAAGTAATGCATTTTTCATGTACGTCAAGCTTTGGGTCTTTACATATTCAACACAATTTTACACCCTCCTTTTCTTGTTTGGATTTTCAGAACAATTTATTGACTGAGAATATTGTGCAAGCATGGCTACAAGATTTTTCATTATAGATCCCATAACATTTTCTTTCTCATGGGGACAATTATTTCATTTCACATCGTATTTAGCATTAACACGATTCCTTCAGGTTCAAGATATTGACTAAAACCAAGAATAATAGTGTGAGAAACACTTATCATAATAATAAAACCACATATTGAAGAATAATGATTAAAATTAGGACACTTTAGTTTTTATCCTAGGTTATTCATGGTCATTTTTAAAACACTTGGATCTTATTCTATACTTATACATATCCTTATGGTTATTTCTAAGACTTTATCATACTATTTTCCAAATGTTAACTATACCATTCTTATAATACCAACTATAATTACCCATAATTTACATACATTGATATTAATCCATAATGGTATTATATTAATTAAAAAATAAAACAAAACCATTTTAGGACTATATTGGTAGAGTGCCTTTAGAAACTGGGAAACATAAAAAATGGGTCATAAAATATCTACATTGTCTCCCATTTATTTCATCATAACTGGACTCCATTTTGGAATATCATACTAAATACCCTTATTTATGACCTGGGAAAAAGAAACATTTGAAATGGTGAGCTCGGGTGAACAAATTAAATATCTATCAAATCATATTAATAAGAGCATAACATTTCGAAAATATTATCCCTCATATAAAAGATCATAATATCATGTACTTGGATAAATCACAAAAGTGAAATTTAATCCCAATAGTTATAACATAATCCATGAAATGTTGTGTCATAAACAGATAAATATAGGAAATAATCTCATATTTTTCCGGGCTCATTTCCAAGACCATCATAGCGGACAAAGTCTATTACTAAACAGAGTTCACTCCTCGTTCGAACCTTGTTTTTCTTAAATGGATTTACTTGGCATTACAGTCATGTCTATATCATGGGATATAAATCTTGACCCCATATATTGGAGGGATATATAGGTCCCAGCCATCTCAAATTGATATAATTCTTATGTGTTCTACAAAAACCTAAAAACATTCATAATATCATATCCTAATAAATAAAATGGGTTTCTTAAACTTCATTCCATCATAATTCATATAAAAAATGGGTTTTCTCAAAAAAAACTCCACCAAAAAGACAATAAAATCATATTAATAATTTCTATATAAATATAAACCTTTTTAATGAATTTCAACTTATATGGAAAATAATTTTTTGAAAACACTTGATGTTGATTCCTATGTAAAATATCCTTTCTTCTTCAAATTTTTTTCCTTCATCAAAATGCCATACAATTTTTGAAGAAATTATTTTAAGTCAAAATATTCTTGTAATATTTTAGAGGAATCATCAAGTAAATAAGCAATTATGAAAGCATAAATAAATTTTCATTCCGTAAATTCTAAAAAAACATTCATCTCATACTTTAGCTGAAAAGTCAAAAAGTACCTCATACCGAAAATGAAAAAAGATTACATTCATACCTTTTAGAAAAAATTTAATAATGGGTAAAATATAATATTAAAAATTATAAGAGGATATAAAAATTATATTGAAATACATATTAAGGAAACATGGATTTGGATGATAAATAAATTGTAGTAAATTATTATGAATAATCAATCTCGAATAAAAACAAGATTTGAAAATTTATCACTTACCTTAGGTCCGACATACATCTTATGTATTCGAACCTCCTATATAATGATTTAAATAATGTTAAATTTTTATTCCATTATCATAATAATTTTTATGATATATTTTATGATAATATTTCCATCCTTTCTTTTAGTAAAATTTCACTGTTACTCGTTATTCAAGTATTAACTGCTTTTATGTTATTATGAATGTTTTTTCTGATAAGTTCTTTTTCCGCATTTTAGGATATAGTTATATAATTTATTTTTTAATATTTTTATAATTTATATAATATCTAATCGTTAAATTAATTTATATAATTATTCTTTAATGAAGATTATGTAGAACGAATCACGTGGCCCCGCGGAGATGGTAAGCCATACGTACGCACGAGCGAAAATATCGTTCCCATAATTATTGAATGGTATTGATGTGGATGGTGTATAGCATCTCAAAATTAGTATCATGATATAATAAAAATATATTATTATTATTCCCACCATTATACCAATTCATGTAAGGTGGGGTTGAAAAATAGATTACAACAGGGCGTGTAGACGGTGAGTCGTATGTACACACGCCTGGTGATTTTGTTTTTCATATGATGGATAGAATGTGAAATAGGGTTGTTTAATATTTATAAGGACATCTCAGTATATGGGTAATAATGATGTTACTACTTTACAATGAAACAACTAATACAGAGTATGTAGAAGATAGTTGAATTTTAAATGAATCGGTAAAAGATGTTACCTCTTCCTCGACGTGCCTCCTATAAATTTATTCTTAGGGGACTGAAGTATGTCTTTTAAGAAGACACAAATTTATAGAATGAGAACATATATGTTGATAACTAAATATGTTAGGGTGAATCTCAGCTTCAATTCTCAAAATCGAGGGAAGAAATGAGGGAGTAGGTTCCCTTCTACAATTTTGGTGAGGGGCGCATTTGGAAACATCAAAAATATTAATTTATAATAAAATAAAAACCCACTAAAAATATTCCAAAATGTACCAATTTCAAAGATGATATGAGATAGGGTAGCAATATCATCATCCAGTAAATGTTAGAAAAGTGTTTATCTCAATTATAGAATTATTTTTTTAATTAACACTTAGTTATTCTATTTAATTTTTATTGTGATAATAACATTCTAAATATTTAATGGTTGTAAATATTTAATTATATAGTGTTAATTGGCCAAACATTGATATTTTATGACATATTAGACTATATAATTATCACTTTATAATTTTTTTTAAAATTTTTAAATAATTTAATAAAATTTAATTATATAAAATGTCAATAATGTTTATTTTGAAACTATAAATTTATTTAACATTAAATTATATCTAAACAGAAGATAAATTAGAAAAAAAATATTTAATACACTTCTGAAATGAAATACTCACCCATAAATTTGTGTGGAATATTAATTAGTTCATATGATATTTCATTTAAAATGTTTAAAACCATTTATATGATATTGTTATTAATAAAATAATTTCTACATCACTATTGTGTAATCATTAATGGTAATTATTTAATATCTAAAAATAATAAATAAAGTTCTATGATGTAGGTAATTATTTTATATTTCAATATACTATATATAGTCTATTTTTTCTCTTAGTAATATATATATTGAAAGTAATATTCATATATAAAATGATATTGTGACATTTTGTCACATTAATTATTTTTTATTACATTCATGTCGTATTAATATGTAAGTGACCATAAATTGGTTCCATTTAGAAAAATAGATTATAATGGTCTAATTTAAATGTCCAATAGGATTCTTACAGGTGTTCATGTAATTTTATAGAATTATTTTCCCCTGAACTACCCAATATTCCTTTAAACATGGTATTACAAAATAATTACCACAGTTTCTATTCATAATGCCCAAAAATAAATGTAGACTATTAACATAAATTGGATATGCTGATACAAATTATGGAATCTATTTTTAAAAATTAATAATATATAACTTGCAGTAATTAATTAAAAATTAATCCCCTTGTTTAGAAAACAAGTTCTAGAAGTTGAAACATCGAAAAAGATTGAAATGTTTTTTCTTTGAATTCAATGTAAAATTAATGCTTAAGAGATAAATTATATTTTATGGTAAAAATATATTCTATTTATACATTAAATTCATTTAATATGATAATTTAACAACATAAATTATCCGGATAAAAAATAATTAATTTTTTTTATTTTTACTATTAATCAAAACATGAAAGTTATTAGAAAAATATCAAGAAAAATATCCAATGTATATTTTTATATCATGCATAAAAATAAAATGTTTATGTTTTCATATTATAATTATTAATTTGTTGAAATATTATTTTAAAAGGGGTTCTCTATTCAAAGGTATAAAATTATCCTTTTAAAAAATAGGTTTTTATACATTAAATAAGGTTTTATAAAACCCTAGGACTAAAATATACATTGGATGAATATAAAATATATTTTATGAAGTATATAAAAATATATATCTCATTAATTTCATTACCAAAATTAATTCATTCAAAATAAAAATATCTACTTGATTTTTATTTTTCAAAAATAATTGATGGCCAATTAATTCATAATGCATTTTCATAATTTAGGTATAATTATTCTAGATAATCTAACGTCTAGGTTATAACTATAATTTTATAATAAGTAAATCATTTGGTTTCTTTAAACTCGTGGTTTTGTGCAATGACAACAACTGAAGAATAAATATTATTTGCTGAAAATATTTCATAAAAACATCCAGGTTTTATAATGCGACCCAGCCCGCACGATCTATCCTAACCGCGTGGGGATGGCATGTAGGGTGAAGAGGTGAACATGGTTCACACTAATTGTGGTTCAGGGGATTCTCATCCATGATGAATGTCTACAATTTTTAGTAGAGGATATTACCATGGTTGGTTTATGGTTTCCCCAACTGTGTGACCTATCCATTTGGGTTCCCACTTTAAGTAGTTGGAGGTGCATAGTTTAGAAAACAATGGAACCTAAATGTTTTGGTAAAATTTACCATTTTGGACTTAATTATATTATAACTAAACCTATAATTATATTCATTATTTCTCCAATGTAGAAGTCCCCAAATTCTCATATAAGAGCTCTCACCTTGGCCTAACATAGGATTATTGTTAAATCTTTGATCTGATGACCAATTCAGCTTTTGTCGGTCTCATTTGATAGTAATATTTAGGATTGTAATTCCAGTTTTCTCATTCTCTATTTGTTCTTTTGTCAAAGGTGTCCTTCAGGTGTAGGATCATATGACCTATTTTCCAGGAATTCATCCACTCTTTAGATTTCATCTAATCTGTACCAAATCAAAAAACCTATACCATATAGGAAGATCTGTATGAGCAGTTGTTTGGTGTTCCATTTATTATCACTCTTGTTTTGACATTTTATAATATGTTTCATCATGAGGCATATTGTTTCAATGTTTATTGTATTAAATTATATCTTCATAAATTGGATGACCTATTAGAACAAAAATCTCATTACGATCGACTATCTTTGAAGGAACCATCCCTTGGGTGATCCTTTTTTATTTAAAATAAATTTTATGAATAATTTTAAAGATAATATATTGGATGGTTTAGTTTTACTTTTAAATGGAATATTCATTTTGATGTGGAATAAATTATGTGTCATAACATGAATAATACCCTTTTCAATTTTATTGAATTGAATTGAGTTCTTATCCCCCATCACTTTCTTAAATAAAACAACATTTCCCCCATTTTCATTATTAAATTTAATGCAATTATGAATCATTCCATGGATCATATTAATTAAAATGGATATTATCATTAATTATGTGTGGAGATGAAGACACTCTTTAATTATGGAAATTGTAAATGATGACCAATATTGATCATAAATATTATTGGGCATCATATTCACCATGATTTTTATAAAATGGGAATGATGACCCTTAATAATTATAATAATTTTTCATGATTACCCTTCAATATGTTACATTAAAATTTCCATAGTGACCCTCATGTGAATGTAATACTATATAGTCATGATGACACATAATAATTATACAAATATTTCATGATGACCCTTCAACATGTTACATTAAAATGTCTATAGGGACCCTCATGTAAATGTAATACTATACCGTCATGATGTCCCTTATGATACTATATGTGCATGAAGTCCCTTGTGATACAATATCAGAATGGAATCGATTATGATGATATTAGATCTGTTATCCCTTACTATTTGTTAGGTAGTATAGTGTCCTATTAACATCCTTGATACTGAGCATTATGTCCCTTATAATTATGGAAATGGTAATTGAATCTCATGATAGTTGTTTAGAGTTATTTTGGAATAGGAAAAAGGTAAGTAGAGTCATCAAGGTTTTCCTTCATAAACTAGGTATCCCCCTAATTCTTTTATTATTACCAATTTCCTTTACTATATATTCAAATTTCCATATTACATTCACGACTATATATTTATATTCTTTGTTGGTGGTGTCCTTCTAAGATTTATCTCACACTATATCGAGCCTATTATAGTTCTCGAGCAGATAATATTCTTACAGTTTTAGATAAGGGGAAGCATCCTCTTATAGATGGGTAACATTCTAGTATTTCTTAGGAAGGATATTGGTAGCATATAACTAGGCTGGAGCTCAGTATATTGGGATAGTTTTTCTATTTTTCTCGATTTTTTTATGGTACTGTTTCACACAACTTATATCCATGTTTTCCATATTTTTAGATACATGACAAAAAATTTCATTCCATTATATATGACTTGGTTTACTGAATTTGGTTATTATATAGTTCTTGTTTATTCATGTTTTTTCCACTTGATACATAATTTTATACTAATTTCACTATTTATTTTTTGATTATACCGTTGTGATACATTTGTATTGAGGTAATAGTCTCCCTAAAGGAAAAACCAAGGCCCTTATTTCTAGTCAATATCCTCTGGTATTTCAGGATATGTACTTGAAGAAATGTGTCTCAGTTGGACTTGGGAACCAATGAATGGCACCCATGGTTAGGGCCTCACAAATTGGTTTTAGTGAATTTTTATTACCTTTTGTATCTATTTTGAGACAATAGTTAGAAGACTATGATGGAATTAGGAGTTGTTATTGAGTTATGATAGGGATTATCTATCCCATGTATAGAGAAAAGAGAATTTTTGTTGCATAGAAATCATTATTATTTGTATTATTAATACTGTTGATTTGATTCAACAATTTGGTGATGCACATGAATTTTGATATTACAATTGATATAATTTATTTTTATAATATATTCATTTCCTGATGAAATGAGTAGATGGAATAAATGAGAATGCATCATATTAGGAACCCTATCGGAAATTCACATTCCATGCTTATTTCATTCCATATAAAATAATTGGGTTGTTTTCTTTTCTTGTGATTTTTCAGACTTCTTTGGTTGTTATAAATATAAATTTAAATGTTTTCTAACATTTGATTAATGTAATTGAGTAAACATATTTGATAATTAGAGTTCCTTCTAAATTATAAATAGTTTTTTTTCAAATTAGACTATATGAGACACCCTAAAAATTCATTTATGGTATGTTGAGTCATGGGTCAATGCTTGCAGGGATTGGAATGTGTTGTGGTAATTATTAACTTGATGAATCAATTCCATTAACAAGTTGAATAGACCCTTTATTTATTAGAAGTGATGAACAAATTTTTGCATCCATTTAATGTGAGTAATAAAAAAAATATGAATCTAAAAAAATAAATTTAAAAATTTAGATATGTACCCTATCACAACCATATTAGTGCATCGTAGTTAGTGAAGCTTGTGTTTATTAAACTGATTCCATCCCCTTTGAGCTGAAATAGGGGTGTGAATATTACATAAAAAGGATTTTTAGTTATTCTAGTCCTATAGTTATGTATTAATCTATTATAAAATTCTATCTATGTCATTTTTTGACAATTGTAGAGAAATGATACAATGAAGTCCTCCGGTCGTACGCCATGAGTGATGTGACGCCCATGCCCTATTGTTGTTAGTCCCTGATCCTCCATTAAACCACCTGGATTGCCTCACATGGTACTTTTTCATGTTACATAATTTAGCGATAATGCCCAGTATTGAGGATTTTCCCCATGGCATATGTAAACCTTACTGGGAACTCCATCCTCCTCCTATTATATAAGAGAGGTGACTCGAAAGTTCTAATCAAAATATCTGACTATTTTTTTGGTGATAGAGGAAAACATGCTACATTGTTCTAGTTCCAGACTATTATTTCTATATTCGATCAAATGGAGACACCTCTTGATAGTATATTGATACTCGCTACTTATATTCTAAGAGGATCATTCAAACACTCGTGGTATATTCTAAATCAGGCTCGTCAGAATCAGGAAGCATTGTAAAAGTATTTCTATGATTTATTTATTGATTATTTATTCTAGATGATGATGAGGGGTGATCATTCCAAGGAGTCATTGAACCTACAATAGGGCTCAATGATAGTTATGGATAATTCTTCTCATTTTTAGGAGCTTCAGTGCATTAGACCAACCTATACTTCTAACGATCCATCTAATGAGGGGTGATTTAAGGATGGTCTGAGGAGTCCTATTGGTTATTTGATAAATGATTTCTGATTGAATAACATATCTGATATAGTGAATGACAACCTTATCACTGAGAAGAACCTGGGTGAATTATATGATGTGGGCTAGGTATGTTTAGAACCTATATAATGTAGTTGATCTACTAGTGGTCCAAATCAATGATTGGAGACTATGAAAATGATAAGGGGTAGCCATATGAATCCCACAGATAGTTTCATGGTATTTCACTAATGTAGGAATCCTAGTAATAAGATATGTAGTGTTGCAAATGCCCCATAAGGTGATGAGGATGTAGAAGATTGGATAATATACATCTATTCTGTTAGACCTTCCCATCTGTTTCGAGTGGGAGAAGATTTTTACTAGATAAACCATCAGGATCAATTTTAGTAGCACCACTATAGTTAGGAATCTAGAGTATTATTGGATATAAGGGAAGAAAATGAGGTCAAGTTTTTAGTATTTAAGCTTCATGGATATTGTTTATGGAGATATAATTTTTGGATGTTATTCAAGTACCATCACCATGCCATTGATCATGCCATGTCAATTCTTTATATCCTAAACAATAAGATAATGATGCTAGTTTAGATATTATTTGAGGTACTATTGTACTATCCTATACTAGTATTTCCTCTTTATTTGATATAGGTAAATCAAATTCCTTAATATATGTGTCAATTGTGGATAGACTAGGGATCCCTGTTGAGAACTCTTGTGACATTGTGATGCATGACAAATCATTGGGTATACAGTAAGAGAGAATTCACAACTAGAAGGAAATTCATTATAAGGTAGGTATGCTATATTTCTTGTGGATACTCATTGTCATCAAGATAACCATATTTTAAGTCATTATAAAGATGGAATAGTTGGTTACTTAATGTGATAATGAATACTATTATCATCAGAGGGTGTCATTTACCTCACGAGACGGTGGTGCGTATATTCAAAAAAGAGAGTGGGATGTATAGGATCGTTGATTTAGACTAGATAATCTTTGGCTAGGTGGAGTTACCACACATTTTAGTAGACTTTACAAGAAGGATTAAGTAATACATTAGATTTAGTTCCCTCCTATATTTGATTGATTATGGGATGTATTCCCCAATGAATTTTAAGGACTAGTTCCCAAGAAAGATGTACAATTTTCTTTAGAGATAGTGGAAGGAGTAGAACTAGTATCCAATTTTCCTTAATGGATGGATACTACTACATTATAGGATATCAAGAGTCCTCTAGAAGATCTTAAGTACATGGGTTTTATATGGATTAATACTTCCCCCTGGTGTTGATTAGTCCTTTTTTTCCAAGATGAAGGATTGAACCCTCAACTTATTCATGGATTACCAGATGTTCAATCAGTATACAATAAAAAAGAGGCAATCCTTATCTCAGATACAAGATCATTTTAGTCAACTAAGAAGAGAGAGGATTATATAAAAGATCATCCTAATATTGGGATATCATCAGGTTTTATTAAGACCTTCATATATCCTAATTTTTTTTCCATAATATGTACATATTGTATGTGTGCGTTTTGATGTTGTTAGATTATAAGAATGCATGTTCCATATAAATGTCTTTTATGAATAGGGTTTTCTATCATTATGTGGATTCCATTATTTTAGTCTTCTTAGATTATATCTGGGTGTATTATCATATTCCTAGTGACCATTCCACTCATCTTGAGATAATTTTGAATAAAATGACATATCCCCATATATATGAATCGCTAAGTAAATTTCACTTATGGATCAACAAGGTACACATACTAGGTTACATTATCTTAGATGTAGTAGTTTCATTTGATCCAGAGTAGTTTAGTGCTATGGTTACATGGGAGCCTCCCAAGTACCCCTTTGACATACAATGTTTCTTAGGGATAGAAGGTTATTATAGGAATTTTATATTGTACTTCACATTCTTTCTAGAACCTCAAATGGCATTGAATAAGAAGGGTGTGATTTTTGTATGGTATGAATCCTATAAGAAATCCATTCAGTATTTGAAATGGATATTGGCTTCAATGATGATCTTGATTCTTCCAGAACCGAGAATGAGCTATAATGTCTATTTTAATGCATCAGGACTCAGTCATGGATAAATATTGATGAATAAAGATAGAGTCATTTCTTATGAGTCATGATTGTTGAGGCCTCAATAAAAGAGTTACCCCACACACAATATCGAGTTTCCATCTATTTTTTATGCCTTAAAATGTTGGACGACTTACTTGATGAGAGTGAGTTATGTTGTGATTATAGACCAGAAGATCCAGATGTAAATTTTCACGTCTAGATAATTAAATTAAAGGAAAAAATAATGGCTTTAATATCAGTAGTACATTGAATTTGAGCAAGCCTATATGACTTAGAAAGGAAATGTTGTTGCTGATTCTCTTTGGAGGAGGAATCAAATATAGATTATCTATGAATCCAGAAGATAATGGAAGCTTATGGATATATTTTCAGATATGAATATAAAATTTCAAGACCATCATGGAATGTCTATAAAATTATCACTATTAGTGATTTATACACTTTTATATAAGGTGAAGATGAGCCAATATTCATATCCTGAGGGAATTGTCGTATGAGGAGTATTGATGGTGAGGACCCACCCCTAGATTGTTTTGTTTCCAATAATGAATTATTACATATAAATTGGAATATCGAGTTTTACACAAATATGAGGGAGTAAATGAAGTGAGATTCCCATGCTTCTCAGTGTATCCATGACTTAGTTTTCTTCAAGATGTATTGTGATTACGGTGATAATATTTGTAGCTAGGGATTTAGCATTAGAAAAAAAACATTATCACATGGGCTCACATTTCCACAAGTTACGGAATAGAACCATTTACCAGATGTCTTGTTACGACCATTATAAGTCACTAAATGTAAATGTGAGATGTTGTTGTGGATATTTTAGTCAGCTTACTGGGATCTCCTCATGACTGAAAAAATTTAGTAATTGTGGATAAACTAATGAATGTTTCCCAATTACATTATAATAAGGAAACATTCATAGTTGATGAGAATGTAATATTGTATTCTCATGAGATCATATGAATTAAGGGGGTCCATATCACTATCATTTTATTTAGTGTTTCTCTCTTTACATTGATGCTTTTTGGAAGGGGTTATAGAATACTACGGGTACTCAGGTTCTACTAAGAAAAACCTTTCACCCTCATACCAATGATAAGTGGGAACAGTTTGTACAAGTTCTAGAGGCAAAGATCTTAGAATAAATCCTTAATATTGACGGTTCTTAGGAGAAAAATATCCCATTCAGTGAGTTATTATTGAATAATATTTATTAGGTGATGATACAGATGGAAAAGTATGTGGCCCTATATAAAAGTTCATTTGGTTCAACCCTATGCTTGTTTTAGGTATGAGAGGTAGTACAATCAGATACTAATCTCATCCAACAGAAATCATATAATGATTATCTTTTTAAGAGAATGATTTCTACTAATTAGTATAAAATAAAATCTTATATTGTTCATCGTTTATGAACTTTTGAGTTTGAGGTCAAGGAAAATGTATTCTTGTGGGTATCAGCAAAAAATGGGTATATATGGATTTGGGGGCAAGGAAAGATCTCTCCATGATTTTTCAGTCTGTTTTAGTTTCTAGTGTGAGTCTTTTTAGTAGCCTATCAGTTTTTATTATCTCATCGGTACAATACCCAGAAAAACATCTTCCACATTTCATATCTTCAACTATATGATTCCTACTCATATAATACTTTTATCATGATTATGTTGTGCTAGATGTTGATGCTTATTTTTAGGAGTATCTTATATGAATCATTTATTTGATCACGAATGATCTAAAAGGCCAGGTTTTCCCTTTTGGTACATGTGTTGTCATTGTATGGATGGGTACATGATGAAGCACTGAAGAAGGACGTTGATGTACATGCTTAGTGGTAGGAATTATTCATGGATAATGTTTTTCTTCCATTAGAAGGTGAATATGGAAAGATTATCATTAATAGTGGAATAATTTAAGATATTGACTTTTCTATCAGATAATATTCTTTTTAAATATGATCTAACCATTTTTATGATCATAATACGGATTCCCATTGAGGATACAAAGGTTATTTGGGTGTATGGGGCTTGTACGGAGCCTGGAACACCAGCCGGAGGAGAAAAATATAGTGCAAAATGGTTAGTTGAAATAATGATATACAGCCCGCACAATCCCTCCAAACCATGAGAGAATGGGTAGTGGGGTGAAGCAGGGTTCATAGTTATCCCAGTGTGTGTCAGGGGCCGTACACCAATGTAGAAGCTCAATAGTTTTTAATAGTGGACATTCACAAGGTCGAAACATGAATTCCCTAAAAATGTAGTCTATCTTTGTTGGTGACCTCTTTATGTAGTGGGAGGTTAAAATTTTGACCATCCATGTAGCCAAATCATTACACCTATATTCTTTTGTCAAAAATACCACTTTTCCCATTATTCTTTTTTAACATACCCTCAACCTCTATTATTCATTTACTCTAGTGGTAACCCCATCATTCTCAGGTAAGAGCTCCCATACTAGCCTAACAAATGATTTTTTATAACTATATGACCTAGTTTCTAATTAATATTCTGTTGGTCTCATTGGATATCCACCGTTAAATATCTTCATTACTTTTTCATCACACATTGTTTGTCATTGTCTCAATGAGGTTATCTTGGTTCATGATCATATTCACTATTTTATAGGAATTCTTCCATTATTAATATTTCTTTTGTTATAGAAAAATAAATTTCCAATACAGGATGAGGATAGTTATATGAGGAATAGGTTTGTAGTCTATTAATTATCCCTCACAATTTCATGTTTTATTATATGTCTCATTATGCCGCATAGTAGTTTCACTATGCACTGCATTAAATTATATCATACTTCACTGGTTGACCATATAGAACCCAAACCTCACTATGGTGGACTATAATAGAAGTTCCAATCCATTGGGTGATCCCTCTTCATTCCTAAAAAATCTTTAATGAATAAATGTCCAATTCACCGATTATAATTTTTTATTTTACATTTTAATGGGAATATCATTTTGATATATATTAAATGAAGTGGCATAACATGACAAGTCCATTAACAATTTTAATGAATTGAATTGAAGTGATTTGTGATCCAACATCACTTTCTTTATATAGAAAATGGTTATTCAATTTTCATTATTAAATTTAATCGAATTAAGAGTTATTCATTTGTTTTTATTAAGGTGAATGGATATTATCACCAATGGGCATGGGAAACCTTTTTATTTTTGGAAATTGGTCATGAATACTCATATATGTGCTAAATATATTTTGTAAAGGTGTCACTCCTTATGCATATAATCTATAAAGGAAGAAAATTTAGAATCATATTAATTGGGAATGGTGGCCCCTTACCATGTTAAATAAAATGTCCATAATGACCCTCATATAAAGAAGATAATAAAACAACATGATGTACCATGTGATTATATATAAGAATGAATTCACATCGGAATATATAAGGGAATATAATCCCCCACTGTGCTATAGGGCATGAAATCCCATAATTTTTTATACCATGTATTGAACCTCATTCACTACTATGATACAATGCATGGAATACACTATAAATGTGATCGATTGAAAATTACTTTTTTATTATAAAAAACACTTTTATGTCAAATGTTAGAAACCAAGAAGTCGTGAATGTAGGCAAAAAAACAAACCATGACTTGAAATAAAGAAAAAATAGAACAACCTATAGGATCTTCACCTACCAACAGGTGCTCCATGAAAAAAGACTTCACCAAGAAAGACCCTTCAGCTAGAAGTCGCGTGCAGCATTGCATGGGCACTGAAACAATAAAGAAGCCATACCCTCTAAATAAACCAAGTCCAAAATTCCATAATCGGTGAAGAATTCATAATATGATCCTATTTTGAAGCAAACCCATGTAGATTGCTGGAAAACAGAATCACACATCGCAACAACACCGAACATAAAGGGAAATCAGAATTAGACGAAGTCCTCTCAACCAAACCAATCAGCTCTACAAACACAAAAAAATTTATTAAATATTAACATGATATTACCTGATTCCATTTACATAATCAATTTACAAGGAAAATATGTGATCTGAGTGGTATGTCCATCCGTAAGAAGATCCTCCAATCAGATGGTCATCTTGTCCCATGTCTGAATATACTCCTCAAGACCGATCCTCCAATTTATGAAACCACTAAATAATATTGAGTTTTTTGTGTCTATACAAGAATATTATTCCTCACTAAGAGTCAACCTTAGTGGTTTCCCCATCATTTTAGTGTCTTCATCTTCATTTTCATTGGGATATAAAATGTGTTCCTATGTTTCTTCTACCGAGCACATGACCAAATCCAAGGGTTTTTTCGACAACAACATTTTACTTGTCTTTGTTGTCCAACAATTTTCCTTTCAATTTCTTCACTGACAGTATCTACATAGAAATGGGTAAGGAATAGTAATCATTCCTCCCATTAGGACTCCCCTTCAACCCTTCCAAAGAGGTCTTGATCGAAATGCCTTCCAACTCGTGAACAACATCACTAGTCTCTTTAAACTCATTAACTGATTGAACATAAGCATTGGAGCTAACATCTTGAGATCCAAATTGAATGGAATCTCCACTGATATGCTCCTCATGAACCTACTTCAATGCTACAGGGTGATATATGGAGTCTGAGACCTCTTTATCAGCAAACTCCCAAGTCCTGCCCCCTCCAAATCTGGTCATGTGTCATCAACTTCATGACACTGTAAACTATGGAAAACATGGACATCAGGGATGGGTATTTCCAATTAAAACCCCATTTATGTCTTCTCCCAGTCCATACTACCTTCACCATTTGTATCTCCCCGTGCTTTTTGGGCCTCTTGATCCTGGTGATACTCCCTATCTCCTTATGTATTGTACACTTCCGCTGCAACCTTAATAGGAGTTGTAGTTCTATTTCTTGGTCTTGTTATACAGAATAAGGTAGACCCGCTCCTGCATTAGTATCCAATCTAGTTCTTGCCAACCCCCCTCCCTTCTGCAGGCCCAAAGAAGAGGCCCATCGCTTCTTTCCATAATTGAATGTAGTAACACCTTGTTCAGGTCCTATGTGTTGCCTGTCGAGACCGAGAATGGGTCCTCTATCAAGACCCTCACCCTTGCCATCCAAAGATGCCTCTAGATTCTAAAATAAGTTCATCTAGCTTGAGTGTCACCATGGGATGCATCATCAAACCACATGGCCCATTTCCCCTAGCTTGAAGACCCATCCACACCATTGTCCTTAGCCCCATGTTGCCTTGACCATCTTTTTAAATCCCCCACCGAGTTGCATGGATTCTTGCAAGTAGAACAGAAGTCCACCAAGGCCTCATTCAACACATGTTTCCAATATCGATATTCCACTCCAATGGTGATCATAATGAAATCAAGAGGCATTCGAGATATAACAACCTTGAAACACAACCTTGGGTTGACCGGGTGGCATCTATCCTTGGTACTTCTATTAAGAAACACAAAACTTCCTATGAGATAACCCATCGTCCTCATAATCGATGAATTATAGAAAGGTTGAGGAAGATTAGGATAACATACCCAAATCGCTACCAAAGGGGATTCCTATTTCATGTGATAGTCATAAGTCCATCTTTGAAGGTAGAATCTGGCCCCATTGTAGTAGTGAGTCACACAAGACTAGGCCCTGATTAAGTCTTCCTCCTACGCTAAGTGCACCATTACGTTCTAATTTTCTAGTAAACCAATATTGGACCTTTCATGAAGACACAAATAACCTAAGACACATCTATCAAAAGAATCTACCAATGGCCTTATCCATGAGAAACGAGCAATCAGCATCTGGTTGAGCAACACTGAAGCTTTGTCGAATTCTACAAGAAGCAATGGAAGATTTGTGATTACCTTGTATAAAATGGGAACCTTCAGTTGCATATAACATTCTGGAAAATAAAGAAGAAACATGGGTTTGGAATGGAGGGAAACTAGAAGTGTTGTTCCCTTGGAAGACAATAAATTTACCTCCCCCAATGGTAGGGGAGGGACCTACGTAGATGTCGAATCCTTCAGGAAGAAGGAGAGGCATCGTGGGCTCCCCCCATCGTGAGACAAGATTCAATTTTTCGTGAAGACCCCCTATAAATGTGACATTGAAAATTTCTTCAATTGATAAATTTTTACGGACATTTTATCATGCGCCCCAGAAGGCAGTGTAAGCCAAGTTTACCTTTAGGTACCAGGGATAACCCTTTTATGTTATTATTACTACATTATATTAATATATCTCCGCACTTCTATATTATATCCAAGAATGGATATTTATTGACATAGTTGGTGGTGGCATTCTAAGATTTATCTATCACCCCATCTAGGCTACATATGGTATTTGAGCATAAAATATGATTTCACGTATAGATAATTGGAAGTTTCCTCTTGTGGATGCATGACATTCTAGAATTTTGTAGGATGGAGAATGATAATAGATGAACGAGATGGATCTTAGGATGCTAGGATATATTTTTTCGTTTTTGTACCCTTTTGTATATTACTACTACCTACGGCTTATATCCATACTTTTTGAATTTTAGATATATGACATTATTTATTATCCCTCTATATAAGACTCATTTTACTTTATTTGATTATTATTCCATTCTTGGTTATTCATGTTTTTTTCTATTACATACATAATGTTATAAACCATCACCTATTTATCTATTGATTATATTGATGTGATAATCTGGTAATGAGGGCATTGTCTCCCCACATACACAAACAAGGACCTCGATGATTGCCGGTAGCCTATGGAATTTGGGAATATTCCCTTGAGCCCATGTAGCCCCCCAGGTTTGGGGTACCTTTGAGTCGCACCCTAGTCCGGGATGTCACACACATTCAATCAAAATTCATGAAAAATATCAAATATGTCAACACAGAAATAATTTTTGGAATCCCATGTAAATAATATCCCAAAAGGACAAGAAATTTATACCTCCATGTTGTATATGTTACAGAAAAGAGAAATCACCCTTTGTGGTGTGATAACTAGAGTGGAAACCTCCACAGCTGAGAAATCCTGTTTGTATATTTATTATTATAAATGATGGAACATAAAATCCATGAGGTTCATCAAAGGTTCATAAAATGAAAAAAACTATATTATTTTAAAAATAAATGAAATATCACATGCGATGGCACATTCTTTCTTTAGGATAATTTCCGAATTATATTTTTATCGCAAATCATATACTCACAAAAAATATCTATATTAATAATTATATTTTTATAATTTATTATAAATAATTATTTTATAAATATCATTTGATAATTTATCATAAATTAATATTTTATAATTATCTTTTGATAATTTATCTACAAGTATCCTTTAAAAATTATCTCACGATAATTTCTCATAAATTATACTTTTAAAATTATCTTTTGATAATTTATCTCAAATTACCCTTTCATAATTATTTCATAATATTTTCACATAAATTATCAATTTATAATCAGAAGATGATAATTTATCAAAAATAAAGCTTTTATAATTATCTATAGATAATTTATCACAATTACCCATTTGAATTATTTCGAGATAAATTCTCCTAAATTATACTTTATAATGTAATCTCTCGAACCTCTCTAGTCCATTACTTTGTGAAAATGTGGTGTTAGAGGACTTCTGGAAGGTCAAGGTGACTTGGGGGTGTGTTCAGGTGGACTTTTAAAAAAGACTAAAGGGTAGTAGATTTTGTACGGGCTGCACACTATTTGTCTAAACCGTGCGGCCAAACCGTGCGAGGGTGGTGATAGAGGTAGTGGCTAACACACAGTTAGTGCACGGTTTGGCTAACCGTGTCAAATAACCGTGTGAGGAGTGTTTGGCGAGGTAGTAGCTAATGCACAGTTAGCACACGGTTTGTCAAACAGTGCGGACTAACTGTGCGGGCACTTAATCTTAGATCCTAAAATTATGGATCTAACTCGTTTTGCCTCTAAATGGTTCTTATAAGCTCATAAGTGGCCATAACTCGAGATTACCATTCCTTGAAGGTGGAACAACCTCTCCCAAACATTTTCGAGGTGATCTGAAGGCTTCTCTTGGTGAATCGAGGTCCGTTTCTTGAGGTATGTGGTCGTTATTGTTTTGTTTCTTAGATCTACTTAGATATACTTCTCCTCTTCGTTCAGTTTCTTTGATCTATGCCCCTTACGGGTTGATCTAAGTGTGTGGATGCCAAATATGTGGTGACGTGGTCTTGAGCTTTCTAGGATGAGAGATCTAAGGAGGGTTTTAGGAGAATCAACTCGGCTTTCTTGTGCGTTCATCGTTGTTTGGGTATTCGTCATAAACCTTGAGGTAGGGGACTCATTGCTTCTATTTCTTTTACGTGCAATTGTATTATGAGCTTGTTTAATCCCCCTAGATCAAAAATGGAATAGAAATAATATCTATTTTAACTGGATAAAGAAATTTATATTAATTGTATGTTATTGCCTCATGTTTTGCTATACAGTGTAATATTTATGCTTTCTTTGATTTGTTGTTTATTCTTGATGGAAATTGGTAAAGAACGTAAATTGGTATTAATTGATAAATATTTTTCAAAAGATAAAGTGGCATGAAAATGAATCTGGTTCTTGTTGCAATTTTATGTTAATCAAATTAGTGAAGTAATCATGTTTAATCATTTGTGATATCTTACTGGTTAGGTTACCAATTTTGGAACCAACGGATTATAAATATGTTAATTCAAGATAGTTTACAAATTTTAATGTTTGATAATTTTTTTAAGGGTTATGAGTTACCCTCTTGATTGTTAATGGGCCAAGAGCCCAATTGATGTGATGGTTTCTTTCCTGCTGCTTGTTTTGTGATGTGATCGTGTATGGTTGGTGTGATATGTGGGGGCATAGAGGCATTTTGGTTTGTGGTAGAAGATAACGCCTAGAGTGGAAAGATGCATTAGTTTATGCATGTGGTTTCGGGGAGGAAACCTTGGTTGATGGAATGGGATGGATGTGATTGTTGGTTTCTTGCTGGTTCTTTGGATGTTTATTTTCTTTACATTTCCCCACTGCTCAAGGAAGATGGTCTTGCTTACCCTTCTCCCAAAAGGGGCGATGACGCGCAGGGTATTCCATGTGCTTTCCGTGTAAAGCTTCTCAAGGGAGGATGGGTCTACACTCTTTCTATAGGTGGAAAAGACTCGACGGGTAGTACATCTACTAATCGTGCTGATCCCTCTTGTGTTTAGTAGCATAGAATGATTTTCTAGAATACCTGGGAATATGGGAAAGTAATTCTGTAATGAATAATTGAATAAATGGTGTTAACCCATGGGGTTATAGTTTTCGGGATCATAATGATGAGGTTAGGGAAAGTGGATTTTCGGTTTGATGATAAAGGAATATTTAATGTGGAATTGGTTCGTGGTAAATTAATGTTTAAAGCATTAATTAACATAAAGTGGAATCGATAAAAAGGGAATGAAGTAATCTAAGAAAGCTCTTTAAAAGGTTGTGTGCTTATAGGATACCTAGTCTTAGAAGTGGCAGCCCAGATTCCGAGAGACGTAAGATTCAGTTGTGTCTAAGACTAGGTTATTCCCATAGTGTGGTTGTGAGATATAGTATATTTTGTACTTTTTGTGTTTCTATATGCTACTCCACCCTGTCCGTAATGGTAGCTGACACCCTGGGGATTTTGAGCCCTAGGGGGTGCCTTCCCCAACATTTCGGTGGGAGGATGAATGGATGACTACCCCCTTTGGCCCCTCCAACTTCTCTTGGTAGATACTTGTGCCATTAGGCATAGTGGTTAGTTTTCCCTCATATATGTGTGTATAGGGCTTTAAAGGCTAGTGGTTGTTCACACACATATATTTTGGATAGAGTATTCTATAGACTACTATAGGTGTAATGTGTATAGGTTGTGATGGCTTGAGGATCCTTACTCGGTGTATGGGATGTAATGGATTTAGGTATAATAACTGAAGTATGATACACGTTATACGAGCTGTGGTGGCTGTTTGGAACTACCTTGTTACTTTTGGTTGTGAGGATGGTGTCGTGCTTCACCTAGGTGTCTACGGGCAAGCCTTTTTGGTGCACGAGGTGCATATTGTGGTGCTTCGCCCAGGTGTCTGCGAGCAACCCTTTCTGAGGAGAGATGCTTAGGACGTGCGACGTTAGGGAAAAGCGGAAAACCAATGGGGAAGTTGTAGTAGGGTACCCTTGATATTCATTATTATATGATATATTCTTGTATGCGTTACTTGGTGAGAGTATCCATAGTGAGGTTGGGAACTTAGTATACCTATTAGTTGACGAGTTAGTTCCACTTGTTGTTCACTGTTCTTTTTCATGATTTACTTATTTTTTCACAAGAGGATTCGAGGAGGATCCTACTGAGTATAATGTTATACTCAACCTACATATATATAAACTATTTTTCAGGTTACTCGGAGAAGGTTGGAGATCAAGCTGGTCTCTACTAGCTTGGGGTTGCAGGAGTTGTTCGGGCTTGTGGTTACAGGTGTTTTACTTCATTTTGGGTACATGCAGTTTTTCCCCTTTTTGGTTGTAGTAATTTTTCTTGACATTACATTTTTGAAATTGGGATTCTTTTATATTTCCAGTTCTGAGTTGGAGTTTATTGGTGTCTATCTTATCTCTCTCTTCCGCATGTGTTCTCCTAGAGGGTAATGCCTCCCATTTGTGTGTTACTATACCATCGGTGCTAGTCACCAACCAGGGGCCTACTGGAGGTTGGAATTGGGGGTTATTATCTCCCTTCTCACATTTCCAGCCCAGTAGGTGTACACTTTGTGGGGAGGGGGTCGTGACAGAGTGGTATTAGAGGTCTGGTTGAGGGATAGGATAGAGTTTGGAGTTAGGAACATGTGAGGTTTCATGGGTTGGTAGGGAAATGAATCCATTCATGTTTAATAAGTGAGGTAAACATTGGATACCAGCTGAGACATAGGCTTATAGGGAACCCTATGATCTGATGTATGAATATTTAAGTTTACAATCGCTACTAAACAAGGTGATACTAGTTGCAAGGTAGAGACCTAGGAACGTATCATGCATCATTCTTCTTTGTGTTTTTGTTTGATGGGTAGACCATGGGTTAGGTTAACCTAAAATTAATGAAAGAAAAAAAAATTAATTAATGTTGAGTTTCCATATTCTAGGTTTTGGAGCTCTAACGGTTTGTTATTTTATAGGTATGGCTCCAGGTCGATGTCCTCATCAGGTTTGCGTAGAAAATGTCCAGCAGGCTATTCCAGCAGATCTCTGTCGGGTAGAGGATGACAATGATGACACTTGTATAAAGACACTCCAAGAGTTTCAGCGCCAGATTTAGCAGAAGTTTGAGGGATCCGTTTCAGGTGCAGTCACAGAAGACTAGTTGGAGGTGGTTGAGATAGGATTCAGTTCGATCCGTGCTAGGAAGGATCACTGGGTGTCCTTAGCTATGACGATGTCGCTTGGAGTAGCAAGTCAGTGTTGGTTTTTGTTCCTCAGGGATCGTTATGAGTCAGCGATCTCATGGGAGGAGTTCCGAGACAAGCTTAGAGTTGAGTTCCTTTCCTCAACTGTGAAGGAATCTAGTCGCCAAGTGCTTCTTACCCTTGGACAGGGGAGGTATACTATTCAAGAGTTAGGAATCCATTTCAGGATCCTTTTACAATGTGTTTTAGACCTATCACTAGATGAGGAGGCCAAGTAGAGGCATTTCGAGGAGGCTTTGCATCCAGAGATCCAGCGCCAGGTCACCCCATTTATACTGAAGACATATCTTGAGGTACTGGTAAGGGAAGAAGTTTTCAAGAGGAATTTTCCGAAGACAGTATCATCATGAGAGTGGGATCATCATGATCCCTCTCGAAGAAAGGTTGTGGTCCAGGGTTCATGGTTTTCAGGGCAGAAGAGTTTCTGTTTAGCTAGGGGTAGGTCCGAGCCCTTCATATCTCACTTCTCTAGAGGCAGCAACTCTCAGGCCAATGCCAAGAGATCATGCGCTTGTTTTTCTTGTGACGGTCATGGCCATCAGTAGCGTGAGTGCCTAACCATTCAGAGTGGTCATCGTGCACCAAGTGTTACGCTCCAGGTTCCTCTGTTGAGGCAGTTCCAATCGAGGCAGCAACAGCTAGTTGAACTAGCTTTAGATCAGAAGAGGGTAGATGGGAAAGGCAGATGATAGCCCCATGATGATCCCCATCCTTAGAGTGTAGAGAGCGGCCGTGGTGGTGGTCTTCATCAGGGTCAGAGAGTCCATGGAGGAGGTCAGGGTTAGTTTCATGCTCTTTCGTTGCCAGCACCAGATCAGCCAGATGTCGTTCGAGGTACCCTTTGCTTGTTTTCTACCTTGGTGTATGCCTTGTTTGATTCAAGAGTGACACTATTTTTCATATCACCTACCATTGTCCATGCTTTGGGACTTGAGGTAGGGAGGATTCCAGTGCCCTTGGCATTGACTACGCCTGCTGGAGGTCGACATGACTAGTTTGAAGTATGTAGAAACATTGATCTAGTGTTCGGGAAACACCGCCCATGGAAAGATTTCATATGTTTATGAATACAACCATATGATCTCATCCTTCTCATGGATTTTTTGTATTCAGTGTAGGCTATTATGGATTGCTTTAGGAAGATGGTTGTTTTCATTGGTGCGAATAGAGAGCATGTAGTGTTTGTTGGTTAGCGAGACCCTCGGATGGGTCATAGGCACATATCATCCTTATCATCCATAATGGACGAATTGATGGTGATTTCATCAGAGGATCAGTAGTTGGTGTTTCCTCGGGTCGTAGAGGAGTACCCTGATGTCTTTCTGGAAGAGGTTTTAGCCTTACCCTCTCAACGAGGGATCGAATTTGGGATCGAGCAACAACGAAGACCATCTCCTATCTCTATGTCTCCATATAGGATGGCCCCTTCTGAGTTGCGAGAGCTACATATACATCTTGATGGTCTGTTGCTGTGCGGTTTTGTTCGTCCAAGAAAGTCACCATGGGGTGCACCAGTTTTGTTTGTGAAGAAGCCCGAAGACAGTTTGCGGATATGTCGATTATCGTCGCTTAAAAAAGTGACAATAAAGAATTTATGTCCTCTTACACAGGTTGATGACTCATTCGATCAACTAAAGGGTGAAATTTGATCTAAAATATCAACTAGCAGTCAGGATATCATCAGATGCGTGTGAAAGAAGAGGATATTCCGAAGACTGCTTTCTATTGTAGTCATGTGAATTATGAGTTCATTGTAATTCCATTTGGTGTGACAAATGCTCCAGCGGTATTCATGGTATTGATGAATGTTGTGTTCTGTGAGTTCCTGGACAAGTTCATGGTAGTTTTCTTCAACAACATCCATGTGTACTCCACATCATAAGAGGAGCCTACAAAGCATCTATGAGCCATTTTGGGAGTTCCTCACCAACATTAGCTATTCAGGAAGTTGTCGAAGTGTTATTTTTGGGCTTGATAAGTCCGTTTCTTGCGGCACGTTGTGTTCCATTAGGGAGTTGCTGTGGATCCATCGACGATTGAAGCATTTTTGTCTTGGGAAGCCCCCAAGACAGTTTCAAATATGTGAATTTCCCTTGGACTTGCAGGCTACTACAGGAGGTTCGTAGGCAATTTCTCACGAGTTCAACTCCTATGATAGCTTTGACCAGGAAGGATCATGCATTCATATGGACTGATTAGTGCCATGCAGCTTTTGAGAATCTAAAGGAGAAGTTATTAAGTGCTCCAGTCCTTTGTCTTCCAACTGAAGGAGTTCATTTTGATGTTTTCAGTGATGCTTCACATATGGGGTTAGGTTGTGTTCTCATGCAGAAGAGGTTAGTTGTTTCTAATGGGTCTCGGTAGTTATGTCCCCACTAATTCAACTTTTCCACTCACGATCTTGAGTTGGAAGCCGTGGTGTTTACTCTGAAGTTGTGGAGACACTGCCTCATTGGTGAAGGCTTCATGTTTTTCACCGATCATAAGAGTTTGAAGTATGTCATCTTCTAGCATGACTTGAACTTGATTCATCATCAGTGGATGTAGTTCTTAAAGGAATACGACTTCAAAATATCGTATACACCTTGAAAGGGGAATGTTGTAGCTGATGCGCTGAGCCGAAAGTCATGTAGTGATGCGATGCATAAATCCGGTGACTCCTGGAGAGTAATTGAAGAACTGTCAGCATTACATCATGATATGGGAGAACCGAGGTGTAGAGGCTATCTTTTTAAGATTACAGTACACTCATCTCTGATGCAGAATGTGGAAGAGCCCCAGTTTGGAGATCTAGAGGTGGAAGTCTGGAGAGATCGAGTTGTTTGAGGTGGGGCCCCTGATGGTTGGACTAAAGATGAACAACATCGAGTGTTATATCATGGAAGGCCTTTTGTAACTTTGTCGATGCATGAGATGGTTCTCAGAGAGTTCCATAGTTCTCCCTTAGTAGTACATCCTAGCATGACAAAGATGTACCATTCCTTGAGGAGCCAGTTCCTATGGCCTGGGCTGAAGCATGTGGTTGCGGAGTTTGTGTCTCGATGTTTAGTCTTCCATATGGTGAAGGCAAAACACAGTGTTCCTAGTGGTATTCTCCATCCATTAGAGATTCCTTAGTGGAAGTGGGAGGACCCCTCAGTGGACTTCGTTACTGGTTTACCTCGAGCTCTGGGAGGACATGATGCTATTTGGGTGGTAGTTGATCGTTTAACAAAATCAGCCCACCTTTTAGAAATCAAGGAGTCAAGCTAAGTGGCTGTTTTGTCAAGGCAATATCTAGAGGAGGTGGTGAGACTTAATGGAGTCCCTAAAACGATAATTTCTGATCGAGATTCTCATTTTACCTATAGTGTGTGGAGCGGTCTCCAATATGCTTTCATTTCTCAACTATGCCTTAGCACTAGTTTTCATCCTCAAACGGATGGTCAGATAGAGTGAACCATCCAGACTCTTGAAGACATGTTATGCTCTTGTGTTCTGGATTTTGGAGGCTCGTGGATAAGGAACATACCCTTGATGGAGTTCACATAAAATATTAGTTTTCACTCCACCATCAGCATGAATACATTTAAAGCCTTGTATGGATGGCCTTTCCATTCTCTGTTGTGCTGGACTGGGGTCAGAGAGTCAGCAATTCTTGGACCGAAACTAGTGCAGAATAAAATAGAGATGGTTCAAGTGATTTTTGAGCAGATGAAGACAACACATGATAGTCAGAAATCATATGCTGATAAAAGAAGGAGGCCATTAGAGTTTAATGTTGGGGATCGTGTGTTTCTTAAGGTGACTACCCATCATGGGAAGCAAAGGATTGGTCGTGGAAGTAATATTTCCCCCTAGTTTGATGGAACTTTTGAGGTTTTAGATCGTGTTGGAGCTGTGACATATCGAGTAGCACTTCCTCCTCAGATGAGTCAGTTACATGATGTTATCCATGTATCAATACTCCATCATTATATTCATGATGACTCTCACATCATCGATTGGAAAGAGGTCGATGTTGATAATGATGAAACCTTTGAGGTGCAACCTATGTAGATCCAAGACCTTAAGGATACGGTGTTGTACAAGAATTCTATCCCCTTAGTTCATGTCTTGTGGTGACACGGTGGCTTAGAAGAGAGTACCGGGGAACGTGAGTCACAGAAGCGTGTCCAGTACCTAGAGTTGTTTGATGTTTGACTCTCTTTTTTTATCATTGTAAATTGGGTGGTTATGTAAATTTCATGTGTATGTGATGGATCAATTTGTTTCTTTTGTGGATTGATCTCATTTGAGAGGTATCTCAAGCGGTGGTTGTTCAGACTCTGTTTAATTTTCACTTTAGGTGGGTTTTGGATTCATGAGGACGAGAATGTTTTGAGAGGTATTTGATGTAATGGCTCGGACCTATCCAGTCCATTACTTTGTGAAAATGTGGTGTTAGAGGTGTTCTAGAAGGTCAAGGTGACTTGGGGTGCATTTCGGTGGACTTTTAATGAAGACTAATGGATAGTAGCTTTCGCCCGGGCTGCGCATGGTTTGTCTAAACCGTGCAGCCAAACTGTGCGAGGTTGCTGTTAGAGGAAGCGGCTAACGCACGGTTAGCACACGGTTTGTATAATCGTGTGGACTAACTGTGTGAGTAGTGTTTGGCGAGGCAGTAGCTAATTCACAATTAGCGCATGGTTTGTCAAACTTTGCAGACTAACCATGCGATCACTTAATGTTATATCCTAAAATTGTGGATCTAAGTTGTTTTTCCTCTAAATGGTTTGTTTAAGCTCCAAAGTGTCCATAACTCGTGATTACACTTCCTTGAAGGTAGGAGAACCTCTCACAAGAATTTTTTCGGTGATCTGAATGCTTATCTTGTCAAATCAAAGTCGGTTTCTTGAGGTATGTGATCGTTCTTGATTGGTTTCTTAGATCTACTTCTCTCATTCCCTCGGTTTCATAGATCTATTCCTATTATGGGTATATCTATGTGTGTGGATGCCAAATATGTTGAGCTTTGGTCTTGATCTTTCTAGGAGGATAGATCTAAGGTGGGTTTTTGGAGAATCAACCCATCTTTCTAGTGTGTTCTTCATTGTTGGGGTTTTCGTCAAAAACCATAAGGTATGGGATTTTTTGCTTCTCTTTCTTTTACATGCAATTGTATTGTTAGTATGTTTAATCCCCCTGGATGACAAATGGAATTGACATAATAAATATTTTAAATAGATAAAGAAATTGATACTGATTTTATGTTATTGCCTCCAGTTTTTCTAGATAGTGTGATATATATGCTTGCATTGATTTGTTGTTCGTTCTTGATAGAAATTAGTAAAGAACGTAAATTTGGATTAATTGATAACTGTTTGGATAAGGATAAAGTGGCATGAAAACGAATCCGGTTCTTTTTTCAATTTTATATTAATCAAATTGATGTAGTAAGGACATTTAATCCTTTGTGATAGCTTACTAGTTAGGTTCCCAATTTTGGAACCAAGGAATTATAAATCTGTTAATTCAATATGGTTTAAATATATGATTGTTTGATAAATCTTTGATGGGTTCTGAGTTATCCTCTTGATTGTTAAAGGGCCAATAGCCTAATTGACGTGACAGTTGTTTTCCAACTGCTTGTGTTGTGATGTGATCCTGGATGGTTGTTGTGATATGTAGGGGCATAGAGCACTTTCGAGTTGTGGCAGTAGATGATGCCTAGAGTGGCGAGATGCATCAGTTTATGCATGTGGTTTCGAGGAGGACACCATGGTTGATGGAATGGGATGGATGTGATTGTTGGTTGCTTACTGGTTCTTTGGTTGTTTATTTTCTTTACTTTTCCCCACTTCTCAAGGCAGCTGGTCTTGCTTACCTTCCTCCCGAAAGGGGCGAAGACGCACATGGTATGCTACGTGCTTTCCGTGTCTATATTCTTAAGGGAGGATGGTTCTACACTCCTGATATCAGTGGAAAAGACTTGACGGGTAGTACATCTACTCACCGTGTTGAGCCCCCTTGTGTTTAGTAGTATAGAATGATTTTCCTGAATTCCTAGGAATATGGGAAAGTAATTTTTAATGAATAATTGAATATATGGTGTTAACCCATGGGGTTAGAGTTTGCTGGAACATAATTATGTGGTTGTACTTTTGAAGGGACAAAGGATTTTGGGTGTGCTATTAATGGAATCTTTAATGTGGAATTTGTTCATGATAAGTTAATGTTTAAAGAATTAATTCACATACAGTGGAATCGATAAAAAGGTAATGAAGTAACCTAATAAATCTCTTTAGACAGTTGTGTGCTTATAGGATACCTAGTCTTTGATGTGGCAGCCTGGAGTCCGAGAGACGTTAGCTGTAGTTCTGTCTAAGAATAGGTTATACCCATAGTGTGGTTGTGAGATATATTATATTTTGTACTTTTTTGTTTCTATATGCTACTCCAACCTGTCAGTATGGGAAACTGACACCCCGGGGATTCTGAGCCTTGGGGTGTTTTCCCCAACATTCCGATGGGAGGATGAATGGATGACTACCCTCTTTGGCCCCACTCTCTTCTCTTGGTAGATACTTGTGCCATTAGGAACAGCGGTTAGTTTCCCCTATTATATGTGTGTAGAGGGTTGTAATGGCTTGTGGTTATTCACACACATATATTTTTGATATAGTATTCTATGGACTACTATAGGTGTAATGTGTATAGGCTGTGATGGCTTAAGGATCCTTACTCGGTGTATGGCCTGTAATGGCTTGAGGTATAATACCCGACGTATGATACACGTTATGAGAGTTTTTGTGGCTCTTGGAAACTACCTGGTTACTTTTGGTTGTGAGGATGGTGTGTTGATTCACCCAAGTGTCTGTGGGCAAGACTTTTTGGTGCACAAGGTGCAAATTGTGGTCCTTCGCCCAAGTGTCTGCGGGAAATCCTTTTTGGAGAGAGATGCTTAGTAGGTGCGACGTTTGGGCAAAGCGGAAAATCAGTGGGGATGTTGTAGTGGGTTACCCTTGATATTCTTTATTATATGATATATTCTTCTATGAATTACTTGGTGAGAGTAGCCATGGTGAGGTTGGGAAATTAGTATACCTGTTAGGTGACGAGTTAGTTCCACTTGTTGTTCACTGTGATTTTTCATACATTCATTATTTTTGCACAAGAGGCTTTGGGGAGGATCCTACTGAGTATACTGTTATACTCACCCTATGTATATATAAACTTTTTTTAGGTTACTTAGAGTAGGTTGGAGATCAATCTGGTTTCTACTAGCTTGGGGTTGTAGGAGCTATTCAGTCTTGTGGTTGAAGCTATTTTACTTTCTTTTGGGTACTTCGATTTTTCCCCTTTTTGGTTGTAGTACTTTTTCTTGACATTCCATTTGTCCACTTGGGTTTCTTTTATATTTCCAGTTCTGAGTTAGAGTTGATTGGTGTCTATCTTACCTCTCTCTTCTGCATGTCTTCTCTTAGAGGGTAATGCCTCCCATATGTGCGTTACTATACCCTCAGTGCTAGTCGCCAACCCGGGGCCTACAAGAGGCGGGACTCGGGGGTCATTATCTCCCTTCTCACATTGCCTACCCAGGAGGGGTACACTTTGTGGGGAGGGGGTCGTGGCATATAACTATCTTCTAATTATTTATTATAATTATATCTTAATATAATATTATAATGTAACGATTATAATTATCTTTTGATAATTTATTATAAATTATCTTGTATAATTATCTTTTGATATTTTATTTTAAATTATCAATTAAAATTATCTATAGATATTTTATTCTATAAATTATCCTTTGATAATATTGGAATTATCCTTTGATAAATTTAATGATTATCATGTTATAATCTAGAAATTATTGTTTATTAATTTTATTATTTATTATTTTATAAAATGAAAAATATTTGTTGATAATTTTTATAATTATAATTTAATAATATATTAATTATTGTTCAATGATTTTAACAATTATCATTTCATAATATGAAATCTATCATTTGATAATTTTAATAATTATCCATTAATAATTTTCATAATATTATATTCAGTAATATCAGGAAATAATCCTTTGATAATTTGTTAAAATTATCACTTGATAATTCATTATTATTATCCATTGATAATTATTTTTAATTCTATTTCATTTTTTTATAAATCATTTTTTGATAATATTATTTTATGTTATAATTTTTTAATCTGGAAGAATTATCATTAATAATCTTATGAAATTATTATTTGATAATTCATTATAATTTTATTTCAAAAATTTATAAAAAATCATTGATGATTATACCTTATTACATTTAGACAAACATTTATTTTTATCTTTGGTGAGATTCAAATAAATTAACCATTGATGATTTTGAGAGTAATTTATTTAAAATTATTTCCATTTATAAAAATTATTAATTATTGATTGATAAAATGAAAGAATAAAGAAATAATGATAAATAATGTCACCATTTTCATATATGAGGAACACAAGGGAGATTTATAATAAACCACAACACGCATAGTTCAAGAGTCATAGCTCAACCGAGGACTTTAGTCACCCTCATGGATGTTCGAGGTCACTTAGCATAAACAAAATCAACCCATGATACATGAAGATATTTCTAAGAACATACATGAAATGTATGAAATTGTGGATAAATCTTGGATTAATTAAATCTCCCAATGAAGATGAATAACCCCCAGATATTCATTTTAGGAGGAAAAGAAAAAAATCACGGATTTTTGTATTAAAATGTTACATGAATAGGTAATACTCATTTAGCTATTTTAGTGAGATAGAAGAAATAAATACCCATGATAAATTGGGTATTCAAATGATAGAAAATAATATACTAAAATTATAGGGAATTCCAAAATGTGAAATGAAGAATACCAAAATTCAATATGTATTAAATTTTATAAATATAATACCCATATTTGGGTAGTATTTGTTGAAGGATGAAAAGTGTAAATGTTATTCTTTAATTAAAAATTTTAAATAAGAGTTAAAATGGATATTTAAAGTCATTCAATTATTGATACCCTAAAACCATATTGTTCTATATATAAATATCTGTAATTAGGTGATGTAAAATATTTAAAAAAATCATGATCATTTTTAGAATCATTTCACCCATTATCCATGATTTTTTTGGGAGTGAGTTATGGATGGGTATATTTTTAAGAATACTATTACATGTTCCCAATCATTTAAAGAAGGATAATTCCTATCATACATGATAGTAAAAGTGTTTAGAGTAAAAAAAAATTTATCATTTTATATATTGAATACCTATAGGATTTTTACACAAGGAAGGAACATACTGTTTTCATTTAGATGAAAATTATCTATGAAGAAGATATTTCTATTCGAGGATCATTACTAAAGATGAAGGTTATAGATATGGTGTATAACCAACTACTAGGGTCCTATGACTGGTTCTTCCAATCAATCAAAGTAGAAGAGCTATTGGGGAGTCTATCTAACTGCTGAGGGAACAATTGGGTTGTCTAAACAATATTGAATTAGGGTGTCCAACCCATTGTAATCACTTCTGGAGATAGTGAAGAGAATAAAAGATACGGGGTTTAAAAAACATGGAAAGGGGTAGACCATTAATTATAGAACCTTGTAATTTTTTCCATTCCTCCTTTATATTTCTACTATAGATGAGGTGAGATTGATAGTAACTATTTAGTCGATAAAGAACCATAACATGCAAATAGGTTTAATTAAAAAAATTCATAAAAAGGGTAACATTGATTCCCCTATTCCAAGTAAATCTTAATATCTCCTTAGAATCTACAGTTATACACCCATATGGATTCTCATGATGTTAGGTTTATTTAAGTGTACATGATATTTCATTGGGGATAAATCTATATTTTTTTGGGAGAAATAGTTCATATTTTTTCACAATTGTAAATTAATTTTTTAGAGTTTTATTTTGCAGTTAAAATTAATTATTAGATGGTTTTGTAAATTATTTTTCTGAGAAGTTGATTTCAAGAGTGATTAACGTTTTATTTTTAATTAAAAGATTTAATTTAAAAAACATGATTTATTTTATTTATTATTCAACTAACATGTTTCTATCTTTCTTTTTATATGTTAATCCATTGTTTTAAAAAAATCATAGGATTTTATGTATTATTATTTAAGAGATTGTGTTCAACATAAAAATTGGTTATATATGTTCGTAAAATGAAACATTTTATATCATAAATTAATTTATTTGATGAAAAATGGATATAGAGTGTATGTGTACACTTTGTGATGTAATTTTAATATAATGGTGTTGGATTAATATTTTAAAACTCCAAAATGAATAAGATCATAAAATAATGATAAATAAACTCTAGTCTTAAAAATCATGATTATATAATATTTCATGTTAAAACCTTACAATCCGAATTGGATTTCTAAAATGATTCAATAGAATTAATTTCTTATAAAAATCAATGAATTCATGTTTAAAAATATATAATAACATAATAATGTAATCATTTATAAAAGATGATTTATCATATTATATGGGAGTTTATATTAGACTCAAAAATAAATCAAATATTTGTAAAACAATATGTGAGTGTTTTGAAATCTATAAACACTATTAAATATGTTATAATAACCAATACATTTTGGATTTGAAAATTAGTATCTAATGATAAATCATGACTTATCGATAAGCAATGGATACATCCCACCAGTAGTGATGTAAAACAAAAACCATTATTTATAGATTGAAATTTTATTGGGTCCCCATATGTTTAATGTGAAACAAATAGTTACCCAATGTCTCATGCATGGATATTAAATCTTTTTTGATGAAATATCAATACCTTAAACAAACACATCCCTGATGACCATAATATTTTAGTTACTTGGAAAATTTGAACAAATTATTGTTCATTGATGAAAGTTCATCAATTTATCTCATAAAGAACATTCCATTTAGAACTCTTAATTAAAACAATTATTCAAAACAAGGTGATAGGAAACAAAATTAAGAGGGAGCTTATATGTTCAGTAAAAATAAACAAGGAAGATACATAAGAATAATATGAGTATAATGGTATGAAAACATGATAGTAACATTTCAAAACTATACCCTACAAATAAAAGATAATAATATAGAGTCAGGATTTAAATATTAGAACTACATAAGACATGGATTACAAGATAATCAAATAACATTATCTTGAGAGTATAACATTGGCATATGACAAATATGTGTGACACCGATGCAATCATAGAAATTAATTTCATTAGCAGTCAAGGGACATTTCCAAAACTTATATTGGTAATATATGGGTTGATACATCTTCAATGTGAGACTCATCACCATCCTTTCTGGAATCACTTTTCTCATAGTGGAATGTGTTCTCTACAAAAACCATTATTTTAGTAAAGGTTCACTCCCTAGTCCATCATATTGGATAAATTCTTTCACTAAATATATTTTACTCCTCATTCAATTCATTTATAACCAATGAGATATAAATATTTACAAAATTCATTAGAGGGAGATATCTATCCAACTCATACATGGTTATTATGTTAAAAAAATCCTTCTTTATAATGAAACCACTATCATATAATTAAAATCTCACATATGTTTTCCACAAGACAATAAATCCTTCACCATTTCACAACCCATTAGATGAAATGGGTTTCATAATCATTTCATCATTTCATAACTTGTGGCAAAATTGAATGGTTCAATAATTTTATAAAAAATTCATTACAAAATAACCCATGAATAGAAGTGGGTTTCATATAAATTTTATCATAGTATAACCAATGTAAGTGATTGGTGTTTACTAAAAATAAAATAATTATTAATATAAACGATAAGGTAATGAATAAAACTGGTATATTTGGGGTATTTCCTAAAAAATTATGCTACATCAAAAGATATAATATTAAATGGAGAAGGATTTTGATATATCATTTGGATCATTTTCTAACGAAATTAATCATTCTATTAAAATAACTTTTTAAAACTAAAAAATCATACAACATTTTAGAAAAACGTTTTTTTAATAAACATGAAAAATATAAATAAATATATAAAAATAATTTAAAAAGGATTATTGAGGAAATAAAAATTTCATTGAAAATAAATTTTAAAACACAATACCTTTTTAAAATTACATTTCATTGAAATTAACAATGAATTCTTATAAAGGAAACCTTACAAATCATTTAAAAAATATAGTGGAATAAAAAATTTCAATTTTGATTAGAAAATTTTAAAAATATATTTTTTTAAATTTATTTTCATTCAAAATAATCCTGATTTCATAAAACATATGTCTCAATGAAAAAAATGGTCATGATAATGATTTGTTTTTTCTAAGTCGTACATGATAAACTAATGTTTCCATTCAGTTTTTTTTTAATTCAAAATTTTCATTTATTATGAAAATGAATATTCCTTAATAAAAATTTAACATAAAAAAACATTGTAAAAATATCTTTTAAAAGTAATAATATAATAATAAAACATTTTTGATATCATTTTTGGAAAACATGATTTTGAAAAGAATCAAATTTCTGACCTAAGGGTGATATAATTCATATTTTCATAAATAATTTCTCAATTATTTTAAATAAAAATGAATTAAAAATTTGGAACTATTACCATAATTTATAATTTCAGAAAAAAAATCATTAATTTCTTGATATATGGATTTTTTTATCATCTGTAACATAATCATAAATAATCCTAATAACGGAGGAGACAGTAACAAAAAATATTTACCACTTTCATAGATTTTAAACATAAGGCTCATGAAGGAATTTCAAAAAATGAAATATAAAATATCATTATTATATATAAATCCATGATACTAAATGTCAATGGTGATGCATATACATCTTGTACATGAATATAGGTGAATAATATAATCATACATCTCACCAAATGAAAAATTGAGACCAAAATCTTATCCCAATTTGGGAAATATTGAATTGTAAAACCCGTGAAAGGGAGAGATCAAATGGATAGGTAAGTAAAATTAATTTTAGTTTTATTAATAATAAAATAAATTCATGTTCATAATTTATGCCACATAAAATATATTGGTGGTGAATGTGGGATGTCTATCACAAAAGTATAAAAGTTATATGAAAATCCCATACCATAATTATTTAAATCATTCACATTCATTTGATACTATTGTATAATAAATATAAGTTAATTTTATAAATTTTACATAACCATACTTATATATATAATTCAATATATCATTTTATTATGAGGGTTTTTTATCCATTTATTAACAATTCCATGTTAAAGTTACACGTCGAGTAACAATAGATTTTTTTGGTACAAGTTTTGATTGGTTATTTTTTGGTCCTCTTAAATTTACCATGATTAAATAATCTATAAAATTTTAACCATTAATTTAATATCATATGTATTTGTTATATATTTATCTATATTAATCAATAATATTTATTTTTAGAAAGTGAGATACGCGATTTGTCACACCCTGATCTCAGATGCCTATTTATTTTATTTTATCATTATTCTTTTCTTGGTCCTGTGCCTTTTGGAAGAGGATTAGTTGGGACCTAGTTATATATTTTTTTGATGTTTGATGTTTTGGAGGGCCTCGGGCCGGTGCGCGGTCACCACACCGGTAGCGATGATCGTGCGCTTTTTTATAGTGAATGCGTTGTTGTCGAACGTTCGAATAAATAATAAAATTAGATGAATAGATTAAATTGGAAAAAAAGATAAATAGAATTTTATAAAGACAAAAAAAGGTTGATATTTAAATTATAATAATGGAAATATGTTTGCGCAAGTGGTAATATTTTTTTTATTTAATTTGGTAATAATACAGTTTTTATAAAATTGTTGTATGTATAATTTTTTTTACATAAAATAAAATTGATACGAAATAATTATTATTGGTTTTATTAATATTTATTAGTTTTATTATTATTATTATTATTATTATTATTTATATTTTAATTATTATTATTATTATTACTATTATAATAAAAAAATTAATTAATTAAAAACCTAACCCCACGTTTCCCCCTCCCCTTTCACGTTCGGTGCAGCAGCCCCCCCCCCCCCCACCAGTTTGGCCCCTCCTACGCGCTCCAGCCAGTGTCCCGGTGCTCCGCCTCGTCGGCCGCCTCCGCCTTGCAGTCCACCTCTACTAGCCGTGCCCCCCCTTTCCTGCTTTTCCCTAGGCGTGTGCCGCCTGTGCAACTGGCCGCCGGCCTCCCCGTCCCGGCTCCGCTGAGCCAGCCTCCCTCCCGCAGTCGCTGCCCGCGCGACCCCTCCTATTCTGGAGTTCCCACCGAATGCTGGTCCATGTGACCCCACAACCGCCCCTCCGTCCTCCCAAGCTCTGAAGACTGGTTCCGGCGACTCCTGCACCCCCTTCTGGTTGGATTTCTGGCGCATCTCACCTCATACACCCTTTGTCTCGCTCGACCAACCTCCTGCACTTCCGCAGCAGGTGCGTTCGACCCTGATTATTTGTTTCCACTATTTTGTAAGTTTACATATTAGGGTTTCAGGTTGTTTTTGGTTTTATTATGATTTTTATGGTTTGATTTGTTGATTTAGGGTTCGATTAAGTTTGTTAGTGGTGAAAATTGCGTGTGATAGGAAATCTCACACCGAATTTGGGGGTTTCCACACCAAAGGTAGGTGGTTCAGCCTATAAGAATTTCATGATGAATTATTTTGCTTATTTATGTAATTTAGTATATACATTAATTTGTTTTCTTGGTGCGAATTTAGTTTTACTTGAGGTTTAATATGCATTTTATTTATTTAGTAGCGTGTTTATGTGATATGAGTGCTTTTTTCTGTGAAAACCCATGTTGATCCATTCAGTAGTGTTTTATAAATGGTGTAGAATGTGCAGGTGATGTTAGTGTATTTTATTATGAAAACCCATTTCAAATTTTTTATCAGTATTTGCAAATTTTGCAGTTAGTGTGTTATGAAGTGCATATGATTCAGTTTACAGTTTCACGTGGTGTCAAAATGGGTTTTGTCTTGAAAGAGGTTTTAAGTGAGATTTGGACTTTTAAATTTGGTGTCTTGTTTGCAAACTATTTAATAAATTTTCTTCGTTGTTTTATTAATCGTGAAAATGGTTTCTTTGACTATGCTGATAGTTTATTTGATTATGTAAGTGGTGCGAATTAAGTTTTAAATAGGTTTGGTGTGTGTACGATTTCAAAATAGGATTTTTTTTGTTTGTTCTTTGTGTAAAGGGTTTATTTAAATTTCTTAAATGGTGTGAGTCATGTTTTGTCATTGTGATGTTGTATGGTAGGTTCTAAGGTGGCGTTATTTTGTTGTTTTAAATATTCCTTCTAATTGTTGTGTAGTGCGTATATGGGTAGTGCGAAGTGGGTTTGAGCTACTGTCGTATGAGCTACATATTTGAGGTAGGTGATCCAACCATTTTCCCTTTTGATTCAATCCTTGATCACTTGAATTTTTTGAATCAATTATTATATAGTATTTGCATCTCCACTATATTTATGGAAAACATCTTACAAGGTTATCAATTTGTCTAAAATTTCTTAAAGTGGTTTTGATGTTGGTTTATATGAAATGCATAGGTTCTTCGTAATGTAAAATTGAGTGTCTTGTGATGTGTTTGATTGAAATCGATGGTGATTGGGGTTCGAAAATGTAAAATTAGTTTGGTGTGTTTCTAGTTAACAAAATTATACTCTTATGATTTGTTTTAGAAATGTTTTGGAAATGGTGAGGGTTTGAAAAAGACATTTTCTGCTTTTAAAAAGTGTTGTGAACGGATCGGGTTTGGTTTCAATACTAAAGCAATTTATGAAGGATGGGTTCTATTGTGGTCCTCCAAAAAACTAGATGTTCCATTAGATGTTGGCACATCCATGGACCGCTAGGTTCTCACATGGATGTGCCTCCAAATGAAAATTACACATTAAAAACTATATTTTCTTAAAACTAGGTTTTTTATTAATGGTTTGGTGTTTAAAAAAAGGAGTGGAAGCGTGGTTATCCCGGTTGGATTTTGGTGTGAGTTGAATGGTTGTTTGGTGTAAAGGTCCATTTGAAATTTTAAAATGTAAAGGGATGATTATGTTGGATTTTGAGAAAGGAAGATGTGCCCGATTGGCAACCCAAACCATTTGTAAAATGTTTAAATGTTCTAATGTTGTGAAGGCCCGGTTGGAACCTTATTTAATGTGAAAGAACATTTGATGTTTTCATGATTGAGGGGAATATCTATAGGGGGACTTCCCTTGAGGGTTGGCGTGTAGCGATGCCCGTGTAAGGGGTTGGCAAGTGCGGTGAGATGAGTCACCCATGCGAGGGCCTCCCACTTACACAGTATTACTAAAACCACCATGGGTTCCTAGGCGTCCTTTAGAATATCGAGTGACGATTGCTAGCCAGCCTCGATTAGACGGGTTGGTTCCCCCTTGGTAGGTAGGCCTTGTGGGGTGTGCCACTGGTTGGCTATTATGGCGGCCAGTTGGTTATTGACTATGGAGTAACGTGCTGGCAGGTAGTTTGAAACCGAGTATCTCCAGGGGTTTTCTAGGGATTTTTAGGATCACCCATGGTTATTGCTTATATTTTCTTGTTTAATTTTACTTGCACTTAGTTTTCAGCATTTACTTACTACATTCTCTACTTTTTCACAAATGTGATTAACATGGACTTGAAATTTAGTTTTTAAGAAATGAATTGTTTTGGAAAAATGAGTTGTGGAATATGTTGGTTTTGAAATGGTAAATTAGGATCCTTCTCCCTTAAAATGTGAAAACCCTATTTTTCTATCATTGTATGTGCAAACTAGTGTTTTCTGGGATTGTTTCTGGAAGGTGGATGTGGTTGTATTCTGTGGTTACTTTGGCATTCCTACTGAGCATTTTCAAATGCTCATGCCTAAATTATCATTTCAGTTGCTGGTTTCCCTTTCTCAGGTTTTCATGGCCGAGTTGCTCATTATGGGAGCAAGGATGGCCTTAGTTGGGAGGTGACCAAAGGGTCATTATGAGGTATGTGCCGTTTTGTTTCATTCCACTGCTGGTTTTTATTTTGTCGTCAGTTTTTATTTGTCTGGTTATCTCTTTCACATGGGCCAAATCGTTCCCAATAATTAAAGTTTTGATGCTCTGAACTGGTTGCCAGCTAGTGTGGATCGGGAACGCCCTTCGGGCCATGTCGCGGGCCGGGTCGGATGACTGGATCAGGGTAGACCTGGGCTGGTTTGTGACAAAATGGTATCAGATTAGGCCCTTGATATTTGGGATGTCTGGTAGAAGGAGATTAGGACTGTCGGGGCTCAAGAGGTAAGTTACGAGCCAGTTCCTGATCACCACCACTCGTGATGAGACCTGAGTTACCAGGGGTTGTTTGTGATTTGAGTCTTTTGCCTTCAGTTGCTTTGGATTGAGGTATGACAATAGGGGAAAATCGGTTCACGTTGCGGCCTCACATGGGGTGGTGACCCATGTGGAGTCCAAGTGCTCGATTTAAGGTCCTCTTAGCGTTATGCCTTACTTGGGGCATGGCTCACCACCATGTCGTCGAGTTAGGTACAGATACTAGTTCCCCATTCTAATGGTTTATAGTCGATTGTGATTCATTTTGGACTCAATTAATGTGAGCGTGTGTTAAAAATGTGAGTGGTTTCAAAAGGAAAAAGGGGGGTTTTCTTCCCAATTGTTTTTGAAACTGGTAAAGTGGGTTTTTAAAGAGGAAGTGTATTGGTTTGTAACATCATGCCATGTGTTTGGATTTGGTAGAGAAAAAGAAGTGTTAGAACCCTGGCACTCCTTGTGGAGGGTCACACGTGCGTGGTTATGTATGGAGAGTGCATAGCGGCACTGGTTGGAAGATGATGGGAGCGAGATTTAATGAACGCACATGTGACGGTTCATAAGGTTCCATTGGTAAGTTTTAAAATTTTAAAGAAATGATGGTTTTGGAAAAGTGATATATGCTTGTGTTTGTATATGTTTGGCTTATGGGCATGTTTCCCTTATCATGTGTTGTTGCTTTGATTGAGTTTTGGCATGATGATGGTTTCGATGGTGTGTTTAGAGTTGTTATGAGTATGCCACCCAGAAAGCCTCCGATGGTTATTGATGAGTTATGCTCAATTCTTAGTTCTTTTTGAGTGTTGCCTACTTATCAAGATAATCGATGTCTGTTAGAGGAAATTTAATAGTTCATCAAGATAGTGTATCTTCGGGTTGTTGGGAACTCCCAGGGTAGTTAAGGTTCTTACTGTCCCAGAGTTATTTGAGGTTTCAGATATGGACTAGTAACGGTGGGATGTCTCATCGTCGTTAGAGTCTGGGGTGTAGTCGGTGGGGGTCGGCTCTCTTGAAGGTTCCCCATCTGAAAAAGAGTTCATGCGGGAGGAACCTGTCTCTAAGAAGCTATCTTTGTCTGTACTGACTCCCAGTTTATTGGACCATTCTCACGCATGCCCCTAGTGTGTCTGTTTCATGTATTCTAAGTCTCCTTGTCGCATCCCTCCGACGTCTTGCTACTGCGTGGCTATTCGGTTCCCCGGAGAGAGTTTTGAAACAAGCATCATTTGGGGGGAAGGAGTTAGGGACTGAAGGACGCAAATGCCTGTCTGTGAGGCAGAAGACGCTTCAGTCATCAGGGCCCCAGCCATAGGCCTCCGAGTGAAGCTCGTGCATAGTCAGGAGTTGCCAAGGGGGTGTGGAGCCTCGGTCTGGATAATGTTTTCAACTTTGGGATGGAAATATCCAAAATTAACTAGTTCTTTTCTTGTTGCTATCGTAATCTCATACTTTTTTTGGTGGCGTGATAAGCGCATTCTCCCACAATCCTTGTGGTCTTATCTTCTCTCAGTGTAATTTTTAAACTTTTCAGTCTCTTTGAATGGTGCAGGATACTGAATAAACCGACTTGTTCTGATTTGATTTGGTCTCAGTTATGTTTTTAGGGGGGTAGTGTGTTCGAGTTTTAAGGGTTTCCATGCTAGTGAATTCTTGTGGTGGGGAGAACCCTTTCGTGTTCTCCCCTCAACTTCGGGGAGTGATTGTTCATGAGTTGGTCGGGTGAGATGTGTGTTTGAAAAGGTCACCCCGAGCCTCTTGGTTTCTTCTAGTTATGTTTGGTCATGAACTCTAGTTGTATCAACTATTGGCTTGGTGACATTCAGGGGGCAGAAAGTGTTTGTGGTGGGGAGAATTTTCACACCCCGATCTCAGATGCCATTTTTTTTATTCTTATTCATTTCATAGTCCTACGCCTTTTGGATGAGGATTAGTTGGGACCTGGTTAGATATTTTTTCGATTCATGATGTTTTGGTGGGCCTCGGGCCAGTGTGCGGTCACCACACCAGTAGTGATGATTGTGCGCTTGGTCGTAGTGAATGCGTTGTCGCCGAACGTTCAAATAAATAATAAAATTATATGAATATATTCAATTGAAAAAAAGCTAAATAGATTTTAATAACGACAAAACATGGTTAATATTTAAATTATAATAATGGAAATATGTTTGCGCAACTGTCAATATTATTTTTATTTAATTTCCTAATAATACAGTTTTTATAAAATTGTTGTAAGTATAATTTTTTTACATAAAATAAAATTGATAAGAAATAATTATTATTTGTTTTATTAATATTTATTAGTTTTATTATTATTATTATAATTTTTTTTATTTGAATTATTATTATTATTATTATAAGAAAAAAAATTAATTAATTGAAAACCTAACCTTATGTTTCCCCCTTCCCATTCTCGTTCGGCGCAGTATCTCCCCCCCAAGATCGGCCCCTCCTGCGCGCTCCAGCCGGTGTCCCGGCGCTCCGCCTCCGCCTCGCCGTCTACCTCTTCCAGCCGCGCCGCTACCCCCCTCCCCCCCTCATTCCTGCTTCACCCTAGGCGTGCGCCACCTGCCCAACCGGCCGCCGGCCTCCCCGTCCCAGCTCCGCCGAGCCAGCCTCTCTATCGTGGTCACTGCCCGCGCGACACCTCCTTTGTCGGCGTTCCCTCTGACCACCGGTCCCCATGACCCTGCAACCACCCCGCCATCCTCTTGAGGTCTGACGACAGGTTCCGGCGCCTCCCGCACCCCATGCCGGTTGGATTTCCGGCACATCTCACATCCTATACCCTTTGTGTCGCTCGACCAACCTCCCGCACTTCCGCAGCAGGTGCGTTCTACCCTGATTATTTGTTTCCTCTATTTTGTAAGTTTACATATTAGGGTTTCAGGTTGTTTTTTGTTCTATTTTGATGTTTATGGTTTGATTTGTTGATTTAGGGTTCGATTAAGTTTTTTACTGGTGTTAATTGTATGCCATTGGAAATCTCACACAGAATTTGGGGGTTTCGACACCAAAGGTAGTTACTTCCACGTATATGAATTTCATGATGAAATGTTTTGCTTATTTAATTAATTTAGTATATACATTAATTAGTTTTCTTGGTGCGAATTGAGTTTTACTTGAGTTTTAATATTCATTTGATTTATTTTGTAGCGTGTTTATGTGATATGAGTCCTTTTTTCTGTGAAAACCCATGTGGATACATTTAGTAGTGTTTTATAAATAGTGTAGAATGTGCAAGTGATGTTAGAGTATTTTATTATGAAAACCCATTTCAAATTGTTTATCAGTATTTGAAAATTGTGCAGTTAGTGTGTTATGAAGTGCAGATGATGCAGTTTACTGTTTCACATGGTGTCAAAATGGGTTTTGTCTTGAAAGAGGTTTTACGTGAGGTTTAGACTTTTAAATTTTGCGTAATTTTTGAAAACTATTTAATAAATTTTCTTAGTGGTTTTTTTAATCGTGAAAATGGTTTCTTTGACTATGATGATAGTTTATTTGATTGTGTAAGTGGTGCGAATTATGTTTTAAAAAGGTTTGGTGTGTGTATGATTTCAAAAGTGGATTTTTTTGTATGTTCTCTGCGTAAAGGTTTTATTTAAATTATTTAAATGGTGAGAGTCATGTTTTGGCATGGTGATGTTGCACGGTAGGGTCTAAGGTGGTGTTCTTTTGTTGTTTAAAATATTCCTTCTAATTGTTGTGTAGTGCGTATACGGGTAGTGCGATGTGGGTTCGAGCTACTGTCGTATGAGCTGCGTATTTGAGGTAGGTGATCCAACCACTTTCCATTTTGATTCAAAACTTGAGCACTTGAATGTTTTCAATGAATTCTTATATAGTATTTTCATCTCTATTATATTTATGGAAGAAGTATAACAAGGTTATAAATTTGTCTTAAATTTCTAAAAGTGGTTTTAAAGTTGGTTTATATGAAATGCATAGGTTCTTGGTAAAGTTAAAGTGAGTTCCTTGTGATGTGTTTGATTATAATCGATGGTGATTGGGGTTTGAAAATGTAAAATTGTTTTGGTCTGTTTCTGGTTAACAAAATTATACCCATATGAGTTGTTTTAGAAAAGTTTTGGAACTGGTGAGGGTTTGATAAAGACATTTTTTTCTTTTAAAAAGTGTTGTGAAAGGATCAGGTTTGCTTTCAATAGTAAAGTGTTTTATTAAGGACGAGTTCTATGGTGTTCCTCCTAAAATCTAGATGTGCCATTAGATGTTGGAACATCCATGGACCGCTAGGTGCTCACACGGATGTGCCTCCAAATGAAAATTACACATTAAAACTATATTTTCGTAAAACTAGGTTTTTGATGAATGGTTTGGTGTTTGAAAAAAAGGAGCGGAAGCGTGGTTAGACCGGTTGGATTTTGGTGTGAGTTTAATGGTTGTTTGGTGTAAAGGTCCGTTTGAAATTGTAAAATTTAAACAGATGATTGTGTTGGATTTTGAGAAAGGTGGATGTTCCTGATTGGAAACCCAACCCATTTGTGAAATATTTAAAAGTTCTAATGTTGTGAAGGCCCGGTTGGCACCTTATTGAATGTGAAATAACTTTTCATGATTGCATTCTTGAGTGGAATCTCTACAGGGGACTTCCCTTGAGGGTTGTCGTGTAGCGGTGTCCGTGTATGGGGTTGGAAAGTGCGGTGAGATGAGTCACGCGTGCGAGGGCCTCTCACTTACACAGTATTACTAAAACCACCCTGGGTTCTTGGGAGTCCTTTAGAATATCGAGCGACAGTTGCTAGCCAGCCCCGATTAGACGGGTTGGTTCCCCCTTGGTAGGTATGCCTTGTGGGGCGGTCCACTAGTTGGTTATTAGGGCAGCCAGTTGGTTATTGACTATGGAGTACCATGCTGACAGGTAGTCTGAAACCAAGTGCGTCCAGGGTTTCCTAGGGATGTTTAGGATCACCCATGGTTATTGCTTATATCTTCTTGTTTACTTTTAATTGCACTTGGTTTTCTTCATTTACTTACTACAAGTCCTCCTTTTTCACAAATGTGATAAACATGGACATGAAATTCTGTTTTTATGAAATGCAATGTTTTGGAAAAATGAGTTGTGGCATGCGTTGGTTTTGAAATGGTAAATTAGGATCCTTCTCCTTTAAAATGTGAAAACCCTATTTTTCTATCATTGTATGTATAAACTAGTGTTTTTTGGTATTGTTTCTGGAAAGTGGACATAGTTAGATTCTGTGGTTACATTGGCATTCCTACTGAGCATTTTTAAATGCTCACGCCTATATTATCATTTCAGTTGCAGGTTTTCCTTGATCATATTTTCATGTCCGAGTTGCTCGTTATGGGAGAAAGGTTGGCCTTAGTTGGGAGGTGACCAAAGGGCCACAAGGAGGTATGTGCCGTTTTTTTTCTTTTCGTTGCTGGTTTTTATTTTATCGTCAGTTTTTATTTGTATGGTTATCTCTTTCGCATGGGCCAAATCATTCCCAATGACTAAAGTTTTGATGCCCGGAAATGGTTTCCAGCCCGTGGGGATCAGGAACGCCCTTCGGGCCATGTCGTGGGCCAGCTCAGATGACTGGTTTAGGGTTGACCCGGGCTAGTTCGTGGCACCATTTATGGAGATAGTATTCCATAAGTATGCTTGAACATTTTTTCCGTTTTCTAGTGAGTTTGAAATAAATAAAATTAAAAGATATATATTATTATTATTGACATATTTTTATTTATTATATATCATATATTTTTATATACCAATCATTAATAAATTCCATGTAAATCATGAATAGATCACATCTCTTTGCGAGAAGGTAGTCTGTCGTACACACGATCGATTATACTGTATTCCAAAAAAAATGGGTAGCATGAGTCAATGTATGTTATAATAACTCATAAGAATATTAATATCATAGATATGATATATTAACAATTAATATATTATTATAACCATCCTTTAGAAGTGTTAATGGAAAAATAAATGACATCAATTCATGAAAAGAAAGTTGACCGTACACTGGAATGAAGATTTCATAACCTATTTATTAAATGTAGAGTTGGTAATAATCCATTAATGTAACGCAAAAATATCTATTTATATGATATATACTAGGGTTATCATTTTGTCTTGTTATAATAATAATTTAATGAGTTGGAGGAAGTAATAATAAACAATCAATGATGAACTTCACATCTTCTTCGAGTATCCTTGTTAGGATTTCACTAAAAGCCTTCCAGGGATAAATAAATTTACAAAATAAGGCATCTAAAATTACGTGATATATTATGGGAATTTATTTTAGTAGGGTATGTATGAAAATATAGGTTTCAAATTTTTTAAGAATATAGGAAATGGGGTGCGTATTTATAAGTGGGGGAGAAGATACACTTGGAATTTTTCTTATGAATAATTGGGGTCTCCTAAGTTTTTCATATATCAAAAGGTTAAAATATGGGACATTAAAAAAATATAAAATTTTTGTCTATATATGTCTATAAAATAATATTTATGCAAGTCTATAGGCAATGTTTACCCATAAATTTTAATTTTAACTACCTATAAAACCATTTTAACTTAAACCATTATAATTAATTTATACTACATTGAGTATTAATAATGATAAAAAAGTTAATTCAAACTTTTTATATAATTAAATTTTTATTATTCTAAATATGTAATACATGTATTCAAATTCCACTAATATGTGTGGAAATTTGAAAATTAAAATTAAAACCATAGGGGTGACAAGAAAACAAATTTTAAAGGAAAAATGCCTAAATGTTTATAGTGTTTTTATATGAAATTTCATTATAAATTTGATTAAAAACAACTAAAATATATTATTACATAAATAATTATACTATTTATACATTAAAAAATTTTAAATATAATTTAACATTATAAATAATTCAAAAATATATATAGTTTTTTATTAATATTCAGTAATTTTCACTATTGATAATCAATGAATCTTTCAGAAAAAACAAAAAATTCACCCAATGATAATTTTGAAATGATTATTTAAAAATATAAAAACAAATTTTGAAATAAATATTTTAAAATTGAAAAAATTCAATTCAAAACAAAAAATATAAATGCAATAAAAAACATGTTTTTTGAGTTTATTTTTTTCAAGCAAAAGAGGATGTATATTAACTCTATGTCTAATAATAGTTATTTTATAAATATGAATTAAAAATTATTGAATTTTAATATAAATATTTAATTTATAATATTACTCATTATTTATCATTTAAATTAATTTAAATTTATTAATATTTTCAACTTTTAATACATTTTTTTAAAAACCTTATAGTAAACCCAAAAATGAAACATATAATTAAATACATGAGAAAGATGAATAAAAAGTAATTAAGTTAATTTAATATATATAAATAATTATTATGTTACATTAAATTATAATCAGTATTAAAATTACTTAATTTAGTTGAAACAAGTGATAGATTAAAAAAATCGTTATTTTTCACAACTCACTAAAAAATAAACATTTTCAGAAAATTACATAACATTTAACATAAGTTATTTTAAATATGATGGTATAAAAATGGAGTTAATTTTATCTAATAAATTTTATAAAATCGATACTTGTTACATATAATATTATCTCATAAATTTCAACAAAACCATTTTTGAAGAAAACATTTTTTTTGAAGAATATAGTTACGTTAATAAAAATAAATTAATTATTTACTATGAATTTATAAATGAATTTACATTTATTAGGAAATTTATAAAGATATTTCATAAAATAGATTATAAAATTCATATCCCCTTATTTAATATATATTTAATATTGGTCATATTTAAATTAATATTATTTCATGGGTTGTTGATGCTCGATGTCACATATCTTGCGTGATATCATTGTTTCTTATAACAGAAGGTAAAATTTATGCAATATATACTCAGTATTTCATGTTACACAAGATATTATTATTTTTTTTGTTTTATAAAAAATATAAAAGTGACAAAATTTATTTGAAATAAGAAAAATGATTCACAAATTCTTAGGGTGTCACATTTATCCCCCATTAAAATAAATTTAACCCTTAAAATCTGCATTAGTCATCAATGGTTTAATAGTTGAAAATTCATCCATAGAAACCATAATTTTAAAATGGATTATTAAAAATTCTCTTGAAAAAGAGTAATATATTCATAAAGTTCAGGTTGAATAACACATACAAGGTTTCCTAATGGGATAACATAGGCGGGAAGTGAAAATGCGTTCATAGATGGGAAACCCATCACTGAAATACTGATAGAGAGTGATAGAGAACATGGTATAGATAATTATAATGAGCACAAATGAATAGACCATAGAGGATAGATAATGGACATGGATATAAAAAATGATGATAACAAGGGAAAAAAATATTTCAAACTCATTTACCTAAAGTTGAATAATTGTCCTGATAAGACATACAAACTTGATTTCATTTAATTTTATAGGAATAATCTCATCCATTGTTTATTCCATGATAAATATGAACTTTATCCCCTAATATAATATATAAAAGTGAATATGGTTTGGTTGAAGCACTAATAGATATTATTATCTATAAATTTATTTGTTAGTCATTATGTATACCATTAGTTAAAAGAATTAATTTAGGTTACCAAGTATGAATAGATATTCATATGGTGAATTCATAGGTTAATCTATAAATCCTCACCCAATGTTCAATATAAACTGATCCAAGTGTTTTTTACCATACAAACATTCCAAAAGACAACATTTATAATTAAGGCCATAATTTTTAAAAAATAATAATATTATTAATCAAAATATAATTAAGTATATCTCTTTCATCGAATTTTAAATTTGTGAATACCATAGTCAAATATTCTTTTAAAACATGATAATAACCATAATTTATATATAAAAAATTCAAATATTCATGTTTCCACCTTCCATTAATAAAAAAAATATTATTAAACATATTATTTATATCCAAGAATGTTTTAAACTGTATAAATGACAACACAAACCACATTTTCAAAAAATCCATTTGTAGTTCTAAGGTCATAAATACTATCCAATTTACATTTTCCAAATCTATCTTCTCTTTATACAAATTAGACAAATTTTTCTCAACCTCAAGAACATATTAACTGTTATCATCCCTTAATAAAAAATTACATTTCTATTAAATCCATTTTCTAGTCCATCATTACCATTTGAATTATTCTCCAATATCCTTAATGAAAAATTAATATGGTGTAATAAATTTATGTTTCATGATTAAAATAACCAAAATAACCATAATAAAAAAGAAAATTATTTGAATCCAAATACAAATATACATAAATCGTTCAACATTCTTAAATCGTCAATAACAATAATTAATAGTATTATTCCTAAACACTTATTCATATCATATATCAATGTAGTCTCTTAATAACCCAAAATATAACCATTAATCATAAAACCATGAAAATTTTATTCATTATATTTCTATTTAGTGTAAAAAATTTTATAATCCTATAATTTTTAGATTTTAAACATTCAACTGTTAAAGAAAACATTGAGATAAAATTATTCTCATATATTCGGTTAGCCAAAATATCCATTTTGTGCCATTGTGTTTACTTTCTTTTGGTGCTTATTTTCTACAGTCAAAAAATCTTCATGTTCGTTTAAGACACCCACATGGGGTTTTCCATCCTTTTAAATACTTATAAAACTAAATATATTTTTCTCTATGGTTTCCACTACCTGAACTCTCAGATAAATATTACATTCTCTTCATTGTTGTGTTTGAGATTTGGTTAAAGTACACAATGATAATTATGATCAATGAAAAATAATTAGGTATAACCATAACATCCTTTATTCCAATCTCCATATCATTTTGATGATCAACAGAAAAAATACATAACATACAATTTTAATATATTACATTTTTTCGTTCTATTGATATAAAAAAATAATTTCCAGAGTATGAATAATCATAATTGAAAAAAAATTTAAAAAAATTATATGTTGTTGAAATCATCAAGAATTATTTTTAAGCAATGAAACCAAAGCTTTATCCTAGTTAATTCATAGTCTTCATCTATTTAAATTCTTCATTATGGCCCATAGTGATTTTGTGACTTTATAAAGTATATCCCCAAGAGTGTCAAAATAGGTGTGTAGAAAATCCAATCATCATGCACCAAGAGATGATCAAGTCCCTCTAAATTCACCCTTTTTAGAGTATTTAGAATTTGGTACCTCTATGTTGGAGACACATGCACTTTTAGTAACTAAATAGGGAGATAAATTCTTGGAATCCACATGTTATAACCTTTAATGAAATATCATGAAATTATCAGAAAATTTCCCTCATCCATATACATATCCTAAGATAAATACCTATAAATTTTCCTACAAATATCCCTAGGGAACTCAATATTGTTGTATCATCCTAGTTTCCACAGGGTAACAAATCATTTATTATGATATAAATAATAGAGACCTAGGATTCTCATATATGGATATTAAATACTTTTATATTAAATCAAAAAATTACACAAACAAATGCCAGAGGGCCCTTGTATTTTAGTTCCATTGAATATTTGTAAAAAAATATTACTAATTGAAGAAATATTATCAATTTATCCAATAAAAATCATAACATTTAGTAATCATACAAAAAAATCTTTATTTGTAACATAGGTATGACAACCCTGCAATTATTACAAACTTAAACATGATTTATTACATAAACTATTCACTTGATATAACATGGAAATCGATAGGTCTAGTGTTTTGGGGGATTAGGATCATTACATAACAACTTAAAACATGAAATACAAAATATTTATTGAAAACTTCCTTTACATGACCACTACATTCCCTCGTACTTACCATTGTATGGGATAACCTGAGGACATGCATAAGAAAAGGGGTGAGCTATATAGCCTAGTAAGGGAATAATCATGTAATACATGGGGAGTACAATACATGTTAGACAATAAGAATATCAATAAAACACAAGATAAACATGAACATAATTCATGATAAAGCATGATAATCATAACATGGAAATGTGGCAACAACACTTAACAGGGAATTAGCATGAGCCAAGGCCCATTGCACATAAGGCATGAGTAAATCCACATTGCACATGAATCACGATTAAACCCTCATTGCACTTGAATTAGCATGATTCAACACTCATTTCACATGACGTATCATGATACTATACTATACCCAATGCATTGGAGCGCTATAAGGGCGCACCCTTCTTAAACATTTCATTTCATGCATAACGGTGCCACATGGATCATAAAACATGGATTCATAAAACATAATTATTTATTCCATGATAAATAAATTTTCAATTCATAAAAGAAACATTATAATAAATATGTAAATGTGCATACAGGTGAATACCCTTGATGGAGAAATGGGCATGGTATTCACTACACAATGGCATTGTCTTAGAAAATTGGTGCGATTTCGGCAGCGTAACAGCGTGACATAAGAATTCATAAAATATAATTGATGATAGAAAAAGTGGTTACTAATCATATTTAAATGTAATTTAAAGTAAGGAGGTCATATAGATACATTTCCCAACAATTGTAATGGAATTTAGATTCATGATACTAAAGTATTGTTTGAATGTAAATGAGGAGAGAGAAGTTCATTTCTGAATTTTGGCATAGTAACAGGTGTATATGGGAGGCATTTAATGAGAGGGAAAGTGGTCTCTCATCATTTAAACATAAAGTGGGAAGTATGAGGGAGTTGTGAATCCATACCCCAACATTCATAATTTAAATTAAAATGGAAAAACAACTTAAATAAAAGTGGAAAAAAATGAAAAAGGAAGAAAAAACCCTTACTTGGAAGTGTGTTTACAAAGGATAGAGAGAGGCTTATTGGGATCTTGGGGAACCTTGGGAGGATTCTTTATAGAGTAGGGCAGAGGTTGGATGAACTCAAAAGTTTTTTAGTGAGGAGGAAGTGGGGTATTGTGTGGGTTTATATATAAAAGGTGAGTGAATTCTTTATTATTTAGGTTTGGGACCCCTTACATAAACTAATCCAAACCACAAATCAGATCATGGTTTTAGCCCTTGGTTTTTTGTAAAGGAAATATGAAAACAATATTTTATATGGCCAAAGTCCTAAATTCTTAAAATAATGGGGTTTCTTATGTGTAGGTGAGTCACACTCCCATGGAAAATAATTTAAAAAGACAAGATGTTTAATAAGTCTTGAGGGGTCCATCAATGCTTTGAAAAGTAAGGCAAACAAACCCAAAATCACATTATTTTAATGGTAAAACAAATATTGGCCGAGTATAACGCTTATAGTATTTTATTACACCACTATTGGGTCATTATGATGTCATAGAACACATTATATATTTAAACGGTATTTAATTTTTACCAAAAAATTTGAATGTCTTAGAAAATTATGAAAAATTCACCATTGGATAATTTCGACATCCTGATTCCATAAATATCATTTATTTTATCTAAATAATTTTCTATATATGTTAATTTTCACTTTTAAAATAAAAACCGTCATTTATCGAAAATTCAAGGGTTTGGACAGAAATGGATTTCAAACCTTAATAAAAATTATAATTTCATTCATATAAATAATATAATAATTTATATATAATAAAATTAATTTAATAATAATAATAATAATTTATTAAAATATTATTTAATTCAAAAATCCATTCATTTAATAAAATAGATTTTTTAATTAAATAATAACTTAAAACTCTATTTGTAATTTAAAAACTATTTACAATGTATCAATAATAACAAGAAGGTATATTCATTATTATATACAAAAAAATATACAAGAACATATTTCTAGTGATTTGTTACATAACCCATTAAAACAGCCGCATAAGACCTAATGGTAAGGTGTGAGATGGTGACAGACTCTTAGGGTGGCTCAGATAACATCGCTCGAGTGGTAATCTCTATCAACTTCCACTTTTCCCATAGACGGCCCCGTTCAAGCTTGACATGATGAAGCTCAGCTTAGACTTGGATAAAAGTGAATCCCAAGGATGCCACCTCTTTTCCAAGCTCCAACAAATGGGCTTTGTATGGAGAAATTATACTAGATGAGGCTATCCCTTCTTTTGTCTGAGTAAATTGTATTTTTTAAAGACCTATATTTATAATAATCATGTGATCACTGTTCAACGACTATAAAAGCAACGATCACAATTCTTAACATAAAATCAAAGAAGTAGACATTTTATATAAACATTTTACATAAATATACATTTAATTAGATCTACATGGATTTCCATTAATGAAACTTTGGGTCATTACATTATTCCCCCCTTAAGAAATTTCCCCCTCTAAATTTCCTTTTCCCGCCCTAAAATAGATGTGGGTAACTCAGCTTCATCATTTCCTCCAATTCCCAAGTCGCTTCTTCATACTTGTGGTTTCACCACAACACCTTGATGATGGGAATTGTATTATTTTGTAGAACTTTTTTCTACAATCTAAGATCTTCACTAGTTTATCCTCATAAGAAAGATCATCATTCAACTGTACCACCATAGAAGAGAGTATATGTGAAGGGTCCGGTATGTACTTCCATAAGAGGTATACATGAAAGACATCATGTACTTTGGCCATGGTAGGTGAAAGTGCTAGTTGATAGGCCACATCCCCAACACGATCAAGAATCTCAAAGGGGCCGATGTACCTTGGACTTAACATCCCTTTCATTCCAAACCTCATGACCTTCTTCCACGGAGATATTTGTAGAAAAACCGTTTCTCCAACTTTAAACTCCAGGTCTCTTCGACGATTATCTGCATAACTCTTTTGTCGACTCTGGGCTGACTTGCTATGTTGCTGAATGGTTTTCACCTTCTCCACCATTTTCTTGACCATTTCTGGTCCAAGCAGCTTACATTCACTGACCTCATCCCAACACGCCGGTGTTCTGCACCTTTTCCTATACAAGGCTTCATATGGTGTCATTTGGATGCTTTAGTGGAAACTGTTATTATAAGAGAACTCTACTAGAGGAAGATGTGGATCCCATCCTCCTTTAAAGTCCATAGAGAAATATCTCAACATGTTCCCAAGTGTTTGGATAGTCTACTCGGATTGGCCATCAGTTTGGGGATGATAGGTCGTACTGATGTTCAATTCATTATTCAATGTATGTTTAAGACTCATCCAAAACTTAGAGGTGAATCTTAGATCTCATTAAGACACAATAGATAGTGGAACTCTGTGCAACCTTACCAATTCGCTGATATATTTCTGTGCCAGTTGATCCAATGAAAAATCCTCCCGAATAGCAATGAAATGTGAAGTCTTTGTATGACAATCCACAACAACCCAGATTGCATTTTTGCCATTGGATGTCCTTGGATGTCTGGTGACAAAGTCCATGGTGATGTTCTCCCATTTCCATTCTGGTATAGGAAATGGTTGCATCATCCCATTAGACTTCTGCCTCTCTGCCTTCACTTGCTGACACACCAGGCACTTTGATGTATATTCATCGATCTCCTTCTTCATATTATCCCACCAAAATTTTTCTTAGAGATCTCAATACATCTTTGTGCTCCCTGGGTGAATATAGAAATTTGAACTATGTGAATCATCCAAAATTTCATTATTCAGCTCCGGACATGATGGAACACATATTATTTTCCCAAATCACACAATTCCTTCTTCATTAACATTAAACTCCATGGATTTCCCCCTTTTGATATCTTTAAATTTTTCTTGAATTCCCACATCATCATTTTGAGCATCCTTTAACCTTTCCAAAAGAGACGGTTGATATATCATTTGTGAAAGTATTGATGATGTTCCCTTCTCTATGATTCCCATGTCCATATTCATCAAGTCTGTAACACCCGAGACTTTTATGTTATATAAATCATCAATGGAATCTTTTTCTACACAACACTTTCTTGGCTTTCTTTACACGCAATCGCGACCTTCCTCGATAGCTTGCGTCGTACGCAATACCGAGTTTCACTAAACAACAATATGCTATTAAAACTAGCCGTTATGAATAGTAATAACCACATTTTGAAATTTTATAAATTTTATTTCTCAAAATGGACTTCATTTTTGGACTTAGAATATCGAAATTAGCCTAGGGTGAAATTTTGGTATTTTTCTGAAAACTTTCAATTTTTGATGAATAGTGAAACCACTAAGTGGTAGGTTAAAAACCGAATTTTGCATAAAACTTAATTTTACCGCTTCTGTGAATGGAATTTCGAAAATCCGAGAGACACGATTAATATCAAGGACTAAAATGTGGTTCAATGAGATGAAAATAATTTTTTGGTGAATAGTAACTTTTTACGATTTTTACCGCGGTTAATAGTAAATAGGGTAACTAAGGGTAAATATGATATTAATATTACCCTAACACATGTCCTAATTCTATTGGACAAGTGTAATTCGACCAAAAACAAACATAGAAATAAAATATGACCATTTAGGCCCACTTGGATTAGATTAGGACATTTATTATTAATTTATTTAAAGAAGGGTTAAAATAGTTAAAATCAAAGTTTAATAAGTAAATCATTTTCAATATGGGGTTATACATAAGATAAATTCAATTCTAAATATTCATTAGAAAGCTAAAAATATTTCCTACATGATGATATTTTATTTGTAATTTTTAGACATTAAATAATTTAATTTAGTTATGACATAATGATGATGCAGTAATTATCTTATTAATGAAATATTGACATAATTGATGTTATAAACACCAAAATAAATGTAATTTGAGACTTTTTATGAATTCCACTAATTTTCTAGGTTACTATGATATATTAGTATTGATTTAATCAACTTGGTTCGAACATATAATTCTGTTATAACTTTCACAAAAACCATATATCAAATAGTGTCAAAATTGACACAAAATAGTTTTTAAATCAAATATTATATTATTAATTGTTATTTTATTCCTAAAAATCTAAGGTTCGGCCAAATGACTTAGATAAGGATATATATATTAATAATAAACAATTTGGGGTTCGTTTGGCATGTTATAGTAAGTGTATTAACCATATAGTGAAAGAAAACAAAAAGACACGGTAAAAGTTAAATTATTTAACTTAGAGTTAAATTTAATTGATAAGGTTAAAATAATATCCTAAACTTGTCTAAATTCTATTGGTTGATAGGATTTCGACCCATCCCCACTTTAGCTTCGAAATTAGACCCTTTGGAACCATTATAAACCGATTTTGACTTTAATATAAAATAATATTTTGAGATATTCCTAAGGTGCCCCTCTCCTCCCTTATAAAAGGGCACCTCCTCCCCCTCCTCCTCACACCAATTTGAGCACTCAAGCTCGGCCAACCCCTGCCATTTTCCCTTCTCCACTTCCCTAGAATAATCCTAGAGGTCCTGGTCTTCTCCAAATACCAATCTTAGTTCCTTAAGTGGAGGATTCAAAAAGGCGTTCCAAAGAAGAGGTAATATCCATTACCGATCTTTTCAATTTCTTTCTTCTTCAACTTCTTCTTCTTTAGTTGTTTCATGATAAAGTAATAACATCAGTATTACTTACATACTGATATGTTATTATAAATATGAAACAAACCTAATTCACCTTCTATCCATCCTACGGAAAAATGAAATCACCGCGCGTGCGTACGTACGGAATACCGTCTCCACGCCGTGGTGTAATCTATTTTCCACCATCACCTTACAAGGATGGGTATAATGGTGTAATCAGTAACTATATATGATTATTATTAAGTAATATTGATACTGAAATAATATATATATATACTCCAATACAATTCCACGATCATAGGAACGATATCATCACTCGTGCGTACGTACGGAATACCGTCTCCACGATGTGATGCGACTCGTTCTACATGATCTTCATTTCATAATGATTATATAAATGAATTGAATGAATGAATATGGTATATACTACACTAATACCATTCTGGAAATGAATTATCTATAACCTAAAGATAAGAATAAGAATTTATTCGACAAAACACGCATAAGAACAAAAAGTTATAAAGACCCGAGTAACAAGTAACAATGAAATATTACTAACAAGAAGCTAATAATATGACCATATATGATCTCATATCAATATTTATGATTCTGGAATAAGTCAATAACATTATTTAAACCATTATACAGGAGCTTCGGACACGAACAAAGCAAATCGGACCTAAGGTAAGGGAAATATCACAATCTCATTTTTATCCGAGATTGTTTATTCGTAAGTATTTACTGGGGTGTATTTTATCATCCACATCCATGTTCCCTCAATATGTAATATTGTTTCCATCCACTTAAAATAGTTTAAATCCAATTTTACCCATAGGTGAGTTTTTAGTAAAGAATATGAAAGGAATCTTTTGTCGTTTTTCCGTACGAGGTACTTTTTGACTTTTCCGACAAAAGTACGAAGAATGTTTTTTTTAACTTATACGGCATGAATGGATTTTTAAAACATTACTTCAAAGAAGCTTCCTTTACAAGTTTTCAAGTTTATTTTTAATCAACTTCTTTTATTTTAAAGTTGTATGACATGTTATGAAAGGAAAAATGTTTTTGAAGAAGAAAGGATATTTTCCTCAAGAATTCAATTCATGTGTTTTATCAAAATTATTTTCCATCTAAGATAATAAAGGGTTCTGTTTCTATCCATATTTTTACATTGGTTTGACTATGTTGTGATGGAATTATGTTTATGAATTCCTTTATCATATATGAATTGATTTATGATGTCATGATGTTTCAAGAATCCCATTTTTGTTATATGTGTTATGCGATGATGTATGTTTTATGATTACGTGGCACACATAAGAAAGGATTCATTATAAGATGGGTGGGACCTATATCTCCCTCCAATGCATTGGGTAATGATTTTATATCTCATGAGATAGACATGGCTGGAACGGAAGGTTATTTCGGTTCAGTGATACAGGACTGAAACGAGGAGTGAACTCGGTTCAGAAAGGGACTTTGTCCACTAAGATAGTCTTGGCAATGAGTCATGACTAACAAGAAATGATTTCCATGATTATGTGTGCATGCCACAGAGTTTCAAGTTTTAGGTTATGATTATGGGGATCTCATTTTCACTTCTATGATTTATTCCATGTTAAGATATTATGATCTCTTTTGCAGGTTTTGATAAAGATATGATATGATTTTTATTTCCTTTATTTGCCCTTGCTGAGCATTTGAGCTCACCCTTTTATGTTTTCTTTTCCCCAGGTCAGGAAGATGGATATTAAGTAGAATATGCTAAAAGGGACCCTAGATATGATGAAATAAATGGGAGACACTGTAGAAGATTTATGAACCAGTTGTTTATGTTTCCCAGTTTCTAAAGACTCTATACCTATACGGTCCTTTGTGGTTTTGTCATATGTTATAATAAGTGTGCTTCAATTTCGAAGTATTAACAATGTATGTAAAGTATGGGTCGTTATAGTTGGTATCAGAGGAATGGTATAGTCAACCTTTGGAAACTAGGATGTGAAATCCTTAGTAAGAACCCTAAGGATAAGTCTAAGCATAGAACACAATCTTAGTGTTTTAGAAATGGCCTTGAATAACCTAGGATAAGACCTTAAGCATGAAAATTTTATTCTTGAATTATGTGGTTTCCTATTATAATTAGTGTTGCTCACACTATTTTTCTTGGTTTTAGTCAATGGCTGGAACCCGAAGGAACCGTGTTAATGCGGAATGCGATGGGCAATGCAATGATTGTCCCCCTGAGCAACCAAACGATATGGGAGCTGGAATGCAAAATCTTGTAGCCATGCTCACACAACTTTCTCAAGCTATGAATCATGCAGGATTTCCAAACGAACAAAGGAGGGAGCAACATTCTGTTGAATCCTTCATGAGGCAGCGTCCACCATCTTTCAGCGGGTCTACTGATCCATTAGTTGCTGAACAATGGATTAGTACTACTGAAAATATATTTTCAGTTCTTAAATGTTCTGAGCATGATAAAGTCACCCTAGCAGTGTATCGTTTGGAAGGAGATGCGGATCAATGGTGGAATCTTGTTAAGAATACGAGGCAAAGGGATGAAATTGAGTCTATGGAATGGGACTAGTTCAAGAACTTATTTTTCAATAAGTACTTCCCTCGTATTCTCCGAACAAAGATGGAGAAAGAGTTTCTTGAACTGAAGCAAAGGGATGATGAATCTGTTAGTACCTATGAAGCAAATTTTACAAGACTTGCAAGGTACGCTTCTGGTATTATTATCCAACCTGAGAGTAAGATCGATCGATTCTTTAGTGGCTTAAAACCAAGTCTTCGAAGGGCGTTAGCCATAAGGGACTTCAATAGCTACGAGGAAATCGTTCGATGTGCTCTCAAAGTCGAGATGGAGATTGGAGTAACCCATCAGTCACATGGGTTTGATAAGAAGAGGAAGATGGAATTCAAAGAAAAATCTAAAGAGCACACGGAAAAGAAGATGACCTTTCCCTTATGCTCAAAGTGTGGAAAGAAACATGGAGGGAGTTGTCTTAAAGGGACAAGTAAATGTTTTAAATGTGGAAAGGAAGGTCATCGGGCATTTGAATGCCGTGATAATAGGAAGAAGATGTCTAATGATTCAAACAAAGGAAGGGATACACAGAATGAACCTACTACACTTCAATGTTTCAAGTTCAAGGAGATGGGGCATTATGCCAATCAATGCCCAAATCCAAGGGTTGATGATGATGGTCGACGTCAACAAAATCTTAAGGCTAAAGACAAAGGAAAGTCACATGCAATTTCTATCAGCGATGTGGAGTACGATAACGATGTGGTGAAAGGTTCACTTACCATCCACTCTAAAGTAGCAAATGTTTTATTTGATTCTGGATCCACCCACTCTTTTATTTCTGAAAAATTTTCTAAGGGTATCACCATATTACCTCAACAATTAGATGTTGAGTTAGCCGTGACAACACCTAATGGCACATCAATCGCATCAAAAGTTTATAATTATTCTCCGATCGAAGTTTGTGGGAAAGTGCTTCCTGCAAATCTTGTAATCCTTCCCTTAGTGGAATTTGATTTGATTCTTGGCATGGATTGGCTTTCTCTACATGGAGCTCATATCGATTGCCAAAGAAGGGAAGTCACATTTCATATTCCAGATCAATCTACGATCGTATACCAATGCAAGGATGAACATAACCTTCCAGTGGAAATTTCTTCCATCTTATGGGTATTGATTCCACTAAATGAAGGTTATTTATCTCAAATGGTTGGTGAAGAACTCACGATTGAGAATATGCCCATTGTACGGGAGTTTGATGATGTCTTTCCGGAGGAATTACCGGGTCTTCCACCAAATCGTGAAGTTGAGTTTTCAATAGAACTCGTACCGGGTGCTTTGCCTATTTCAAAGACACCTTATAGAATGGCACCAATTGAGTTGCAGGAATTGAAGAAGCAACTCCAAGAGAATCTTGATAAGGGATTCATACGCCCTAGTGCGTCACCTTGGGGAGCACCTGTTCTATTTGTTAAGAAGAAAGATTGATCAATGAGACTCTGCATTGATTATCGAGAACTTAACAAGATCACTATCAAGAACAAATATCCTCTCCCACGCATTGATGACTTATTTGACCAACTACGCGGAGCTCAATACTTTTCCAAGATTGATCTTCGTTCAGGGTATCATCAATTAAGGGTCAAAAGGGAGGATATACCAAAGACGGCTTTCCGTACAAGGTATGGACACTATGAATTTATAGTGATGCCATTTGGTCTTACTAATGCCCCTGCTATCTTCATGGATCTAATGAATAGAGTCTTTAGAGACTATCTTGATCAATTTGTGGTAGTCTTTATAGACGATATTATTGTCTATTCAAAGAGCAAGGAAGAGCATGAAGATCACTTGAGAATTATATTGAAGACCCTGAGAAAAGAGAAGCTTTATGCCAAATTTACCAAGTGTGAATTTTGGCTTCAAAAAGTTGCATTTTTGGGTCATATAATCTCAAAAGAGGGGATATCTGTGGATCCAGCAAAAACAGAGGTTATCGAAAGATGGTCGAGACCAACCACAGTAACTGAGATCCGAAGTTTTCTTGGTTTGGCTGGATATTATCGACGTTTTGTAAAAGATTTTTCACGATTATCTAATCCACTCACCAAGTTGACTCGGAAAGGAGTTAAGATTGTCTGGACAGAGGAATGTGAAGAGAATTTCAAGGAGTTGAAAAGAAGGTTATCCAGTGCACCTGTGCTCACACTGCCTTGTAGTGGAGAAAGGTTTGTGATCTACAGTGATGCATCCAAGAAGGGATTGGGGTGTGTTATTATGCAAAATGATGTGGTGATAGCTTATGCCTCACGACGGTTGAAAATCCATGAGCAAAATTACCCAACACATGATTTGGAGTTGGCTGCGGTAATCTTTGCATTAAAGATTTGGAGGCATTACCTTTATGGTGAAAGGTGTGATATTTATACTGATCATAAAAGTTTAAAGTATATTTTCACACAAAAGGAGTTGAATATGCGTCAAAGAAGATGGTTGGAGCTGATTGAGGATTATGACTGCTCAATCCATTACCACCCTGGGAAAGCAAACAAGGTGGCAGATGCATTAAGTCGACAAGACCATGCTAGTTTATCCATGATGAGGATCACAAAAGATCAAATATTTATGGATTTACAAAGGATGGATCTTGGAATTATAATGGAAGGGGAAAAATCTTACCTTTCTCAAATGAATGTTCAACCATCTATACATGTGAAGATTAAAGAGGCACAGAAAGAAGATGTCGAGTTACAAAAGAAGGTGAGAAATGTTCCTGAATTCAACCTTGATTGTGATGGGATAATAAAGTTCAGGAATCGGGTTTGCGTTCCTCCCATCCCCGAATTAAAGAAAGATCTGCTGGATGAGGCTCATAGTTCTTCATTCTCTATTCATCCTGGAAGCACGAAGATGTATAGGGACCTGAAAGAGTACTTCTGGTGGGATGGCATGAAAAGAGATGTTGCTGAATATGTCTCTCGATGCTTGGTTTGTCAACAAGTTAAAGCTGAGAGACAGAAGTCTAAGGGGATGTTACAACCATTACCCATACCCGAATGGAAATGGGAAAACATCACTATGGACTTTGTCACAGGACTTCCTAAAACATCCAAAGGCAATAATGCTATCTGGGTCATAGTTGATCGTCTTACAAAGTCTGGACACTTCATTGCTATTAGAGAGGATTTCTCTCTAGATCCGCTTGCTAGGATATATGTAAAGGAAGTGGTAAGATTGCATGGAGTACCACTTTCTATTATATCTGATCGAGATCCGAGATTTACCTCGAAGTTCTGGCGAAGTCTTCAGCATACTCTGGATACAGAGTTGAGTTTCAGCACTGCTTATCATCCCCAGACAGACGGTCAGTCTGAGAGAACAATTCAAACCCTAGAAGATATGTTGAGAGCTTTCTCTATGGATTTCAAAGGAGGTTGGGATCAACACCTACCTTTGGTGGAATTTTCTTATAATAATAGCTTTCACTCCAGTATTCAGATGGATCCTTATGAAGCTCTCTATGGAAAGAAATGCAGGACTCCAACTTGCTGGGATGAAGTTGGGGAAAGAAAGCTATTAGGACCTGATCTCGTTGATGAAATGGCAGAAAAGGTCAGATCTATTCAACAACACATAAGAGCAGCTCAGAGTCGACAGAAAAGTTATGCCGACAACCGAAGAAAAGACCTAGAGTTTGAAGTGGGTGATAAAGTGTTCTTACGAATATCTCCCTGGAAGAGGGTTATGAGATTTGGAAAGAAGGGGAAGTTGAGCCCTAGATATATCGGTCCTTTTGAAATACTGGATCGTGTTGGGAAGGTAGCTTACCGATTGGCGCTTCCACCGAATCTCTCTCAAGTTCACGATGTGTTCCACGTATCTCTCCTGAGAAAGTACATACCAGATCCTTCACATGTACTCAGCTCAGAAGTTGTACCGCTGGAGCAAGATCTTTCTTATGAAGAACAGCCGATAGAGATTCTGGATCGTAGCGAAAAAGTCCTACGAAACAAGACCACTCGCTTGGTGAAAGTTTTATGGAGAAACCACCAACTTGAAGAAGCTACATGGGAGCTTGAGGATATGATGAGGGAAAAGTATCCTCATTTGTTTGTTGCAAAGTGACGAATTTCGAGGGCGAAATTCTTTTTAAGGGGGGTAGAATGTAACACCCGAGACTTTTATGTTAAATAAATCATCAAAGGAATCTTTTTCTACACAACACTTTCTTGGCTTGCTTTACACGCAATCGCGACCTTTCTCGATAGCTTGCATCGTACGCAATACCGAGTTTCACTAAACAACAATATGCTATTAAAACTAGCCGTTATGAATAGTAATAACCACTTTTTGAAATTTTATAAATTTTATTTTTCAAAATGGACTTCATTTTTGGACTTAGAATATCGAAATTAGCCTAGGGTGAAATTTTGGTATTTTTCTGAAAACTTTCAATTTTTGATGAATAGTGAAACCACTAAGTGGTAGGTTAAAAACCGAATTTTGCATAAAACTTAATTTTACCGCTTCTGTGAATGGAATTTCGAAAATCCGAGAGACACGGTTAATATCAAGGACTAAAATGTGGTTCAATGAGATGAAAATAATTTTTTGGTGAATAGTAACTTTTTACGATTTTTACCGCGGTTAATAGTAAATAGGGTAACTAAGGGTAAATATGATATTAATATTACCCTAACAAATGTACTAATTCTATTGGACAAGTGTAATTCGACCATAAACAAACATAGGAATAAAATATGACCATTTAGGCCCACTTGGATTAGATTAGGACATTTATTATTAATTTATTTAAAGAAGGGTTAAAATAGTTAAAATCAAAGTTTAATAAGTAAATCATTTTTAATATGGGGTTATACATAAGATAAATTCAATTCTAAATATTCATTAGAAAGCTAAAAAGATTTCCTACATGATGATATTTTATTTGTAATTTTTAGACATTAAATAATTTAATTTATTTATGACATAATGATGATGCAGTAATTATCTTATTAATGAAATATTGACATAATTGATGTTATAAACACCAAAATAAATGTAATTTGAGACTTTTTATGAATTCCACTAATTTTCTAGGTTACTATGATATATTAGTATTGATTTAATCAACTTGGTTCGAACATATAATTCTGTTATGACTTTCACAAAAATCATATATCAAATAGTGTCAAAATTGACACAAAATAGTTTTTAAATCAAATATTATATTATTAATTGTTATTTTATTCCTAAAAATCTAGGGTTCGGCCAAATGACTTAGATAAGGATATATATATTAATAATAAACAATTTGGGGTTCGTTTGGCATGTTATAGTAAGTGTATTAACCATATAGTGAAAGAAAACAAAAAGACACGGTAAAAGTTAAATTATTTAACTTAGAGTTAAATTTAATTGATAAGGTTAAAATAATATCCTAAACTTGTCTAAATTCTATTGGTTGATAGGATTTCGACCCATCCCCACTTTAGCTTCGAAATAAGACCCTTTGGAACCATTATAAACCGATTTTGACTTTAATATAAAATAATATTTTGAGATATTCCTAAGGTGCCCCTCTCCTCCCTTATAAAAGGGCACCTCCTCCCCCTCCTCCTCACACCAATTTGAGCACTCAAGCTCGGCCAACCCCTGCCATTTTCCCTTCTCCACTTCCCTAGAATAATCCTAGAGGTCCTGGTCTTCTCCAAATACCAATCTTAGTTCCTTAAGTGGAGGATTCAAAAAGGCGTTCCAAAGAAGAGGTAATATCCATTACCGATCTTTTCAATTTCTTTCTTCTTCAACTTCTTCTTCTTTAGTTGTTTCATGATAAAGTAATAACATCAGTATTACTTACATACTGATATGTTATTATAAATATTAAACAACCCTAATTCACCTTCTATCCATCCTACGGAAAAATGAAATCACCGCGCGTGCGTACGTACGGAATACCGTCTCCACGCCGTGGTGTAATCTATTTTCCACCATCACCTTACAAGGATGGGTATAATGGTGTAATAAGTAACTATATATGATTATTATTAAGTAATATTGATACTGAAATAATATATATATATACTCCAATACAATTCCACGATCATAGGAACGATATCATCACTCGTGCGTACGTACGGAATACCGTCTCCACGATGTGATGCGACTCGTTCTACATGATCTTCATTTCATAATGATTATATAAATGAATTGAATGAATGAATATGGTATATACTACACTAATACCATTCTGGAAATAAATTATCTATAACCTAAAGATAAGAATAAGAATTTATTCGACAAAACACGCATAAGAACAAAAAGTTATAAAGACCCGAGTAACAAGTAACAATGAAATATTACTAACAAGAAGCTAATAATATGACCATATATGATCTCATATCAATATGTATGATTCTGGAATAAGTAAATAACATTATTTAAACCATTATACAGGAGCTTCGGACACGAACAAAGCAAATCAGACCTAAGGTAAGGGAAATATCACAATCTCATTTTTATCCGAGATTGTTTATTCGTAAGTATTTACTGGGGTGTATTTTATCATCCACATCCATGTTCCCTCAATATGTAATATTGTTTTCATCCAATTAAAATAGTTTAAATCCAATTTTACCCTTAGGTGAGTTTTTAGTAAAGAATTTGAAAGGAATCTTTTGTCGTTTTTCCATACGAGGTACTTTTTGACTTTTCCGACAAAAGTACGAAGAATGTTTTTTTTAACTTATACGGCATGAATGGATTTTTAAAACATTACTTAAAAGAAGCTTCCTTTACAAGTTTTCAAGTTTATTTTTAATCAACTTCTTTTATTTTAAAGTTGTATGACATGTTATGAAAGGAAAAATGTTTTTGAAGAAGAAAGGATATTTTCCTCAAGAATTCAATTCAAGTGTTTTATCAAAATTATTTTCCATCTAAGATAATAAAGGGTTCTGTTTCTATCCATATTTTTACATTGGTTTGACTATGTTGTGATGGAATTATGTTTATGAATTCCTTTATCATATATGAATTGATTTATGATGTCATGATGTTTCAAGAATCCCATTTTTGTTATATGTGTTATGTGATGATGTATGTTTTATGATTACGTGGCACACATAAGAAAGGATTCATTATAAGATGGGTGGGACCTATATCTCCCTCCAATGCATTGGGTAATGATTTTATATCTCATGAGATAGACATGGCTGGAACGGAAGGTTATTTCGGTTCAGTGATACAGGACTGAAACGAGGAGTGAACTCGGTTCAGAAAGGGACTTTGTCCACTAAGATAGTCTTGGCAATGAGTCATGACTAACAAGAAATGATTTCCATGATTATGTGTGCATGCCACAGAGTTTCAAGTTTTATGTTATGATTATGGGGATCTCATTTTCACTTCTATGATTTATTCCATGTTAAGATATTATGATCTCTTTTGCAGGTTTTGATAAAGATATGATATGATTTTTATTTCCTTTATTTGCCCTTGCTGAGCATTTGAGCTCACCCTTTTATGTTTTCTTTTCCCCAGGTCAGGAAGATGGATATTAAGTAGAATATGCTAAAAGGGACCCTAGATATGATGAAATAAATGGGAGACACTGTAGAAGATTTATCAACCAGTTGTTTATGTTTCCCAGTTTCTAAAGACACTATACCTATACGGTCCTTTGTGGTTTTGTCATATGTTGTAATAAGTGTGCTTCAATTTCGAAGTATTAACAATGTATGTAAAGTATGGGTCGTTATAAAGTCTAAGAGGATTTGTTCCTTCTCAATTCTCATCATAGATTGAATTGTTGTGTCATTTCTACTTAGGGAATCTGCCACCATGTTCACTTTCCCAGGGTGGTAACGTATTGAACAGTCATAATCCATAATGAGCTCCATCCATCTTCTCTAGCGCATATTATTCTCTTTCTGTGTGAATATATATTTAAGAACCTTGGGGTCAGTATATATCTCACATTTCTCCCCATAGAGATAATGCCTCCATATTTTCAAGGCAAATATCACTGCCTCCAACTCCAGATGATGCGTTGGATAGTTTCACTGAAGGATTTTCAACTACCTTGAGGAATATGATATCAGTTTATCATTCTGCATCAGCACACATCCTATGCCATTCTTCGAAGCATCACTGAATACCACAAAAAGTTCCCCACTTGTGGGTAAAGTGAGCATGGGTGCAGTGATAAGACTCATTTTCAAATCCTTGAAGTTTTCTTCGCATTCATAACTCCAGGAACACTTTACTACTTTTCAAGTTAGCTTGGTAAGAGGGTTGGACAATAATGAAAAATTTCTCAGAAATTGTCGATAATATGAAGCTAATACTAATAATCTATGGATATCCATTACCAATTTTGGCCTTGGCCATTCCTCAATTGCATCTATTTTAGAGGGATCCACAGATATCCCATTGTTTGTGATGATATGGCCCAAGAATGAGACTTCCTTCAACCAAAACTCACACTTGTTGTACTTTTCATAGAGCTTCTCCTTGCGCAAAGTCTCTAGTACAGTTCTTAAATGCTTCGCATGATCATCCTTGGTTTTGGAGTATATTAGAATATCATCTATAAATACTACCACAAATTTGACTAAGTAATATCTAAATAATCTATTCATCAAATACACGTAGATTTTTGGATCATTGGTGAGTCCGAAAGGCATTACTATGAATTCATAGTGCCCATATCTTGAACGAAAAGTAGTCTTGGGGACATCTTCCTTATTCACCCTTACTTGATAATATCCCTACCGCAAATCTACCTTGGAGAAGTATTGTTCTCCACATAGCTGATCGAATAAGTCATCGATCCATGGTTGAGGATGGTTGTTCTTTATCGTGATGTTGTTAAGTTCACGATAATCGATGCAAAGCCGCATTGACCCATCCTTCTTCTTGATGAAGGGGACTGGTGCACCGCATAGTGAAGCACTTGGGCATATAAACCCTTTATCTAGATTCTCCTGTAGTTGTTTATTTAGCTCTTCAAGTTCCACGAAATCCATTCAATATGAAGTCTTGGATATTGGTAGCGCCCCTGTTATAAGTTCAATTGAGAATTAAACATCTCTTATAGGAGGAAGACCAGGCAGTTCCTCGGGAAACACTTCAGCGAATTCCCCCACAATAGGCATTTCTTCAAGGATGGTTTCTTCCTTGGACTCAATCATCTGAGCCAGATACGCATGCTCATAGGGCAGTAATATCCATTCTTGAGATGATGGAGCTGAAGGAGAATCATCTTCCTACTTACACTTGTAAAGAATCGGGGGTCGATTCTCCATATAGAGTGTGATTCCCCTCTCCTGACAATTTATGTTGGCTCTATATAAGAAAACCCAATCCATGCCAAGAATTTCATCCAAATCCACCAAATGGATTATGACGAGGTTCGATGGGAAATTAAATCCATAGATTATAATAGGGGAGGACTTATATTCATGGGATGCAATAATTGCCCCAATTTCTATACTCACCGAAATCTTCACTTCCATGATTTGTGGTGGTGGTGGGATTGTTCTACTAAACTTTCGAGATATAAAAGAATGCGTAGAACCTGAATCAAAAATTACATTCTCTATTTGTGAACAAATAACTAGCGTACCATTCACTACTTCGGTTTTGGGGTTCACTTCGGCAGAAGTGATGACAAAAGCTCTTCCTTTCTACCTTGGAGGTTGTTGGTTGCCTCCTAAAACCCTTGGATTAGGGCACTAATTTTCAAGATGCCTTGGTTCATTGCATTTTTAGTAATAAAAAATGTGTTGAGGTTCGAATGGAGCATTCTTCTCCTCTGCCGCAGCCACGGGTCTTTCATGCCGACAGTTAACAGCTATGTGCTCTTCTCTTCCACACCTAAAGCATTTCCTTGTCCCCTTGAGGCAATATTCAGGGTGCTGGATCTTCTTAGAACCATTGGATTTATCCATTGAACCGCCCTAATTAATTTCCACCTTACGCTTCTTGTCCCCATGATACCCCTGTGATTCCACGATCTACATTTCGACCGTGAGGGAACATCGTACAATTTCCTCATAGCTGTCGAAGTCATTGATTGAAAATGCATTCCGTAGGCAAGGCTTCAGCCCACCAAAGAAGCGGTCAACCTTGCATTCGGGGTAACGACAATGCCGAAATCGTATAGTGAAAGCCTAGTGATGTTTTCCTCGTACGCTCCAATAGATTCTTTTTCTTTTTTCTTGAGGGAAAGAAATTCCCTTTCCATATTAAGCTAGAGGGTGTGCGGAAAATATTTATCGAAAAACATCTTCCAGAAATCCTTCCATTCCAACGCCTCGATCTCCTCCTCAGGCTTCGTATTTTTGATCAATGCCCACCATTGATTAACATCACCCTCAATATGATAAGCCACCAGGAGAACCTCCTCTTGTTCAGAACATTGAAGGATGGAGAAGATCTTTTCAATGGAGGTCATCCATTGTTCATCGATCATGGGATCTGATGATACACAAAAAGTAGGAGGCCTTTGTCTCATGAAGCTCTCGATAGAGACTTGTTCCTTTTTCTGGGGGTTTGTAAATTCCTCTTGACCTATTTTTCTATTCATATATTGAGTTATCTAATAGACAAGTATGACAAAGTTCACGATTCCCGCTCCCATTGGATTGGGCATCTCATTAGTACAGCCATCACACTGATCATCACAACGGTTGTTAGCCCGAGTCCTCCTATTACTAGCCATTGGCTGGAATAAAACGAAATTTATGGGGTAACACATAAAGGGTAATCCAAAGACAAGAGTTGATGACTTATAAATAAACTTTTATTTACTTAACTCATGAGTCTATAGGATTCAATCTAGGATTTTCAGGATCTAATTTCTAACATATATTCTTAGGTGTATTTTTTTTAATTCCCTTAATAAGGGTTCATACAAAGCTTGTGAATTTATCAAAACATATCCCCCAGGGTTTTCATAACCAAAATTACAGCAAGGCTCGTTGTTGTGCACCCGTTCCCGTATGAGTCTAGCCCAAAGTGGTGTTTTCGGGTTTTACCCCAAGGATACATCAGTGCCAGAGCTGCCTCTACCTGCTCGTATCCAGACAGGGATGTATTTGTTTGATAACCCACTTACTCAGTACTTACGAAAACATAAGTATATTTTTATTATAAATAGTCTTATCTCTAAGTCTTTACTAGGGTTTTCTAATCCTAATCCCAAAAATTACTAAACCTATCCTCTGATACCAACTATGACAATCCTAGTTTTATTACAAACATAAAGTTGATTTATTACACCAAAAATTAATTTAATAAAACATGGAATATAGAGAGTTATAGTGACTTTGCAGATTAGTATCATTACATTACAACATAAAACATGAAATACACCATCTTTATTGAACACACCCTTTACATGACCACTACATTCCCTCATACTTAGCATTGCATGGGATAACCTGAGGACATTAATAAGAAAAGGGGTGAGCTATAAAGCCCAATAAGGGAAAAAACATGGAATACATGAGGAGTACAATACATGCAATGCAATAGTAATATAAATAGAGGAAAAGAGAAACATGAACTTAAAGGAATGATAAAGCATGTTAATCATAACATAGAAATGTGGCAACAACACTTAACATGGAATTAGCATGAGCCAAGGCCCATTGCACAGAGAGCATCAGTAAATCCTCATTGCACATGAAGAATGAGTAAACCCTCGTTTCACATGAATTAGCATGATTCAGTACTCATTGCACATGATGTATCATGATACTATACTTTACCAAATGCATTGGAGTGGTATAAGGGCGCACCCTTCTTAAACATTTCATTTCATGCATAAGTGTGCCACATGGATCATAAAACATGGATTCATAAAACATAATAATTTATTCCACGATAAAGGAATTTTGAATTCATACATGAAACTTTATAATCAATAAGTAAATTTTAATAATGTTTAATACCCTTGATGGAGAAATGGGCATGGTGTTCACTACACAATGGAATTGGCTTAGAAAATCGGTGTGATTTCGGCAGCGTAATGGCGTGACATAAAAATTCATAAAAAATGGTTGATGAGAGAGAAAGAGGTTCCACATAATATTTACATGTAATTTATAGTAAAGAGGTCATATAGATACATGTCCCAACAATTTTAATGGAATTTATGTTCATGATACAAAAGTATTTCTTGAATGTAAATGACGAGAGAGAAGTTCCTTTCGGAATTTCGGCATAGTAACGAGTGTACATGGGAGGCATTTAATGAGAGATAAAGGGGTCTCCCATCATACAAAAATAAAGAGGGAAGTATGAGGGATGTTCTAAACCATACACCAACATTCATAATTGAAATTAAAAGGGCAAAACAACTTAAATAAAATTGGACCAAAATGAGAAAGGAAGAAAAAACCCTTACTTGGAAGTGTGCTTCCAAAGGCCCGAGAGAGGCTTGAGAGAAGATTCTTGGGAGCATGGGGCACCTTGGGAGGATTATATATAGAGTAGGTCAGAGGTTAGACGAACTAAAAAGGCATTAACTGAGGTGGAAGTGTGATCTTGGGTGGGTTTATATAGGAAAGGTGAGTGAAATTCTTTATTATTTAGGTTTGGGACCCCTTACATTAAACAAATCCAAAACACTAATAAGCTCATGGTTTTTGCCCATAGTTTTTGGAAAATGGAAAAGGAAAACAATATTTTATAAGGCAAAATCCCGAACTTCTTAAAATAATGGGGTTTCTTATGTAGAGGTGAGTCACACTACCATGGAAAATAATTTAAAAAGACAAGATGTTTAATAAGTCTTGAGGGGTCCATTAATTCTTTGAAAAGTAAGTCAAACAAACCCAAAATAACATTATTTTAATGGTAAAACATATATTGGCTGAACATAAAGCTTATAGTAATTTGTTACATCACTATTGGGTCATTATGATGTCATAAAACTCATTATATATTTAAACAGTATTAAATTTTTACAAAAAAAATTGATTCTCACAAAATAATGAAAAATTCACCGTTGGATAATTTTGACGTCCTGATTCTAGAAATATCATTTATTTTATGGAAATAATTTTCTAAATATGCAAATTTTCTATTTTAAAATAAAAACCGTCATTTATAAAAAATTCATGGGTTTTGACAGAAATGGCTTTTAAACCTTAATAAAAATTACAATTACATTCATAAAATTATATGATCATTTATATATAATATAATTAATTTCATATTAATAATAATATTTTATTAAAATTTTATTTAATTAAAAAATCCCATAATTTAATAAAATATATTTCATAATTAAATAATAACTAAAACACTATTTGTACTTTAAATACTATTTACAATGTATCAATAATGACAAGAAGGTATATTTATTATTATATACAAAAAAAATATACATGAACATATTACTAGAGATTTGTTACATAACCACTTAAAATAGCCACGTAAGACCTAAGGGTAAGGTGTGTGATGATGACAGACTCTTGGGGTGGCCCAGATAACATCGCTCGAGTGGTAATCTCTATCAACTTCCACTTTTCCCGTAGAAGATCCTGTTTGAGATTGACATGATAAAGCTCATCTTGGGCTTGGTCAAGAGTGAAGCCCAAGGACGCCACCTTTTTTCCGAGCTCCAACAAATGAGCTTCATATGGAGCAATTCTACTGGATGATTCCATCAATTCTTTTGTCTAAGTAAATTGGATTTGTTAAAGCCCTATATTTATACTAATCATGTGATCACTGTTCAACAGCTATAAAAGAAATGGTCACAATTCGTAACATAAAATCAAAGAAGTTGACATTTTATATAAGCATTTTACACAAAGAGACATTTAATTAGATCAAGAGGGATTTTCATTAATGAAACTTTGGGTCGTTACAATAGGTACATGAAATAAAATAATGGGTGAGATCAAATTTTTTGTAAGGATATACATGATAGATATATAATCATAACAATATCATAATGTTATGATAACATGTGAATAACATTTGAAAAAAATACCATGAAAATAAAATATAATAATATTGAGTCATGTAATAATGATTGGTACCCCAAAATACCTAAATCATAAGATAATACATATTTGTATCCCTTTCTTCAAAGGGGAATGTCTATACTAACCAAACCATCATTATAGTCAAGGTTCACTCTAAAGGCCATCGTAGTATATAATGCCCCTTCCTGAATTTAGTTCACTCCCCATTGTTGTCATATCTATGTTATGAGATATAAGTCATTACCAAATAGATTAGAGGGAGGTACAGTTTCCACTCATATATGATTAAAAATTAAACAAGTTCTTTGTTTATAACATAACCACTAACATTGGTTATAAAATAACACCTCTAAAATAATTAAAATCATACATATGTGTGTTAGGAGGTCATAATACATTCATCATATTATAACCCATGACATGAAATGGGTTTCCTAGAAATTTCATAATAACTTATCATATAGAAAATTGAAATGTTTCATAAGGACTTAAAAATTTTATCATAGAATAAACGCTGAAAAAAAGTGGGATTAATAAATATTTTTTCATAGTAAAACTCATGGAAGAGAAACTGGTTTCGTAAACATACATTACTCATAAAAATGATTTTTTAAGAGAAAGAATATAAATTGTATTATTGATTAATGTCTACCATAAAAGGATAAGTTTCATAAATGTATATATTATTATATAGATAAATATGTTTAAATATAACATGGATCATTTCATAATGGAAAATAATATTTTTTGAAAATCAAATTTTCAAATTTTAAATTCATAAAACATTTTGGAAGTAAGTTTCATTGAAAATATACTTAAAAATTTATAAAAGAAGATTTAAAAATTTTATAAAACCATTTTGGGGAAAATTATATTACATTGATAATAGTTTTAAAAAATAATACCATTATTAAAATTTATTTCATTGAAAACAATGTTGAAGTATTATGAATTAATTATGAAAATTCATTTAAATATTTTCTCGATGAAAATATATTTTCTGATTTAAAATAATCTATAGAATAAAACATTTTAAAAATGTTTTTTTTTCTAAATAAACCATAAAACATAAAATTAAAGAATTAAATATAATAATTTTAATGATGATATAACATTTTTTTCTTTCCATAAATGTTAATACAATGAATCCTTTCTCTATTTTAGTAAAATATTGAGAAGCATTTATTTGAAAATGATAATAAGATACAATTAATTTTAAAATAAAATTCATATATGGGTAAAAATTTATTCTATTAAACATTATAGAATATTTTAACATTATTAAAATCATTTTTCAGTAAGACCTATCATCTACAAACGGATGTGAAAATAGAGCGAGCTTTACAAATTCTTGAGGAAATGATGAATTATTTCCTTCTTTACTTTTGTGGAGCTTGTGATTACTATTTAGGAGTGTTTGAGTTTTCATAGAACAATATTTACCAATAAACTATTATAATTACTTGTTTTAGCCTTTATATGTCCACCATTATCGATATATGATGTAATTTTTAGAGATATGTGAATGTTCCTTGGAGGGACCGTGCTTGGTCCAATAGAGGATGATGGGGATTAAATTCATTTTTTGAGAATTATGACAACATAGATCCTATAAAACATATTTTAATATTTAACAATTATAGTTCGTGTTTATAAATGATGATGAGATATTAATGATAGTTCCACCTAATGAGGGAAACCTAATTATTTTAAAATATGGATAGATTTCACAGAGGTTTCTAGGTCCTTTTAACATTGTTATGCGAGTAAGGTAAAGCGGAATACCATTTAGATATTATAGACCATTTGAAATCAATCAACAATGTGTTTAAGGAATATCCACATTGAGAGTATCTTTCTAATCCTTTTCATGTTCAAAGATAATAATATCTTTTTGTTGAGACAAATTTAGACATGTATGAGTAATAGTTAATTATATTTTATTATTAGACAAAGTATCTCCATTAAAGAAAAATACCTTTGGTTTAGGTTCTATGGAAGAATTGTTCTAATTTTCATGAGACATAGATGAATGAAGAAATGATGAGATAGAAGTGGCTCCATCTTTTTGATATGGAAACTTCTTTTTATGATTTCTATAAAAATAATATTTTATTGTGGGGAGGTTGTAGTATCATGTTTCCTTATTTCAATAAATTCATGACCCATATTTTAATTTCATATTTTATTTCTGATCATTTAAATATTTTTTAGGATAGAAATATTTTATGGAAAATGTATTAAAGTCTAGGGATGTATATTTATTTGAATTAATGGATTCTATGTATAAATGTTTCAAAGTATTTAGATGATTACTGTATTGGATCATAGGTGATTTGGATGCATTTTGGAGATTTTATAGGATTTTATTTCTAGGTTATGGATATATAAAGAATTTACACCATAAATCCTAGATTTTCTGGCCAAAATTTGTGTTATCAATAATTCAATATAATGGTATACAAATTATACTAATTTGATACATAAAAGATAAAGTAATAGCATAAATTTTTCACTCTATGTGTTTTTATTTGAGATAAATACTTTTTTGATATATGTTATAAAATATGTATTCATTATATGTACCCTTGTTTTATCATTAAAATGTATTGTTTATATTGGTTTTATTTGTGATGGAAGAATAAAATCATTAGTCATTTTATATGAACTTGTCATGGAAAACATAGAGCTTCTCCTGTGTGTACTGAGTGAATCATTCCTAAGAGGACCAGTTTGGGATATACCTCACACTGAGAGGGGGGTGAATCAGTGTTGGAGACTTTTGAAAACAATCCAAACTTTTTATCTCTGTACCAATTGACCTATTATGTTCTTGATTCTCTTATTCTCTTTTCCCTATCGCATACAATAATATATAGCAGTAAAAATATGCACATGATATTTTTTCAAGGTTCACCACTCAATAAGAGCAGCTACGTCCTTTTTATGCATGGGTATGACCTATGCGTGGATTCTCCACTATAATATGATATTCTGTTACAATGGATCAACTAGGAACACAATTCTCTAGTTTTTGTGGCTCCTTACACTTGGAGAGGGAAGGGAGATAATCCTCTTCAAAATAGAAACAAGTAGGTTATGCCCTTACACTTGCTGGTTCTTTATACTACCAATATAGATAGTCTATTATAGCCTCTAGATGGTTCTTTGTACTACCTCTGAATACAGTCTTCTCACTATTAAAATATTCTGCAAAACCAAAGGAATCTTCCACCTATTAAGACCTATTGTATGATATAGTTCTACTTTGTTCTTCCACAACTTTATTCTTATCCTTGTTACTTTTTTTTAGTAGCATGTAAGAAACCAAACTCTTACTTGTTTGATGCTTTTATGTTTTCTGCACACTCTTCTTCTTTTGTTTCTTCAATGCAAAACAAGCTGAAATGAAACCTACTCTTCTTCACACTTTCTCTTTCTGTGCAATACCAATTGCACTGAACTCTTCCTCTTCTTCTACCTAGAATCAAAAGTTCTCTTTGTGATTGTTAAGTCATTGAAGTGCAGCTCAACTTATCATCATCTGAATTTAACTTCCTCGAATTATTCATAATCATCAATTAGGAATCATCTATTATTATTCTTCTTCTATTCCTTCTCTTCTCAATACTGACACCTTAGTTTATATAAATACTATCTTATTCCATTGTGCAGATATGAGTTCAATTGCATGTCTAGTTCTTCTTTAATTCACAAAACATAGTGACGGTGATAAACTGATGTCGTGTGAGTGTGGTTCAACTTCACATTGTGAAACTAAATGGTTTATAAGTCATCCTTATCCGCAAATATGCTTCGAGAGAGTATTCACATGTCGAAGTCCTACAGAACACCAATCTTTCACAGACTACTTTTGGGCGTCTTTGGCACTACATTAATGACATGCACGCAACATTCAACTTCTGTCACAGAAGACCTCTTTCGCACAACTTCAATCATGCATGCAACACTCTTCTTGCACAAAACTATCCTTTCTTGCATACAACTATTACTTATTTCACACAACTATCATTGCGTATATTTCTTGTGCGCTCCAGATCTATAATTTATTCTATGTGTTGATCTCACAATGTGTGAGTGGGTCGCCTCTAATTTATAGATCTCATTGACCCATGCATGCAAAAAACATCGATGCGGGACACAAGATCCGAAGGTGTTGCACAAAACCCCATTTGACATCGCATTGGGCGCATAAGTCTCTTTCGCGCAAAACTCATCTTTTGTACACTTCATTGAATATTTCACACTCTTAATTACTTTTAAATTTTTTGATGCTTTTTTCCTTTAATCATTCCTAGCGTGAAAAACCCCAATTTTCACACAAGCCTCTCCTTTTCCAAATTTTGATATTCGGATCATGGACGACCACTTGAACACAACATACCAATGCTGCTTCACTGTCTTCTAGCTTATTCAACAGACAAATTCTTTCATCCCAAACCATATATATCTTGATATATATTCATTGATCGAACACCTCTAGCATCATCATATTTTCAATGGTACGTACAGAAACTTCCCAATCTTTCAGAATCAATATTCCTTCCAACAAAAACTATATATGATTGGCATCATCATTTCTCCCCCTTTCCATCAAAAGGCTAGCATCACAACTTCTTCAATATTATGATATTTGTGAAATATATATCAGAAAAGCATCATCTTATTTTGAAACAATGTGAGAGTCAGGTCTACCTTAGAATTCCAATCCCTTCTACATTCTCTCTTCTTCTTCAACCATCATTCCACACATCATGAAAATCATATGATTATATTATTCATGTAAGCTATTTCATTGTTTTCATACAATCATGAATAATTTCATGGTCTTATTAAAATACCCATTCTTCATCAATAATCCCCATATGAATGATACGTCTCCATTCTACATTGGTTTAAATAATGTGTCACCATTGACAATGTTTCATTGAACATAGGATCAGTTTAACAATTTTTGGATTTGACTAATGGATAATTTACCAAGCATGAAATCAAATGCTTAAGATTACATAATAATTATCTAGGCATCCACACTTCAGAAGATCTCCATTAAATTTGGAGTCCTTCTTCATATTCTTCTTCATTCTGTGCAACATTGACAACAGTTGACAATAAATACAATCATCATACAGAAATTGGTCCCAACATTTCCCTTCTAGCTCTCTTGGTTTGGAATTTGATCCCTAGTGAATCTCTTTGTTTGGTTTTGTCTTTATATACACTACCTATCACATTCATCAGTATGATTTCATGTCTTCAAATCAAATTATATTCTTATATATATTTCTAATTTAGGATTTCCTTTTTTTATCCTACTTCTTTATTATTTATTGGTGATTTACAATTTTGATTCTTTATTTGGTCACTCATTAAAACATATGTGGTTCCTTGTGATTTTTCATTATAATTGAAACCTTTAATTTTTTATTTACTTTAAATGAGTTTGTAAATTATTTAGAAGACCGAATTGGATATGATTGATGGGTGATTTTGAAAAAGGCATGGATAATTTGAAATAACCCAAATTTTAATGGAATTGAAATTGTTTGGTGTGTTTGAGAAAAATTGATGGAATGATTTCAATGTCAATTTTTAGTAAAATATATTAAATGGAAAGATGAATTGAAAATATAGTAATTGATGAAATTATATGATTTGGTTTTGAAATGGGAAACTCATTTCAAACCTTGACTATGTGATATTTTTTTTTACTAATTTGAAATTATTTAATTTCCCATGATTTATTGATTGATTTACTAGAGAACATATGAGAATGGTTATTAAGATGGTAATTGGGAATAGAACACTAGGATTTAACCCCATACAATGTATTGATGATGATACCAATCACAGAAACATATATCTTCATGTTTTTTCTTCAATGGGGAGTTGTCCCCAACGAGACGATTCATGAATTGAGTTAACAAATTAAGTCAAGATCACTAAATGAGTAGTTTGACGATCCTATTAATAAAAAATAATAGTCCAGAAGTCTCTATACATGGTGTTATGATATACATGATTTTTTTATTACATGACAGTAATTTATAGAGATCTTTAATTCATTATCTATGGGTAATATTATTATTTTACATAAAATGTTCTGTTTAACTAGATTTATATATTTTTTGTCCCTTGATTATATAATAATTATTTGTAGTAAACATTTAAATATAAATCTATGAATTGGTTTATATTATTGAACTATTATGTAATTGGTCATTGAATAGTTTTTGATACCCTACTCGAATCTATAGATCACACCATACCTTTTCCATTTACTAATCATAGATTATCTTATAAAGGGTCCATGAAAAACAATATGGAGGAGATTTAGATTCATGATACTTGGGACCAAGAGTGATGGTGATAACCATTAGAGAATTGATCCTCTTATTAAATGAGTTTATCTTTGGACCGTATCATATAATGTTTTGTGTCTTTTGATGACGTACTTTTGAGAATTTCGTTATATATTTGTTTCTGGTACATTGTCTCAATTGGGGGAACTGGGAATAATGACTTCTATCATTTATATTTTGAATCATTTTATAAAAATAATTTCTTCATGATTCTATTGTGATTATAGGATATTGTTTCAAACCCATGGTGATCTGGAACTCCATCCATGCCATGTCAGAGATTAATTAGTTATTAGTGTTATTGGGTTTTAGGATAGTTTGTGAGAGGATAGCCAATTTTCTCAGCTCTTATTTCAGATATTATTAACAAAGATTATTTTGGTAATATGTACATTTATGTCCTTAGTTTCTTCTAATGACATATGATGTGTTTTCCTTGGTGTGTTCAGGTGAAATGTTGTGTAATTATTCACGATCATAGTAGCGAATGCTTTACCTTTTGAGGATGGGAATCAAGGAATGTGTTCCAAATCACATTAAAGATGGAAGGTATGTGGTGTTATTTTATGTGATGCGATGAGATGATATATTATGCAAAGTGATGCTTAAAGAATCCATGAGAGAAGGAGCAGTTCGATGTTGGGGCATGTGAGTGGAAAACTAGTGTGGAAGTATCATTAGAGAACCATGTTTAGTTATTTTCTCAATGATTTATTATTTGATTTCATGTTTCCTTAGGTTATCAAGACATTTTCAGGCTATGGATTCGTATGATGATTTTATGGGTGGTTATTCATTCTTTTTTTCAATATCATAACAGTTTTCTCTTTTTCACATGTGCACCATAGTCTTTGATTATGTCCCTATTGTGTATACATTTTATCCTCACCCTATACATATAAACTATTTTTCCGGATTATATAAGAACATTGGGGAATGTCATGGACTTTTCCAGATTGGGTTTTGAGCTATTTTTTTGTCTATAACATAGACATGTTATTAGTTAATTACATTAAATATTTTTATATGCATCAATTTACATTATTCATGAATTGTGAGATGGTTCTTGGTTTTCCTTTATTTTATCCAGTGGAATTAATTTTTGGTTTTTTATCTTATTTATCACCAATATTTTATTTATAGAGGGTATCAGATCATATTATATGATATTTTTACAACCTAGAGTGTTATTCTCCAACCCAGGTCTCATTAAAGGTTGGAATGATGGGTCATTATCAATGTCTTTCCATTGAGGTATTCTTTGTGGGAGGGGGAATTAACATAGTTGTATCAATGGTTTTGGTTGCAATATATGATGTTGTTTGGAGTTAGGAACAATGAGGATTTCATGGACCTACCAGAAATTGTTATTTCAGTTCCCTCATGATCCTTTTCAGGGACACTAATAATATTTAATGACCAAGTGAAATGGAAATATTTTTTAAGGTAGAAACCTATGAGTGGTTCTTGCATCTTGATAGATTATGTTCATGTCATAATTGTGTTTTCATGAGAAAATAAAATTAATAAAATGAAAAAAAAATGAATGTGATTATTTTTAATACTATTATAAGCGGCATATGATGAAGTCCATTCATTTTAAAAATAGATATTGTTCATTATCCAAAAGTTCTTTCCGTAGTTAAGGATTAGAAAGATGATCCGGTTGATAATTGTATTGTCAACCTGGTAGAATTTAACTCAGTATGGATGTGGGACTTTATGCCTCTTAGTGAATGAATTTTGAAATGTAGAAGGAAATCATCTTGTATATGGAGATAGAGTGAAAGTTACTAGAGATTGAGATCACATTTATTCTTATCTGATTAATATATGATTTATGGGTTCCATTTTCAAATAATAAATTTTTGGTAGCACTACATTATTGGTAAAAGATATTTCATGGTGACCATAATGAGGAATATGTTTTAAGGAAATATTATTAGAGGGATCTATGGGTAGATCATATTTCATAGAAAAAGAGGATATCAATGAGAAAGTATATTACATCCCATTGATATGGAATTATTATAGTTTGGGAGTTGGGAATCAGGTTTAGTGGCCCATGCACTTTTTTCTAAATGTTTTTCTAGAGGAAGAATTTAGAGAACAAGGTTTGGATGAGGATTTACACCCAACAATCAGGTATGTGGTCACTCCATTTACAAGCATGAAATATCATGACATCATGTAAAAGGATTATATTGTTGTTTTTATTATTTACTAAGGAGTTAATTATTGATGGAGTGGCCATAAGGTCACTTCAAACTGTATTGTTTCTAGAAATGGGCTAATTGTGTTCATATAGTCTAGGTTTTGACCAGTGGGGAGTTGACTACAGCTGATCTTTACATAAAATTTTTGGATATGTGTATTTATATCACCTAATGAGGGTTTTCTGTATTCATTCTATATATTCATAGGATATGTTCATATCCCAGATCATCACCCATTGTTTTAGGGTTTTTAGTGTTAGGTGGGTGTTCTGGCCATTTTTTGGCAATATAAGAAGTCACATGTAAGATAATTTTAGCAGCAAGGACTGCATTTATTTTTTTAATAGAAAAGTTAAGGTCGATTTAGAAAAGAGAAAACTATTGATGGACCTGATCCATAGGGTCCCAGGATAGATCATGTTTATGGTTGTATAAAATAGATAGGTAGATGATCACATCATGGACATATATATATATATAAATATACATTATAGGATATAGTTCTGGAAGAACCATACGTTGTTTGTGGTAGGATAAGATTTTCATGTACCATATTTTGTTCATTATTTCAATTTTTATCCTCACAATCCAATGTTTCTATTGTTTTTTGTTTTCATTGGAAATTAATGTCATGATGCTTCTTTTTTCCCTAGTTTTATCCCTACTAGTAAGTGTTTTGGTTTCATGTATTGTTGTGTGTTGTCAATATAGATGGGGGATGGGGACACAGAAGTTCATGGGAGATTTATTCTTATTATAGATAAAACTATATGATATTATTCATGTCTTAGATTGGATGTTTTATTTATTAGATATAGTCAACTATTTCTAAAGAAGAGGCATATTTTTCCAATGTGGAGTACTATTATGTTGCGTTCTCTAGAAATAAGGGTTGTTTGATGTGTAGTGAGAATGTGTAGAATCATTTGTATTAGTTTGTGGAATTTTCAATGGAATCATAGTTTATGAATTCTCATAAGGTAATGTAAGAGTTCCTAGATGTTCTCATATAGGTTTTATGGAACCATCCCTCGATGAGATGATGAGATAATGATAGAGTTTCATTCAAGAGCTTCTCTGATTTTGATGGATCCCTATCATATTAATACTAATGAATCATGTGAGTTATGGTTTCAGGTGGATGATATGAGGTCACAAAGTAACATTAAATATAGTATTTCACAATAGGATGAAAAAGTTTTTTCACCAAGAAGGTAGATGGTAGTATGTTGTGATGTATATATTATCTATGGTTGAATCAGATAACAATCATGATTCATTACCCACTTCCATGGATTTATTATATGTTCAACTAGTTGTTAAGAAATATATTTTTTTCAGAGATATATTTATTGTTAAGATCCCATATATTAAAGATGAATGGTGAGGGTATACTCACGAATTCTTTTAGGTATAGGTATGAGCACATCGAGTTCTTGGAATGATGTGTAGTGTTACGAATACACTGGTCTTCTTCATTGTGATATTGGTCTAAATTTTCCATGATTTCATGGAACAATTATTAATCTTATTCTAATATGATATCTTTATACAAATGATGTTAGGTTATTTGATTTATGTGAATCTATGAGATATTTTTTACTTATTACTATATCACCAGCTCTATTTTATTTTTACTAATTGAGAGTTTTGTATAGAAGTGGTGTGTTTCCTCAAAAAATTATTTTTTTGAGTGTGGTGTGGTAATAGAAAAATTGGAGATCGAATAATTTATTTCGTTGACATCCCCCATAAACATGGATGGGGTTCGTTGTTTCCTTATTCTTATAGGCTATTTTCAGAGTATTTTTTCATGATTTTTCTGTACTTTTTTCTAATTAAGAGTGTTAAACATGAAGAATGAGGATATTGGGTAGAGTGATCAGTGTTGGGAAGAATTTAGTTTCCTAAAAGAGAAGATGGTTAGTTCTCTGGTTTTTTGGATGCCTAATGTGGGTGTGTTTTTTGATGTTATTTCTAATGAACCTCTACTTGGTTTGAAATGTGTAATAATGAAACAAATATTTGTGCCCACTTTCAGATCTAAGATGTTATCTTCACATAATTAACACTATTCTACCAATTATCTATTGTTTGAAACAATTGTATTAAAAAAATGGGTGGAATTACCTCATCATTGAGTGATTTGTTGTTTTCACTAAACACAAGAGAAAAGAATGATTCATTTCAGAATGATTTGACTCTAAAAAAATAAATGTAGATTTAGTTTCACAAATAATTTTTTGTGTATATCTTACATCCCTGAGAAGGGGAATGGTATTAATGATCCATTCAATTGAATTTATTGAGGATATGTGGCTCGGGAGTCTGTGGATATTTGTAAATGAATGGAAGAACATGGAGTAAAGTATCACAACCTTGGAGATATAAGTGATATGGTATGTATTTATAAAACGATTATAGATATTTCCATGACATGGTAAGTAGAGGAGTCTCAATGCGGGGACATATAGGTAGTCGTGATAATTGACCATGTTGTCTATGTAAATCATTTAGACGGATGGATAGAACATGATGTTTTTTAAGATTGGATGTTCATTATATATGTGGTCCGTGAGGGATTTCAGTATGATTTATATACCTCCTCATTATTGGTACATCATAGAGTGAAAAATATGTATCATGGCATGAGGATTCCACTTTAGTGGTCAGGGATGAAATGGTTAGTGACACAGTTCTTAATGAGGTGTTTGGTCTGTCGTAATATGGTAGTGAAGAACCGTTTTCCTGATGGTTTGTTGAGATCTTTGGATTTTCCTATATTGAAATGGGTTGAAATCATTATATTCTTGATTATATGTAATCTTATAGATAAGGGATTTTTTAATGGTGTTTGAGTCATTCTAGATGAACTAATGAAATTAGAACAATTTATCATAATCCTGGAGATGATTATAATAGATATTATAGTGTGGAGGTATATGGATGAGGTAGTTAAGAATTAATGGGTGTTAAGGAACATAATCCATGTTTAGGATCCTAATTTTAACTTGTTTATATAAAAGGTATTTTATTATGGGTTTGGATTCTATTTAAGTCTTAGCACAAATTTTTTACCCTCAGATAGAAGAGAAGATAGTGAAAAAAATCCAGATGTTTGAATATATGACTTAAGCATACATATAAAGATTTTGTAGATTTAGGGAAAGGAATTTGATTATGGATTTGTTTTTTTACATGAAAAAATAGCACTCATCCATTTTTATGGATCCATTTGAGGAATTTTAGGTGCGGTCATATCATACTCAATTTTAATAGATAATGTTATCGAGTTAGTAGTTCTTTGCATTTATGTGATTTATAGCATGATCGAGAAGATCTAGCCAGTTTGATATTGGATTAGGGTATCTATTGACCATCAAAATTCCTATATTGATCATTGTAGGAATATCCAAGATTATGAGTTTGGATACCATGTTTTATTTATATTATCCCTTCTATGATAAAGGTGGAGGTTCGTAGGGGAGTTGAACTTCCCTGTTGGTTTTTGGCCCATTTAGGTGTTAGTGTGTGTTGGTGAGGTGGGTTATTAGTTATAGTTTCCACCATGGTTTTATATGATCCATCACGTCGTCCTTGTTTTCCAGCTATGTCAGTATATTCATGATGAATCCCACATCATTGAGTTGGGAGAGTTGGATACAAAGGATGACACAATGTTGATGGAGATACCATTAGAGATCTATGATTTTCAGGAGAAGGTGATGCATGGATTGATCACTCCATTGGATTCTTTGTTTTGGAAGCATTGTATCATGGATAAGATTACTTGGGAGTGAGAGACACAAATACATTCTTAGTACCTTATTTTTAATTTTTATTTTCACTCTTTGGTTTTGATGATGTGATATTCAATCTTGTTAATTTATGAGATGTTTTGTTTTCTAGATTTGTTTTGCGTGATTGACCATTAAAATACTTGAAGGTATGACCTAAATAAAAATAAGGAAACCTAATATTTTGATGTGATAAAAAACATGTTGGTTAGTCTGTTCCTCATAAAGGGGTTAATTTATTGACATGGAATATGGAATTCCATGATTTAAGTTCCTAGAGATGTTTTGTACGTTAATTTTGGGAAAGAGAATTATGGTCTATATATAGGATGATATGGTTGTAAGGATATTATATTGATGTGGTGAAGATGCATTATTATATGCGGTTGGTGGTGTGGTGATGTAGTTTTCATGAAAAAGGGGTGGTCTCTATCTATTATTCGATGACTGAGATTCTACCTATTGGGATATAGTTATGTGGATGAGAAGTGTGTTTTCTCGGTTGTTTGGTTTGGTGTGTTTGTATGCTGGTATCATTTTAGTTTTAATGGTATTTTTTAGACTTATCTCATGGTGTGGATATTTGGACCCATTTATTTCCCTTTACTATTTTTTATTCCAGTGGAGGTGAATAATTTATATGTATCGAATATATTGGTTTGGGCCTTCATGGAGCATTACATTACATGTTATTGAAGACAAAGGCTTTCGAAGAATTCCTAAAGTGGTTTATAGCAGTTATATCTATATGTGTTCTATAACAGGTGCTTCAAGACCTAAAATTTATTCATTTCATAAGATGGTGATTTTTGGAATGTGAGGCTGGTGGATTCCTGGAATCTTTTCAGCATGTTTGTGAATAGTGAAATAAATTCAAATTATAAATCATTAATTAAAAAAGTGTAGGTACATCATGTTTAGGAAAAATAATATTTTTGGTAACTGTGGATTTTGAGGTTCCACTCCTATTACTATATTCACATATTATAATCCACAAGTCCCATGGAATTCATAATGTGAATCTATAATTATCAACATTAAGGGTGGATTCTAGGTCGTAAATTAGTTTTGTTCAGATAATACTACATACATTCATCCATTTCATCATTCGCTCATTTTATATCAAACACTGTGATATTTTGGATTAATTTATCACATGTTGTCCCTTACATCGATCCTTGGGTCCTAGTTGTGTTGTATTTGGAAATCATTAATGTGTTCTTCTCCAATAGTCACTCGTTTCCCTCATTCTTCTATTAGAGATCCTTTGTGGCAATGTTTCCTTTGTTTAGGGTGTGTGTGTGGGTTGTGTTTTTATAATAACTTTATGTGTTTCACATTTATATCGGGTTTTCTAGTGTTATTTCTGATTGTAGGATTTTTCTCCATTGGCTTGTATAGCGTAATGAAATTTGAAAGATTGATCAAGGTAGGGGTTCCTCTTTCTCATGCACTTTATGCTTTAAATGAAATATCTTCATGATTTTTCATTCAGTTTGGTGGATATTAATGTTAATCATAACAATAATAATTAATTAGAATAAGTGTAATTGATGGGTATGGGGAGTTATACATGTATTGACTTATTATATATTTTGGATTATAATATTATTCCATGTTGCTTCCATACTCCAAATAATAGGTTTTGGGAGCCATTTTTTCAAAATAGATTGTATTCCATATGTCCCTTTCAATGTTATTGCAATATGGATTCCTAAATAATATATAATGAAAGTAAAATTGGATTATTAATTTATATCCCCTGGAAATAGATATTTGTGATACTACCCATGAAAAATAATTTACTTAAGTCATTAAATACTATAAATAATTTTAATTAATACACGATGTGTTGATGTTGTGTATGATTGTAATTATAATGTTTCACTAAGTGGTTTGTGAAATTATGTGGTGATGAAGGAAACGTACTAGGTTTTGTGATTGGAATGGTTTGATGCTGAAGTGCTCGGATCAGTGTGATCACTGAGAGGGGGAGGGGGTGAATCAGTTATCCTTTTTAACTTTTTACTAATTGATTATTTATCAGTTAAACCTCCATGGATTGTTATGTCCTAGATCCACTCTTCATGTATCTCTCAGCCTTTCCTCGAGTGATGCAGTAAATGTAAAGGAACATGACAGAAGGATTTACAAGGTTCGACTCCAAAGGCCTATGCCCTTGCCATGTTGGTTAAATGCCCCAACATGGTTTCTCTACTATAATTCGGTTAGTAATTACAATGGTCGATACAGAGTCACAATGTCTCTCTCCTGATTCCCACAAGAGGTTCTTTATACTGCATCCCACAGTGTTACCAGAGTCCCACTGGCCTGCTTCATCTTCCACCAAAGACTTCTCCACCCTAAGTCTCACAGGGGGTCTTCTCCTGGCTCCTCGAGTCCCACGAGTAGCTCTTCTTCTTTAAGCTCTTCATGAGTCTTCAACAGCCTTGAGTAAGGTCTGTTGGCCTTGCTCACTTCTTCTAATCACTTGTAGTGTCCATGAATCTTTTTCTTTGCTCGGGCTTTATCTCCTTCTTCAAAGGATGACCCGGCCTCTGTCATCAAAAAATTTGATTGGAAAATATGTTCATTCACTGAGTATGCCCACTCAATCTTCTTGGTCTTCTCAACTACTGAAAACTCAGATGAATGATGTCTTTAACATCAACCTGGCTTCAATATCTCTTAAATTCACCTTCATGCACTGAGTTCATGGCATCTCTGAATCATCATGCACTGATTTCATGGCTTCTCAATTATCTTCAAGAACCTTTATTCTTGGAATTCTAAAATGCACACACACTGATTTAAACTTTGTTTACGTGTGCATGTGCATGTATGCAAGCATGCTCTCCCATTTTCTTCTTGGTGTGATAAAACCTTAAAGGGTGTAATCTCTTTTATCACACATGCATTCTTCTTAGAGTCACACTCTTTTATTGTTTATCACACACACCAAATTGTGTGTTGTTCTTTAGTGTGAATTTATACTTCTCCTTTTTCTTCTCATGGTGTTCACCCACTTGTTCACCTATTCATACATGCATGGACATGCATGTATCTTCTTCCTTCACTAGGGCACACACAAGAGGTATGACCTCCTTCACTTGTGCACACACTAAGGCTTCGGCCTTCTTGTTTCTTTGCACACACACACTCAAAGATGGTGTGGACTTCCTCTTCTTTTGCGCACACACAACCATGATATGTTGTGGCCTTCCCCTCCAATTTGTTCACATGGCCATCCTTCTTAAACTCGTGCACACACACACAACCCCAAGTGGGTGTGGCCTTACACTTCAGCCCAACTTCAAAGGAGGGTGCGCAAGGATGCGGCCAACTCCTGCCTTCAACCACGCAGGGTGAGGGAGTGGATTCTACCGTGCAGGTGGAACGACAACGTCTTCTGCCACACAAGTGTGGCAGCTCCCTTATACCATGCAGGTGGAGTGGTGGCTTCATCCTTCCGCATGAGTTTGCAGGCACAGAGGGCGCGTGGGGTGCGGCCACTTACTATCGTGCAAGTGTTGCGGGCAGTGGGCACGCAAGGACTATATTCTTCCCTTTCGCACAGGGGAGCATGTAGGGTGGCCTCCTCCTAAATTTCTTTCGTGCAGGGGTTGTGCAAAAGGGTCTCTCGGAGCCTCGGCTGGCTCAAGGCTGTTCTTCTGCTTAGGTTGTGTGCAGAGCTTCGAACTTCGCGAGGCTAGGAGCTTCGCGAGACCTCCATTTTTCTCAAGTGATCAGCAGCTTCTTTCATGGAATCGGCTCCTCTTCTTATAGGCATATGATGTTCAAGATCCATCCATGAATCGTCTGAGATTTATTCCTTTCAATAACCGAGATATTCAGTTCTTTAAAAACATTCCACCCAGGTTAAAGATATGTCGCGTATCTTGGGTGTTTTATTTTTCCAGACGTGGGATCCTTTGATCCTGGAGTGTGCATCATGTGCATACATTTAAAAACGCACACAAAGCTTTTCCATGTACATCGAACAGGCAGTGCACCCTCGGTAACTTCGTTTTCCTTGGGCTCCTTCAAATTCATTATCTCACTGCATGCATGTGACTTTTAACGCATGCATGTGTTCTGTACACCCAACCGATCATCTTGGAGCTTCACCTTCATCAGACGTAGTTGGGAGCTCCATCTCCCTCATACGGGATGCCACTGGTTCGCGAGAGGCATTAGGAGGCTTCTCATCTCGGCGAGAGGTGGGAGATGACTCCCAAGATGTTGGATAATCATTTAATGATGATGGATGGCTGAGATTATAACGCAGTGCCGTGGATGCATCGGACGGCTCAGATCAGCATATGATCAGATGAGCGGCCAGGATTAGATCCACGTCTCAAAATTGTCATCCCACATCGAAACGCGCCGAGTTTTTCGCGCGGAATAAAAAAAAGCTCTCGCTGCTTCCATCCCTGATAACCCCTCTCCCCCCTCCGGTGTTGCCCTGCACCGGTTCTCCTGCGGTCGTGCTCTAGCGCCCACTATGCTCCTCCACGGGCGCTCCTAGCGACCACATCGCTCTGGCTTGACCTCCGCGTAGCTCGGGCTTACACAAGTCCCGACTTCTATTGGGCTAGCCCCTGCAGTTTCCCCATGGGCGTGGTGACATAGTCCCACATGTGCCTTGGGTTGAGGCCCTAAGGCTGGTCAAATAGTTGGCATAATTTTTTGCATAATCTCCACCTTGTATACTTGGTTAAATATCCAAGTAGGAACAACTCTTCTTCACATCCTCTTCTTCTTTAGAATTCCACATCTCCTCTTCTACATTTATGTACTACATAAGATGGATTTCTTGAAGGTTCTTCTTCATCCATTGCTCTTGAATCAAATATTTCTTCAGTGTTCTTCAATGACCCAATCAGAGATGAGGTTGGATCATCTTCAAATCCTCATGCACTCAGAGATAGTGCATGGTCTTCTTCCAACCAATTCATCCACATAGTATCTGTGGATGGTTCTCCTTTCACATCATCCACTTAGTGGTTGTGGATGGATCCCTTCTTCATTCCTCATCCACATAGTGATTTTGTATGGAACCCTTCTTCATTCCTCACCAACATAGTGATTGAGGATGTCACTTATTTATCTCCTCATGCATTGTGAAGATAATGCATGGACTTCTAAGAATGTTGTGACATTTTATATTATTGATAAAAGTTCTTTGAACTTATGATTAGCTCTACACTCGTCTGATTTTGTATAGAGAATGTTTCAACCATTACCTCCTATGCAACTTAGTGATTCTCCTAAGTGACATGGTTCTCATTACCATGGCCATTCTCCAATCATGTCCATCACCTTTTCATTCATTCAATCCTTGACATCTTATTGACAACATCACCATCACCATCACTTACTTTGTCATTCACATATTGACACTCCTTGTCATCCATTCAATCCTTGACACCTTATTGACAACAAATTCAACACATTTCACAACAATCGCCCCCTTTGTATTTGTTGTTAGTATCACTAGAGCACATATGAATGGGTCAATATGTGTGACAAGCTTTTCTCCCCCTTATTGGAAACCAAATGAAAAGGTGTGGTGTGGTTCTATTCAAAATATTTCTTCCTCCCTTTAAATAGCAGCTTCTTGAAAATCACTAAGAGAGGGATGATGTCACATGTTTTCTTTATCAAAGAGCCTTTAGTAAATCATCTCTAAGTCTACTTGGTCTAACCTGGTGTAGAAAACACGAGGGATGTAACCAAGGAATTACATGTTTTCCAAAATTTACTATAAATGTGAGATCATTCTTAGGCTTCAAGGGGTTGAAATTTTTCTGATATATCAATGAATTGCTAAATCCTTCATTCTTCACAAGATGTTATGAATCTCCAAATATCATCCTCTTCAGATTAGCTCCCCCTCAAGGGGTGCACTCCATTCTGTCCATACCATTCTCTATTTGAGAGTGATCATCATCTTCAATTCCCTGAAATGTAAGAACATCTATATACCAGTGATTAGGGAATAAAATGGGACATCCTTTGTTCATCAGTTTGAACAAAAAGGTTGAGAAGATTCTCTCAACCGAGATGTTACACTTTCTCCATTCTTCACACTTGCACATTTGATCTTCAATGATGTTTATGCTGGTGTAGATCTTAACACCTCTTCAACTTCTTTGTGTGTGACTCCTATCTTTATATGTGCCTTCTGAGCACTAGAATCTCCTGGTGCAATCTTCATTCTCTTGAAGAATTCGTTTTGAGATGGAATGAGTGTCATGCATTTATTACTAATATGACCAGCTTTATTTCACCTCACACACAGAACTTCATATTAATGTGAAATCTTTTGTTTTCCTTTTGCACTAACTTTGGAATGTACATTTTATTCCTTTCTCATTCTTTCAAAACCTTCTAACCAGATCATTAATATATCATTTGGAAGTGAGGAAGAAGATTTGGATGTTCCACATGGTTCCTTTGATGCTTTTAGGTTAATTTTATTAGGCATCTTATTTTCAATCAATCCTTTCTTATTTTTCTAGATTGATTTTCCTGTTGAGTGCAATTTTATTCTATTTAGTTCCATGGATTATTTACAAATATCCATGGTATGGCCTTTCATTCCACAGTAGAAGCATTTTTTCTTGGTGGTCCTTCTGGATGCATCACCCTTCTTGGATTTGGAATCCACGGACTTCTCTTTCTTTATCAAAATCTTCTTGGGGGAGTTTTCAACATTCTTCTGCTAGATTCCCAAGGATACTTATTCTTTGTTAGCCAGGTTCTGTGATCTTCTATTTTTTCAGCTTAGGAAACATTTGGAGGAAGGTATGTATCATTCTTGTTACCACTTGTGCATAAACCCTAGATGTTGTCAAACATTCCAAATCTGTTTGCAGTAAATAGATGTTTCTGGACCTGTGAATGTTTCTACTTCTTCTCTGGCTTGCTCCCCCTTGGCGTGGGCTTCCTTTGTGATTTTTAATTTAGAGGATTGTACCAACAATTTATTACACAATTCCCATACATATTGCAGCTCCAACATTGACCCACAAATCTTGTCTTCATGACTTTTTCTAATTGTAGGGTCTTTCTCTTGAATTTTTGTTTTTTTCAGGAGAGCTCTCTTTCTTCATCTTCTTCATCAATACTTGTTTAGAGTTATTCTTCCATCCTGCACTTTTTGTGGAAACACATTTATAATCATTAGTACAAGATGTGATGGATGGTACCTTCTTCATGGTAGATGTCTCACTTTCAATAGAGGATGTCCTTCTTTTGGAATCAACCTTCTCAATGCACACTTGAGTGGAAACATTTCTACTTCTAGCTGGCTGGGAGGTTTCGGCTTTGGGTAATTTCTGAATTCTCAATATCACCTCTTGTTCTAAGAATTTCATGTTGAGAGAGTTATTCTCATCCTCAACCAATCTTAGCCTTCCTTCCCAATTCTCTTTCAGTTGTTTCATCTGGTATTCATGCACCTTCTTCATTTATTGCAATTAATTTTCAAGAACCCTTATATTTTTTACTTTGTCTTCTAGTTGATCATCATTGACAGCAATTGAAACTCTATGCCTCTTTTCCAGTTCATGGAAAAATTCTTTAGACACTATCTCAATGAATTCTTTCTCACCAATGCTTCTTTGTAGTTCTTCAGTGACATCATCAATTCTTTCACTACAAAGGGAAATGGTTTCTTATTTACCCTTCACCAGCATTGTGAGAGTGTTGGTTATGCCAACCCTTCTTGCCAATTGATCTTCTATATAATTGGATTCTTCTTCTAGCTGTAATTTTTCTTCTTGAAGATCATGGATACACGTAGCAATACATATTGCCACTTCCCTGGGGAATGGCTTCCGAAGATATTTGAGTGCATTTAGAAGATCATTGATTGTTCCTTCATCATCACAGCTAGAGAAGGCTTCATCAGAAGAGTGATAAACATAATTTTCATCTATTGTGACTTTCACATTACCATCAATAGATTGTGTTTCTCTATTAGTAGCAACCTTCTTCTTCATCTTCTTGGCCTATTTATTATTTCTATTTTTCAGAGTCTTGCCAGATATCTCCATTTGAGGGTGTTCGCTCATTTCCTCAAATCTGCACTTCATAAAGACTCCAATGGATCTTTTAGAGGCAACCTTACTCTAATAACAATTGATGTGCCTGGATCAGTGTGATCACTGAGAGGGGGATGGGGTGAATCAGTGATCCTTTTTAAATTTTTACTAGTTGATTCTTTATCAATTAAACCTCTATGGCTTGTTAAGGCCTCAATACACTCTTCTTGTATCTCTCAGGCTTTCCTCGAGTGATGTAGTAAATGTAAAGGCACATGACACAAGGATTTACAAGGTTCATCACCAAAGGCCTGCGTCCTTGCCATGTTGGTTAAACGGCCTAACATGGTTTCTCCACTATAATTCGGTTATTAATTACAATGGTCGATATTGAGTCACACTGTATCTCTCTTGAGTCCCACAGAAGGTTCATTATTCTGTATCCCACAGTGTTACCAGAGTCCCACTAGCCTACTTCAGCTTCTACCAAAGACTTCTTCACCCTGAGTCTCACAGGGGGTGTTCTCCTTTCTCCTCGAGTCCCACGAGTATCTCTTCTTCTTTAATCGCTTCAAGAGTATTCAACAGCCTTGAGTAAGGTCTGTTGGCCTTTCTCACTTCATCTGATCACTTGTATTGTTTAGTACTCCTCTTCTTTGCTCGGGATTTATCTCCTTCTTCTAATGATGACCCGACCTCTATCTTCCAAAATCCTGATTGGCAAATATATTCTTGCACTGAGTATGCCCACTAAATCTTATAGGTCTTCTCAACTACTGAAAACTCAGATGAATGATGTCTTTACCTTCAGTCTGGCTTTAGTATCTCTTTAATTCAACTTCATGCACTGAGTGCATAGAATCTCTGAATCTTCATGCACTGATTGCATGGTTTCTCAATTATCTTCAAGAACCTTTGTTCATGGAATTCTCAAATACACACACACTGATTTAAACTTTGTTTACGTGTTCATGTGCATGCATGAAAGCATGCTCTCCCCTTTTCTTATTGGTGTGACAAACCCATAAAGGGTTTAATATAATTTATCACACACGCCTTCTTCTTGGAGTCACACACTTTTATTCTTTCTCACACACACCAAATTGTGTGTTGTTCTTTAGTGTGAATTTCATCTTTTCTTTTTCTTCTCAAGGTGTTCACCAACTTGTTCACTTATTCATACATGAATGGACATGCATGTATCTTATTACTTCACTTGGTCACACACAAGAGGTATGGCCTCCTTCACTTGTGCACACACTAAGGCTTCGTCCTTCTTGTTTCTTTGCACGCACACACTAAAATATTGTGTGGCCTTCCTCTCCGTTTGCACACACACAACCAAGATATGTTGTGGCATTCCTCTACACTTTGTACACACGACCTTCCTTCTTAAACTCGTGCAAACACAAACAAACCCAAGTGGGTGTTTCCTTCCACATCAGCACCAATTAAAAGGAGGTTACGCAAGGATGCGGCCAACTCCTGCCTTCAACAGCGCAGGGTGCGGGAGCGGCTTCTACCGCGCGGGTGGCGCGACAACTCCTTCTGCCATGCAGGGGAGGTAGCTCCCTCCTACCGCGCAGGTGGCGCTGTGTCTTCCTCCTGCCGCACAAGATCGTGGTCACAGAGGGCGCGCGGGGTGCGTCCACATACTACAGCATAAGTGTTTCGGGCAGTGGGCCTGCAAGGCCCGACTTCTTCCCTGTCGCGTAGGGGAGTGCACAGGGTGGCCTCCTCTTAAAATTCATTTGCACATGGGTTGGAAAAAATGGACTCTCGGAGCCTCGGGTGGTACTGGGCTGTTCTTCTGCGCAAGTTGTGCATGGAGGTTCAAACTTCGCGGGGCTAGGATCTTCCCGGGACCTCCGTTTTTTTCAAGTGATCAGCAGCTTCCTTCAAGGAATCGGCTCCTCCTATTATAGGCATAGGATGTTCAAGATCCGTCCATGAATCTTCTGAGATATATTCCTTTGAATAACCGAGATATTTAGTTCTTTAAAAACATTCAACCAGTGTTAAAGATATGTCGCGTATCTCGGGTGTTTCCTTTTTCCAAATGTGGGATCCTTAAATCTTGGTGTGTGCATCATGTGCACACATTTAAAAATGCACACAATGCTTTTCCTTGTACATCGATCAGGCAGTGCACCCTCGAAAACATCATTTTCCTCGGGCACCTTCGAATTCATTATCTCACTGCATGCATGCAAATTTTAATGCATGCATGTGTTCAGTACACCCAACTGATCATCGTGGAGGCTTCACATTCATCGGAGGTGGCCGGGAGCTCCATCTCACTCGTACAGGATTCCACTGGTTCGTGAGAGGCATCAGGAGGCTCCTCTGCTCGGTGAGACATAGGTGACGACTCCCAAGCCATTGGATAATCATTTAATGATGTCAGATTCCTGAGATTATAATGCAGTGTCGCAGAAGCATCGGACGGTTCAGACCGGCGCGTGATCAGATTTGCGGCCAGGAATAGATCCGCGTCTCAAAATTGTCATCTCACATAGAAACACGCCGAGTTTTTTGTGCGGTTTAACAAACAGCTCCCGCCGCTTCCATCCCAGATAACTCATCTCCCCCCTCCAGTGCGGCCCCGCACCGGTTCTCATGTGGACATGCTCTAGTGCCCACTATGCTCCTCCACAGGCGCACTTAGCTCCAACATTGCACGGGCTTGACCTCCGCGTGGCTCGGGCTTACACATGGCCCAACCGCTATTGGGATGGCCCCTGTAGTTTCCCCATGGGTGTGGTGACCTAGTCCCACATGTTCCTTGGGTTGAGTCCCTAAGTTTAGCCCAATAGCTGGCATAAATTTTTGCATAAGCACCACCTTGTATAATTGGTTAAATAACCATGTAGGAACAACTCTTCTTCATCTCCTCTTTTTCTTTAGAATTCCTCATATCCTCTTCTACATTTATTCTCTACTTAAGATGGAATTTCTGAAGGTTCTTTTTCAACTGTTGCTCTTGAATCAAATATTTATTCAGTGTTCTTAAATGATCCAATCAGAGATGAGGTTGGATCATCTTCAAATCCTTATGCACTAAGAGATAGTGCATGGTATTATTCCAACCACTTCATCCACTTAGTAGCTCTAGATGGTTCTCCTTTCACTTCATCCAGTTAGAGGTTGTGGATGGATCCCTTCTTCATTCCTCATCCACTTAGTGATTTTGGATGGTACCCTTCTTCATTCCTCATCCACTTAGTGATTCTGGATGGCACTTCTTTATCTCCTCATGCATTGTGAAGATAATGCATGGAATTATAACAATGTTGTGACACTGTATCTTATTGATACAAGTGCTTTGAACTTAAGATCATCTCTACAATCGTCTTATTTCGTATGAAGAATGATTCAACCAATACCTCTTATGACACTTAGTGATTATCATAAGTGACATGCTTCTAAGTACCATGTCCATTCTCCAATCATCACCATCACCTTGTAATTCATTCAATCCTTGACATCTTATTGACAACATGACCATCACCATCACTTCCTTTTTCATTCACATATTGTCACTCCTTATCATCCATTCAATCCTTGACACCTTATTGACAACAAATGCAACACAGTGCACAATAGATGCAATGTTTGGATAGTCTGGACGTGTCAATGATGTTTTGAAATGTATTATATAATGGTTGATATGTGAGGTAGTGATGATTCATTATTGTTTTTTGTCATGAAATTTCATAAGGAAATGATTTCGTGGTGTATGAGGTGGTATTGTTGTAGTGGTTTTTAATTGGTGGTGATGTGCCATGGTTTTTTCTGTGATATGGTTCTTGTGAAAAAAAGATGAATTGTTTGATGTGGTGTAATGATGGAGTTGGATGTGTGGTGTTCTACTCATGACTGATGCATGTTGGGACTATTTTGTGGTGCCTTTTTTTAGATTCCTAGTTTGATATAGAATAATTACTAATTAGTTATAATTAGTAATGGAAATTGGCTCTAGAAACTAAATAAATTAACAATTGGTGTAAATATTACTAATGTGTCTTAGTAAATTAAATATACCTAAATTTGATATATTCAAAAACTAATGGAGTGTGAAATTGAAATTGGGTAATGTTTTCTGGTCTTATTTTGTGGTGTGATTTTATATAAATGGTGGTAGAACCAACAATCATAAGTGATGTGTGGTATGATTGTGGTGATGTTGTGTTCACTAGTGTAGGTACAATGAACTCATATGTTCTATAATGTATGTTATCTATGTAGAATGTATGTTTATTCTATTTATACCTTCTCCCCAACTAACATGGATACCCTTACCAATGATCATAGGTTGTGGGTTCAAGGTATTTTCTCCAAAGAATAGTATAATTGTTATAGGTATGGATAAAAACACCTTGTTCCCCATTCCTCTATCAATAGTAATGGAAAACTGTCTTCAAGAAGGATTCGAAGATATGTATGAGGTTTCATTTTGAGAGATTTGATGTTCTAACACATGTGACTATATGTGAGACATGATGTGATGATTCATAATGCTATTACTTGATGAAAAACCATGTGGGGGAGGGGTAGTAATGGATTCATCCTTATCAACATCATAGATGACTTGCATGTGATGTGATGTGAGGAGATGTTATGAGATGTGAAATATATAGAAGGTTTGGGAGAAAATCTCATTCGACATAGGTGTGTGAGAGAAGAAAATTAATTCAGAATTTGTAGTGGTGTGACTTGTTTTGTTATGATCATTATAATATTTTTTATTTTTTATTAATGATTTGGTGATAGTGCCATTGGCAGGCTTGATGTTGGTTAGATTGAATGTCTATGTTCTTGTAGGTTCTCCTATATGTTCACTAGTGAATTAGCATTATTTTTTCACATGGGTACATGCAACCTTGGTTAGTTTCCTACTAAGTATACCTATTATGATCCCACTACATGTATAACTTTGTATTTTTCGATTCTATGAGGGATTTTCATAAATATCTGAACATTGATATCTTGGGATTCAATATCTTATTGAGTCAGTACCATATTTTTTTTGATATATTGGTGACTTTATATGTATCAGTTTACTCTATTGGTGTATTATTTGATGGTTATTTATTTACAATTATTTTATCTATAGGAGTAATTTGGTTGGGGTTTTAGCATATATCGCTATAAATTTTTATTTATAAACCTCAATTACTCTCATTATATGAGATTTCTATACCTGGTATGGTAGTTTAAAACCATGGTAATATATGTTTTTTTGACTTAGGGTTCAATTTCTCCCTCCTTTCAATATAACATCTCGGGTATGAGTGTGAAATGACACAACATGTTTTATTTGTAACTATTATTAATCAAATTAACATAGAATTTATCACAATTAAATCATACATTATAAAATCATCCATAAATCATTATTTATTTTTTATAATTAATTAGTTATATAATATCATTGAAACATTCATTATGAAGGGAATTATTATTCCAAGAACCCATTTTTTTAATAAAAGTTAAAAATAATTATTGTAAAAATCATTTATATAAAAAATATTTTCAGAAAAATAATCTTATAAATAAATAAAAAATGATAAGTTATAGAATAATTTTAAATATAAAAATACATATATATATAATCAATGTGAATCCCTAAAAAACAAATGGTTATAATAATGAAATTCAAAGGTGTAATATTTTTAATCAAATGATTGTCTAAAATTGAGAATTTTATAAATAAAGGGTACACAGAAGATAGAAATGAATTACATATATAACATTAAAATACCTAATTTATATTAATATATATTTCATTAATCATCAAACTATATATTATTAGTGTGGAGGAAAAAAATAAAAGATGGCCAAGTAGGATAAATCTGTGAAAATATACCCTTACCAAGTGTTTTAGACACAAAATAATCATGATATTAACAATGATTAATCTATTAATTAAGGAGGACTTGAGAATAATGACTATAAAAACCTCATAATGTGGGAGGTGAAGTATTAAAAAGAATAAAATAGAATTATCTATAAATTTGGATTTAAAATAAGAAATATATGATATTTAAATAAATGCATGACCTAACTACTTGGTTTATTAGATCATACAAAGGATCATGCAGTTACCACAATAAATTCTTCCCTACACTTTACACACTAATTTCATGGTATTAATTACGTTTTATTATTATTTTTAATTTTACAATAATATTTATAATTTTAAAAATTTCAACACATAATTTCATAAACCACATTAAAATAAGTAAAATATAAATTAAGTCCATCGTTATTATATTGGGGTGTTATGGTTCTTTTGGAAATAAATATTTTCAACATTTTTTCCCTAAAGCATTTATTATTTATAAACACAATTTACCAGATAAAAGTAAACTCCACTTATATCAAAAGTGTGAAAAATAATGCAAAGATTTTTTTCACCATTAATTATTCACCATTTTTTATAACATTATATGTTTGAAGATATTATTTTAATCCCTTATTTATATGTATTTCTCCCAATCATAATGATTTTACATTATACTTATGTAATCAAAAATCATCAAATTTTCATCTAATTCACATTTAAAAAAACATCTATTATATAATAGATTTTGAAATTGCATCATCCCCACTATTTTATAAAATAAAATATTTTTTTAACCAATATTTATCGCAAATTTCTTAGAAAGAATAAATTAAAAATAATATATTGAAAAATAATAAAAATAAAATCAAATCACAATTGAAATTATTAATTATTTTTCTAATGTGAAACGTTATATTTTACAGCTTCAAATATGTAGGTAGATTTTGAATTAGTTCATATGTGTTTCTAAAAATTATAACATTTAAATGAAATTATATTCATTAAAAATAATAATTATATTATAAAGAAACAAATTCTAACATAATTATTATCAATATAAATAATAAAATTTGAAAACATCACAAAAACTACACTATGATGTCCGAAAAATTAATATATCAAAACTAAATATAATTTAAATAAATTTATATCCACTAAACTGAAAATTTAAAAAAACCAATTTTGAAAAAAATTAAAAATAGTTGAAAATAAACTGAATTTAGTACATTATATATTAATGTAAATAGAAATAAATTTCACGTTCAATTTTTTCCTAAATATAATAAATTAAATTAATCATATCATTTAATTAAATATATAATAAATACAAACATGATATTATTATTTAAATACTATATTATTATAAATTTTTATGTACTTTAAAATTTATTTCCTATAAATAATACCACACTAAATGTGTCGTAATACAAATTAAAATAAATAGAAGATAAATCATGTTTAATATTATATATCATATGATATTATTTATGATAATTATAGGAAATTAACATACAAACCTAAAAAATTGGTTATCTTCATGAGGGTTCAAAAAATATGGATAGATATTAGGAATGAATTTTAGAGTAGCCCCCCCCCCCACAAAAATTTGTTTATTTGATGATGAAATATTATTAATCTCCCCCAACTAAAATATACTTATTGATAGACATTATATTGAAATTAATTCTCCAATAATCCACATCATCAGAGAGAAATGGGATTCACCACATATTGAATACGATCATAAATTAAGTCTAACACAGATTTGGGGATTTAAAAATTGGTGGGTCATCCCCAGTTGAATGGGGTATTTTTCAATATGTATTTTATTATTAGAGTTAACATTCTACATAATGGAGTCTTGTATTCTACGATTTTATTGCTATATTTTTAAAATTTTCAAATTTTTTTATCAATTTAAGCATGCACAATTCAAGTCAGTATAATGATAAAATCTAGGTACTGTTTAATGGAAGTAATAATGATTTTTAGTACAGCATGGTTACTATTTCTAGACCTTGTTTAGTCATATGAAATTTTAATGTTTTAATGGGATCAAATAAAAGGATTGTTGGTCAGGCATCGACCATTCAAAAATTTGAATTAATCAAATCTATTAACTTCAATTAATTGTTGGAATTTTCTATACAAATGGATGGGTACACCTTTTATTGATGTATTGTATATATGGTAGTCTTAATAAAGAAGTACAAATATTCATTCAATTTCAATGTGCTAGTTAAATAATAATAAATATAATCATGAACTCTTCTGATGGTTAATTTATATCCACATCCAATTGTCACCACATTAATCAAAGTGGTGGATGGGGTTCTTATAGAATTTAGGTTTAAATATATTTGGGGAAGCATACTATGTTCAAAAAAATTATTCAATAGGATTGGTGTGATAATGAATTAAATAATGATATGTATTCACTTACATTGAAACTAAATAATTTATAGATCAAAATAGGGTCATCGAATAAAGAATATATGAGACCCATTTATTATGAAATTTAGGAATAATAAAATGATATTTGTGAATATATAGAACATTAATTGAGATTTCTATGATTATAAAAAATATAATAGTGAGTTTTATTTTTCTACCAATCAAAATGTGAATTTCACCAGGAAAGAAGACATCATAATTGAAAATAGAAGTGTTGTGTGTATTAAATAAAGGAATTGTAATTTTTATTCCTTCAATAATATATATAAAATTTAGAAGGGTAACCAAATTATTAATCATATAATTAATATAAATGAAATTATCTATAAAAAATATGTATGGAAACAATTTTCAATTAATTCAAGATGATATTAAATGGTAATTAGATTGTGAATGTGTGTGAATGATATATTTCATTACAATGACTATTAATGAAATGTAAAATAGTATTCCTTCAAAATATCATACCCCAGATAAGGATATGGATTCTATTTTTCATCAATACTTCTTGTTTACTTAAGACATATGGGAAACTAATATATTCAATCATGATATCTAGATTATTATGAAATATGACGAAATAAAAAGATATTTTTTATCCATAATTTAAGTATACCAATTGTATGAATTATAAAAAAAATTATTTTTCATGAAGAATATTCTTGTTTATTTTGATAATGATAAGACATGTGGATCTTTAAAATAGTGTATATAAGATGCTATGAGAAATTTACTTTAAGATACTCTTTTTATTCATAAGGAAGGTGGCCTCTAAAAATTATTATGGAATTCTCCAATGATAGACAATAAAAAATTTATTATAATATAATTTTAATCTTTCAATGATATATAAAAAATATATCAATAAATGAGGAATTGATCTTATGCTTGTTGTATAAAAATACATTGAGATAATAAACATTGATTTCATCATCAATGTTTTCCAAAAATTTAGTTTGACTAATTCATTCATTAAAAGGATAAAATATTTCATTAAAACTATGAATATTTCTATATTTTTTTAATGGGACTAATAGTGTTGTTTACCTTAATCATTTAATGTTAGGAATGGTAAACTCATCCTATAGTTATTTTATGTAATTTTCATTATTATCGTAGTAGATTAATCTTAAAAATGGTTGATCAAGAAATCATTGAGCCTATCTAGAAGAACACAAAACATTATTTGATTATTCCAATCAATCTCGTATTTTTTCTGAATTATAATATTAATATTATTAAATATCTTTATGATTAATGAAATAATATAATCAAGAGTAAATTATATGTTGGTATGGATAGTTTAGATGTTATATTTTGATTATTTATATAATTTTTCAGTAGGATAAAAATAATTTCCTTTAGCGATATATTTTTCATCTTCAAGAATCAACATAGATCATGGAAATTAATGTATGTTTAAAAAGATTTTAGGATATTTATTCTTAATTACAATTTCCATAAAAAAAATTCTTCTTAATGTTCATTAAATTAGCCCATACTCTTATCCCAATTGTGTGCACAATCAGATGTAATTTCATCTGGATAAGAAGTCTATTTGAATGGAAATACATCATTGTTATGTGGGAAATATGTTGTAAGTCTAATTGTATGGTTAGGGAGGTATTAAATGATTTAATATTTATTAATAAATATATTTTGAGGGTTATTTATTTGGAGTAACATAATATACAAGGAAGAGGTTAATCAATTTCATTAATCTAGATTTATCAATAGGATCATATCAAGGAAACATCATTATATGAACTATTTGGTTTGGATTGTTCGAAATAAGGGTTATATGACTGTCAAGATGAAAAATTAAAGTAATCATTACATAAATATTTACGTTTCCATATTTTTTGACATCTAAACTCAATATGAAATGGTTGGTATCATTAATTATGACACCTCTAATAACTCCATCATTATTTGAGGGGGGAGTCAAATATTATCCAATATTCTTATTTGTAAAATAATTAATTAATTGTTATGTTTTCATTCATCAAAGGGACCAAATGATCTAGTATCTATTCATTCAAGGGACACTCACTAATATAAATCATAATCAATTCATCATTAGTGGATCCTTTAATACTTAAAAATGGATAATTCAATTTAAGAAGACTTTGAATTTTTCAGTCTTGGTATGTATTTAATTGAATAATACCAAATTAATTCTTGAAACTAATGATTTCCTTATTAAATATTGTTTCATTATTTTTTTAATATGTTTTTGTTACAAAGAATTTTGAATTCGTGTTTGGAAAATAATTTTTTCATATTTTTTTCTTTTATGAAATGTGGTAATTTTTTTATCTTCAAAAAAGTGTGCATTTTTTAGACTGTTACCATATATTTGTTTCAAAATTGTTGCTAAATTATTTTGGGTTTGATAGAATATAAGAGATAATTTGGCATGTATAGTGTTAAATACATTAATTTTATATGAAAAAATAGTTACATGTTAATGTTTAATGACAAATAAATTTACATACAGGCTCCTATGAGGGGAGAAGTTTCTTCCAACAAATTGGAAACACATGAACAACTTAGACTAAATTTGAATTCAATCAAATGTATATATATCATAATGGAGTTTATAATTAATGGATATTAAAATAGTAATGTCATACATATACATGTTATTTGGGACCCTAATTGAATAGGGTGGGTTAAGGTAATATCAGATATAGTTTCTAAGGGAAACTCTTGGATGATTAGATGTTGTTAGATTTTTGGAGATCACAATATGGGAGGAATATCATTTTTATAAATGGTTTTTTGAATAAAATATTAATTTAATGTTGATATATATGTCTTATTTCCATCTATATATATATATTATTATATTTAATGGAGATATTTTGGGTCTGACATGGAATCATCCATTACTATTATGGATTTAAATCCCAACATTGATTGTCCCTATTGTAGATTTTTTGTGAATACTAAGAAAAATATATATTTTAAGAAGGATATTAATTTTGTATCATTATATACCTTCGTGAAAGAATAAATAAACCTATACTTTCCACCAAATTAATGTATATAGATAGAGGATATTTTTGACAATTTTAATTTCTTGTGTGTATTCTAGAGGACATAAACCTCGATATATTTAAGACCCTGATTTTCTAGTTTTTGAAATACTTTATACACCATCATATATTACTATGTTATAATCCATTATTAATATTTAAAAACTATTATATAAATAAAATTTTTATTCAAATAATTTTATTCTATCAAAATAAATTCTAATCAATGATTTTAATAATGCATAATAGAATTTATAAATAAATTTTTATAAAACACATTTTTAAAATATAAACACAAAAAACATGTTATAAGGGAGATGAAATGATTTAAATTAAACCTTAAAATATAAAATACAATGTAAATTTTACTTCCTGATACACATTAAAACATTTAAACCCATCACAAACATAATAAAACCAAATCCAAAAACAATCGATTTTTAATCCTTATAATAAAATAAAATAATAAAATTCCCTTCAATTATTTATTATTTTAAAACTTAAAAATTTTCATTTTCTATAATATTCCATGTGAAAATATTCGGAAAGTTTATATTTATATATTATAACGGCCACAAACTAATTTTTTTTTTCATGACATAAATTGATTTAATCTATTTCCTAAATTCAACTACATTTATCATATTATTCCATTTAATTTAGGTATTTTTAATTACATATTCTATCTCATTAAATATGTATTTTTATAGTTAATATTTATATCATATAAATTATTATTACATCGTTTATTATTTCTAATTTTTATTATTTTGTCATTTGTTTCATAAAATATCTTAAGAAAAAAACATACTTTTGAATTTAAACTCTTATGTATTGAAATCTTATCATAAATATTAGAATAAACCTTTTTGTATCATGTAATACTTTAGAATTTGGAAACATAAATCATGAATATGTATAATGAAATATTGAAAAAATCGAACATTTTATAAAATTTTCAACAGCCAAAATAATTTGATGTTGAAAATATATGAATATTTTTTTATTTTATAGGGAAATATTTTTTTATATGAATAAAATATCATGATTGAATCCTTCTTAAAAGATAAATATGTTATTATAAAAGATAACGATAAAACCCACATGTTTTAAAATGAATTTCGACTTATCCTTTATGTACTTTGAGAAGATACTTTTGTGTATTGTTTGTGATAGAATTGTTTCCATTCATATACGAGGATAATTTTTAAAAAACTAAAAACATATAATACAGTGTTATTGAATATATGAAAAAATAATAATGTATTATTAGAACTATTATGATATTATGTTAAGTATAATAATTTTTCATATTGAATTATCAATAACTATTTTCAAATGAGAATTTTCTAATTTCATAAATATATTATTTGTGTAATGATACTCATATTAAAACTTTTATAATGACATTCTAAATGTGATATATTGTATTATTGTAATTACTATTCAATGAATATAGTAAAAATTTTAATTGATAATTTTATTGAGTATGAAGGCCGATTTCCATGGGATAATTTAATTGTTATTTATATTATCATTTTGTTATAGAAGTGGTATATTAACAATTATATTACATTATTATTAATAAGGATTTAAATCAATGATAATATAATGTGACCTTGTGGTAATTATTTTTGAAAATGTTAATTATAAATTTGAATTATACTACCAATTATATTTATTTGGTAGTTGCACTTTTTTCAATAAAAGTGGGAAAATGTTATATATACCATAACACATAATTATAATACATAGAGAATATTTGATAAAAATGTATTTTTATTTTGAAAAGATAAATTTATCGACACATTTCCAATATAATTTACTATGTAATTTTTGGGTAGTTTGGAGAATTATTGTTCTACATTTACTTTTGAAGGATGAAGTTGAATTTTCAATACTAAAATCCACATAAAATTTAATTCCTTAGTTAAATTTTTTATATTTAATAACTCGTTATTATAATTTATTTTAAAGTTATCATCAAAATGAAACATAACTCAAACATGAGTATACCTATATTATAATTCAATGTATCTGTTATGCTAACATCATGAAATTTATGTTCAATGGTTGTTTATAGTATATAGAAAAATATAGTAAATTGGTTTGGGTCTATAGGTATGTTCAAAATTGTGGCACTTATATGAGACTTGGTTCAGTGAAATGAAGGTTTATAATATTTATCACTCTCCAACAAATGTATGTTCTTTTTTTGTATATCGATATTCTTCTACGAAGACAATATATTATAGATGTTTCATTATTTTAATCTAAACTAATATAAATTCTGTTTTCTTGTTCTATTACAGTATTCATATAATATAAACACTAAATACACAAATTTTTTATATCACAACGCACCTTTATTAGGTTGTGGAAATGGACAGGAAACTACCAGACCCTACCTTCTTCTAGTTGAAGGAGATATAATGACCAACTAAGTCATGCATTCAATAGAACCTATAGTGGTGACCAGAACCAAGGGTATAATATTTCACATAAAATGGATGAAATTATCCATTTTTATTTAATAGGATTATGATATAAGATGGTAAATCTAAAACACCTCCAAAAACTGAAAGGAAAAGTAATGAAAAAAAACTAACTCCCATATGCATGTTCAAAATAAAATGATACAAAGTCCAAGAAAACTCCAGGGAAAGTACCAAAAGAAAAAATTAAGCAACAACTCAAGAATCCCAAGATAGTAAAGTCTTACATAGTCCCCAAGGTCCTCCTGGAGTCATAAAAGTAGTTTTATATACATATGATGATTATACAGTTATACTCAAAAGTGAAAACCAAAAGTTGTCTTGCACAACTGTGGAGGCATTCTAATGCCCCATGAGAAAATAGAGATTACTAAAGCACCTAAAAAAGAAACTATCAATTCATATTCATCGAGGAACACTCTCCAAATAATGAATGTTAGGTAATGTATTAGTAACATCACATCGATATTTGCATACCCCGCACCGCTTTCCCACTGGTTATTCAGGACATCCTACGCCTCAGACCTCTGCCACAATTTTCACTATAGTCCCACTACCACCCCAACAACAAGCGTTTAGGCCACCACAACCAAAAATCCAATGAGAAAACACATATCCCACAACAATAGTATGTATCCACAGCCATAGACACTAGGGGTGGAATAACCACCACTATGCCTAAAGACACCTAGGACTCATCCCTAAGAAACATTGGAAACAAACCTACCCAAACATAATTAGGAAAACCACCACACCATTCCCTACCCAAAGTGTCTTGGGATATAATGGACCTCATGCTATCACAACCTACCTGAAGTGTCTTGGTATACCTGGTAGAGGGATAAGAAAATGATCTAAAAACCATCCACTTGTAGGGATGCTGGAAAAAACAACCTCCCCCATGGAATTGGGGTATTTTGCACGAAGTGCTCAACATGGGTGGGGTGAAAATAAGAAACACAAGGAATAATTTATACATATACTTGAAAAAGTGCTCATCCCAACCTAAGGATTTCAAAATCAGCCAACACACACACACTCTTGTTAATTTTCCTACATGCACTAAAATACCCTACAGCCAGAACCTGAGAACATCACATTTTTTGAAAAACAATTCCTACATTGTAATCATTCTTATTTTCACGTTTAGGTGATTCTATTTAAAAATTTCTCCACTACAAGGAATTTAATAGACATATCCATAATCCATGACAACAACTGAAGGAAAATATCCATGCAGCAATTTAAGCATTCATACCCAGTTCTCTTTTAAAGTTGCAACAACAAAAGGAATATGTGATATCCCTCAAAGTACAGGAATAAAACCAAGACTAATCTTCTGGGAAAAAATCAAAAACTGAACTACTAAACAAGGGGAGATCCCTTCCTCGTCCACATAAACCTGCAAGAATCCTGCAGAACAACCATGTGTGTTAGCAGAATAGAGAAAGTGAGTTTTAAAATTTAACAACACCATTTATCAAGTTACTTCTTTTCATTTGGATAACATGTGAGATCACACAAGGGTTCTTATTCATTTGGAATTAATTTTATCGACAAAACTGATGTGATTAACTAGTTTCAATGTTATATCTATTCAATCACAAGATTATCCAGAAAAACAAAATTTCCTTAGTGTTCAGGGAAGGACCACCAATAACCACTATTTTTAGTGGGAATAAGCCTATAAAATTCACAACACAAAAACTGAGATAAAAGTAATACAGCAACATCATCACCAAACACACCCCTTTATTCATTAGCGTATATTTATTATCTTCATCGTGGTGTGGTTTCGTCCATGTCCCAAGGGAATAATTAACATACCAGCCCTGAATGATACCTAGTAAAGAGAGACAAAATAAAACCTTACCTGGATGATCAAGGACCGATGATTTAATCCTTGCGTCAAGAACTGAGGATGCGCGACTTGCAGGAAAGGAAAACTCAAGTGCTTTAGGGCTGAGCTGGAAGGGCTCTAGAAAGAGCACACGATTCGTCTCCAGGGTGAGTCTCTAGGGTGTACATAGATAATCGTAGTGAATTATGATGAGAGGATCTCAGTTTAAAAAATGGCTATATCCTAAAATTGGAAAGACGATTTCGATTTACATGAAGTCGAATCGTGTCTTGACCATACTGTTTGGAGGTTTCACATGTCGAGATTAATTTTTATTTATTAATTCTCATCATATATTGTGGATATATCTTTTGTGTGTTTATATATATCTTTTCAACATAGAAAAACCAGGAAATAAAGGAGAATCTGGAAAGTACTGGGAATGGTGTTCACCGAGGAAAAAGGCCACACGTTTTGGTAACTAATGTTTTGCCTAACTCTTAGGGGTTTAAAACATGTTTTACGAGAATTAAATGGCTTTGAAAAGGTCATTAAATCAATTTTACATCAAATGATACATTATCAGGGTGGATGTGGATAATCATAGAAAACTGGGTAAAAATTTGACAAAGGGTGGGACACTATTGGGTGAGACATCGTAAGTGGTGACATTGTTTCGGTGTGTGACAGTGATGGTGAAACCATGACGGTTCCACCATCACCGTTCCACAACCCTTGTGTTTCCATGATCGGTGTCACCATTTCGTTGGAACCATTTGGTGGGACTGAGTTTTTTTTAAAAAATCCTTATGGAGTCACTGATGGGCCCCAAGATACCCCAAACATAAGGAATTTGGAAATTAATGGACAAGGAGGGTCCGAGAAATTAACCCAAAAACCTCTAAACCTATTCTCGTCCTAGAGAATCTAAGAGTAAACCCAAAGAGAAGAGTGGGGTCTAAAAAACCACCTTATTAGATACATATTAGAGACAAACCACCCTAGAGTCGTTTGAAAGCCAGAAAAACCTCAATATCTAGGAACACATCTCCATCATCTATCTCCTAAACAACTATGGTTACACTACCGTAATTATCCCACAAGTAACTACACAAACGTAAAAGGTCAGATCGCCCAGACATATGAGTTAGGGAGTCTCTTCCTCCCTGTCAAGATATTATCCTCTCTGGGTAGCACTGACTCACCCGCATAAGATTAATCACATCCACCTTAATGTGTCTTGATTAGGGATCAGGTCTTCCCCAACCTATAGTCTAGACATTTCTCACATATTCAAATAATAAGGAAAACATTCAATATTATAGAAATAAAGGTCAAGCATTACATCGTAGTCAAGTACCAAACAATCACAAAACAAAACTCAAAACATATATGGGTACTAGGAATGCATTTGTGCCCCCAATTCCTAGGTACTCTCCTCGAATCCACCATGCCTCCACTACACAACAACCAAGGGAATGGTTTGTCCACAAAGAACCTTCTCCTCATGGTCTTTGATACTCACTGGTCACTCCATGAACGTCGCATCATCCTCCATATCCATTTCTTCCCAGTCGAGGACATAAAAATAATCGTGTATATATCAACAGAGCGGAGACACATGACGTCGTTGACCCTCTGTAGCAATGGTGGTAACTCCAGTACATAAGACACTTCGCCAACCCGCCACAACTCCTCAAAAGTTATGATGAACATGAACGAATTCATAATCCAACTGTTGAACCTTTGTTTCCCACACTGATGGGAGACCATTAAGAACACATGGTTCCCAACCTCAAACTCCAAGGGTTTTCTCCTATGATTTTTATATGACTTATTCCATTATTAATATACCTTTATCATCTAACACACAATTTGGGCCTTCTCTTTCATGCTCTAAACAACCTCTAGGCCAATAATACTTGCCTCCCCAACCTCTATCATGTACACAATTGAATGACACAGTCTTCCTTATAGGGATTCAAACTGTGCCATGTTAATGGTACAGTTTTATCTATTTTTGTAGGAAAACTCTACATATGGCAAGTATAACACCCATGATCCTCCAATGTCAATAAAACTTTCATGTAGCATGTCCTCCAATATCTGGATAGTCCTCTCTATTTTCCCATCTATCTAGAGGTAGAATGTAGTGCTAAGGCATAGTTGGGTTCCAAAACCACATTGCAATCCCTCCCATACTAGTGAGTTAAATGGTGTATCCTATTCTGAAACAGTAGTTCTAGGAACTCTTTGCAAATTACCAAATTTATCCACATACCTATGTGGAATGGGTTCCACTGCACTCGACTCCTTGAATGCCAAGAAGTGAGCTGATTTTGTCATCTGTCCTACCACCACCCAGATTGCATCACAACCACTTTGAACCTGAGTTAGTACTGTGAAAAAATCAATCAATGTGTCATCCCATATCCATTTCAGGACATCTTACGGCTGCAAAAAACCACCCATAACATGATGCTCAGCCATTAACTTCTGGAATATGAGGCACACTACAACAAACCCTACCACTGCATGTTTCACATGGGCCCACCAAAACTAGCTCTTCAAACCCTGGAACATCTTGGAAACTTTTGGGTGTACCACTAGGGGTGAGTTATGGAATACAAAAAGAATTCCCTCACACAACATATCTGGGAAAAATAACTTCCCATGAAAAAACATATTATTCTGAACATCTTTCAAACATTCTTAAAGAGCACTTATTGGGCTAACGTGTTCATGAATTACTTCAAACTATATGTCCCCCATTGAGACTCTTCCACTTTTTGTACCAAGGAATATTACACCACCATATGGAACAGGAATCCCCTACCTTCCTCCATACTTGCATCCATATATAAGGAATCCAACTCTCCCATTGCTTCCCAAGAATCTTCTGACTCCCAAACCACATCCTTATATGACTTCTTACTCAGGGTATCAACCACCACATTCACCATTCCATAGGTTTAAGAGATCTAGAAGTTGTATTCCAAATGAAACTCCATCCACCTCTCTTTTTACTAGTTTAGGTCTTGCTGGGAGAATTCATACCTCAATATCTTGTTATGTTTTAAGACCATAAATTTTTCACCGATTAGGTAATGCCTCGACAAATTCAGTGCAGACACAACTGTTATAAGATCTAGGTCATGGGTTGTATAGTTACATTCATGAGGACATAACTTCCTAGACCCATAAGAGATAACTCCCCATTTCTGCATTAGTACACACTCAAATCCTAGTTCGAAAGCTACACAAAACACTTCAAATGTTACCCCTTCCTCAAGAAACCTTAGCACTGGGGCACTGACCATATTTACCTTCAGATAACTGAACACTGCCTGGAACTACTAACTCCAAATTAAATTTTGGTCCTTCGTGCTCAATGTTGTCAATGGTTTTGCAACTTGAGAGAATTCGGGCACAAACCTTCGGTATTATCAATCCAAACCAAAGAAACTACGAATCACTACCACATTCTTGGGTTGTTCCCAAGAAACAACTTCTTAGGCCTTTGATAGTCCCACTTATATTCCCTGTCAGGACACCATGTTTCCAAATATGTGCACCTATAGAGTCCAAAACATACACTTGGAAAACATCCTGTAGAGATGGTGGTGTCAGAGGACTTCCAAAACAATCCTCACATGCTCGAAATGATCTTACTCTGACCTTGAGTTAATTAGGGAAACTTCAATAGACAATACTACAAACTGGTTCAGATACTCACGGAATACAGATTTCATGAGCCCCATGAAAAGAAATGATGTGTTCTTAATTCTAAATGACATGACCACGAACACAAAGGGACCATATCATCACCTAAAAGTAGTCTTCGAGATGTCACCCTCCTTTAATCTTAACTAGTGATATCCATAATGTTGGTCTATCTTGTAGAACCATCCCACCCCCTTCAAATAATAAAAAGGTCATTGATCTTCAGGAGGGGGTAATAGTTCTTGAATGTCACCTGATTCCATCTTCATTTGTCTATACGCAACCTAAGACCATTGTATTCCTTCCTTGTGAACAAGACTGAAGCATACCATGCTATCGTGGTCGGTCAGATAAAACCCTTATTCATCTAGTCATCAATATAGATTGGAAACTCCCGTAACTCAGAAGGTGCCATCTGATCGGGATCCATTAAAATTATAAGGGAACCATGTTTCAAGTCTATCCTGAACTCAACATCTCATTGGGGGGTAGAGTAACCACTTTTCTAGGGAAGATGTCTAGGAACTCACTATCGATCATGTGGACTTCCACCATCTCTGTATCTACCAACTCAACTAATAGCTCACCTAATATGAAATGAAAGGGTTCCACTCATTGGGTGCCCTCCTGGAAACCCCACTCACCAATGAAATATACACACTAGCCGCCCACATATGAGAACATGACCCTTCAATAAATGCATTTGATAACAGTGTGCCTGGAGAATATCCGGTCACAATAAAGGATGACATCATATGGCTTTATTTGTAGCAGAAAGAGATCCCCACTAGACTGATGAGGCCCTATCATCATTTTGAATCCTATATAGACAGAAAATAGGCAATTCTGACCTCTAACTATAGTACTCATCACCAGGGGTATAGAGAGTCTCTCTACATCTAGACCCAAGGCATGGGCTACACTGGGTACACCGAAGGAGTGTGAAGCTCCAGAATTAAATAATGAAAGTATAGACTTCTAATCAAACTGATCATACCATGAATGACCTCTTTCCCTGTTGGAACTACTGCCTCTATGACATGTAAATGCCCACACCCATCTCTTCAGACCCTCACTTATCAGCTCCATCAATAACCATACCCTAGCCAAGGTACCTGAGGACTTCCCTGAGGTCTACCTCCTCCTTCAATGTCTTCTCTCAGAGGAGTGGGGGCTCACTGTCCCTACAACTACTACTGAAAATGACAGGCTCGAAACTGATGCTGCTGAGGTGGGTGTTGAATCGGCCACCTCCTAAGTATTTCCCTCTATCTAGGATTTGATCTTAGATGTTCCCATGACTTCTATATATAAATCATCTCAGTCTGGGGCCCATAAATAAAGGGAGAGAACTAGGAAATCAAAATTGGAACTACTGGGGCCTTCTCCCCATTGGCCAAAACATGGATGGCCCTAATACCAGAGGCCTGCTTCTAATGTCCTTCCCCTTCGACGAGCTCAACTCCCCCCCTCACATGGAAAACCTCTTGGTTCACAACTTTATACTTCTTCTAAACCTCTAGGAATGTCAGCAGGGTGAAGGGATTAACTTCATACTGAAGGGAGGGTTGGATAACCTCCTCCAAGAGTCTTGCCCTTGACTCCTTATCTGGGAAGTGGTCTGCAGCTAAATGAAGGAGATCCTTGAACATGATCCCCAAATGCCTCACCATTATACTCCTCTACTAGAGGGAGAGTAACTCCTACCTCTTCTCAACTTTCATTATAGAAGTAAGTAATTTCTCCCGAAACACACTCTCAAAGTCAGTCTACGAAACCTCAACTTCCCTCTTCTCCATGAGGTTAAGCATCCACAACTGATGTGGAACTCCCCGCATTTGGATCATATCAAAAAAAACCTGATACTCATACAGAGCCAATTTCGAGCTAAAAGTTATCACCAACATTTTGATCTAGCCTACTGCCTCAATGTATGATATGCTTCCCTCTTACTTCTCGGTGTTTTACCACTAAAAGGCACAAACTGCCTTCTAAGACTGGTCGTCCTCCTCCTCTCGATCATCCCTCTACTGATTATCCAAATCGGCCTCATGCGCCCCGATCACACGCACTACACGTTAACGTCGTTAGGGTTCCCTTACTGCAAGGTAAACAAGGAATGCCTACGCATGAGTAGTGTTGATGATTTATTTTAAATTTTTCTTAAACATGTTATTCATATTAAATCCATAGAACACCCAATATACATGAACACAATCCATTATGATTCATGTACCTTTCCTATGGTCTCTTCCCAACAAATGGTGCATCCTCACATGGTGATTTTGTAGGACCAAAGTCCTCGTATCGGGTCACGGGTGGCCCTAAAATGTCTTGTCCTAGCCAGTCTTCTCTAGCCTATTCCATGCACCAAGATTTTCTGACAATGTTTCCCTACCATAATATGAAATTATCACTATGACTAGTCCTGAACTCCATACAATTTATCAACCATTATCCTATGAAACCGTTCTTCCAGACCCACCTTCAACAAGATTAGGAAAATAATGTCAAACATCCAGACCCTTTCATCATTAAGTTGAATGAGAGATAATGACCCCTGATTCTCTCCTTCAATAGGCCGCAAAGTGGAAACTGGAAAAAAGGGTATAGAATTTTGCATAAAATGGATGGAATTACCCATTTCATTTAATAGTATCAGTATATATAAGGTAAATCCCAAAAAAACCTAAAAAATGAAATTAAAACTAATGAAAAAACACACACCCATATGCATGTTCAAAATAAATAAATAAATGGTAAAATAAAACTCCAATGAATGTAACAAAATAATGAAAAGCCATAATAACTCATCAAGCCCATTATAGTAATGTCTTCCAAGGTCCTAAATGTCCACCTAGAAACCTGAAAGTAATTTTATATACGTAGGGTGAGTATACGGGTATACTTAATAGGGAAAACCAAAAGCTCTATTACACAAGTGGGTAGGCATTCTAATTCCTCTTTAGAAAATAGAGATATATAATGCCCTTAAAATGGAAACTATCCACCTAGACTCACCAAGGAACACTCCCCAAATAACGCAAGATAGATAATGTAATAATAATAGAATATCGATATTTGGGTACCCATGACCGTTTTCCCACTGGTTATCTAGGAAATCCTACGTGTCAGACCTCCCCCTACATTTTCATTACAGTCCTAATACCGCCCCAATAGAAACCTTTTAGGCCACCACAACCACGTATCCCACTTGGAGAAACCTAGGACCCCACAACCATACGCATCCACACCCGTAAACACCTGGTCCAAAACAAATAATGCCCCACCAAAAGACACCTATGCCTCAACCTGGAGTCAATTGGGAGACAATCCTACCCACACATACCTGGGAAAACCACAAAAACATACCATGCCTGATGATTCTTTTGATAAAATGGACCTCAGGATATCATATCCCACCCGAAGTGTCTTGGGATAACTTGGAGAGGGAGTAGAAATAAGCTACCAACCAGTCAATCATAGGGATTTTGGTTAAAACAACCTCTCCATGGACTAGGGGTGTTCGGAACGTAGTTCTAATTGTGGGAGGGGTGTGAATTTAAAACACAATAACTAATTTATAAATATTGTTGAACAAGCTCTAATCCCAACGTAAGGGTTAAAAAACCATCCCATACACAAACACTCTCATTACTATTCTTTTATGCAAAAAAACACACAAGATTCACAACCCGAGCACAACCCATTTTTGGAAAATAATTCCTTCATTGTACCCATTCTTGTTATCACATTCAATGGATTCTATTTAAGAGTTCCTCTACTACCAGGAAACAAACAGACATAACTGCATGCCATGATACCAACTGTAGGAAAATATCCAAGTAGAAATTTAAACATTCATAAGCATATCCACAACAAAAAAACATAAAAATTAGAGATCACTTCCCCATCTACATCACCCACATGCATCAAGCAGAACAACCAAGTGTATTAGCAGAATAGAGCAAGGAGGTTTAAGATTTTACCACACCATTTATCAGTTCCTTCTTTTCATTTTCTTAACCAGGGTGGATACACAATGGTTCTTATTTATTGGGCATCCATTTTGTCGTACAAAGTTTTATAATTAACCTGTTTCCATGTTACAGCCATTCAATAACATGATTATCAACAAAAAAGGTTCATTAGTGGACAAAAAATGACCACTAACGACCACTATTATTAGTGGGTAGAATCTCATATAACTCAAAACATAAAAACGAAGATAAAAGAAATTCAAAAACAACATTATCAAACTCAACCCTTTAATCATTAGAATCCGTTTTTTATCTTTGTTAAGGGTTGGTTTCATCCATGTCCCAAGGGAAGCATTATTATAACCGATCGCATGACAAACCGTAAAGAGAGACGATGGAAAACCCTACATGGATAATCAAGGATCTATATTTCCATCTTGTCATTAAGAAATAAGGATGCATGAATTTTATGAAAGGAAAAAATGAGGGCTTGAAATCTAATTAAGAAGGGCTCCATCACGGGAGCATGATTCATCTCTATAGTGATTCTCTAGTGAATACATAGATAATTGAAAGGAATTATGAAGAGAGCATATTTACTTAATAAAAGATCATATCCTAAAATCAGGGAGATGATTTCGAAGTACTCGATGTTGGATCGTGGAATAAACACGGGGTGGGGCGGCTTCACAAGTCTGGATTCATTGTCATTTAATAATTCTCCTCGAATATGGTGGGGATAACAATAGGGAGTTAAATGATATTTTCTAAACAGAGAAATACCACATAATAGGGGAAAAGAAGGAAAGTATGGGGAAAGGTGTGACAATGAGAGAAAAGAACACATGTTTTGGTAACTAAACGGTTTCCCGACTCTTGGGGGTTTAAAACATATTTTAGTGGCATTAAATGGCTTTAAAATGTAATTAAAATGTTTTAGCATAAAAAGATTTGTTATTTGGGAAGAATTGGAAAAAAACAGGAAACTATGAAAAATTGAAAAAGGGTGGGATACCATTCAGTGAGACCTCATAATGGTGCCACCATAATGGGGAAAAACTGTAAGCGGTGACACTTTTTCAGTGTGGGACTATGATAGCCTTATTGTGATGGTGGAACCATCACGGTGCTTCCATGATTGGTTCCACCATTTCAGTGAAACCATTTTCTTGGACTGAGTTTTTGGAAAAACTACTTAATTCATCACTTATGGTCCCTAGGATACCCTAAACACAAGAAATTTGGAAAAAGTAATGGATGAGGAGGGTCCGGGTCATTACAATTTATTATATAATTTAATTTGATTTTATTTTATAATATTTTTCAGTATTATTTCAATTACATTGAATTTACATAAATTAAAATTCACCAAACATGTCTTTTCTCAAACAAATACTATGACTTATTACATTGTATCAATGACTATCCTTTAATGGGTTCGGCTATATTGATTCAAAATCAGTAAAATAGCAATATGTATTGGATAAATGACTAATTTTGAATCTTTTTTATAATAAACATATCTTGGACATATAATTTTAATGGTATGATAATCCTAGATTCCATATGAAAGATTTAATGATATATTATTTCCCCCAAAGACACTCTTTTTAATGATAATGTCTAAAATTACTAGTATAAATGGGTAAAATATTATCTTATGTATCTAAGTATTAAAAAGTGGATGTCTGTGGTAAATCGTTAAAAATTGCTAGTGGTATAACCTGATTCACATTCTGGTAATGATATAGATATGTAAAATATTAACTATAAAAGGAAAAATATTCCTTATTTTGTATAATGTTAAAAAAGATTTATTAATGAATATGATTGTAAATTTTAACATCAGAATTTTCAAAATTTTTTATTCTAGATATTATTTTATAGCTATATTTTAGTGAAATAATATTGGTATATTCTGAGCAGAAGACTATAACATCAAATTGGGGGGAAATGCGGTTATAAATAAAATTTTATATAGGTTCTGAATAACTATGAAATGTATGATATATCTTTGAGAAAAAGAAAATAATATTACTATGTTGGAATAAAATTCACTATAAAACTAATGGGTGAAAGATGTTTATTACATTTGAAACCGTTGAAATAAATTTTATATGATATGATGATGAATTTGGTTTCTTCAATGATTGAAAATAGATTCTAACTATGGTCATGAAATTTTTTTATGAAGAAACTAAGAGGATAAAATATAATGTTAAATGAAAGAAAAATGGGAAGGTTAATATTAGGTATAATAGGTGAATCAGTTCAAATAAAAACTTGTGTAATCCATATATTACATCATTTGAATGTTGGAATAAAATACACCACAAAAATTACTGTATTGGGACAAAGATTGTATGAAAAGTAAATAAGATTAAGAACAATGATTTCAATGTTATGGATTCCAAGATTAAGACAAAATATTCATATTCAATTGATAAATTTAAATGTGAGAAGGAAACGAAGAAATTGGTTTCTTTGTGTGGAATAATATGAAATATTTTCATTTTCAACATCCCACTCAGGTTCATTATGTATCCTGGACAAATTTCAAAATAAGTAAAAACATATAAGTTAGATAGACAATAAGACTATAATTATTAAATATAAATTTGATTCTGAATATTATTTCTATCCTTATTTAGTTTGTAATATTCCAATTATAAAAAATTTATAACAAAATCTTGATCAACTTATTGATAGTCTAGAAACAATTGGTACTTCTTATATAAAACAAATTGATATAATAATGTTGTGATTAAGGAAAAACTGTATATTGATTCTAATGATTTATAAATTATAGATGAAATTTAGTCTCTAAATGACTACAGATTTAGGTTAATGATTATTTATTATATCATCGAGTATAAATTTGGGGATAATTAAGTAGTTTTTCAAATATAAAATTATAAAAATAAGGAAAAATAGAATGTTTAACATTTAAAATATATAAGTTTAATATTAGAATGTAATTTCTAGATGAGTTTATGATAATGGTGATGATTTATTTGATGAATAAAAAAGGATTTCCTCGGTTATAGGGATAAATAAACCATGTTTATTTAAAATATTTTTTAAGGGAAAAATGAAAGGTACTTATTCTCTAAACAATTTGAGGTTCTTTGATTATTTTCAACAAATTTCTTTTTTGATTATTTCAATATCTAGGTCCCAAGAATTATTTTCTCTGCTAATATTATTCTAATATTATTTTTAATAACAATTCTATGTCATGGTTTATTAAATAATATTATTCAAATTGAATTAGACCAAACCATGATTACATTGTAAGGGAATAATTATTTTTATACTACACACTCAAGTAATATTTATATTTTATAGTGCATAGATATAACCTTTTGCTATTTTATTTTTTATGTTTAATATTTTAATATATTTATCATGTTTAAATGATAATATATTATTATTAATTATTATTTTTTATTTGTTCCAAATATTTTATAATTAATTTATTATTGTAAAAATTATTTCAGACTCCTTGTAATATTTTTTACTGAGGTAGTTCTCCAGATGATAATTCATTAACACAACTATTAAATAGAGGAAAACATGGATTAAAGGGTTATGTGAGTTAATATTTTTATTATAAATTTTAAATGATAAGTACTTAATATTAATTATTTCTAATACTAATATTAGAGGGAGTTTTTTTGAGTAGAGAAAAAATAAATTTTATATTATTTTTATATTTTTATTGGAATGAATACTATTAATTATTATTAATTATTACACCTCATGATTCTAATTTCAATTTTAATTTGGTTGCTTATGTGTAGGTGGAGATATTAATTTATATATTACATTCCACTATTTTTTTAATTTTTCCATTTTATAAGGTTCATTTTATATTATCATTACATATTTAATCTTACCAATGGGGGTAGTGGAGATGTTTGATTTTATTACTTTTTAAAACAGATAGAATATCGATGGGATTCTTGATTGTGATTCATATGTTTTAATAATTCTCTATTAACTCTAATTTTTATTTATTATGAAAAATATCATTCTACTATAATTATTTATTGTTACATTTGTTATTATAGATTATTATTATTTAATCATATATTGTGTCGAATAAATTTTCTATTTCATAAGAAATAAATATAATGTTTATGCTCTTCTGTATTGAAAAAAAATCTTATGTATTGGTAAATACCGTTACCTATATTGATATTGTCTGAAAATTTTCAATTTATTGTATATTTATGTATATGGTGTAAGACTATAAAATATAATATATTTTATATCCTAGTTACAAAATATCATTATAGGGGTATAAATATCATACACTTTCGACTACTATAATATGAATATGTTACGTATAAAGGTACACTTATGTTCAAAACCTTATTTATAGATAAATGCACATTTATTTTGGAAAATTTTATAATGCTTAAATGTTACATTGAAGCCAGAATGAAGAAATATTTATTCAATGAAGATTATTTTATGTGTGATTTAAGTATTTAATTTTTTACTCATATAATATCAATATTATTTAATTGTTTTTTTATTTTTAAGAGAGTTATAAAAAGTATGCATAGTGACTATATTTTTATAGTACTATTATGAAATTATGTATTATATAGGAATTTTGTATGGAGAATTATTAAGAAATATTTATTGTATATTATTTATTACTATCTTATTTTAATCATATGGGTAAAGCTTCATATTCAAATCCAAATGTTTTGAATATTTTAAGGAAACATAAATTGTGATGTTTTGGATTGTTCCATTATTTTCTACTCATTTTCATTTTAAAATTTCATTAAAAATTCAAGATTTAGTTTCTTGGGAAATGTTAATGATGAATTAAATTCATATTTCTATGGAGAAATGTAGAATTATAAATTTTTTACTATGACTAGATAAATTCAATTATACGAATAATAGAATTCTATAAGCATTTCATGAATTATGGGAAAGGAATTTTATTTAGCTATTTGAATAATGTAACGCCCCAACCCCAATTACCCAGAGTTTGTGCATTATTATATAACATTGGCATGGTCACAAAATATCAAGTCTCAAAACACCGATTAGTTTAGTAGTCTTGGAAACACTAGATATATTCATAAGTCTTACATTACATCATAAAGTAAAAAAAACTACAACAACATCTTGTCTTCATATAATCTCATACTATCCTTGCAGGTCATTCATAAATTATTTCTTCACATCCTGGGAATGATAAAACATTGAAAGGGGTGAGCTCAGTTGCTCAGTAAGGATAACAATATAGAGGAAACTTTCATAGATAAGAATAAACATTTAAGGCAATGTAAAACTAAAACAAAAGCCATTTAAACATAAACTTCAGCATAATATGGCAAAGATAAAATGAAAAAATGTCATCTACTTATTCAAATGGATATTCTACTAGTCGAATAACCACATGCAATATCAATAACCACTTTCATAATGATGGAATGCATAATTCCAGACTATCATAACCACATGGTCACGGCCTCGTTCCAAGACTACAAATAAGATTTTGTCAAGGTCTTATGCCAAGACACTATATTTTCTCATGAGACCTACTGATGCATCGAGGAGCTATAGAAAGCTCCACCCTTCACTTACTAAGTCCAATGCATTCCTCATATGAAATGTTTGAAACATAACATAACCATTCGTATTAAAACTAGCATAAGAAATGTAAATACTTTAACCACAAACCATGAATGGAATAAAAATAGCACATCCACAGTCAAATATAACTCATTCGATACAATATGGAAGATTTTATTATATCAAATTATTCTCAATCGAGAATAATGAAGGATATTGACATAGATTAAAATAATCATCCAACTATTGGGAGAAATATCCACATTTTTCTTGAAAACATTTAAAAGTCACACTATTTGTCAAGAATCCAATTAAAATAGATTTTTGATTTAAAGTGTCCCATACCACATTGAAACATTTAAAAGGAATTTTGATTTGAAAACTTTAATGTCTATATAAATAAACAATTAAAACCATTTTTAAAACATGGACATTAACAAGAAAGGTTAAGAATAATAATTCTTTAAAACATTTTAAAATGATATTTTAGTTAGAGTTCCTAACCAAAAGATAGACACTTGAATAAAAATAATTGAGGTAATAAAAACATTTTAATATCATGAGAATAATGTGATTCATGATATACTATGTAAAAGTACATTATATACACCATATAAATGTGATTTGGTGTATAACAACAAAGGAGTATCAAGGGAATGTAAATTGAGATTAAATCTCTCATAAAGGTCATATCCTTAGGTTAAGGATAAATCAACGACATAATTTTGTGTGACAAATATAAATACACTAAATATGATTCGATATTCAGTGTAAAAAAATAAAAGGACATTCACACATATTCTTGTAAAAACAACACTAATGAATTGGATGTTTAACTCAACAAATAGAGATTGAGTAAAAATTACTCTTATCAAGTTCATACCGATGAGTTGAGAATTTATCAATGGGTTAATTATGTGTATCAAAATTATATCCAAAGAAATGGGAGTGGAAATAATTACATAATCAAATAAATAATGATTCTACACATAATCTCGGAGTAAAATAATCAATGAATATGCATAAATCCAAATGTGTGGAAATTGAAATTTTAAATTCCCTTATTGATTTGGTAACATACGAAAAATACACCCATGAAAGAAGGATCATACAATTATGATGTAAATATACATGAATTAAAGTATATTACACATTTAATACAAACATGGGTAGTACACACAACACATGCAATAAATAAATGGTGAACAATGAAAATCTCACGGAAATAAATTGAGATAAGAAACCCCTTACTTTGTAACTTTTCCTTGGTCATGGGTAGATTATCCTCCTATATAATGGTGGATAATTTTTATTGAATAATAAAATAAAAATATACATTAATATGATATCATATATGATATTTTAACATTTCTTTTTTAATAATATCTTAGTATTTTCATCATTTCGGGTGTTAACTTACTCATTTTCTTTTATATGTTTTGTTACAAAAGTCGTGTTTGTTATGGATAGGTTGTATCTTATTTTTTATTTTTTATGTTTAATATTTTAATATATTTATCATGTTTAAATGATAATATATTATTATTAATTATTATTTTTTATTTGTTCCAAATATTTTATAATTAATTTATTATTGTAAAAATTATTTCAGACTCCTTGTAATATTTTTTACTGAGGTAGTTCTCCAGATGATAATTCATTAACACAACTATTAAGTAGAGGAAAACATGGATTAAAGGGTTATGTGAGTTAATATTTTTATTATAAATTTTAAATGATAAGTACTTAATATTAATTATTTCTAATACAAATATTAGAGGGAGTTTTTTTGAGTTGAGAAAAAATAAATTTTTTATTATTTTTATATTTTTATTGGAATTAATATTATTAATTATTAATAATTATTACACCTCATGATTCTAATTTCAATTTTAATTTCGTTGCTTATGTGTAGGTGGAGATATTAATTTATATATTACATTCCACTATTTTTTTAATTTTTACATTTTATAAGGTTCATTTTATATTATCATTACATATTTAATCTTACCAATGGGGGTAGTGGAGATGTTTGATTTTATTACTTTTTAAAACAGATAGAATATCGATGGGATTCTTGATTGTGATTCATATGTTTTAATAATTATCTATTAACTCTAATTTTTATTTATTATGAAAAATATCATTCTACTATAATTATTTATTATTACATTTGTTATTATAGATTATTATTATTTAATCATATATTGTGTCGAATAAATTTTCTATTTCATAAGAAATAAATATAATGTTTATGCTCTTCTGTATTGAAAAAAAATCTTATGTATTGGTAAATACCGTTACCTATATTGATATTGTCTGAAAATTTTCAATTTATTGTATATTTATGTATATGGTGTAAGACTATAAAATATAATATATTTTATATCCTAGTTACAAAATATCATTATAGGGGTATAAATATCATACACTTTCGACTGCTATAATATGAATATGTTACGTATAAAGGTACACTTATGTTCAAAACCTTATTTATAGATAAATGCACATTTATTTTGGAAAATTTTATAATGCTTAAATGTTACATTGAAGCCAGAATGAAGAAATATTTATTCAATGAAGATTATTTTATGTGTGCTTTAAGTATTTAATTTTTTACTCATATAATATCAATATTATTTAATTGTTTTTTTATTTTTAAGAGAGTTATAAAAAGTATGCCTAGTGACTATATTTTTATAGTACTATTATGAAATTATGTATTATATAGGAATTTTGTATGGAGAATTATTAAGAAATATTTATTGTATATTATTTATTACTATCTTATTTTAATCATATGGGTAAAGCTTCATATTCAAATCCAAATGTTTTGAATATTTTAAGGAAACATAAATTGTGATGTTTTGGATTGTTCCATTATTTTCTACTCATTTTCATTTTAAAATTTCATTGAAAATTCAAGATTTAGTTTCTTGGGAAATGTTAATGATGAATTAAATTCATATTTCTATGGAGAAATGTAGAATTATAAATTTTTTACTATGACTAGATAAATTCAATTATACGAATAATAGAATTCTATAAGCATTTCATGAATTATGGGAAAGGAATTTTATTTAGCTATTTGAATAATGTAACGCCCCAACCCCAATTACCCAGAGTTTGTGCATTATTATATAACATTGGCATGGTCACAAAATATCAAGTCTCAAAACACCGATTAGTTTAGTAGTCTTGGAAACACTAGATATATTCATAAGTCTTACATTACATCATAAAGTAAAAAAAACTACAACAACATCTTGTCTTCATATAATCTCATACTATCCCTGCAGGTCATTCATAAATTATTACTTCACATCCTGGGAATGATAAAACATTGAAAGGGGTGAGCTCAGTTGCTCAGTAAGGATAACAATATAGAGGAAACTTTCATAGATAAGAATAAACATTTAAGGCAATGTAAAACTAAAACAAAAGCCATTTAAACATAAACTTCAGCATAATATGGCAAAGATAAAATGAAAAAATGTCATCTACTTATTCAAATGGATATTCTACTAGTCGAATAACCACATGCAATATCAATAACCACTTTCATAATGATGGAATGCATAATTCCAGACTATCATAACCACATGGTCACGACCTCGTTCCAAGACTACAAATAAGATTTTGTCAAGGTCTTATGCCAAGACACTATATTTTCTCATGAGACCTACTGATGCATCGAGGAGCTATAGAAAGCTCCACCCTTCACTTTCTAAGTCCAATGCATTCCTCATATGAAATGTTTGAAACATAACATAAACATTCGTATTAAAACTAGCATAAGAAATGTAAATACTTTAACCACAAACCATGAATGGAATAAAAATAGCACATCCACAGTCAAATATAACTCATTCGATACAATATGGAAGATTTTATTATATCAAATTAACCTCAATCGAGAATAATGAAGGATATTGACATAGATTAAAATAATCATCCAACTATTGGGAGAAATATCCACATTTTTCTTGAAAACATTTAAAAGTCACACTATTTGTCAAGAATCCAATTAAAATAGATTTTTGATTTAAAGTGTCCCATACCACATTGAAACATTTAAAAGGAATTTTGATTTGAAAACTTTAATGTCTATATAAATAAACAATTAAAACCATTTTTAAAACATGGACATTAACAAGAAAGGTTATGAATAATAATTCTTTAAAACATTTTAAAATGATATTTTAGTTAGAGTTCCTAACCAAAAGATAGACACTTGAATAAAAATAATTGAGGTAATAAAAACATTTTAATATCATGAGAATAATGTGATTCATGATATACTATGTAAAAGTACATTATATACACCATATAAATGTGATTTGGTGTATAACAACAAAGGAGTCTCAAGGGAATGTAAATTGAGATTAAATCTCTCATAAAGGTCATATCCATAGGTTAAGGATAAATCAACGAAATAATTTTGTGTGACAAATATAAATACACTAAATATGATTCGATATTCAGTGTAAAAAAATAAAAGGACATTCACACATATTCTTGTAAAAACAACACTAATGAATTGGATGTTTAACTCAACAAATAGAGATTGAGTAAAAATTACTCTTATCAAGTTCATACCGATGAGTTGAGAATTTATCAATGGGTTAATTATGTGTATCAAAATTATATCCAAAGAAATGGGAGTGGAAATAATTACATAATCAAATAAATAATGATTCTACACATAATCTCGGAGTAAAATAATCAATGAATATGCATAAATCCAAATGTGTGGAAATTGAAATTTTAAATTCCCTTATTGATTTGGTAACATACGAAAAATACACCCATGAAAGAAGGATCATACAATTATGATGTAAATATACATGAATTAAAGTATATTACACATTTAATACAAACATGGGTAGTACACACAAAACATGCAATAAATAAATGGTGAACAATGAAAATCTCACGGAAATAAATTGAGATAAGAAACCCCTTACTTTGTAACTTTTCCTTGGTCATGGGTAGATTATCCTCCTATATAATGGTGGATAATTTTTATTGAATAATAAAATAAAAATATACATTAATATGATATCATATATGATCTTTTAACATTTCTTTTTTAATAATATCTTAGTATTATCATCATTTTGGGTGTTAACTTACTCATTTTCTTTTATATGTTTTGTTACATAAGTCGTGTTTGTTATGGATAGGTTGTATCTTATTTTTTATTTTTTATGTTTAATATTTTAATATATTTATCATGTTTAAATGATAATATATTATTATTAATTATTATTTTTTATTTGTTCCAAATATTTTATAATTAATTTATTATTGTAAAAATAATTTCAGACTCCTTGTAATATTTTTTACTGAGGTAGTTCTCCAGATGATAATTCATTAACACAACTATTAAGTAGAGGAAAACATGGATTAAAGGGTTATGTGAGTTAATATTTTTATTATAAATTTTAAATGATAAGTACTTAATATTAATTATTTCTAATACTAATATTAGAGGGAGTTTTTTTGAGTTGAGAAAAAATAATTTTTTTATTATTTTTATATTTTTATTGGAATGAATATTATTAATTATTAATAATTATTACACCTCATGATTCTAATTTCAATTTTAATTTCGTTGCTTATGTGTAGGTGGAGATATTAATTTATATATTACATTCCACTATTTTTTTAATTTTTACATTTTATAAGGTTCATTTTATATTATCATTACATATTTAATCTTACCAATGGGGGTAGTGGAGATGTTTGATTTTATTACTTTTTAAAACAGATAGAATATCGATGGGATTCTTGATTGTGATTCATATGTTTTAATAATTATCTATTAACTCTAATTTTTATTTATTATGAAAAATATCATTCTACTATAATTATTTATTATTACATTTGTTATTATAGATTATTATTATTTAATCATATATTGTGTCGAATAAATTTTCTATTTCATAAGAAATAAATATAATGTTTATGCTCTTCTGTATTGAAAAAAAATCTTATGTATTGGTAAATACCGTTACCTATATTGATATTGTCTGAAAATTTTCAATTTATTGTATATTTATGTATATGGTGTAAGACTATAAAATATAATATATTTTATATCCTAGTTACAAAATATCATTATAGGGGTATAAATATCATAAACTTTCGACTGCTATAATATGAATATGTTACGTATAAAGGTACACTTATGTTCAAAACCTTATTTATAGATAAATGCACATTTATTTTGGAAAATTTTATAATGCTTAAATGTTACATTGAAGCCAGAATGAAGAAATATTTATTCAATGAAGATTATTTTATGTGTGCTTTAAGTATTTAATTTTTTACTCATATAATATCAATATTATTTAATTGTTTTTTTATTTTTAAGAGAGTTATAAAAAGTATGCCTAGTGACTATATTTTTATAGTACTATTATGAAATTATGTATTATATAGGAATTTTGTATGGAGAATTATTAAGAAATATTTATTGTATATTATTTATTACTATCTTATTTTAATCATATGGGTAAAGCTTCATATTCAAATCCAAATGTTTTGAATATTTTAAGGAAACATAAATTGTGATGTTTTGGATTGTTCCATTATTTTCTACTCATTTTCATTTTAAAATTTCATTGAAAATTCAAGATTTAGTTTCTTGGGAAATGTTAATGATGAATTAAATTCATATTTCTATGGAGAAATGTAGAATTATAAATTTTTTACTATGACTAGATAAATTCAATTATACGAATAATAGAATTCTATAAGCATTTCATGAATTATGGGAAATGAATTTTATTTAGCTATTTGAATAATGTAACGCCCCAACCCCAATTACCCAGAGTTTGTGCATTATTATAAAACATTGGCATGGTCACAAAATATCAAGTCTCAAAACACCGATTAGTTTAGTAGTCTTGGAAACACTAGATATATTCATAAGTCTTACATTACATCATAAAGTAAAAAAAACTACAACAACATCTTGTCTTCATATAATCTCATACTATCCCTGCAGGTCATTTATAAATTACTTTTCACATCCTGGGAATGATAAAACATTGAAAGGGGTGAGCTCAGTTGCTCAGTAAGGATAACAATATAGAGGAAACTTTCATATATAAGAATAAACATTTAAGGCAATGTAAAACTAAAACAAAATCCTTTTAAACATAAACTTCAGCATAATATGGCAAATATAAAATGAAAAAATTTCATCTACTTATTCAAATGGATATTCTACTAGTCGAATAACCACATGCAATATCAATAACCACTTTCATAATGATGGAATGCATAATTCCAGACTATCATAACCACATGGTCACGGCCTCGTTCCAAGACTACAAATAAGATTTTGTCAAGGTCTTATGCCAAGACACTAGATTTTCTCATGAGACCTACTGATGCATCGAGGAGCTATAGAAAGCTCCACCCGTCACATACTAAGTCCAATGCATTCCACATATGAAATGTTTGAAACATAACACAAACATTCGTATTAAAACTAGCATAAGAAATGTAAATACTTTAACCACAAACCATGAATGGAATAAAAATAGCACATCCACAGTCAAATATAACTCATTCGATACAATATGGAAGATTTTATTATATCAAATTAACCTCAATCGAGAATAATGAAGGATATTGACATAGATTAAAATAATCATCCAACTATTGGGAGAAATATCCACATTTTTCTTGAAAACATTTAAAAGTCACACTATTTGTCAAGAATCCATTTAAAATAGATTTTTGATTTAAAGTGTCCCATACCACATTGAAACATTTAAAAGGAATTTTTAATTTGAAAACTTTAATGTCTATATAAATAAACCATTAAAACCATTTTTAAAACATGGACATTAACAAGAAAGGTTAAGAATAATAATTCTTTAAAACATTTTAAAATGATATTTTAGTTAGAGTTCCTAACCAAAAGATAGACACTTGAATAAAAATAATTGAGGTAATAAAAACATTTTAATATCATGAGAATAATGTGATTCATGATATACTATGTAAAAGTACATTATATACACCATATAAATGTGAGTTGGTGTATAACAACAAAGGAGTCTCAAGGGAATGTAAATTGAGATTAAATCTCTCATAAAGGTCATATCCTTAGGATAAGGATAAATCAACGACATAATTTTGTGTTACAAATATTAATACACTCAATATGATTCGATATTCAGTGTAAAAAAATAAAAGGACATTCACACATATTCTTGTAAAAACAACACTAATGAATTGGATGTTTAACTCAACAAATAGAGATTGAGTAAAAATTACTCTTATCAAGTTCATACCGATGAGTTGAGAATTTATCAATGGGTTAATTATGTGTATAAAAATTATATCCAAAGAAATGGGAGTGGAAATAATTACATAATCAAATAAATAATGATTCTACACATAATCTCGGAGTAAAATAATCAATGAATATGCATAAATCTAAATGTGTGGAAATTGAAATTTTAAATTCCCTTATTGATTTGGTAACATACGAAAAATACACCCATGAAAGAAGGATCATACAATTATGATGTAAATATACATTAATTAAAGTATACTACACATTTAATACAAACATGGGTAGTACACACAACACATGCAATAAATAAATGGTGAACAATGAAAATCTCACGGAAATAAATTGAGATAAGAAACCCCTTACTTTGTAACTTTTCCTTGTTCATGGGTAGTTTATCCTCCTATATAATGGTGGATAATTTTTATTGAATAATACAATAAAAATATACAATAATATTATATCATATATGATCTTTTAACATTTCTTTTTTAATAATATCTTTGTATTATCATCATTTCGGGTGTTAACTTACTCATTTTCTTTTATATGTTTTGTTACATAAGTCGTGTTTGTTATGGATAGGTTGTATCTTATTCATATACAGAATTATATATAATCATAAAATGAGAATTATACTTGTATGGATATGATGGGGAATGAATCTCATCGTGTTCGTCGAGACAGTAGTCCATACGTACGCACGAGCGATAATATCATTTTCTGATAGTAAAATCATATATAACTGGATGGTATATAATATATAAAGAATAATTACCATGTTATACTTATTATTTACATGAATTAAACATCATTATTATACCCATCCAAATAATAATGTATCAAATAACAATTACACCATGACTTGGAGACGGTAGACCGTATGTACGCACGTATGGTGACATGTCATTCAAAGGATGGATAGAATACTGAATATGGTTATACCATATTTATAATAATATAAAAGTATATAAAAGATATGGGATTTATTATTTTAAAATGGAAATAACAATTAAAGAAGAATTTTAAGAAGAATGTAACTTGAAAGAGGGGTGTGAAAACATTACCTCTTCTTCGGGTTGTTTCTTTTGATTTGATCAGAATAGCTCCTTAGGATGGCTTTTTGATTAAAATAAGGCCACTAGGTTTAAGTTAGGGAAGTTGAGATAATATTTGGGTAGGGTTGGCAAAGCCAAAATGTCACGACCCGTCCTCGGGGCCCGTGCCGTGACTACCCCAAGCCCGCCTTCCATAGGCCAGGGGCTGGCGACTAGCACCAAAGGCGTAAAATCCCGATAACTGGGAAGGCATTGCCTTTATAAAAGAAAACAAGCACCACAGAGTACAAGCGGAAGTAAAACACTAAGTACAAAGAAGAGCTGAAAAGTAAAAAGGGGCCGGAAATACAAGCCCAACTGTAAAGTACAACTCGAAAGGGAAAACAGCAACTGAAAAGTAAAGCTGCTACGCTGAGATGTCCACAGGAAATCCCACCTGAAGGGTGGGTACAGATAGCTCCTCTGCTCCTCGGGTCCCTCCATCCACTCCGAGTATGTCCCACCCAGTGGTCTGCCTCTAGGATCCGCCTCGTCGTATAGTCCACCTCCAGGTACCGTCCAGTCCTCGAACACTCGGCCTCTGTCAGCACTGTCTGTCGTCTGCAACCAACACAACGAGGTGCGGGCATAGCCCGTGCAGGGGTGAGTATAACGACACTCAGTAGGGACCCCGAGACCCTCAAGGTCTCACTAAAACCAACAAGGATAAACACAAGAAGATCTCAACAGATAAACCCTACTTAGGTATATGCCCATACATACACCTAAGTTATCAAGTAACCCATCTCAATCATGAGGAAACACAAGGATTGTGAAATCGACGGATAACCACTACCCGGGTATATGCCCATACATATACCAAAGTTAGCAAGTGACCCATCTCAATCATGAAGTAAACACAAGGTCAAAAGTCTCAGCTCAAACCAGGATTTTTCATTATCGAAACCGTAACTGCTGAAGAGCTCCGTCTCTAGAGTGTACAGTGGTCCTGTCACGACTCCGAGGCTGCCGCTCACTAACCTAGGACTGCTGAAGTACTCCTCCTGTCGAGTACTGCGGGTCTACTGCCAACTACCAGGCGCTCCGTCCGCTGAGGGTCGGCTGCCAAATACCGGGCGCTACCCAGATAGCCTACTGAGGTACTCCTCCTGTCGAGTACCGCGGGTCTGCTGCCAACTACCAGGCGCTCCGTCCGCCGTGGGTCTGCCGCCAAATACCGGGCGCTCCGTCCACTGGGCTAGTCGACTCACTCCAAGTCGAGTCGGTCAAGCAGTCGTCAGGTCTCATCCGCCTACACGGTCTCCGTACTCTGCACGCTCGTCTCCACCGTCACGGGTCTGTCGCTACAACCAAGCGCACACACTCCGTAGAGTATCGCGGGTCCGCCGCTACAACCAAGCTCTCCACCGCCAAGGGTCTGCTGCTGCATCCAAGCGCACCACCACTGTCAAGTACCACGGGTCCGCTCCACGAGCTAATGGTCGATACTCCAAGTATCACAAGGTCCCGCGAAGAAGTGTCTCAAAGGTCCGTCTCGGCACAGGGGTCTCAACGCAACAGACGGTGCGTCGACCGGACGCCCGGTCTGTGAGTTATTAGCCTTTTCGTCCCAGGGGCCCGGTTGGTTTCGTGAGCGAAACCAATCCCGGCCGTATCTCAACTGCACCCCGAACTCCCATAGGGTATACTCAAAGGGACCGTTACTCAACGTAACCACCAACGCCGCTGACGGCTCGTCAAGCGGACGTCCTGTCTGTAAGATATCAGCTTTCCCGTTCCAGGGGCCCGGTTGGATTTCGGGAACAATCCAACCCGGCCAAACTCCGACTGCATCCAAAACTCGGGCGGAGTATGTCAAAAGTTCCGTCTCATCAAGAGGAAGTCAACGAAACAGACGGCGCGTCAATCGGACGCCCGGTCTGTGAGTTATTGGCATTTTCGTCTCCGGGGCCCGGTTGGTTTTTAAGGAAAAACCAACCCGACCGTACTCCACCTGCGTCCAAACCTCGGGCGGCGTATGCCAAAAGATCCGATTCACTAAGAGGAACACAACGCGACTGACGGCGCGTCAATCGGACGTTCGTGGCTCAAGATATGAGCGTTTCCGCTCCGAAGGCCCGGTTGGTTTCGTGAACGAACCAACCCGGCCGAACTCAAAGTAATCCGAAACCTTGAGTGCGATATACCGAAACGACCGTCTCGGTCCAAGGATCGCGTTGCCGCAGACGGTTCGTCATTCGGAGGTCCGAGGCTCAAGTTATGAGCCAAAAACCAAATCAGGTTCGAAACGGGGGGTCCGGGTCCGGGCCGACCCGGCCCGACCCCCCCCCCCCCCCCCCCCCCGGGGCGGTGCGGCGGCGGCGGACGGCGGCGGCGGCGCGGCGGCCGGCGGCGGCGGCGGCGGGCGGCGGCGGCGGCGGACGGCGGCGGCGGGCGGCGCGGCGGCGGCGGCGGCGGGCGGCGCGGCGGCGGCGGCGGCGGGCGGCGCGGCGGCGGCGGCGGGCCGCGGTGGCGGCGGCGGCGGGCGCCGCACGGGGTGGCAGCACGCGGGGGGCTTGATTGCCCCCGCTGATTGATCAAGGCGGCACGGCTTTGAGCCGTGCCTTTGCCAAAAAACGGCCCCCCGCAAGTGGGGGCCGGCTGGACGAACCGGGGGGGCTTTGCCCCCCCCCCCCTCCTTTAATTGAACCGCCCCCCTCATTAAGAGGGGGGTTTGAAGAACCGGCCGGGGGTTTAATCCCCCGGTTTTATGACATCCGGCCGGCCAGCTGGCCGGCCGGTTTTTACCAACGGGACCGGAATTTCCGGTCCCGCCCTCGACTTCCGACGCCGGCGGCCCGGCCGCCGGTCTTTCCTTCCGCCGCGGCCCGGAACCGGCCGCGGTCTCCTCGTCCCGCCGCGGCCCGGAACCGGCCGTGGTCTTCGTCGTCCGGCGCAGTGCGACGGTACCGCGCCCCTTTCGCCGTGCCATGAATCCTCCCAACGCGGCGCGACGGCGTCGCGTTCTTGAAGTCTCTCCTCGGCGAATCGCGACGGCGTTGCGTAAATTAATCGCACGGCAAACCGCGTGGTGCGACGGCACCACGCCACTTTGCTTCCAACGCAAGAATTTAAACAAGAACGTTGGAGGGGGGTTCGGCCGTGTTCGTGCGGTCCGGCCCCCCCCCCCCTCGCGTTAACAATAATAACGCAACTTAAAGAAAAACATGTCGCACGTTAATCTTGCTAAAAGCACGATCAAGAATAAAAAAAAAGAGGAATCCAAAAGAAATTCAACAACCCCTACCTCGGGTATAAGTTCGAGGATTTGACTATGTCCGCGGAAGTCGACGTCGCGGAGATCGGGCGTCGCGGTAGTCGTTCGTCAATTCCGTTGACGAAGAGACGCGTCCGAAGAGGCACGTCGTTGGCGAATCCCCGTACGCCGACGAAGGTTGTCCGAGGAAGGTGCGGTGTTCTCTCTCGTTGACACCAAAGACGAAGAAGAGCAGTGCGGCGTTCTTCGTCGGAAAAAGGGCGTTCCTCGTCAAGTCTTGAGGAAAGTCAAATTATAAAGAGAACAACGAACTCAAGAATCTCTACCTCGATAGTCGCACGGTGACGGAGTCGTGGAATATCGGTGTCGATTCCTTTGACGTCGGAGGAAGAGTCGTTATCGAAGGCGTTCGTCGCGGAAAACCGTCGCGGAAGAGATGACGCGGAAGAAGTACGTCGCGTCGCGGACACGGCGTCGCGGATGGATCGTGTTCTTCGGCGGAGAAGTTCTTCGTTGAAGAACGACGTTCTTCGCGTTCTTCGTTGAGTTGAAGAAGAAAGAAAAGCTCTCAACCACTTCAAGATGGCTAAGAGTTCTAACCAAAAAAAATAAGACAAAGTCTTATTTAATTCACAAAAGAATTTCAAAGGTTTGAAATTCAAAATGGCTAACTCCAAAATTAACTCACTTATTTAATATACAATAGTTGTATAATTAAAAAGAAGTTATGTTATCAAGCCATTAAGAGGGAGAGTGGGGAGTTGAAAAGGTGGGGGTTCGTGTGGGCCCCACCACACTTAATCCTCCCAAGGGAGGTTAAGTGGGTGTGGGTCCCACTTCCAACCTCCTTTGAGAGGTTTTAAGAAGTTAAAATAAAATTTGTTCTACACAAATTTTATTTAACTCAACCTAAACCCTCAAAAAATTAACTTTCAACCCGCAACAAACGCAACTCCCGAAAAGGTCTCTTTAAGCGAATATCGGCGCTGCGAGTTCATCGGTGCCCTCAGATTTCAATTCCGAGCTCCGGATCAAAAGTTAGTAATTCCCGCTCGTTCGTTCACTGAACGTACCCGAGCCAAACTTCGGAAATTAATTCCGGGCACTCCGGGCCTCGGAATCAGGTGCCGTCTGAAACCGCGCTCTTGTAAAATTCTAAAGAAAATTAAGAAAAAAAAAATTTCCCTTGAATTTTACGGGTCTTTACATTACTCCCACCTCAGGGCTTTACGTCCCCGTAAAGATACAACAAAAACTAGGGTAACAAAAGAGGGTACTGAGCACGCATCTGAGCCTCCCGCTCCCATGTGTTCTCCTGGAGATTCCCGTGCCGCCATCTGTTGCGCACAAGAGGAATCGATCGTCCAAGTAGGACCCGCTCCTGTCGATCCTCTATTTCCACCGGGACCTCCGTAAAAGTCACCCCATCGTCAACGTCAAGCTCCTCAGCTGGAAAACGTGGAAGACGTCGTGCACCCGGTGCAACTGAGGTGGTAGAGTCAGGCGATAAGCCACCTCGCCAACCTTGCTGAGGACCTGGAAGGGTCTGTTCAAGCGCAGAGATATTTTGCCGCCTCGGCCAAATCTCCGAATACCACGTCGAGGTGAGATCCGCAAGAAGACGTGGTCGCCATCCTCGAACTCTAGTGGCCTCCGCCTCCTGTCAGCGTATGACTTCTGCCGGCTCTAAGCTGTCCTCATCCGCTCCTGGATGACATGGACCTCCTCCGACGTGGCCCGGACCATCTCTGGTCCCACAAGAGCTGCAAGATTTCTTCTTTGCCGATAAGAGAAACCTGGTCTCATCCCCTGGATGAACCACATTCTTTGCCTAAAACAGTCAATCCTAACATGGATGATACTAATCCATACCAAGGATGACATCGTAAGGCCTCGACGCTACTACTAAGAGATCCAACCGTTACTCTCGCCTCCAAGGGTTGAGTCACACTGTCGGCATCAGTGTGTGGTAACTGGTCTCCTCCAGTAGTTGTCTCACAAGTGAGGGTCAAGTCAACAGTCAACTGGAACCTCTTAGTAACATCACAAAAGAGGACAGGAATGAAAACATCACAAAGGATGCGTCTTTTATTATTGCAGCTCATAATACAAGACGCTACATAAAAGCAACATCAACATGGAACTAGAAGTACAAAAGACGTATCCACTAGTTCCTCCCCTGTCCACCTGCTCCCAGAGCTCCAGCATTTGTCACTGCCTCAACCTCGGTGGCTCCCTCCAAGCCTGCGGATCGAGGAGTCGGACAGTCACGTGCCAGGTGACCCTTTCCGCGGCATGAGTAACACAACCTGCTCCTTGCACGGCTAGCTCTGTTCCCACTCCAGGTGCCCTGCACCACTGGTCCTAAAACCCGAGATCGCCCAACTACTAGTCTAGTCCTCCTGGACCTCTGCATCATCTGTCTACTGCCCACAGATGACTCGGCTTCTGATCGAAAAACACGCGGCAAAGGCAGAATCTCCTGTACACGCTTGGGGTGTAGAGATACTGGCACAAACTCCACCCTGAAGAAGGTCTCGAAGTCTTCCCATGCGAAGTCCATCTCATCGCAAAACTGAAACAAGTGGCTCCACCACCTACCTGCTGCTGCGTGTAGTAGGCTCGCAGCGAGGATCACCATGAGGTCTGCTGGTGTCCTCACTAGCCTAAACACTCGTACCACTGCCTCCAGCCAGTCCTCTGCAGCCTGGGGATCCGTCTCCCCGCGAAACCTCGGCGGTCGCTGGTGCTGAAACTCATGCAGTGCGCTGAGGCGACGTGCATCGTCAGCGGCTGCTGCTGGAAGCATCGGGGGCTCGGCGGGTAGAGCTACCGCCGGTGCCACTGCTGACAAAGGGCCCTGCACCGAGGCCTCGTCGCTCGGTGGGCTGTCGTCACGTTCGATTCTCGGAACCCTAACTGGCTGCCATCGTGGGGCCATCCTGAAGAAACAACGTAACACGATTAACGATTATACCTGGTGAGCTGACCTGGTTTGAGCTGTTTTAAGGGGGAAAAACCTTTGAAAACACACACGCAATCAGCGTTTTCGTGCACAAAGTCGGAAATCAGTTGTCAGGGTCCTGGTGTATGGATACGTCGGCCGCCCGCACCAACTCTGGACTCCCTGAACTGAAAACCACACTCGGTACCCTTAACACTATCGCTTCACAGAAAGAAAGATCAGAGTTATAAGTTCTGCGGTAGAACCGAACTCCTCTGATACCAATTTGTCACGACCCGTCCTCGGGGCCCGTGCCGTGACTACCCCAAGCCCGCCTTCCATAGGCCAGGGGCTGGCGACTAGCACCAAAGGCGTAAAATCCCGATAACTGGGAAGGCATTGCCTTTATAAAAGAAAACAAGCACCACAGAGTACAAGCGGAAGTAAAACACTAAGTACAAAGAAGAGCTGAAAAGTAAAAAGGGGCCGGAAATACAAGCCCAACTGTAAAGTACAACTCGAAAGGGAAAACAGCAACTGAAAAGTAAAGCTGCTACGCTGAGATGTCCACAGGAAATCCCACATGAAGGGTGGGTACAGATAGCTCCTCTGCTCCTCGGGTCCCGCCATCCGCTCCGAGTATGTCCCACCCAGTGGTCTGCCTCTAGGATCCGCCTCGTCGTATAGTCCACCTCCAGGTACCGTCCAGTCCTCGAACACTCGGCCTCTATCAGCACTGTCTGTCGTCTGCAACCAACACAACGAGGTGCGGGCATAGCCCGTGCAGGGGTGAGTATAACGATACTCAGTAGGGACCCCGAGACCCTCAAGGTCTCACTAAAACCAACAAGGATAAACACAAGAAGATCTCAACAGATAAACCCTACTTAGGTATATGCCCATACATAGACCTAAGTTATCAAGTAACCCATCTCAATCATGAGGAAACACAAGGATTGTGAAATCGACGGATAACCACTACCCGGGTATATGCCCATACATATACCAAAGTTAGCAAGTGACCCATCTCAATCATGAAGTAAACACAAGGTCAAAAGTCTCAGCTCAAACCAGGATTTTTCATTATCGAAACCGTAACTGCTGAAGAGCTCCGTCTCTAGAGTGTACAGTGGTCCTGTCACTACTCCGAGGCTGCCGCTCACTAACCTAGGACTGCTGAAGTACTCCTCCTGTCGAGTACTGCGGGTCTGCTGCCAACTACCAGGCGCTCCGTCCGCTGAGGGTCTGCTGCCAAATACCGGGCGCTACCCAGATAGCCTACTGAGGTACTCCTCCTGTCGAGTACCGCGGGTCTGCTGCCAACTACCAGGCGCTCCGTCCGCCGTGGGTCTGCCGCCAAATACCGGGCGCTCCGTCCACTGGGCTAGTCGACTCACTCCAAGTCGAGTCGGTCAAGCAGTCGTCAGGTCTCAGCCGGCTACACGGTCTCCGTACTCTGCACGCTCGTCTCCACCGTCACGGGTCTGTCGCTACAACCAAGCGCACACACTCCGTAGAGTATCGCGGGTCCGCCGCTACAACCAAGCTCTCCACCGCCAAGGGTCTGCTGCTGCATCCAAGCGAACCACCACTGTCAAGTACCACGGGTCCGCTCCACGCGCTACTGGTCGATACTCCAAGTATCACAAGGTCCCGCGAAGAAGTGTCTCAAAGGTCCGTCTCGGCACAGGGGTCTCAACGCAACAGACGGTGCGTCGACCGGACGCCCGGTCTGTGAGTTATTAGCCTTTTCGTCCCAGGGGCCCGGTTGGTTTCGTGAGCGAAACCAATCCCGGCCGTATCTCAACTGCACCCCGAACTCCGATAGGGTATACTCAAAGGTACCGTTACTCAACGTAACCACCAACGCCGCTGACGGCTCGTCAAGCGGACGTCCTGTCTGTAAGATATCAGCTTTCCCGTTCCAGGGGCCCGGTTGGATTTCGGGAACAATCCAACCCGGCCAAACTCCGACTGCATCCAAAACTCGGGCGGAGTATGTCAAAAGTTCCGTCTCATCAAGAGGAAGTCAACGAAACAGACGGCGCGTCAATCGGACGCCCGGTCTGTGAGTTATTGGCATTTTCGTCTCCGGGGCCCGGTTGGTTTTTAAGGAAAAACCAACCCGACCGTACTCCACCTGCGTCCAAACCTTGGGCGGAGTATGCCAAAAGATCCGATTCACTAAGAGGAACACAACGCGACTGACGGCGCGTCAATCGGACGTTCGTGGCTCAAGATATGAGCGTTTCCGCTCCGAAGGCCCGGTTGGTTTCGTGAACGAACCAACCCGGCCGAACTCAAAGTAATCTGAAACCTTGAGTGCGATATACCGAAACGACCGTCTCGATCCAAGGATCGCGTTGCCGCAGACGGTTCGTCATTCGGAGGTCCGAGGCTCAAGTTATGAGCCAAAAACCAAATCAGGTTCGAAACGGGGGGTCCGGGTCCGGGCCGACCCGGCCCGACCCCCCCCGGGGCGGTGCGGCGGCGGCGCGGCGGCCGGCGGCGGCGGCGGCGGGCGGCGCGGCGGCGGCGGCGGGCCGCGGTGGCGGCGACGGCGGGCCGCGCGGCGGCGGCGGGCGCCGCACGGGGTGGCAGCACGCGGGGGGCTTGATTGCCCCCGCTGATTGATCAAGGCGGCACGGCTTTGAGCCGTGCCTTTGCCAAAAAACGGCCCCCGCAAGTGGGGGCCGGCTGGACGAACCGGGGGGGCTTTGCCCCCCCCCTCCTTTAATTGAACCGCCCCCCTCATTAAGAGGGGGGTTTGAAGAACCGGCCGGGGGTTTAATCCCCCGGTTTTATGACATCCGGCCGGCCCGCTGGCCGGCCGGTTTTTACCAACGGGACCGGAATTTCCGGTCCCGCCCTCGACTTCCGACGCCGGCGGCCCGGCCGCCGGTCTTTCCTTCCGCCGCGGCCCGGAACCGGCCGCGGTCTCCTCGTCCCGCCGCGGCCCGGAACCGGCCGTGGTCTTCGTCGTCCGGCGCAGTGCGACGGCACCGCGCCCCTTTCGCCGTGCCATGAATCCTCCCAACGCGGCGCGACGGCGTCGCGTTCTTGAAGTCTCTCCTCGGCGAAGCGCGACGGCGTTGCGTAAATTAATCGCACGGCAAACCGCGTGGTGCGACGGCACCACGCCACTTTGCTTCCAACGCAAGAATTTAAACAAGAACGTTGGAGGGGGGTTCGGCCGTGTTCGTGCGGTCCGGCCCCCCCCTCGCGTTAACAATAATAACGCAACTTAAAGAAAAACATGTCACACGTTAATCTTGCTAAAAGCACGATCAAGAATAAAAAAAAAGAGGAATCCAAAAGAAATTCAACAACCCCTACCTCGGGTATAAGTTCGAGGATTTGACTATGTCCGCGGAAGTCGACGTCGCAGAGATCGGGCGTCGCGGTAGTCGTTCGTCAATTCCATTGACGAAGAGACGCGTCCGAAGAGGCACGTCGTTGGCGAATCCCCGTACGCCGACGAAGGTTGTCCGAGGAAGGTGCGGTGTTCTCTCTCGTTGACACCAAAGACGAAGAAGAGCGGTGCGGCGTTCTTCGTCGGAAAAAGGGCGTTCCTCGTCAAGTCTTGAGGAAAGTCAAATTATAAAGAGAACAACGAACTCAAGAATCTCTACCTCGATAGTCGCACGGTGACGGAGTCGTGGAATATCGGTGTCGATTCCTTTGACGTCGGAGGAAGAGTCGTTATCGAAGGCGTTCGTCGCGGAAAACCGTCGCGGAAGAGATGACGCGGAAGAAGTACGTCGCGTCGCGGACACGGCGTCGCGGATGGATCGTGTTCTTCGGCGGAGAAGTTCTTCGTTGAAGAACGACGTTCTTCGTTGAAGAACGACGTTCTTCGCGTTCTTCGTTGAGTTGAAGAAGAAAGAAAAGCTCTCAACCACTTCAAGATGGCTAAGAGTTCTAACCAAAAAAAATAAGACAAAGTCTTATTTAATTCACAAAAGAATTTCAAAGGTTTGAAATTCAAAATGGCTAACTCCAAAATTAACTCACTTATTTAATATACAAGAGTTGTATAATTAAAAAGAAGTTAAGTTATCAAGCAATTAAGAGGGAGAGTGGGGAGTTGAAAAGGTGGGGGTTCGTGTGGGCCCCACCACACTTAATCCTCCCAAGGGAGGTTAAGTGGGTGTGGGTCCCACTTCCAACCTCCTTTGAGAGGTTTTAAGAAGTTAAAATAAAATTTGTTCTACACAAATTTTATTTAACTCAACCTAAACCCTCAAAAAATTAACTTTCAACCCGCAACAAACGCAACTCCCGAAAAGGTCTCTTTAAGCGAATATCGGCGCTGCGAGTTCATAGGTGCCCTCGGATTTCAATTCCGAGCTCCGGATCAAAAGTTAGTAATTCCCGCTCGTTCGTTCACTGAACGTACCCGAGCCAAACTTCGGAAATTAATTCCGGGCACTCCGGGCCTCGGAATCAGGTGCCGTCTGAAACCGCGCTCTTGTAAAATTCTAAAGAAAATTAAGAAAAAAAAAATTTCCCTTGAATTTTACGGGTCTTTACACAAAAATCTTTGAAGGTGTAAATTAGAGAGAAGGTGGTGTACCCTTTTATAAGAGGGGTGAGGGGCACTTTGGAAAAGCAATAAATATTATTTTATAATAAATTCATATTCGGTTTATAATGGCTCCAAAGTATATTATTTAAATGTTATGGTGGGTATGAGTCTAAATCCTTTAATCAAATAGATTTTAGAAAGTTTTTTGTCGCTATATTAACATTATCATTTATATTTAACTCTTAGTTAAATAGTTTGACATTTACCATGTCTCTTTGTATTTTTATATTCTATATTTAATGAACTTACTATATACATAAAAGCTACCCACAAGTATTCGTTAATGATACACCTATCATTATATAAGTCCTTTTTCTGAACCTTATATTTCTAGGAATATAATATCAATTAATAATATAAAATTTGATTTTAAAAACTCTTTTATGACAATTTTGACACAATTGGGTTTTTGTTTTTGATAATTTCATAAAAGCATTATTACTTCAAAAACAATTTATATAACCAATACTAATATGTCATATTAACCTATAAAATTAGTGGTATTCATAAAAAGTATCGAATTACATTTATTTTGATATTTATAATATTAATTATTTTAATATTTCATTAATTAGGTAATTACTACATCACCATAGTGTCATAAATAAATTAAACTATTTAATGTCTAAAAATTATAAATAAAATAACATTTTGTAGGAAATTTTTTTAGCTTTCAAATTAATATTTATAATCTAATTAATCTTATGTATAACCATATATAAAAAATGTTTTATTTATTAAACTCTTATTTTATCTCTTTTAACTCTTCTTTGAATTAAATAATAATAAATTTCTTAATCCAATCCAAGTGTACCTAAATAATAATATTTTTTTCCTAAGTTTTTTTTGGTTGAGATACACTTGTCCAATAGAATTTGGACATGTGATAGGGAGATATTAATATCATTTGTACACGTAATTACTGTATTTGGTATTAACCGTGGTAAATAAAAGCAAAAGGTTACTATTAACAAGAAATTATTTTCATCTCATTAAACCACATTTTACTCCTTGATATTAACCGTGTCTCTCGTATTTTCGAAATTACACTCACAAAAGCAGTAAAATTATGTTTTATGTGAATTTCCAATTTCTCTTAGGAGGTGGTTAAAAGACTGTGAAAAGTTCAATAAAATTTTTATATATCTAAAATTATTCTAAACTAACTCTAATTAATTACATTGAACATATATAGGTATTATTTATATATTTTGACCTTAATTAAATTTAAATAAAATAAATAATTCTTTAATGAAAAATTCGATTTTAAATTATAACTCAATGTTTTTTCACTATTTATAAAAAATTGAATGTTTTCAGAATAATACTAAAAATTCACCCAAAGATAATTTCGATATTACGAATCCATAAATGAATTCCATTTTGAAATATAAAATTTAAAAAATTTCAAAAAGTGTGTATTACTATTCATAACGGCTAGTTTGATTGGTTGTGGTGTGTGTTAGAACTCGAAGTTCAGTACAACACATGCTACTGTATTATTCTAAGAGAAGCATACTGTGGATGATTGGGGTATTACATTCTCCCCTCCTTCAAATAATTCCGTCCTTGAAATTTTTAAAATTATGCTTGGGAATATAATTTAATGTCCCACATCAGAAAATGACTCATTAAAACTATCACCTTAAAAGAAAGAAAGATGAGTACAAAGGTCACCCTATATAACTCATAATAGGATTCTATGTAGGAAAACATGGATATGGAAGATAAAATAAGTGTCATGTTCTGATGGAGAGGGATTGAAAACATGATCAGGAGAAATTTAACAACAAGAAAGCCACAAACTTTTGATTGGACAAACGGTCATTAGTTTCCCAGTAGGAAAGGTATACAGACAAAAAATATTTAGTTACATTACCTAAATATGAGGAATTAATTTACGAGGTTGACTAAGATAATAAAGATATATACTTACTTTTTAAGTAGTGTTTCATTCTTTAATAAATTTTCACCACTAAGTCATTTTTTTTAAAGGATGAGTATTCAAGAAGACTTGGTCACCCTGGGAGAGCTAGAAAAAAACTTCTGTAGAATCACATGATCCTCGAAGGTTAAACTATATATTTACATTGTATTTAGAGATTAATACAAACCAACTTGGTTAGTACAAGATCTGATGATCCCCCAAAAGGATATTCCTTTAGAGAAAGAAACATTAATCTTAATTTCTAAAATTAAACCAACAATATCCCATAGTTAAATAAATACAATTCAATAAACAGTTTTCCTTAAAATCCTTAAATATAATCCAAAATAATATTGAAACCGAAAACTTAGAAGAATTTTTTTATGTAGTCTTCCATGTTAAATTGTATCTCCAAATTAAATCAACTACTCTTAAAGTCAAATACATAAAAGTAATTAACCTGGTCACATATTCTCTTTTATAGGTAAATCATTTCCATAAATAACCAAAATCACTATAAATCCACAATAAAAACGTAGATAAAAATCCACCATTACTCCTCAAATTAAATCCCATAGTATTATAGTTTCTTTGGGAATATATTCTTCCCAAAAAAGCGAACATATTCCAAAGTAACATTTATCACTTAATCAAAAAATCATTTTCCTATACTAAGGGTATTCATTTGATAAGATATAAGAACCCAAATCAACTTATTATTGATGAATAAAATCATTTAAATGAAAATAATTAGTCACACTAACCAAGGACTAAATGTAGTCTAGTGGTAGGCGATAAATCCCAATCACACTTTGGTTGTGGGTTTGATTCCCACAGCTTTGTCCGACGCGATGGGTTTTCACACGGTCTGCCTGTTGTCCTTTCTCAAAAATTATATTTTATAAGATTACCAAAACGAGATAAATTCCGTAAAACAACCATAACATAATTTTAACAAGAAATGTCATCTCATACCTTGCATTTTCATCCCAAAATTTAATAACTTGTAATTACCTCAAACCCAATGATCATATAAAAACTAATGGTTATTTATAACTCTATCCACAAGGGAAAAGATAAGTCTTCCTCAAATATCATTCTCACATGGAAATCTACAGGGTTAAAAATACAAGAGAAAATTATTCCAATGTAATCCCATCAACAAGGAGCACTAATACATTTAAACATGTCACCAACCATTTATTTCCACATAGCTTCTTCTATTACTAGGAAAATATCCTATAGAATAGTGAATTCACTCGGGTAATGGCCAGGTCCCCTACATTTATGGAAAATGACTGTAAATGGATTTTTGGAACGATTTTTATTTTCTTCCATAGTACTCTTCATTTTTCCTCTGCAATTATTTACTTTATGTCCTTCTTTCCCACACGTAAAGCATTTCTTTATTCCGTTGAAACACTTTCTTGGGTGTCTCCTTCCGCATTTCCTGCATGATGGAAATTTAGGATTCTTTTCTCCATGGTCTCCAATACTGGAGCACTTTTCATTCATCACCTTTATCTTCTTTGTTGAGTCCAGTATTTGGTTAATATATATGTTGTTGATCATATTTTTGGAAAATTAATTTGGCATGAACATAATATCTTTTATGCCTATCAAAATTAAATTTTTTTCTCATTTCCACCATTAGTCCCACCTTGTACATCATTCTCAAAGTTACTATGACTTGTATGGACTCTATCCATTGACTAAAACCAGAAAGCATTATGGGAGTAACATTAGTCATAAAATAATTTAGAGAATATAATGACACCATATTCTCAATTTGAAACACCTTCGGATTAACCAAGGTCATTTATTCTCATCTTAAATTAAAATACTTCAAATTGGTTTGTAACGAAAATGTAAATTATCTTAACAATATCCCGAGGGAGTTTCGTAACCAAGAGTGCAGAAAGGACAACTTTCGTGCACCAGTTCCCATTCGAGTCAGTCTCAAAGTGGTCTTTCCAAGTTTTACCCCTAGGTACATTTGTGCTAGAGCCACCTCTACCTTCTCGTATCTAGACAGGGATGCAATTATTGGAAAACCCACAAAATCTACACAATACCAATATTATAGGAAGTTCTTCTATACTAATCCTCTAAGTCTATCTTAGGGCTATGTGCTCTAATTAGAGTTTATCTAAATCTTGTTTCCAAGGTTTTTACTAAACTTCCATTGATACCATCTGTAACGCCCTGACCCTAGTTACCCAGAGTCAGTGCATTATTACATAACATTTTCATGACCACAAAAGATCAAGTCTCAAAAGACCGATTAGTTTATTAGTCTTGGAAACACTAGATATATTCATAAGTCTTACATTACATCATAAAGTAAAAAAAACTACAACAATATCTTGTCTTTATATCCCCTCATACTATCCCTATAGGTCATTAATAAATTACTTCTTCACATCCTGGAAAAGATGAAACATTGATTGGGGTGAAATCAGATGCTCAGTAGGGATAACAACATAGCAGAAACATTCATAAATAAGCATAAACATTTAATGAAATGTATAACTAAAAGAAAAGCCTTTTAAACTTGAACGTCAGCATAACCTGGAAATGATAAAATTAAATAATTCCATTTAATTATTCAAATGGATATTATACTAGTTGAATAACCACATGCAATATCAATAACAACTTTCATAATGATGGAATTCATAATGCCAGACTATCATAACCACATAGTCAGGGCCTCATGCCAAGACTACAAATAAGATTTTATCAAGGCCTTGTGCCAAGACACTAGTTTGTCTCATGAGATCTACCGATGCATCGAGGAGATATAGCAGGCTCCACCCGTCACTTACTAAGTCCAATGCATTCCTCTTATGAAAACTTTGAAACATAAGAAAATATTCGTATTAAAACTATCATTAGAAATGTCAATACATTAACCACAAACCATGAATGGTATAAAAATAGCATATCCACAGTCAAACATAACTCATTCGATACAATATGGAAGATTTTATTATATCAGATTAACCTCAATCTAGAATAATTAAGTATATTGACATAGATTTAAATAATCATCAAACTATTGAGAGAAATATCCCCATTTTTCATGAAAACATTTATAGGTCACACTATTTGTCAAGAAGGCATTTAAAATAGATTTTTAAATCAAAGTGTTTTATACCACTTTGAAACGTTTAAAATGAATTTTGATTTGAAAACTTTAATGTCCATATAAAGAAATCCTTAAAACCTTTTTTAACACATAGACATTAATGAGAAATATTTAGAATAATAAATCATTAAAACATTTTAAAATGTTATTTTAGTTAGAGTTCCTAACCAAAATAGAGACACATGAATACAAATAAATGAGGTAATAAAAACTTTATAATATCATGAGAATAATGTTATTCATGATATACTATGTCAAAGTACATTATATACACCATATATAAGTGATTTGTGGTATAACAACAATGGAGTCTCAATGGAATGTAAATTGAGATGAAATATATCATAAAGGTTGTATCCTTAGGTTAAGGATAAATCAATGACATAATTTTGTGTAAAAAATATAAATACACTAAATATTATTGGATATTCAGTGTAGAAAAATCAGAGGACATTCACACATATTCTTGTAAAAATAACACCAATGTATTGGATGTTTAACTCAACAAATAGAGATTGAGTAAAGATTACTCTTATCATGTTCATATCGATGACTTGAGAATTTATCAATGGAGTGGTTATGTGTATCAAAATTATATACACAGAAAGGGGAGTGGAAATTATGACATAATCAAATGAATAGTGATTCAACACATAATATTTGAGTAAAATAATCAATGAAGTATGCATAATTCCGAATGAGTGGAAATTGAAATTTCAAATTCACTTATTGATTTGGTAAATTATGAAACATACACCCATGAAAGAAGGATCATAAAATAATGATGTAAATATACATGAAATAAATTATATTACACAATGAATACAAACATGTCCAGTACACAAACCACATTCTATAAATAAGTGGTGAATAATGGAAATCTCACAGAATTAAAAGTGAGAAAAGAAACCCCTTACATTGTACTTTATCCTTGTTCGAGGGTAGGTTATCCTCCATTATAATTGTAAAATAATTTTTATTGAATTATACAATAATCATATACATTAATATGATAACATATATGATCTTTTAACATTGAGTTGTTAATAATATCTTAGTATTATCATTGTTTCTGTTGTTAACTTACTCATTTATTCTTATATGTTTTGTTACATAAGTCGTGTTTGTTATGAATAAGTTGTATTTTATTCATTTATAGAATTCTATCAAGTCCTTAAACATTATTTTGAATCATAAAATGAGAATTAGACTTGTATGGATACAATGGGGAATGAATCTCATTTCATTCGTCTAGACGGTAGTCCGTAAGTACGCACGAGTGATAATATCATTCTTTTGATATTAAAATCATATATAATTGTCTTTTATATCATATATACAGAATAATTATCTTTTTATACTTTTTATTTACATTAATTACACATCAATATTATACCCATGAAAATAATAATATATTGAATAATAATTACACCACGACGTGGAGACGGTAGGCCGTACGTAAGCACGTATGGTGACATGTCATTCAAAGGATAGATGGTGTTGACCTCACCTGGTTTGATAATCCCAATCATGTATTTATATGTTTTGATAATCCCAATTATGTGTTCATAAATTATTCTATTCTCAATTACCGTTGATCTACATTTTAATTCTTTCAAATCAGTGATCATGTTAATAATAATGTTTAAATAATCTCTGATTTATGTTAATCTCGTTTATCCTTGTTTATAAAAGCTTTGAAACAATTCTATGTCAATTAGATGTGGTTTTCATAAGAGGCAGAGCTACCGATAGCCAGAGCTACCGATAGCCAGAGCTACCGATAGCCAGAGCTTCCGATAGCCAGAGCTACCGATAGCCAGAGCTACCGCTAGCCAGAGCTACCGATAGCCAGAGCTACCGATAGCCAGAGCTACCGATAGCCAGAGCTACCGATATCCAAAGCTACCGATAGCCAGAGCTACCGATATCCAAAGCCACTGATAGCCAGAGCTATCGATGCACAGAGCTACCGATGGATAGAGAGCTACCGATGCACAGAGCTACCAATGGAGAGAGAGCTACCGATGCACAGAGCTACTGATGGACAGAGAGCTACCGATGCACAGAGCTACAGATGGATAAGAGAGCTACCGATGCACAGAGCTACCGATAAGAGCTACCGATAAGAGCTACCGATTAGAGCCGCTGATAAGAGTTTGAATAGCTACCGATGGAAGATCCTACACCGAGTCAACCGTACACGTCTACAAACAAACAGCTACCTATAATGAACTGCGGAGTCAAATACTATATCCTCAACACTATTTGTTTATTATACTAACGGTTGCATTTCTTACTTTTGATGCATTTAATGTTATTAAATAATTTATGTTTCCATTTCAGGAAACCATACCAAGTACGATCGAAAAGTATAATCATTCCTAAAGAGGAATAAAAAAGGACATCGTGTAGTTATCAAAAAGGGTGTGTGAGACAAGAGACTTGAAGAGATCATGCACACAGAACACACTTGAGATCAAGCTCAAAACATGCCAAGAACAACTACAAAACTTGCACTCACGAGACTACTACCAGCCTCCAGAACATAGAGCATACATCGAGCAATCTATGCTAAATAAGAACTACACAAAACTCTTCATTCTTTGAGCCGATAAGCAAGCTGAACCTAGAAGTCAAGGAAATAGATGATACTCTGTTTTCCAGACAAAAACCGGAAGAAGACTCAGAACGAATTTCAATCAACAAAAGGAGTCAAGAGCTGCACGAAGATCACTTGAGCCATTTCTAAACTCTAAATATTTATCTCTGTGATTTACTTTTTACATTACAAGTAGTGTGTGTTATCTGTTGTATTTTACACACACACTGTCTCCTGAACCTTAACTGGAGGATTTTTAAATCCTCACTCACTATCTTTTCATTCATTTTCCCACCGTGGATAGTGCTAGAGGTCGTGTGTGACCTGGACAGCTAGTTGTTGTTGTTTTTTTCCCACGAATAACAGTGGTAGAGGTCTTGGACCTGGAAAGTTGTAAACTGTTGGATCGTCCTTATATAAATGTTTCATAGGACTAAGTCTCGGCTTGAGACTGAACCTCTTGGTTAACTCCTCTGTGTTTTTAGTTAAAGTTTATATCCATACAGTACATATTTATTTCATATTCTGCTGCTATTACTTTGAAATATAAAATATTTTCAAATCTACTTTCATAGTTAAACTCGCAAGTTTTTATATTTATTGTAAACTACTAAGTTAGTTTCAAAAGTTAAATTAATCATAAGATTAAGTTAACTGAAAACTAATCAATCTTTGAGAAACCAATTTAACCAATATAATCTGTATAAATCCATTACAGTTTAATCTGTTTTTGAAATTGGGGGATTTTAATATAAATTGTTTTTAACAGAAATTTTAATTAGAACTCAATTCACCCCCATCTTGAGTGTCCACTCCGAACAACATTTGGTATCAAAGGTTGGTTAATATCTTCTAAATTACTCTGTTTTCAACTGTGATTTTAGTTGTATTTTAAAGTTCTTAAAATTTCTGTTATTTCTAAATTTTTATCTCTTTAAATTTTGTTTATAATGGATAATAGACTTGAGGGTGCTTCTACTGACCAACCACCTTTATTTAATGGAAATAACTATGCTCAGTGAAAACTTAAAATGAAAATTCATTTAGAAAGCATGAGTTTTGATATTTGGACTGCTATTGAATCTGAATACAAAATTCACACTACTGATAGATCTACTTGGGATGAACCTACAAAGACTGCTTAAAATAATAATTGTAAATCTATGAATGCTCAGTACTGTTCTCTAGGAGATGAAGAATTCAACAGAATTTCTACATGCAAAACTGCTTTTGAAATTTGGGATACCTTGGCTGTTTCTCACGAAGGAACAACTAATGTTAAATAAATGAGATTAAACACTTATACTATTAAATATGATAATTTCAAAATAAAGCCTGATGAACCAATTTCTGACATGTATCTCAGGTTCAATGAGATAGTAAACACAATGAGCTCACTCGGAAAGATTTTTCCTCCAAAAGAACAAATTATGAGAATACTGAGATGTTTTCCAGATAGATGGAGAGGTACATCCGTTTCAATTAGAGAATCATGTGACATTGGAGCACTGGCTGTCAAGGAGTTAATTGGTAAGCTGATGATGTATGAAGAAGAGCTTAAAGTAAATAAAGAGAAAGATGAGGAACCCAAAAAAAAATCTGTAGCCTTTAAAACTACTGCCTTTAAGAGTAAAGACAAGGATAAACTACAAATGGAGACTGAGAGTTCAACGAGTGAAAATTCATAATCTGACAGTGATGCCGAAATGGCTCAAATAGCCAGGAGATTCAAGAAGTTTTAAAGGAAAAAGAAATTCTTTAGGAAAACAAATTACGAAGGAATGTATGATCAACAAGGAAAATGGAAAAAGGATTGGAAGAAGGCTGACTGGACTGATGAAGTAGTCTGCTATGAATGCAAGCGAAAAGGACATATCAAAGCAGACTTTTCAAATTTAAAATTAAAAAAGAAATATGATTACAAAGACAAGAAGTACAAGAATGCCATGAAGGCTACCTGGAGTTCTTCAGAAGATATCACTAGTGAAGCCGAATCTTCGGACTCTGAATGGAATCTAGCCAACATGTGTTTCATTAGAAATACTTCTAAGGTAACATCTGACACTCCTGTTTTATATTCATATTATTCTGGAGATGATTTTGATTCGGAAAACATGTCAAAATATGAACTATTTGAGTACTGTGATATGTTGGAAGAAACCTCTAATGAGCTTAAAGACAAATACAAATTTTTAAAGAAACAGTATACTTTAAGTATTAAGAATAAATCTGATCTTGATATAGAAAAGTAAAATAATGCTCAATTACTAAAGGAAAATATAGAACTGAAACTGTCAAATGAGCAACTTAGAAAGGATTTAGAAAAATTCACAAATGGAATGGATGCTCTAACTCAAATGCTAGGAAATCAAGTTGCACCTAGATATGCTACTGGTTTAAGATACCAACTAGGACAGAGATAGTTCACCAGAACCCGATTTATTTCTAAGTCTGAAAAAAATATTGCTAGTTCCAGTTTTGGAAATTCATATGCTTCAACAGGATATTCATATGGTTATAGACCAAATAAAGTCTATCTTTCAAAATCTTTTACTTTTGTTAATTGTATGAAACCAATAAAACAAATCTGGGTACCTAAAGCCCTGATTGATAACCTATCTGGACCAAGGAAAATCTGGGTACCAAAGTCATTTTTTGGTTAAATCTGTTTTATAGGAGACTTGCTTGAAGAGCTGTCACAAGAAGATATGGTATTTAGACAGTGGGTGCTCAAGACACATGACTGGAGATTATTCTTGATTCAAGAGCTTAATAATGGTTGATGGAGGTCATGTCACCATTGGTGACAACTCTAAAGGAAAAAACATCGGCCTAGGCCAGATTGGTAACACTAACTCAGTATTAATTTCTAAAGATTTATTCGTTGATGGACTTAAATAAAACTTGCTTAGTATATCTCAATTATGTGATGATGGTTACAATGTCAAGTTTGAAAATGATTCGTGTGATGTTTTTAACTCCAAACATTATTTAGTATTTTCTACTCTAAGGAATGAAAATGTTTATGCTGTTGATTTAAATTCTTTAGCCAAACAAAATATTTCTTGTTTGAATGCTTTTCATAAAGAATCGTGGCTATGGCACAGAAGATTAGGACACTGCAACATTCACTCACTTAGAAAACTGGCTAGGAAAAACATAGTTAGAGACTTACCTAAATTAGAATTTCCAAATGACAAAGTGTGTAATCCCTGTCAAAAGGGAAAACAACACAAAGTTTCTTTTAAATCAAAGAAAGAAGTCTCAACTTCTCAACCACTTGAGTTGGTTCACATGGATTTGTTTAGACCATCAAGAGTTTCTAGTTTAAATTGGAAGCATTATGTCTATGTCCTTGTAGTTGAATTTTCTAGATATACTTGGGTATACTTTCTAGCTCACAAAAGTGAAGCTTGTCCTTACTTTGTTAAATATTCCAAGTCTGTAGAGAACCTTAGTGGACTTAAGATTAAAACCCGAAGATGTGATCATGGTCGTGAGTTTGAAAATCATGTGTTTGAATCTTACTGCTCACACAATGGCTATAGTCACAATTTCTCTTCCCCTAGGACACCCCAACAAAATGGTGTAGTAGAAAGGAGAAACCGAACCCTTCAAGAAATAGCTAGAACCATGCTCAATGAATATGAACTGCCTATTTACTTTAGGGATGAAGCTGTTAATACAACTTGTTATGTTATCAATAGAGTCTTGATCAGACTTGTTCTTAAGAGGACTCCTTATGAGTTGTGGAACCATAGGAATCCTAAGGTTAACTACTTCATAGTTTTTGGCTGAAAAGTCTTTATTCTCAATATCAAAGACAATCTTGACAAATTTTCATCCAAGAGTGATGAAGGAATTTTTCTGGGCTACTCTATTTCAAGTAAAGCCTATAGAGTTTTCAATAACAGAACCAAATGTGTGGAAGAATCTGTTCACATCAAATTTGATGAAACTGATCCACATGAGTCTAATACCTCTCTTGTGAATCTTGAAGAAGATTGGTCTATTCTGGACCTTAATGATAAATCTAATGAACCTGTTATAAAAACATCCAGTTCTGGACTTTTTCCAGAATCTGCTTCTATTGAACCCAAACCTATAGATGAACCTGAAGTTTCTAGTCCAACCTTTACCAAATCTACTAAGATTCTAATGAATCATACTTTAGATGCTGTTGTTGGTAATCTTGATAGAGGAACACAAACTAGAGCTTCTCTAAGGAACCAGGTTGAACATCAATATTTTCTGTCACAGCTAGAACCCAAAAATATCAATGATGCTATCAATGATGAATTCTGGGTAATAGCCATGCAAGAAGAGTTAAATCAATTTGAAAGAAACAAATTCTGTGAATTAGTTGACAGACCCAAGGACACCATGACAATAAGCACAAAATGGGTTTTTAGAAATAAAGTTGATGAATCTGGAAACATAGTTAGAAAAAAGCTCGAATAGTTGCACAGGGATATAGTCAAGAAGAGGGTATAGACTATGGAGATACTTTTGTGCCTATATCTCGACTGGAAGCTATTAGGATCTTACATGCATATGCATCACATATGAATTTCAAGTTATATCAAATGGATGTCAAAAGTGCATTTCTAAATGGTTTTATAATGGAAGATGTTTTTGTGGAACAACCACCTGGATTTACAAACCCTCATTTTCCAAATCAAGTTTTTAAACTTTCTAAATCTTTATATGGTTTAAAACAAGCTCCAAGAGCTTGGTATGATAGACTCAACAATTTTCATATTTCAAAAGGTTTTACTAAAGGGATTTCTGATCCAACTATTTTTATTAAAAGAATTTCTAAAGATGTTTTAGTTGTACAAATCTATGTTGATGATATTATATTTGGATCTTCTAAACACTCTTTATGTACTAATTTTTCAAAAAGTATGCAAAATGAATTTAAAATGAGCTTAATGGGAGAGCATAAGTATTTTCTTGGTTTTAAAATTTTTCAAACTATATATGGAATTATTTTAAATCAAAGTAAATATACAAAAGATCTTTTAAAACGTTTTGTATTGGATAGCATTAAGGAAAATGATACACCTATGAGTACTAACTGTAAGTTGGATACAGATGAAGCTGGGAAACCAGTGGATCAAACCAATTACAGAGGTATGATTGGGAGCTTACTTTATCTTACTGCTAGTCGACCAGACATTATGTTCAGTGTATGTATGTGCGCTAGATTTCAAGATAATCCTAATGAATCACACTTACTGGATGTTAAATGGATTTTTAAATATCTTAAACATACTGTAAATTTAGGTTTGTTTTATCCAAAAGGACAGTTATTTGACCTAACTAGCTATTCAGATACTGACTTTGCTGGATGTAAGTTAGAAAGGAAGAGCACATCTGGAACATGTCATTTACTTGGAAGATCCCTAGTGTCATGGTGTAGTATGAAACATAACTCAGTTGCATTGTCTACTGCCGAAGTAGAGTATATAGCTGCTGGTAGTTGCTGTGCACAAATTTTGTGGATGAAACACACTTTATTGGACTATGTATTTGAGTTTAAACATGTTTCAATTAACTGTGACAATACTAGTGAAATAAACATATCTAAGAACCATGTATCTCACTTTAGAACCAAACACATAGATGTAAGACATCATTTTCTGATAGATCATTATCAAAAAAGGTGATATTACTCTTGAATTTATTGGCACTGAACATCAATTGACGATATTTTCAATAAACCTTTATGTCCTGATAGGTTAAGTTACATTAGGCACGAGCTGGGGATGTTTAATTCTAACTGATGTTGGAAATTCTCACCGATGTTGAAATTCTCACTGATGTTGAAATTCTCACCGATGTTGAAATTCTCACCGATGTTGAAATTCTCACCGATGTTGAAATTCTCACCGATGTTGAAATTCTCACCGATGTAGAAATTCTCACCGATGTAGAAATTCTCACCGATGTTGAAATTCTCACCGATGTTGAAATTCTCACCGATGTTGAAATTCTCACTGATGTTGAAATTCTCACCGATGTTGAAATTCTCAACGATTTTGAAATTCTCATTGATGTTGAAATTCTCACCGATGATCAATTCTAACTGATGATCAATTCTCACCGATGCAATGTTTTAAAACATTTGTCTGCCGCCAAGAATATGAATCGTTTTATTTTTATGTTATTTTACTTTATTCGTTTATTTATGATTCATACATAATAAAACTAAGCCTAAGCCACTTCTCACTCCACCGGACCCAAAAGCTTTCACCTTCAAATCTTAGCTCCCTAATCGACTGAGAACCCTAAATCCGAGATGGAAAAAACCAAGATTCATGCCAGCAGAGATGACAGTGTAGAGCCTAAAACAAAGAAGAAAAAAGTGCAGCATGAAGCTAGTGGAAGTAATGTCAGAACTAGGTCGGGAAAGCGACCAGTAAACCCTCATTTGCAGAATTGAGATATTGTGATTGAAAAGGAGCTATGCATAGATTGGCTGCTACCAAGAAAGTCATTGGTGCTTGAAATTCTATAAGATCAGAGATGGGTAGATTGTTTTTCAAATAACAATGGTCCCTACTACCCGAAGTTAGTGAAACAGTTCTACGAATTCGTAAGCATCGAGAAGTCTGAGAATGAGAATCGGGTAAGTTCTTTTTTAAATGGAAAAGAAATGTCGTTTTCTTCAGTAGAGTGGAATGAATGTTTAAAAGTCCCACATGAAGGTGTATCTGGGTATGTCTCAAGAGAAATTCCACCTACCAGTAACATCTTTGACTATGAGACGGCTTTAAAAGAACTAACGGGTAATGGAAGTCAAAGGCAAGTTGTTGCTACTAAATTGGATGGAGAGAACAGGTTGCTTATCAAATTTGTTCAACATGTTTTGATACCGAGGAGAGGAGATTTTTCTAATCTGAGATATCAAGATATTTATCTTCTACATCTGTTAAGACATGGTGTGAAAGTTAATCTGTGCAGACTGCTGTTGAGTCAAATGGAAGACATGATTAGGCCGAAATCAAAGACTAATGCTTTATTATTTGCCAAAATGTTCTCTGTGATGATAAAAGTGAAAGGGGTAGCTGAGTGTCAAGATGAGACAGTTGTAGTTAAGTATAACTTCTGTCTCACTACTACAGTTTGTAATTACATGAAAATCAATTGGAACCCGTGGAAAGGAGAATGGGTCAGTGATGACCAGAAGGTGTATGATAAATTTAATCTTGTGGATTATCCTTCAAGGCCAAAGGATAAAAGAGATCCAGGTTTAGGACCTGATGAAGAGGAACCCGAGTATAGTGATGAGTCAGATGAAGAAGAAGAGGAAGAAACTCTTATGGATATTGGAGGAGATCCAGACTTGCCCCCCCAAGTCCTGTTACTGAGTTCGTATACTCAAGAAAAGGAAAATTAGAGGAAGTGTTATCTATTCATGAGGAAGACCAGCCAGTTCCTCAGCAAGAAGGAGAAAAAGAGAATTTATCTGAATTGTCTGATTCTGCTAGGCTAAGTCTGAGTCCATTGATTGGAAACTCAGTTGTGCCTATTTCTGAAGTAGAAAAAGAAAGAGAATAAGTTGTACCTTTTTCAGAAAATCTCCTTACTGCTGCTGAGATGGAATTTGTTGTGGAAGATTCTGATGAAGAAAGACCAGCAGAGAATTTAGTTGTTGTACATAAGAATGCACCCATTGAGGGGTAGCATCATTCCAATATTGGAAATTTTACAGTGGCTGTTGAGGTTGAAGAATGGGTAGAAGTCCCAGGTTTTATAGTCTGTGGTTTGGATTATCCTGATTCGGATAATTAAGTATCTTTGAATAGACCAAAGATCAGCTATGACATCAATTCTAAGTTATTACCTGCTGATGTGGTCCGAGTACATGATTTAGATGTGCGGAAAGAAAATCTCAAAGTCAGTTTTGCAGAAGAAGTAAAGAAAATGGAATCTTTTTTAGTATCCTCGATTCAATCAGTCATGAATGATTCTATAGTCTGTTTAGCTTCTACAAGAGTATCTACTACACTTGCTCCTACTGATTTTGTTACAAAGTCTTATCTTGAATCCATAAATCATGAGATGAAATAATCCTTCAGTGCCTCAGTTACTGAGATGAAGCACTATTTTAGTGAAGAAATGAAGTTGTTAGAACAATATTTTGAGCTTTCTCTTGGTTTCAATCTGTCAATTTTTATGGGTGAGCTGATGGAAGAAGTCAAAGAGTTCCAGACCCAATATTCTAGAATAGAAGCAGATCGTGAAGCCTTAAAGAAGTCTGTTACTGCTTTAGATTCTTACATGAGCTCAAAGCCTCAAGCGGATAAGGATTTAGCCTATGTGAAAAGTGTTATAAGCCAAATGGTCTCAGTATTTGAAGATTTCAAATATTCTATAAAGGATCATGTTAAAAATCAGGACTCTCAACTGCAAACTCTGATTAGTGGTTTGACCAAAAGTTTCAAAGAAACTGTATCTTTCTCAGTTAGTCCCCTAGCTTCAAAAACTGCATTTGATTTGAATCAATTATGAGCTATGATGAAGGAGGAGCTTGGTTCTATTTCAACCAGTGGCTCTGTGGACTCATCAGATCTAAGCTAAGTAGTGCTCTCTACAAGATATTCAGTCAGGGAAATAGTGAAAATCGTCCACGACCATATGAAAGAGGCCTCTTCCTCTCAGGAGGAAATCAAGAACAATGTGGATTATTATTTCCAAAGGATTTTTACCAAGCAAAAAATCAACCATTATTTCAAGATGATGTTGGAAAACATGAAGTTACCCCCTGTAACTCAAGCCTTACGAGAACAAGTGAGCAAGCTAAGGCAGATGACTCCTGCCTTAGAAAAAATTCACGGAGAACAAAGATGATTTTATATCTGCTATGGAAAGAGGAAGATGAATCATTATGGATTTCAGAAATCTGTTGCTGCCCTTTTTGCATGTTGATGCTAGACCAGTTATTGTCCCTCCTGCCTTACATGCCTCTGCCTCTACTGAGTCTCCCGTCCAGATGACTCCTGCTCAGGCCATTAGAAGCCTCACACCTATGATCACTCAACGAACATCCCCATACAGGCCAGGCACTGTATCAGTGGCTCAACCTCTTGTGATCATTTCTAGAATTCCAAAGCCCTCACCCACATCCTCACCACCTGCATCCTCTTCTGATCCACAAGGAATATCTCATGTTGAAGATCAGGATTGCTAAAGTGGCCAGGCTGTTTAATAGGAATCTTTTTTCATTTCTATTCTGTTTATGTAAGTTTTTTCTGGTCTAATAAAAATGCTTTTCTTTACACTATCTCTGTTTATCAGTTTTCTATGTCTGCTTTCCCACTTTTTGATTATCACAAAGGGGGAGAAAAATATACATAAAGGGGGAGAAAATATAAAGAGAGGGGGAAAATATAAATAGAGGGGGAGAAATATGCTATAAAGAGGAGGAGAAATATCAAAGGGGAGAAATTTGAGCCTTTGATACTATTTCTTACATTTCATTCTTTGGTTCCAATTCTGTCAAAGCTTATCTCTGATACTATTGTATTTAATACTAACTATGATAATTTTTGATCTATCTCATTCTATTACTATTTCCTCTATTTCCTCTGATACTACATTCTTTGAGAAATTCGAATATAAATGTTATATTCACTTATACTATATTCTCACTATTTTTGGTCATATCATAAGTTGTGATTATCAAAAAGGGGGAGATTGTTGACCTCACCTGGTTTGATAATCCCAATCGTGTATTTATATGTTTTGATAATCCCAATTATGTGTTCATAAATTATGCTATTCTCAATTACTGTTGATCTACATTTTAATTCTTTCAAATCAGTGATCAAGTTAATAATAATGTTTAAATAATCTCTGATTTATGTCAATCTTGATTATCCTTGTTTATAAAAGCTTTGAAACAATTCTAAGTCAATTAGATGTGGTATGCATAAGACGCAGAGCTACCGATAGCCCGAGCTACTGATAGCCAGAGCTACCGATAGCCAGAGCAACAGATAGCCAGAGCTACCGATAGCCAGAGCTACCGATAGCCAGAGACACCGATAGCCAGAGCTACTTATGCACAGAGCTACCGATGCAGAGAGCTACCGATGGAGAGAGAGTTATCGATGCACAGAGCTACCGATGGTCAGAGAGCTACCGATGCACAAAGAAACCAATGGATAAGAGAGCTACCAATGCACAGAGCTACCGATGGACAGAGGTCTACCGATGCACAGAGCTACCGATGGACAGAGAGCTACCGATGCACAGAGCTACCGATAAGAGCTACTGATAAGAGCAACCGATAAGAGCCACCGATAAGAGTTTGAATAGCTACCGATGGAAGATCCTACACCGAATCAACCGTACACATCTACAAACAAACGGCTACCTATAATGAACTCTGGAGTCAAATCCTATATCCTCGAAACTATTTGATTATTATACTAACGGTTACATTTATTACTTTTGATGCATTTAATGTTATTAAATGATTTATCTTGCCATTTCAGGAAACCATGCCACGTACGATCAAAAAGTATAATCATTCCTAAAGAGGCATAAAAAAGGACACCGTGTAGTTATCAAAAAGGGTGTGTGAGACAAGAGACTTGAAGAGATCGTGCACACAGAACACACTTGCGATCAAGCTCAAAACATGCCAAGAACAACTGGAGAACTTGCACTCATGATTCTACTACCATCCTATAGAACATAGAGCATACATCGAGCAATCTATGCTAAATAAGAACTAAACAAAACTCTTTATTCTTTGACCCGATAAGCAAGCTGAACCAAGAAGTCAAGGAAACATATGATACTCTGTTTTCTAGACAAAAACCAGAAGAAGACTCAGAACAAATTCTAATCAACAAAAGGAGTCAAGAGATGCACGAAGATCACTAGAGACATTTCTAAACTCTAAATATTTATCTCTGTGATTTACTTTTTACATTACGAGTAGTGTATGTTATCTGTTGTATTTTACACACACACTGTCTCCTAAACCTTAACTGGAGGATTTTTTAATCCTCACTCACTATCTTTTCATTAATTTTCCCACTATGGATAGTGGTAGAGGTCATGTGTGACCTGGACAGCTGGTTGCTGTTGTTTTGTATCCCACGAATAACAGTGGTAGAGGTCCTGGACCTGGACAGTTGTAAACTGTTGGATCATCTTTATATAAACTTTTGAGAGGACTAAGTCTCGGCTTGAGACTGAACCTCTTGGTTAACTCCTCTGTATTTTTAATTAATGTTTATATCCATATAGTACATATTTATTTCATATTACGCTGCTATTACTTTGAAATATAATTTATTTTCAAAGCTACTTTGATAGTTAAACTCGCAAGTGTTTATATTTATTGTAAACCAGTAAGTTAGTTTCAAATGTTAAATTAATCATAAGATTAAGTTAACTGAGAAATAATCAATCATTTAGAAACTAATTGAACCTCTATAATCTGTATAAATTCACTACAGTTTAATCTAATTTTGATATTGGGGGATTTAAATAGAAATTGTTTTTAACATAAATTTTAATTGGAACTCAATTCACCCCCCTCTTGAGTGTCCACTCCGACCAACAGATGGAATACTGAATATGGTTGTACCATATTTATAATGATATAATAGTATATAATATATACCGGAGGCTTTATTTTAGAATGGAAATAACAAAGAAAGAAGAAGTTGAAGAAGAAATGAACTTGAAAGAGGGTTGTGAAAACATTACCTCTTTTTCGGGTTCTTCCTTTTTATTTGATCAAAAAGGCTCCTTAGGATAGATTTTTTTTCAAACTAAGGCCCCTAAGTTGAATTTAGGGAATTTGAGAGAATATTTTGACAGGGTTTGTCTGAGACAAAATGCTTTGATTTTGTAAATTAGAGAGAATGGGGTGTACCCTTTTATAAGAGGGGTGAGGGGAACCTTTGGAAAAGCTACAAAAATTATTTTATAATAAATTAATATTCTGTTTATAATGGTTACAATGTGGATTATTTAAAGGTTGAGGTGGGGATGGTTCTAAATCCTTTCAACCAATAGATTTTAGACAGCTTTGGTTCACTATATTAACCTTATCATTTATATTTAACTCTTAGTTAAATAGTTTGACATTTACCATGCCTCTTTGTATTTTTATATTATATAGTCAATAAACTTACTACATACCTCCAAGAGACCCCCAAGTGGTCAATTAATTCCAAACCTATCATTATATAAGTCTTTTGGATTGACCTTAGATTTTTAGGAATAGAATATCAATTTATAATATAATATTTGTTTTAAAAACTCTTTTATGTCAATTTTGACACTATGGGGTATTTTGTTTTTGATAATTTCATAACAGCATTATTAATTCAAAAACAATTTATATAACCAATAATAATATGTCATATTAACCTATAAAATTAATTTAATTCATAAAAATTATCAAATTACATTTATTTTGATATTTATAATATCAATTATTATAATATTTCATTAATTAGGTAATTACTGCATCACCATTCTGTCATAAATAAATTTAATTATTTAATGTTTAAAAATTATAAATAAGATTCCATTATTTAGGAAATAGTTTTATCTTTCTAATGAATATTTATAATCGAATTTATCTTATGTTTAACCCTATATGAAAAATGTTTTATTTATTAAACATGGATTTTATCTCTTTTAACTCTTCTTTGATTTAAATAATAATAAATGTCCTAATCTAATCCAAGAGGACCTAAATGATAAATATTTTTTCTTATGTCTGTTTTTGGTCAAGATAAACTTGTCCAATAGAATTAGGACATGTGTTAGGGTAATATTAATATTATTTTTACCCTTAATTACCATATTTGTTTTTAACCATGGTAAATCAATGTAAAAAGTTACTATTAACCAAAAATTATTTTCATCTCATTGAACCAAATTTTACTCCATGATATTAACCGTGTCTCTCCAATTTTCTAAACTCCACTCACAAAAGCGTTAAAATTATGTTTTATGTGAATTTCCAAATTCTCCTAGGAGGTGGGTAAAAGACGGTGAAAAGTTCAATAAAATTTTTATATATCTAAAATTATTTTAAACTAACTCCAATGAATTACATTGAACTTATATAAGTATTATGTATCTATTATGACCTTAATTAAATTTAAATAAAATAAATAATTATTTAAATAAAAATTCAGTTTTAAACTATACCTTATTATTTTTCATTATTCATAAAAAATTGAATGTTTTCAGAAAAATACCAAAAATTCACCCTAAGCTAATTTCAATATTTTGAATCCAAAAATGAAGTCCATTTTGAAAGATAAAATTTATAAAATTTTGAAAATTGGGTATTACTATTCATAATAGCTAGTTGGATTGGTTGTGGTGTGTGTTAGAACTCGAAGTTGCGTACAACACACGCTACTGTATTACTCAAAGAGAAGCGTACTGTGGAAGCTTGGGGTGTTACAAATAATTATAAATTTGTTATGTTTATTTTAAATTTATCTGAAAAATATGAATGCTAATAAATGTATGATAAAATATGACAAAATATTCCAATATGATAAAACTTTTTGATATCTAAGTTCTGTAATATTGAAAATCAAAATTTTGGTGCACTTACAATATAATTTTCTTAGGTATTTCTGGACTACCCAAATTGTAATTGTTAAAAATATACTCCATTATAACAATGATGAATTATTATACTCCACTAAAAACCTACATTTACAAACATTGGATAAAATATATTATATTTCATTATATTATATTTTCTTATATTATAAATTGTTTTTCTGTTGTATAACAACTCACTAATGGTTATCTATATATTAAAATACAATATTATAATTATGATAACCTCAAAAAATGTAAATCATGGTTTTCACCATTATTCATAAGAAAAGGTATTATTAGATTATTCCTTTATGTGTGAAAAATTCCGGCATTTTCCTTCATACAATGGTCTTATGAAAGGAATTTTGTAATAAATTGTCGATCGACATCATTAGAAATGCATATTTAGAGAAAAAAACTTACTACTGGGTTGACAGTGGGATGAGTAGATATATGATCTTTTGGATCGAAACAACTATAAATATCATGTTCCATCATATTCAATACATTTTACATATATTATAAATACACACTACAATAATCTAACTATGTTGTAATTGATTTATCCTTTTTCTATCAAATTTTTCACTACTGTTTAAAATAATTCGATAATTTAAGATATAAAATTAAACTCTATTATATGTTCCAATATATACAAGTGTACTTGAAACTATAAAGAAAATTTTATAATAGATATAAAAACAATAATCATTTATATTATAAATACATTCTTAAGCACACACACTATATCTATAATTGAGTAAAATAAGAACCATATATCATCATAAACACGAAATAATACTGAAATTTCATTTACTAAAATTTTGAAATAAGAAATTTTTTAAATTATATCAGTAAATAAGTATATATAAAAACTCATATTCATTAGGTATTTAAGATTCCAACATATTGATAATCTCATTAAAACATATTTTAAAAGAATATCAAATTAATCACACACATCTCTATCCGTGAAAATTCTTATTTTTTATTATTTTTAAATTTTATCTTTTCATAAGACATTAGTTCAAAGAATAACTACATTTATTAAATTATTATTTATCAAAACTAGTATGTATTCAAACTATAATCAATTTGAGATTACTATTTCTCAAATATATTTTAGAAAATATGTCATTAAGGTAAATTAAATGTTTTTAAATTTTTTTATAATAACAAGATAAATATCAATGATTATTATCGAAACAATGTCTATTTATTGATGTTATAATTTAAATAATGGATTATTTCAAAAATAAATTAAATATTTTAAATCATAACATCAAATGTAATATATTTTAAAAATATTATTTCCAAAGAAAGATCCAATGTGGTTTTTTGAAATTAAAAAAACCCCCTAAATTCAAAATATTTATTTACATTAGATATAGGTTAAATATATATGAATATATTTTTTTCACTAATATATTACAATTTAAGATATTTTTTACTTATCAAATGAAATATAGATAATAATATAACATGTATATAAATAACAAAACATCTCTAAAATACACTATTTTTTAAAAAAATAACAGGAACACATTATTCATTCAAAATTTAATATATTTATATAAAAAAAATTAAATAGTCATTTCCATAAAATGTAGTCATATATTAACTTTATAAAAAATCAAAAAGTTTTATTTTAAAAAAAGTCCCACTAAAAGTATCTTCAATAATATAACATATTATGTATGACATAGTTCATTCAAATAAATCTTCATAAAATAAAAAAATTGAAATAAAATAAAAAATCATTATTTATATGGAAATAATTAACTAATTAAGACTCTATTAGATGATGTATTATAGAAGTAGAAATATAATTTCTTATGTTAATTTTCAATTAATTATTTTCTAACTGTTTATCATATCCTATCCAACAAAATTAATTTTCAAAAAAATATATTATCGATCCCAATTTATGACACCACCATAATACACCAAATAAATAAACATTCATGAATCATATCAATTATGTGAATCCACTCAATTAAATTCAAATTTTTTAATAAAATTTCAATGATATAATAGTATAATAAAAATTTCAAGTCATTATAGTTAATTAATTATTTTCTTAAATGAATCAATTTTTAAAAATAAACATAAAATTTCATTTATAATTCAATAGATTGCAATTAATACATAGTTACTTAACCTTTCTGGATATTATGTGTTCAGATTATTACAATGGAAAATTTTATCTCATAAATCATATATTTCAAATCAAATATCAATACTAATTTATCCTTAACTAACTCTATTTCATCTCTAAAATGGATATCTGATCTATCCTATAACATATCAATGGAACATACCAGATTTACCCAGAAATAGAAAATAGTGATAGGGAAATAAATATACTCATTGGTGATTATTTTGATTAGATAAATAACATTAACTAGAAAGCTGGATAAAAAAATAATTCCAATATTTTTCATCTAGGTATCAAACATCAATTACACATGGATTATATGATTTATTTTGACATATAACATAACATGGAAACATAGAATACATACACTGAAAAAAATATTATAAATACAATAATATGGAAAGAGAGAAACATATATAGATTGTTTTCTAACATTGAAATACATTGATGATATAATGATGAAATTATAAATACCAAAAATAATCATTTTGTGACCTCTAAGGACACTATCTAGTGAAAAAAAGATCAATCCATGACTAGAATAGAGAGAAAATAAAAAAATCCAAGATATATTAGGTCTACAGATATAGATATCTAGAATTTTAGTGTGTGTATGATATACATAAGTAAAAAATAACCATTGAATCCAGGTGGTCCATTTCATAAAAACTATGGAAAATTCTAGTTTCATACAAAACAATTGAATATTTGGATTTTATCATTTTCTAAAAAAGAAAAATATTTTCCCAAACCCATTAAAATAATTCTATGAAAAAAGAGATATTTTATGGAATCCACATTTGAAACCAGACCCAAATTTAGGGTTAATAATAAGTAAAATAATGGATAACCATGTTAATATATAAGGATGGATAACAAAATATAGGATATTTATCATATGATATTTTAAAAAAAAACAAAAAATAAATAAAAATGGACACTAAAATAATGTGGTATAAAAACATATGAAATATAAGTCATTTAATGATGTAAAATTATTAAAAATACTTTTATAATACCCTAGATGATCTCATTTTGAACAATATCACGACCTATCAAGGAATTCTAAAGTATATAATCGACCTACAAAACAATATTGGAGTCATCAATGGATCACCACTAAATCCTATAGTACCATATCCATCTTTTCTATTTCATCAAAACAATATATGATCATCTCTAATACTTGATTAAGATTCATGTGATATCATGATTATTAATAGTTGGAGGTGGGTATACTATTCAAGAAAAAAATCAATCATGAAGTAATATAAGGCAAATAATATTTTTATCCCACATCCATACACACATCTATGTGAAAAATGAATTTTTAGTTAAACAATGATATCTTAGTATTAAAAAATTAGTGGTCATTCAATAGAGGATGGTCACATTTCAATTAAAAAGTTAAATTAAGTAACTCAAGCATTATAATGAAAATGTATAACAACATTCTAAGAAAATATTTTTTTCAATTCCATTTCAAAATAAATGAGAGTCATTGAACCACATTATAAACGTTCCAATCTATCTTCTAAATAATTATTTAGAAAACATGTATTTGAAAAAAAATCGATTAATTTGATAAATCAGGGCACAATTGGTTATTGAATGTTTTAAACAATTGAAACAAATGAAATTTTATTGTATATCTATATAAATATGTACACATATGTCAGTATATAGATATTCACGTACTGCATCTATAAATATAAAAAATTCATAAGTAAGGCCAATATATCAATGAAGAGACACAATTCAAACCAATATTAAAATATAATAACTCATGTGTGATTCAATAAGAATCATAAAAATGGAATTGAACCATAGAAACCAGAATACCGCCACAAAAAATCTATAATTTATTGATGTGAAAACACTATTTCAAACAACACGGATATTCGAATAACTTCACTTATGAATTTTGGAAAACACATCACATAAATAAAATATTACATGGAAACATATAAATTTAAATTATTAGATATCTAAATTAGAATGAAACCATTATACATTAAGTCTTTAAGAACCAATTTTTATTTTTAAAAAACATGGAAAATTTATTTACAATGTGTTTAAAAATGTTAAAGAATATAATGGTGCTATTTGGATATGAATAATAAGGAATCACATAAAACAAATGTTTTTGAATATGATAATACACTTTATAATAAAATTAACTAGTCCCAAAGAATAAATAATATATCATTCAAATACAAATTGAAACAAATTAAGGTCAAACGTGAAGTTAGGATTTTACTAAGAAGTCGCCATAAAAATGGAAAAATATGAACATGAATTGAATAAATAGTAGAATATAAATATGACCTTCTTTAATGGGATCACAAAATAAATTAATGGGGAGGGGCCAACATTATAGTGGTGAAGAAAATAGGAGGTTACAGGGGTTCCCCATAATATGTTTTAGTGATTTGAGGTTGATGAATGAGTTGTTTAAGAGTTATAAATTATTTTTGTTAGTTAATGAAAATATAATTTGATGGAAAGAATTTATATTCACATTGTTTGACTACATTTTTTACAAAACTATATGCCAACTATGTGAACCTCAATTGACTAATGAGAAATCCTACAACATTTAGTGACTTTTTATGGAAAATAGTTCTATAACTATGTTCCTCTCACTAGTCTACCCTATAAACCTAAATGGTTTAGCTAACTAGTTTGGAAAATAGTGTGGAAACTGTAAAATATGTTTTATCAAAATTATAGGCCACTTGACATTTTTCTGCAATGTATGTAGTATTCACAAGCTAACAATGTGATTTTTCTTAAACCTAAAAAATTTATAAGTTTCCAAAAAATTCTACGCAAAAAATAATACTGAACTAATTATATAATTAGAATGAAAATTGGGAAAATGAGTGACAGTGTTTGAAATTATTCCATCTAAAATACCTTTTCCATTATAAAATATTAATAATCAAAAGGAAATATAGCAATATGGACTCTCAACCCCAGAGAAAGAACCCAAATATTGATAACCACATAACCTATATAAAAGAAAATGAATCTATGGCTATTTTTATTAATAATATATAAAAATTAAAATTACATAATACTAATCTACAATAAAAATAAAAAGACCCATTATTTGGTTCTCCACCATTTAAGGATCCCACTAGTATAATGCTTCATTAAAACATTTCACTAAGATATACCAGTACAGAACATAACATTTTTATAAAAAATAGTTCAAACATTACACTCGATTAAAATATGATTTATAAATCCTTATGGACCTCATCCCCTTTAAGATTCATGAGAAATAAAATCAACCAAATTTCACCTCACATTTCAATTAAAAAAATATGAAAAATACTGAAAAGTAGTGGGAATTCTATGAAAGTATACACTATAAAATTTTATACAACTGCTATAATGATTTTTATGGAAAAACGAATCTACTGTCATTTCTTAGGATACAACCCCGAATAATACATAAGGATTTCTCAATCAGCCACAATAGTGATAAGTCATCAGAGAAGTATATAATGATGAATTGAAAAGCCCAAACTAAAAAAATAAAAATTTAGGTTCTAATTCATCCATCAAAAGTGTAAAAATATAGAGAAGGAGGATATTGTATATAAAATTCCAACTATTTTGAATCCTTATAAAATGAGGAAACCTTATTAGAATTTAGATAAATATAGTTGATACCCATCATGTGTCTTCACTTGAAAAATAACTCATCCAAAAATGACTCATCCTGAAATAAATTTATGTAGATTCTGAGGGAATAATTGATTATATAAGTGAGGTCTTGATGAATATCCATAAATAATATATGAACCTCTAATAAATATATAGATACAATTTCTAGGGAAAAAATGTTAACTAATTTTACTAGTCTACATATTCCCTCACCGTCTGTTGGACCTTATGAAAACCACTAGGATAATGTACCTTTATTTTCATGAACTTTTATTGAAGAACTATATGATGTTACTGGTCACAGTGAATATTCAATTCTTCTGATATTAAAGCAACGATAGAATGAAAACCTTCCACTAATCTGAACTAGCTCCCTTAAACATACCTAAGATGGCTCTCTCATTGAAGGGTTTTGAAATTGAATGGTGTGTAAATAATTTATCATTTTCCTACAATCACACTATATCCACATGTATACCTTGATCATCAAAGAAAACATGAAAAAATAGAGAATATTCTAGCTATATTATGATACATGGATTCTTGTTAGAGTCGTCCATTGGAATAAGAAATGTAGTAATATATGAGATATATTTATTATAATCATTCGGTACTATTAATTTATATATAACTTAAGTATATTTTTAAAAATTAATATCCCTGTCAATAAAATCATATAACATAAATCTTTTTATTTATGGGGCTTCTGGTTATGCATAATATAACATCATAGTTTAGTATGCCATGTTATAGTAATGAAAACCCCACAGAAAGTCATGGGAAATCATGCACCCATTATCCATAAAATTTTATATACCATGTGAGATTACAATATGATGAAAAAATAACTCCCATTATCATCCTCTAAAATTTATAACCAAATCATCTAATATATAATTCCATAAACATCAATTTAAATAAGATAGATAAAAAATATAAAAACTATATTTTTTGAATGATCACCCCAAAATAACAATGTAACATGAGTTTCAAGATGATATAGATTTCGTGATATTATTCCTTTATCAGAATCTATTATTTGGAATGTAATATTAAAATCTACAATCACATATCCAATAAAAATGGAACTCTAGACATATTTTCCATTTTTATAACTTCTCTTTGATATAAATTTTTCGTGAACTAAATCTGGGTGACCCATACATTTGGAAAAGAAGATGGCCCAACACATAAACATGGTGCATACTTAATAACATTGGTCTATAAACTAGTTATAAGGAATCAAAATAAAATAAATGGATTTTTCCCATATAAAAACATTCCCTAAAAATACAAATAATACTAGAATTCATACATAGGTCATCCAAGAATTAGTATTCTTAAGAATATAGATAATTATATAAAATAATTATCTATCCAAACACGGAATAATCTGAATACATAAATGTAAAAAAATTAGAATAAGAAAATCAATAGAGAAATAGAAATACAACTTAGAGAAAGAGGTTGTTATGTCAGGTTTATCCATGATACATAGATGAAAATGAAAATTTCCAATATAATCTCCATCCGACCTCTATGATCAGCATATTATAGAAAAAAACAATCTCTTTATTTGAAAAATATGGAAACCTGATCATATAAGACTTATCATGTCTAATAATAAATTGTGGAATAATTAGGGTGTGAGAATGAAAAAAAACCAAGAAATAATGCACTAAAAAATCTACAAATATCCTCGCCTGAAACAATATACATGTGAAAGTTTAAAAATTCACGTTTGGGATAAGATATTTTATCATTAAAAAACATATAATTATAAAAACAAATTTTAATCATAATTGAATTATTTCATTGATAAATCCCCTTTTTATTTAATATATCTATAAAACCATTCCCAAAAAGAGGGATAAAAAAATACCAAAATAATTACTACCCTGGAAAATAAATCAAAAAGGAAAACCACATACTGGACATAAGTACTATGGTATATATCAATACAAGATATTTATTAAATGTAAGGAACAACAAGTAATAGAAATCATGATAAATAGTAATAAATAATGAATATATAATAGTAGGAAATTAAAAACCATACCATGAGGAGACCATAAATTTACTTTGTTTGAAACCATCCACAAGACTATTGACACATCCCAAAGTCAATAACCAACCCACTACCCAAAAATAGACTCACTACTGTAACTCCACTATGTCCTCTTGTACCAATATGGATATAGTGGATCACATCATGAATATATTAAAATGTATCTCATCCTTTACTAATACTCTATGTATCTTAGGAGTGAAATTAGTGGATGCAGAGAAATCCTAGTAATAAAACCCATTAATTAAGATCCTAAATTATAATAACATAAAAACATAACCCACCTCTAAATACCCATAATTGAGAAGCCCTCAATTTAAAAGTAATTACAATATCCAAACACAATAGTTGAAGAGTAGTTTCCATAGACAGAGATCTAATTTCAATAAAACAAATTCTGATTTCTAAATATTCCTTATCATTTGAAAATATTGAAAAAATATAGGTAACATAATAATTTTTTATGTTGACTCAAAATCAAAAGGGGGTTCCAAATTACATTATCAATGTTCGAAATAGGCTTCTAATTCATTATTTAAGAAACAGACAATTGAAACTTCAATTTGAAGTCATTTAATAATTATTAACGAATTTTAAATCCCAAGTATATTGTAAAAGCAATCATATGAAATATAAATTTATATATGACTACAAATATATATTCACATACACATTGAGATATAGTTGTAAAAATATAACACGTTTATATATTAAAATTAAAAATGATTTATAATATATCAACAATGATAATAAAAATTAACAGCATTCATCACAAAAAAGAATTACTGGGTGAAACTATATATAGTAAAAAACATATAGATAAACCCAATAAACGTAAATTAATCCAAAAATAATCACATAAATTATTAATTGGAATTCACCATATTAAATGAAAGGTTATTTTATGAGACAACTATTAGTCGTTTTTGTAATCAGATATGAAATGTAAAAGTTTCAAGGTATCATATGCTTCGAAAATCTATGATATATTAGTTTACATTAAACTATTATCAAATAATATTTTATAACCTCATTTATTTGAATAATAATTATGAAAATTCAATTTAAGTAAATATAAAATATGATAGGTAGATAATGGCCTTATTTAGAATGGAAATGGATAGAAAATACACCTTATATGATTGTAGATGTAAGGATGGAACTAGGAATGTAGAACACTCCACACACACAAACAACAATAATCTAACCAAATGATTGAAAACCACACCCTATGGTTCCTCATAGAAAATAATAAGGTAAGGCAATAACATGAAATGATAAATGAAAAAAAATAAGAGAATATGAATAAGGCTCACTATAATAAGATCCCAAATGAAATCAAGAAAGAGAGCCCAACAATTCAAGGTAGAGAAATGGGGATGTGGTTTGGGATATCCATCATGTGTTTAGTCAATTAGAGGGAGGTGTAAATAATTTTTTTATTTTTAAATAAGGTAGTTAGATAGGAAAAATACATTTTAAGAAAATCATTATTATTTACATAGTATGGCCACATTTTTTACTACAGAGCATGACTACTATTTTCTCCCAGTTAGGATCTCCTACACACCCGTACAATTAAGAATAACTATCTGGAAAAGTATTACCAAACTATTAATAACGTGATTTTTAGTAATTATTAGATTTTTAATGTGTTCCACATGGTTAGTGGTAATTATGAACTACCTATTTTATAGTGATGAAACATATGAAAATCAAAAAAAAATCTTATTTTCGACATAAACCATAAGAAAACTTACATAAGATAGAAAATAAATAAAAATAATAGGGGAGATAGAGGTAACTTTATGATAATATTACTGTCATAAAAAATTCGTAATGTAGTATTAAAATAAAATATTAATAGAAATAATATTATAGAACTATAATATACATTTCTATTAAATTTTAAATCATAATAATCCATTAAATTTAAATAATGGAAAAACACATTCATATAAAATATGAAATTCAAATATTTTAAAATCAACAATTACAAGATCATTCCATTTAGGAAGGAATTAAAATAAATCACACTATAAATAAAACTATTAATTATTTAATCACAATAATTATTTAAAAATATATATAGAAAAAAATATTATGATATATTAAGAAATGTCTCAAATATTTAGAATACCTCTAACATCACATTATATAAAAATAAATGGAGGGGGAAACATTTTATAAAAAAAATAAGTTCAAACACTTAGTATGGTTCACTAAACGAATACAATCCCAAATTGCCTTTTCAAATTTATATTCTTTCAGAAATAGGATGATCAAAAATATTTATGTGTCACTTTTCAGGTTATGAAAACCCTACCTCCTCCAACAACATACCCAATTGTATACTTTAATATTCATACAATTGTACATTCTTGAGTCAGCCTTCATGGAATTTTATACATTTCGAAATTCCCTTATTTCTCATTTTTCTCAAAAAAGTGAAAAACCTTATTTCTTCACAATTAGGGCATAAAGATACTTACATATGATTAAAATCATTATTTATACAATGACATGAATTATTTTAAAAAGACCAGGCACACAAAATTATTTACTTGTAAAGAAAAAATATATTTATATTCAGCTACAATAAAAATGTTTATATTACCAATTCAAAGAAATTATAATAATAATCAAAATAAAAAACATGTAAATTACTAAAAGTCCATAGATAAATTAATAAAATGGTCGATAATAAAAAATTGATGTAGAAAAAACAAGAAATAAAAAACATAAAATTTTAAATAATAGAAAACAGAGCTCATACGAATTAATGAAAAACATACCTCGCTTATAGAAAATTTGAAACCCTGTTGATGACGCATAGAACATCATAATTCCTGACCTATGGACAAATTTCTTACAATAGAATGAAACCCGATGAGAAAAATGGGATCCTCTTTGCCGATAATCGGTCCTTCCTTGGTGGAAACCGATACTAGATATGTGGTCCAAGTGATCTTGAAAACCCATCAATACTTGGCTCGATGATGATGACACTCGGACCAAGGCTTCGAATAGACCTCCTATGTGACCTAGAGACCCCTGAAATCACCCCAACTCAAAATTGACCCTAGAAACATGATCACACAGAAAATTTATTTCTTTATTTTAATTCTGTATATTTTTATTTCAATTAAACTTGTATTATTATCATTTAAATTTAAAAACTAAATTAATAATTTTTTTATGTAAATTATCATTAAAATATTTCATATATATATATATATATGTTAAATTGTAAATAATATTAAGTTTTCGTTATAAAAAATAAAAATTCATCATCATTATAATTATAATTTTTATCATTAATTCAAATTTATATTCGCATATTTTAATATTCAAATTAGATAAATTAAAATAATTTTTTTAAAATCTATTATTATAATATTTCCATTAATTATTTTCATTAATTAAAATAATAAATTACAAAATAATATGAAGTATAATAAAATATCATTTTATAATAATTATATAACAGTTTATATTCAAGACATTAAATTTATTAGAAAATTCATTTTCAACAATGATTTTATTTAAACATATATTTATTGATTTTAATTATAACATGTATTACTTATACAATTATTTAAAAAATGGTTTAAATTTGAATATCATAATCAAACTATATTATTATTATTTTTTAAAAAAATTTATTTTATATGATTTGAAAACTATATTTTATTTCTTATAAAATCCGAATTAATTTAATATATTAATTCAAAATGTATTAAAAAAAGTTTTCTTTTGAAAAATTATATACAGCAAAATAAAAAAAATTTATTTCAATTTAATGAATTAATTACTTTAACTTTATGTGATGTCACATTCTTCCACCCTTGAAAATAATTTCATCCTCCCAATTCATTCATCAGAGAAAATATTTTCTGAAATTTCATCTAATGAATTTAGAAAAAAAGACTCTTAAACTTATATACTCTACCAGAAACTTCTAATATCCAAAGATATCAAGATTGTTTCTCTAATAACAATTTTAACATTGTCAAAATAGGAACTCATGTTCTGGTAATATAAATACGGTGTATATTTTTATAAAAAATATAACATACAAACAACATTAAATACAAAATAATAACATTTTAGATCTATGTTTTGTAGAATTACATACATGCATTAAAACATAAAAACGTAGTACAATGAAAAATAAAATAAAAAAGGCTTCATTTTCTCAAACTATTTAATCGAACATAATTCCATTAGAAACTCCATTAAACCAGAAGAAAAATGATTTTAAAATATGGGATGAGGATTTAATATGCCCTATATGGGGTTTCCAAAATGTAAATAAATTATTTTATAATATTTCTTTGAATTAAACATATGTACTTAAAAATATATTTTAATAATTCTCATATACTAAATGATTATTTTAGAAAAAAAATTCATTCTCAATATAATTATTATTGAAAATATCATTGGTATTTATCAATATAAAAAAACATATCTTTGATGGTTATTCATTATACATGGAAGACCATAATAAAAACATAAGGTTTTTAGTCATAACATGTATAGGACAATGTAACCTTCAGATTTTTGGGTTCACTCTATATAATATAACTTAAATTTTATTATAGTAGTTCCAATTCTTAGAAAACACCTTTAATGGACATGTCTTTTTCAATCATAACCCAAAATTATCAAAATCCATACATTAAAATTATTTTATGTAAAAGAAAATAACCATTGCTATTACATGTCATATAAATTTTCTTGTGAATTTCAAAACCATTTTTTTGAAAATCATATTCTTAAAAATAGATTTTTGTTAATTTAAAGTCATAAATAAAATCCATATAAATTAAATGTATACTTAAAAATTTAATACATGGAATATCAATGACATGCATAACACATGGCCACACCTATTTGAAAAATGTAAAATCTATAGTTTCAATTGAAATAATATGATAAAATTGAACCTTATCTAATAATTTTTGAAATGATTATGAATTATTAAATAAAAATTGGTAGATAAGAATATTCATTTCCATATGCATAAATTGATAGGATTTCAAATTGAATTCAAAACGGTACATAAAAATAAAAATTCACAGTAGTTATAAATTCTTATAATATAAGAGTTAGATGGTTTAAAAAAATTAAATACATATTACTTTTCAAATTAAAACATAAATAAATAGAATAAAATTATAACACTTAAAAACACAAAAATTAATTCATATGAAATTAAACATAAATTCTTTTAGTAATCAAGAATCGTTGAAAAAAGATATCTAATTAAAAAATCATGGACAATATTTTTAAAATACCATTTACAGAGTTTAGTAAAAATTAATAACCAAAATATGAATATAAATTTAATAAAACCCTAAAATCATTTATATAAAACTAGAAACTAGTGGCCTCAGACTCCATTCAATCTATCCGAGTAGAAAATTTGTTTTCTAATTCGAATTTTCACAATTTTCTAAGGCTTTTATAGCCATAAATTCCTTTGTGAAGTGAAAAAAAATTATATCAAAACCATTTAATATTTAATTCTGGGTCATATCAAATGATATATTTTATTCACTAAATTATCACCAAAAAAACATGCTCTCCACGTAGGTCATATGGTTGCTGACAACAGAAGAATAACCAGTATACATACAATGAACGAAAGTATTTTAAAATCCCATTAATTAATAATTTACTACTACTATGAAATAATATATTTATATTCAATGAGAAGAAAAAAGTTAAACATACCAATTTGAGGAAATTATTTTTATGATCCAAAATTAGAAAATAAAATGACTATAAAACCCTAGATAAATTATAAAAACAATCGAGAAACAAATATCGTAGTTGAGAAAATGATGAAATAGAAAAACCTCAAAGTTTGAATGATAAAAAATGGGACTCATACGAATCAAAACAAAACCTATCTCTCATCTAAACAAATAGAAAAACTATTTATGATTCATGACCATTAGAAAACTCTCTCTAGTGGTTGAAACCCTAACCGTAGACTAAAAATCAACAAAAAAAAAACTCAATCCTCATTGCCTGTAATTAGTCCGTGTCTAGTCAAAACTGACACTCGATCTTCTGTAAAACAATGCTCAAACTACCCATCCATTCTAGACATGATGATGAAACCTCTTAGAAAAATGATTTGGATAGCCATCCTATGTGGGATAGTGTCCCTCGAAAGCTGCCATCCTAGACATATCCCTCAAATTGGGATCCCCCATATATTAGATTTCCTATTTTTAATGTATTCTTTTTTTCCAATTAAACTTTTATTATTATCATTATAATTTAAAAACAATATTTATATTTAGTTAAATAAAGTATCATTATTAAAAAATCATAAATATATATATTAATTTGAGAATAATAATATGTTTTTCTTTAGAATAAATAAATAAATATGTATTATTATTATTATTATTGATAGAAAATTATATTCTCATATTATATTATTCAAATTAACTTATTTTAAATCATTATTTAAAATAATATATTATTTTAATATTCCCTTTAATTATTATAATTTATTAAATCAATAATTTAAAAAATATTATGGAAATAAATAAAATATATTTTTATAATAATTATATAACCGGTAATATATAAAAATTTTCATTTATTGATAAAATGAATTTTTCAAAATGATTTTATTGAAACATATTTTTATTTCTTTTAATAATAACATTTATAATTTATACTGCATCTGAAAAAACTATATACTTTTAAATATTATTATCATATACTAATATTATTATTTAGAAAATAACTAATTTAATAATACTTGAAAACTATATTTAATTTTTTATAAAATTATAATTAATTTAATTTAATATATTCTCATGTGTTAAAAATTTAAATTTTTTTAAAAATAATTCCAATATAAATAAGAAATATAAATTTTGATTAAATTAATTAATCATATGAAATTTATAGGATGTTACAAATCAAAAAATGATCAATATTGACAAAGATAAAAATAAATAAGGGGGGATAAATTGATTATAGAGGACTCTATGTTTTAGTTTTGATGCTCCTAAAAGTAAAATAAATTATAATGATCAAAGAATAGATCATCAAAAATGAAAACAAACCAATTACAAATATATTAAACACCATGTTACATGGTCTCTCATAATATGTATAAGTCCTTTTGATTTAGCCTATATATATTTTTCCACCTTATAAGATTACCTTTCATGGACATGAATACTATTCATTTTTGCCACATATTATTGAAAAATATCCCAAATATTCAAATACCTTTATATAGATTTATAAAATCTAATGAAATAAATAGTAAATATATTTTTCTCTTGCATAAGGAAAAATGGTGTAACAATATATTATTATTATATTTCACTATATAAATGGAATGGAATATTTTTTATAATACTATTAATGATTTCATTATTTTGAATTTGTAAAACTAAAACATTAGAGCATGATATAACATTTCAATAATTATATGTATGTCTAATGATGAGTTATGGAAATTTTGTTTGATTCACTCCCACATTCACAAAAAAATATGATATTGCATCTAAAATAATTTTATTATAATCACAATTTTTGGAAATATAAACCAAATAAATGAATAATATTATATAATCACTATATAGTCATATAATCACCATTTCAAGGCCATGCCATTCATATAAATAGTGGTAATTTCATAATCATATGATATAAGATTCTTCTTCTTCTTATACCATACATAAATATATTAAGAATATATTCTCTATCATTATTCATTACTCATTTACATCCTTAATATAATCACCATAATATATCTATGTTAAGGAAATTATAACAACATTTCTATTTACTATTGTATAAGTGTTGTCAAAAATATTGTCTAGATATAATTATAATATAATTGTTTTCTAAAAATTTCAGATACCTCTTAAAAAAGGATTTTTTACTCCTTAAAAAAATTTATACTATAAACTTCTTATAAACTTAATAATGTCTCCAAATACCAAATATTATTAATTATACAATAAGTTATATATTAATTAAAAAATAATTATGATAATAGGGATATAATTTTTTATATCTATATGAATAAAACACATTCTCTTGAATTAACATTCTCGTTTAACATTGAGGAGAAATGTAACAATAGAAATAAAATTGTATATCTTCCTATAATAACTAAGGAACTAGAATACATATCATATTTACTTTTAGGAATTAAATATCTACTGGACACTACTCATTTCACTAAATATCATATTCCTTTATTGTTGAATTTATTAATGTAATTTCTATTTATGAAAATTCAAGTGCAACCATCTAATAATAATAAATAAAAAATAATATATTTCAATAATAAAAGATATTTTAAGGTGAATACCAAGATACAATCACCTCAATTATAGTTTGATAAATAAGAAATGTCATTTAGAGACAATATTACCTACAAAATTAACTCTACTTATCCATAGTTTCCATTTTGTGCATCATTCCATTAAAATTATTCCACTAATGTATTTACCAAATACTATTTATGTACTCTATTGGAAACAATCAATATTTCAAAATATAAGAATATCATAAATGAATTTTATCAATAACTACTCCAAATATGGTAGAAATACCCAACACATAAGTCCTAATAATATAACAAGTTCATTATTTGATCTAAATGAAATAAATACAAATTCATAAAATTTCCATCGCAACAAAAAAGTTTCCTTTAAGATATATTCATCTTTTACAATAATATGATATTATTATGATCATATATCATGAAAATAAAATATTCATTGGGCATAGAATAGATCCAAAAAACTGTTATCTTGGTTAAAAATATCACTTGTTTACCTTTAGTTGATTTAATTATTGATAACATACCTAAAAGAAAACCTTTTCATTCACCTAACAAGAAAATAATTATCCAAAAACCAAGAGTGAAATATTTTTTACCCATTAATATAATATAAATATAATACATCAATTCTAATTAATATTCCATACAAATAATAAAAAATAACACCCTATAATGTATAATATTAGTGTCTTTGGAGATTAGATATATAAACATATTATTCTACATGAATTAGTCAGCATCTCTCACAAATATTATTCACACATAATACCATTATATAAATATCATACATAATATTATTCATCATAACATTGAAAAAAGAAATCACAATAAATTTCTATTCAATATTATTATTGTGGGGTGAATTTAAATTATTTCAATCCAAAAAACCTAAGTAATAATTAATTTAGAAAATGGGTTTGGTAGCATAATAATCAGACATGGTCATAATATAAATATATTACAACTAGTAAAAAATAATAATTCAAGAGTCACAAGATATAACTTTTGTCATTGAAAAATATATGAGTCATAGAAGTGCAGAAACATGAGTTTATAAATAACATCCATTAGAACATTACATAGGTACATGTAATAAAATATGAATGTGGAGTAGAAGTGTGGTATAAGAATAATCGTATAAATAATAAATATATCTTTCAAAAACATTGAGGCATTAATTTTCTAATTGAATAAAAAATCTAGTTTCCCTTAACGTAATAGAGTTGGGATAATGATTCATATCCAATTATATATTAAATATACATTATGAATCGATGTATCATACTAATATCATGGGAAATAAATAATTAATCAATGACATAGGGTGATGTAAATATTCACATAAAACATTTTAATAAACCATAAATATCAGTTCTATAAGAACACAATGTTAATAATAATAAAATTATAGATTAACTAACAAATGTGAAAAAAATTAAGTTTGTAAAAAATTCATTATTACATTTTCATATGAAATAAAAAGAAATATGGTGGATTTTATAATTAGAGTGTTTCCCTAAGGAATAGAAGAAACAATATTTTATATTTATAGAGATGAAAAATAGATTATAAATGTTTTAAAATGTTCCTTTAAAAAGTATCCATATGTTTTGACAAAATTTATTTAAAACTAAAAAAGATTTAAAAATTAATTAATTCAATATAATTTCTAAATACCAAGAAACAATTTAAAGTTTCCATAAATATAAAAAAAATTTATAATAGAATAAAAATAATTCAATATGATAATATTGAAAAAGACAGTTGTTTTATATTTTGTGTGAAAAGGGTTGATGCCAACTAATAATGAATTATATGGTTGATGTATAAAATAATTAATTAATTTAATTAATATAAATTAATTATAATATAAATTTAATATAATAAATAATGAATTTATAGATATAAAATTCACAAAAATAACCAATAAGGACATTGATGGGAAACTTTATTGAGTACAAAGAAGAGATACAGTTGGTTAAATATATAGAAATTCATTCAGATAAATTATGAATATAATTTTTTTTAATTGATATGAATAATTTAAAATATTTAAAAACACTATAATTTAATTAAAAAGGGATTTTTGAGTAATAGAAATAAAATATGTGTAAATGATATTTAACATGAACAACATCAATTCCAAATTCAGGATGGAAAATTATACCTTAACTTTGAATTCTCTATGGTCGAACATGATCTATCTCTATATATAATATATTTAGTATTATAATGAATGTGATTTAGATATATATTCAAATCTACCAATATTAATTCAATTCATTCAAAACTCATTATTACTAAAATATATATTTTTTCTCATTATAATTAATATTCTTGTTTGAAGAGTTATGTTATCCATGTATGTTTTATTATAGAGTATGATCCTTAAATTTTTTTTATAAAATCATTATATCTAATATGATAAATAGTATTTTATTGATGTTGTTTCTATATTTCTATATTGTTTTGGTCAATTCATAGAATTATGGAAAAAAAATTCCTGGAATGATTAAATATCACTTTTTTAGAAATTAGAATCAATGACAATAAATTATTTTTTAGATGAATAAATTTATATATTTTACCAATAGTTTTCTTAATAATATTAAATTAAAGGGTATTATATATTAATACCATTATTTCTGTTTTCATAGACATTCTTGATGAAAACATCTTTTCATCATTCATGTTGGTGGTAAAACTAACTAAAATAGGAACATTCTATAATAACTCCTTGACTGAGAAAAATACATTTTATAGTTTAAATATCACATTCATAAAACATTCATAGTTTTAGAAATATTTTATTAATGTGAAAAATAATATAAAAATATATATAGAAGAGGAAGTTATGGAAAAATGGAATTCAAGGGGGTCATAGTTATGTTGTGGTCTTGATTTTTTTCAATAGAGCCTATTGTAAATAATGGATTTGTCACTCCATCATTGTACTAGAATTGTTACACCATGATATTTTCAATGAATTAAATTATGTTATATAGCATAAAGGACTCACAATAGTGATCTTATACAAGAATGTAACACCCAAAAACATTATGATATGTTTATTTTTTTAATAAATTAAATCACATTAATAGATTGTTGTATGGATATATAAATCTATTACTCTATATAAAATATTGATTCATTTTTAGCAATTAATATATGATTTTGTACAAATATTGATTTTTGGTAAATAATGAAAAATACAAATTTGGTTTATAAAAGGCATTTCAAGTTAAAAAAATAATTAATTTAAAAGTAAAAATATTTTTTGAATATTTTTTTATGTAAAATAATAACAATTTAGTTATATTTAACCAATATAATTTATTTTGACTAAACATTATATTGATTGTTAGTAATAGTTTTTTTTGTGTTTCATAAATAAATTCTCTAAAAACATTTTAAAATGTTTTGTTTCTCATATTAAATTAGATTAAATAACCCATAATGAAGAATAATTTCAATTAAATATATATTATTTGTCAAAAAAATTTAAATTATATTAAAACTACTGTTATTATTAGACATCAACTTAATATGAAATCATCTTATGATTGAAAAATACATTTATCTAAAAACAATTTTTCTTTGAATTTGTGAGGGTTTTCTACACACAATTTTTCCACCTTTAAAAAACATAATATAAAAATTAAAATAATTTTTAAAATAATAATTTAAAATTTATTTTAAGGAAATTTTATGAAAATTTTCTAAAGAGACTCATTTTTAAAGATTATAGAAAATAATGAATTTAACTTGAAAACATTATTTTCATTTAATTTATCATAAAAATAAATTATCATTTATATTTATATTAATTTAAAATCATTTTTATTTATATCATTTTATTCATGTTCATATTGAACATAGATATAAAAAAAGGTTGTATACTTTCTAAAATTCTCATTCAAAAAACCTTTTTTTCTTATCCCTGTTGCAGGATTAATTTTAAATAGAATTTTGACAGTTATATGAATGGAAATTGGAAAAATGGATTCCATATTTGGAATCATAATAATTTATATTATTAAATAAGGACTACTTATTTTTTTACCATTATGAATAATGAATGAAATAAAAATTAATTATCATATTTAATGTAAAAAATGGGTTTATATGGGGGTTAATAAAAAATTATAAGGGTAAAAATAAACTCGAGAGGTGTTTAGAAACTATGAGATTGACTTATTCTGACCATGGAAACTCTATGGTTCATTAGTGGTCCATTTTAGACTCTTATGTCGCATGTAAAATGTGGGAGAACTCAATACTATTAAAAAATACAAAGTGTGTCCTCTCCCCAACATATAAAAGGCTACTACCCTCATATCCACATCACACTGTCAAATCATTTTGGTTCAGCCGATAACTAAATATATGAATTCCCAAAATCCCTCATCCCACCCTAGAATCATTATTATTATAATAAATCTAATGTAACATAGATTTTGGTTTAATATTAAGTTAAATACATAGAGAAGACATCACATTTTCAAGGAGAAATTTTATTTTATTTATTTCACCACCTCATTAAATTATTAATAAAGTAATAATTGCTGGATTTGGTGGCCTAGAACCAACTAATTTGTACTTTATAAATTAATAAATAATTTATCACATCTTGATTGTTCTTCTATGTGACAATTCATGTGATAATGTTCTAAGGATATCTATTGCATTAAATGGTCATAGCGGATCCCTAATATAATGAGAACTTAGAAGTGCCATAACCCTGTTCTTGAATATATGTTCTATGGGTGGATAATGTTATTTGAGGGACACAAATAATACAGGCCATTAGGGGTGAGGACTCATAAATCTTTGAGGAACCATCTCATGGTGTGTGCCCTTGGTAATGTCCTGGAGGATATTATGAGAACGAGACCCACCAGTAAAAAATACACATTTCATAGTGTCATTGGATGTTTCTATCTGCAGACGTGTGTATTGGTCCTTAGACATAAAAATTGTAATTAATGGGTATCACAACTAGCACACTTAGACGTATGGATGAAAATCGTGATGACACGCTATTCTCAGCGAGTTAGGATACGTTGGGAGTTTCACGAGTGATATAGAATTAATATATAATGCGAGAAAGGATTTTTCCCTTCTCTTCTATAACCGAAGTATATATCTCAGGCCCTTTGATCTAATTGATATATCCTAAATAAATCAATGTCCATGGTGAGGAATGGGAATGTTCAATTTTCGAAAGTCAAAGAAATAATTATTGATCACATGGGATGATGACACTTGCATGAAACTCTCTTGATTCTAGATATCGAGACAAAGTTATTAAATTACATGGTAACCATTAGTAGGAGGTGACATGTCATTGCGGCATTAACTTATTTCTCTATGGGTGCCTTGGCATTTTTCAAGATGATAAACATGTACTTTCGCTAGGCTCTGCCGAATGCCATTGAGAAAGAGGCCTAGAGGGTCACAGAATAAGTGTGTCCAAGTATCTCAGTTAAATATTTATTTAACAAGTTGAATAAAGATTTTTCCCGACTGTGGTTTAATAATTATTCAAGGATTACTGATCACATTTTTTTTACAATAGTTATTCGAGATAATATATTGTGGGTGAAAAAATATATGTATTAGTGAATAATGTAGTGATATTTATTTGAGAAATAAATAGTCATTATTCAACGTCTAATAAATGTGGTGGAGGAAATTAATAAAATGGAAACGAAAAGTACACATTGTGTATATTAAATATACACGTCATGTATTTTTTTCTAGGAATTTATGAGAAAAAATGTTATTTATTTAATTAAATAATATTTGGTGTAATTCACTAGGTGCATGTCAGGTAATAATAATAGTCAACTTTTACTATTAGGCATGGGGTATTACTAAGAATTAAATGAATGGAATATATCATTTTGGGTAATTAATTCATTTTATTATTCTATGTAATTAAAAATCTCAACTATGTATTTCACATTATCCTAGCCATTTTGTTGTGGTTGTGCACAATGGTTCAAAAAAGCTCTAAATCCTAGAGAGAATTCTTTTTCCACCAAGAACTCTCTCATGCTACAAGAGAGAGAGATCCACCTCCACCGGATCAAGGAAATCGAAGGCGGACATTGAAAGCGAGGGATCTCCTTAGCTAGCACCCATAGATCCCTTCAGCGAAGTCCATAGATATGTGGGGAATGTGTGGATCACTGCTAGAATATCCTACACTTAGATTCTATGAAGTAGTGAAGGATCACATCGGATTATGACAAAGTCAACGAAGAAAGAATTACATCAAGGTAATTCTGGTCAATTAATTAAATTAATTAAAACCAAAATATGATGATCCTATATATGGTTCTAAGACTCCTATCTTTCTTTTCTCATTATTCATTCAATTCTAAAGATCTGTCATTTTATTGTCCTGATGGATCTTAGAATGATCATTATTGACGCTAAAATTAAAGTTCGGTACACCCACCAACATGCTTCCGATGTGCTCGGAACCTAAAAGTGGTATCAGATGGATCATATTGTTTATTATAATTATTTAGTTTTTTTTCTTTTGTGATTTACGCATTTAATAATTTAGTTATTTCAATTTAAGTTAATAATTATTTAAATCTGAATCTCGAGATCTATTCCTCCTCCCTCATTTATGATTCACCCTATAGAAACAAATTTTTCTTTTAATTTTGAATAAAATAAAATAGAGTATCTATCTGAAGGGTCAAAATGTCCCTGGTCATGCAACACTAGAATATACGACATGTATTCAAAAGTACACATCGTGTCGTCTAGTTTCGATGCATCAGACTGATCCGCCAAATCAGGTCATGTATTGGAGTATTCCTAAGTCGTAGATAACATCGTGTGTTGACTACGAATAGGTGGAACACGGTTTCTAGATTACATGCCATGTGACCCATGGAACACGGTGTGTAGTCCCTTCGGGTTTTATATATATGTGTGTTTAATTTATTACCTGCCTAATTGGGAATTCACTGGTTTTCCTCCAAGGAACAAGTTACGTACAATGATAATTTTAAATTAATTTATTTGTTTAAAATTATTATGAATGAGAATCCTGAGGAAATTCCGAAAAATGGTTTAAGGTAAAAGTATTTATTAATTAAATATAATTAATTGATTCGAGCATGATTTATATTAAACAAGAAAAATTAAATAATTTAATGCTAGATTTATTTATGTGTAAATATCGTGGCATGTATGGATGATCAGGAGCCAGACCAAGACCCTTTTATGTCAATGGATTCCATTAATTTATTTATTTAAATTAAATTTGTTGTCCTACAAGCCTTCTCCTCATTAATATTTAGGGTCAGCGCACCCAAGGTTTTTTTATGTAAAACCCCTTTTTTACCCCTCACCATCATGTGAGATAAATGCATATGTAATGTATGGAGCTCCCAAGCTATTGGTGGAAGCCCAAATCAGGATCCAAGGTGAAACCAATCCAAGGAGATACAAAGGTGGACATGTGGAAAGCTGTAAACAGAAACATCAAAGGTTCAAGGTTCTTCTCCACTAGGTCTTGGGTTAGTTTATCAACTTCTAGATAAACTAACCAATAGCACAAGATCATTATCATACCATTTATTATAATTCTGTCAGTTGCATGGTTTTTTTATTGTTGTTTTATTTTCACGATCACATAATTAATGAATTAAACAATCATGAATATGGAACTAAAATAAAACCAGATAATGTGTAAATATTATCTTAGACATGGTTAATCACTTAAGTATATCCAACATAATAGTAACAAGCATGTAATCAAAGATAATAATGTTGAAATTTACGGATAAGGATAAAATCCCTCAAATAAATACTAAGTCGGTATAGCCTTCTATAATCTTGGTTAGAATCAGACCATAGATCAAAGTGCTTGACCAACCAAAGGTGGGGTGCTTTCAATTATAGGGTAATTATAATTCAATGTTTTGGTTGGACATGACTTGGTTCAAATCAAGGGTTTACTACCAAAGCAGGACTTGGTGTGACGAAGAGGCAAAGGTTGAAGAAATCCCAAATAAAAGGATTCCAGGATTGGGGAGTCAACTCAGTGGATCAAGAGCTACGAGTTAATGTAGTTGGAATTTGGAATGCTTACCTAAAACACTTCAAGTTACATGGCCAACCCTTGTTAGGGTAATGCAAAGGGAAATATTGATCCTTTCCACTAGAATATTAAATCAAAATAATATTTCGAAGTCAATGGTGATGGCTATTGGATTTCGATAAAATAGTGGGAGACTGATAAGTTTTAATTTATTTATTTGTATTAGTTTTATCATAATAAATTATTAAACCTTTTCTCATATTAATTTTTAGAAGTGGAAAGAAAAATTACTTCAAACATATCATTGTGAACTATACTTGAGAAGTAAGACCTTCTCACCAACACCAATATCCATGAGTGGTATAGGGGTTTATGCATCATCCTATGCCACGAGAGGAAATTATATTTACTTGAAGAGCATGTTCCAGTTGTGCCTGGGAAAGAGGCTAGTGATGAGAAACTTTCTATCCATATGAAACATATGGATGATGCCACAGATTTCCAATGTTTCATGCTATTATCAAATTCTATTGATCTCTTTAACCAACATGAAGATATGGACGCGCAGAGCAAGATGTCTCACCTTAAGGATCTCTACCAAGAGAATAAGATACAGGGGAGATATGAGATCTCCAACGCTTTGTTTAAAACTATGCTTCAAGAGTCTGTGCCAGCTAAGTGTCATGTAGTAAAGCTCATTAGCTACATTGAATGCCTAGTATTCTAAGGGATTAAGTTCCCAGATGAGTTCCATACAGATCTCATCCTATCATCACTGCCCAAGACCTTATCTAGCTTTATTGTAAATTACAATGTGAGAAACAATGAGAAGAGTCTATCAGAGCTTTTGAACATAATTATCTAGGTAGATAAAGACATGGCGCATGACAAACATGCATTCCTTATTGTGAATAATAAAATTAAGGACAAGGAAATGGGGCTGAAGACTTATAAATGGTCTGAAGCCCCTAAGCACCGTCCATCCAAGAATGGGAAGATCCAAAGGCAGGGAAAGGAACGGGATGTGGTATGTTTTTCAAGTGGTATGCAAGGACACTAGAAGAGGAGTTTCACCTAGAAGCATTGGGATGCTAAAGGTGTGTTTGTTATCGAGTGAAATCTTTCTATTTCTACACATTGGGTATTAGATACAGCTTTTGGGGGCTCAAAGCTGTATTCAAATGGAGTAACCATGTAGATTTAGAAAGATTTCCAAAGGAGAGGTGGATCATTGAGCTGCCAGTGTCCCGAGGCTAGATGTGTTCTCCACTGGAGATTACCCCTTCTCATTACCGATTGGGATGATTTTGTTATTACATAACTTTTATTATGTGCCTTGGTTTATCAAGAACAAAATTTTTGTATCTTTATTAGATATGGATGGATTTGTTTTCAAGATTGGAAATAAGGGTTTTCTCTTTTATAAGAACAATGTATGTTATGGTACGGTGCGTTTAAATAATGGATGGTATGTATTAAATTATGAAAACAAAGTGTTGGGAATCGTTAACAAAATTGACTCACATGACTCAAACATCACCAAGTTGTGGCATCACTGTCTCAGACGTGTAAACGAGAAGCACTTGAAAAAGCTCTTCCAAGATGGCTATTTATACTCTACTGATCTAAAACCACTTGATAGATGTCCCACTTTTTTAAAAGGTAAAATGACGAAGCTACCTTTTGGTGGGACAGGGTGAAAGGTCCGCAAAGCTTTTAGGATTGGTGCACATGGATGTGTTTAGACCATTTCTAGCAGAAGCTAAATGTGGATATTCTTACATTATTAATTTTAATGATGATTTGAGTAGATATGTATATGTTTACTTAATGAGGTATAAGTCATAAGCCTTAAATAAATGTAAGGAATTCATGAATGAAGTAGAGAATTAACTTGGTAAGAAGATAAAGAAGCTTTGATCGGATCAAAGTGGAGAATATTTGAACCAAGAGTTCATCGATCCTCTACGGGAGTCTGAGATTCTATCCCATCTCACTCCTCCTTATACACCAAAGTGGAATGGTGTTAGTGAAAGGAGGAACAACACCTTGTTGGACTTGGTGTGGTAAATGATTAGTCGTGCATATCTTTCATTATCCTTTGGGGGATATGCATTACAAACTACATCGAACACATTAAACTGAGTACCAACCAAGGCGACAAATGGAATTCCCTCTGAGTTATGGTATGGAAAGAAACTCATTTTGTCGCACACACGTGTATGGGGATGTGAGGAATTTTTTAAGGCCTTTTTAGAAAACGAACTAGCACATCAGGGCGTGAAGTGTATATTTATAGGATATCCCAAGAAAATGAAAAGATATTACCGATATAACCCTCCGGACAACAATGTGAATGTTTCCAAACAAGCCATCTTTTTTAGAGGGGGAAAATCCTCAAAAAGGATAGTGGTAGAAAGATTAAATTAGATGAAGTTAATGCTCAATATAAACAATAGTTGGAACATGAACATGTTCCACAAGTCCCCATAGAAGATGTTCTAGGAACACAAGTACCACATAGGAGCTCAATAGAGGTAAGAGAACCAAAGAGATTTGGTTTCCTAGTCACCGATGATGGTGAATCATTATTACTAGACAATGATGAACCTCTCTCCTATAAGGATGCACTAGAAAGATCTGAAGCTACAAGATGCCTAGAAGCTATGAATTCTGATATGCATTCCATTTATCATAACCAAGTATAGGTTCTGGTCGATGAGCTAGTTGATGTAAATCCTGTTGGATGCAAATTGGTATTCATGAGAATACTGGAAATGGAAGGTCAAGTTAGAACCTATAAAGTAATGCTAGTGGCTAAAGGATTCAAATCGCATTAAGAAATTGAATATAATGAAACCATCTCATCAATTTCCATGTTTAAATCCATAAGAATCATACATTCCATATTAGATTACCATGACTACATGATTTGGAAAATGGATGTCAAAACAACATTCCTTAATGGAAACCTTTATAAATATGTCTATATGACACAAACAGAAGGGTTTGTGACACCAGGTGTAGCCAAACGAGTTTGTAAGTTGCAAAAATTCATTTTTGGATTAAATCAAGCATCCATGTCAAGGAACATTTGATTTTATCAAGACATAAAGGAATTTGGGTTCATTAAAAATGAATGTGAGCCATGTGTTTATAAGTGGTTTAATGGGAATGTGATCTTTATCCTTCTAGAATATGTTGATGACATATTGATTATTAGAAACAATTTACCTGTATTACATTCTGTTAAGGACTCGTTGAACAAGTGTATATCCATGAAGGACTTGGGGGAAGTAGCCTACATTCTTGTGATCAAGATCATTCGTGATATATCAAAGAGGCTTCTTGGACTAAGTTAAGGTACATAAATTGACTAGAAACTAAATAGATTTAGTATGAAAAAATCCAAGAGGGGATTGGTTCTAGTGTCACAAGGCCTACATCTCTTTAAAAAAATGTGTCCACAGACACAATAATAGAAAAATAGAATGAGTAAGATCCAATATGCTTCAGCTATAGGATCCATCGTGTACGCCATGTTATGTACCAGGCTTGATGTTTCCTATGCATGGAGCATGGTAGGCAGATATCAAAAAGATCCAGGGGAATAGAATTGGACTGCTATTAAGACTATCCTTAAGTATCCAATATGAACTAAGGATATGTTCCGGATGTATGGAGGAGACAGGGATATTTTCATCCGAGGGTATGTTGATTCTAGTTTTTAGATAGATCAGAATTATATGAAGTAACAATATGGATATTTGTTATATCTCGATGGAGGATTGGTGAGCTGGAAGAGTTTAAAGTAACCAGTATTCACTGATTCTACAGTGGAGTCTAAATATATAGTGGATTCTGATGTAGTCAAGGAAGCTGTTAGGATTCTTATCTTTGTCTAGGATCTTAATTTGGTGCCTTGCAGTAAATATCCTATCATGTTGTATTGTGATAATATTGCAGAGGTGGCTCTTGAAAAAGATCAAATTTCACATCAACAGACACAGTAGATACTTCAGAGGTATCACCTCTTGAGGAATTTCTATCAAAGGGGTGATGTTACAGTGAGCAAAGTGTCTAAAGAAGAGAATGTGGTAGACCCCATAACTAAAGGCCGATCTTAGCAGAATCATGAATATCATGTGAGAGCTAGCAGGTTAAAGGTTATTAGTAGTTGGCTCTAGTCCAAGTGGGAGTTTCTTGGAGTTGGTGGCCTAGAACCATCTATATTTTACATTATTCATTAATAAATATCTTATCACATATTTATTGTTCAACTGCGTGACAATTCATGTGATAATATCCTAAGGATAATTGTTGTATTAAAGGGCCATAGTGGATCACTACTATGATGAGAACCCAGAAGTGCCATAACACTGTTCTTGAATATATGTTTTATGGCTGGATGATGTTATTTGAGGGACACAAATAATACAGGACATTATGGGTGAGGACTCATAAAACATTGAGGCACCTTTTCATGGTGTGTTACCTTGGTAATGTCCAGGAGGATATTATATGAACGAGACCCGCCACTAGGAAATCCACATTTCATAGTGTCATTGGATGTTCCTATCAGCAGATGTGTGTATTGGTCCTTAGACTTTAAGACTATTATTAATGGGTATCACAACTCACACACTTAGATGTATTGATGAAAACAGTGACGACACACTTTTCACAGTGAGGTAGGATATGTTGGGTGCATCACGAGTGATATTACATTAATAGATAAAGCCGGAAATGATTTTTCCCTTCTATTCCATAAAAGAAGAAGATATCTCAGGCCCTTTGATGGAATTGATATAGCCTAAACATATCCATGGACATGGTGAGGAATGGGAAAGTTCTATTCTGGAAAGTCAGAGAAAGGATTATTGAGAACACGGGTTGATGACACTAGCATTCAACCCTCTTGATTAAAGATATCGAGACAAAGGAATTAAATTACACCTTAAGCATTCATAGGAGGTGACACATCATTGCAGCGTTAATTTCTTTCTCTATGGGTGCCTTTGCATCTTTCTAGATTCTAACCTTAGACTTTAGGCAGGTTCTACCAAATACCAATAATAACGTGGACAAAAGGGTCACACACTAATTGTTCATTTAAATATTGATTTAACAAGTTGAATAAAGATTATTCCTGACTGTGGTTTAATAATTATTCAAGTATACCTAATCACATTTATTTTGACAATAGATATTTGAGAGAATATATTATGGGAGAAATAATATATTTATTAGTGAATAACTCAGTAATATTTATTTGACAAATAAATAGTCATTATTCAACGTCTAATAAATGTGGTGGAGGAAATTAAGAAAATAGAAAAATAAAAAGAACACGCATTTTATATTAAATATAAATGTTGTGTATTTTTTTCTGAGAATTTATGAGAAATGAATATTATATATTTAATTAAATTATATTTGGTGTAATTTGCTGGGTTCATCTTAGGTAATAATAATAGTCAACTATTATTATTAGACATGGGGTATTACAATGAATTAAATGAAATGAATAAATTCTTTCCCATAATTAATTAATTTTATTATTCTATGTAATTAAAAATCCCAATTATATATTTCTCATTAGCCTATACATTTTTTGGTTGTGAACAACGGATTTGAAAAATCTTTCAAGAAAAGAGAGTGTTAGGTCCACAAGGCTGAATACCCTGAGAGGGGGGGTGAATCAGGGTATGAAAAATTTAAAATTAACGCCTATTTTGATCTTTTTTCACTGTTAAGAAAAACAATCATCTATCTCTTTCCTATTGCACAATGTAAATAGAAAGAAATAATTCACAGGACACAACAATTTTACTTGGTTCACCGCAAGGGGATATGTCCAAGGATCATACGCTGACAAGTTGTCGGTCGTACAAAATTCCACTAAACTTCACTAGCTGTGGATTACAAGATTTGGGCTAAATCACTTCTATGGCCAGGCTCACTGCCTTTACAAAGTTTAGGGCCATCTCACTACTTTCCCAAGATTCACTCCCAGTTTCTCCCTCTCTGACTCACTGCCGGTGGAGAGGATCACCTTCTTCCTTTTCCTTTTCTCACTCCTCCTGAAAGGATCCACTCATAGTTTATAGACCAGTAGGTCTCTTCATATTCATGAAGGAATGCATCTTCCTATGTAAGTAGATGCTTTGTTGAAGCCCAATTTTTACACGTAGATGAATCTCCCTTTGCACCGAAGGTATCGAGAAAACTTCATGCTTTAACACAACCCGAAAATCACTACTGGAAATAAACCTTACTTGGCGTGCAAGTCAATCTCGGTGCACAAGTATCAGCGAACAAGTCACAATGGGCGCACAAGTCCACCTCAGAAACTTGCGCGACTCAGGCTTCCTCAACTCCAAACATGCGTGACACACTTCCTTTTACACCCAAACCAATATTGGCATGAAACTGCCAACCGGTGCACAACTTCTAACACTGGCGTGCAACTTCAACCACCGGCGTTCAACTTAACCTGCACGACAACACACCACCTGCGCGACCACCACACCTGCGCGACGGGAGCTCTGATTTCTCAAAGTGTTAAACTCTAGTTTGAAATGTGGAGGGGATGGTCTAGTATTTATAGGCAAATTGACCACCCTGCGCGACGGCGCACAAGTCACCTGCGCCACCCAGTCTCGATGCGAAAGTCTTCTATCCTCCTAGACACTTGCGCGACCAAGTCCGAAACTTGTGCGAACCTGTTTCCATTGCCATATTTTGATCTTCTGATCTTGAAAAACATATGGCGCACAAGTTTCCTATACTCCATGTCCTCGGCGTGCAAGTCTCTTTGCCAAAAACACTTTTCTTCATTTTTCAATTTTTAGGCCCAAAAATTTGGCAAACACTGGAAAACAGCGCCACCTTGTATCTGTTCTTTTTGTACCACCTCCAGATCATCCATTACATTATCGACGTTTTTGAATCAATCATGGATCGTTGACCCCAACTGTGGAACTCGAAATTCCACCATGAAATCCCCTTTGTCAACATATTTGCATGTCGTGGTTTGCATTGTCAACAATCACAACATGGATGTTCAGTTTGTCAACAAACACAATCACTTCAAAAATACTTCAATGATGCCTTGAGGGATTTTTTCCCAATAGAGAGAATTCTTTTTCCACCGATATTTCTCTCAAGCTCTGAGAGAGAGACCCACCTCCACCGGATCCAAACTATCATAGGAGGAAATCGCATGTGAAGGCCCTTCCACACTAGCACCTGGAGATCCCTTAGGCGACATCAAGAGAAATGTGCAGTACATGTGGATCATCGCTAGAGGAATCCTACACATGGATTCTACGATGCAACGAAGGATAACATCATATCATGACCAGAAACATCAACAAAGAAAGAAGTATATCAAGGTAATTCTTGTGAATTAATAAAATTAATTATAACCAATATATGATGAACCTTTCTATGGTTTCGGGACACCCCTCATTATTTTTTCATTCTTCATTCTATTCTGAAGGTCCAACATTTTATTATCGTGACGGTCTCAGATTGATTATTGTTAACACAAAAATTAATGTTAGGTACACCCACCAACGCGCTTCTACTACACCCAGAACCTACAATAATTATATATGAAAATTATTATCTTTAATATGATGGTATTTTTTTATAATATAGTCATTAATTACAACCATATCCACATCCCTTCAATTGTAAAATGAAATCATTATCCATTTGTATAATGGATTACTATCTCGAGAACCGATGTTATTCGTTTTTTCATTACAACCTATCACAGTTTAGTATGATAATGGATGAAAAGTATATATATATATATATATATTAAATTAATAAAATAATTATTATTTTTGAGTAATTATATAATATATTCCTTTTTTACTTTTCATTTCATAGGGGATACAATAACTTTGCTCATGTGTAGGGAGGATTGATGCCTCCTGAAACGATGTGATTTTTCTATCACAAAAATTTATTCATTGAATGTAATTAGAAAAATTTTAATGAATTTCTGTTCTAGAAATGAAATAATTATGATATTAGTTACACATTTTAAATTGTTAAAAGATAATATATTATTTTCTATTTTTCACTAAAAAGATGATAAGATCGTTCATGTACGTCTAGACTGGCGCCTTTACGAATCGATGTAAATATATTTTCCTCACCACACCACATGGATTATATATATATGTAAATTTAATGAAATAATATTGTATATAATATATTATTATAATTACTAAGATATAATATAATACTTATCTCTTTTCCATAATATTTATTAAAAAAAGGAAACCTTACCCATGCGCATGTATGACCCACTGTCTCCATTATCCTAACACACATCATATCTCAAAATTATATATATTGATTGGAGTAAATAGAATAATTAATATATAAACATGATAAATATTTAATTTTTATTATTATTGAAATTATCTGACAATATAATATTCTTAGGAACTATAATGTTTATAATGAATTGTGAATGAGAAGTCTAGGTAATTAACACCCGAATCAATGAAAATAATGAATAATTATTAACTAATTGGTGATAATAATTTATAAAAGGATCATATATTATATTTAAAATATTAATAAGATTATAAAATATGTTAATAACTTGTTTAAAACCACTAAACATGGGGTTAAAAAATGATCAACCAAAAGAAATCATGTGGTTATGGTTTTCATAGTCTCACTTTTATTTTTGTGAGATGTATAACATTTTCCAAACATATTTAGTTGTGTGGTGTATAGACGTATCATAAATTTATTTTGTGGTTAATATAATTTAATATATGTGTATTCAAATAATTGTCTGAGGATATATCTTTTGTGGGGTTTACTATCATAATGATACCAAAGAAGTAAGTTAATTTTTTCTCAATTTTCCTTCTTTGGGACATATGTTATGTTATACACCTATCTAGTTTTAGGAAATGTGTATAATTACATATTGAAATGTTACATAATTAAATTCCATATTTTCATGATATTATATATTTCATGCAATGTTATTATTTCATGGGTATAAAGATTCAAATGTACCAAATTGGTAAATGTATTATGTTGTAATCTCATAGTTTATTAGGATTTTATATGATAATGATTCCAATTATGGTATCTTATGATCCATATCTCCTGAAAATTAATATATCTTTAAAAAAATTTATTAGTGAAATTTAAAATCAAAATTACCATTTTCTCAGTCTTTGGTACTTTGAATAATTAAAATAATTCATTTAAAGAAATTTGAAATTATTTCACTCTTTGGTTGGAAATTTGATTTGCATCGAAAAAACATTTCTAACAATTCTTTAAAAATGTTTTATTACTATCATATTTTTTTCAAAAAAAAAATTATAACCATGATTTACCATTTTAAAAAATGATTGAAATGTAATATTAATTTTTTTTCAATCAAGGAATGTTTGATATTTAATGATAATGTGAATGTAATATTATCATAATTTTCTAAACAAGCCACAATTTTAAACTTTTTATAGAAAAAAACAAGTGTTATTTTTAATATGTATAGAATGTAAAAAATACCCACCCTCATGAAAGAAATTATTTGATGTTTATATTGTAATTTTAAAAGTATAGTTTTAAAGACAATGTTTTCCCAAATTTTATAGAAACTCCTAGTTTTAAATTGTTTTCTTCAAAGAAAACGAGTTTGAATGAGTTTTATTATTTAAAAAAGCGATTCCAAGGAATAAAGGATATTTTCCACAAGAAATATTTCATAATATTGTAATGGTTCCATTAAATATTTCTAAAGTTTTTTTTGAATAAAAATAATTTTTCAAATATTTTATAAATTTTATGTGTTTAAATGAAATTTCATAATAGAAAATTTATTTTCTTAAAAATAATATTGATGATATCATTATGGTATTTTCATTCAGAAATGTACAGAAAAACAAGTATTTACATATGTTCCATTAGGAATATTTATTAATGATATCATTCTCTTTTTTATCTGGATTAATTAAGTTTGTTTCAGATAGATTATTACCAAACCTGTTTTTCATGGGTTAACCATGTGTCAAAGTTAATTATATTTAATGAGTTTCTTTACCACAAGTTAATAATGTTTCAAAGAGATTTACATGAATAACAGTTATTTTACATTGGTTAATCAGGTTATATAAGAATAGTTATTATTTTCAAATTTTCTTATGAAATCAACATTTACTTTATTCATGTTATGGTTCTTGTAAATTATATATGATGGGTGTTCCTAGATAATGTATGGTAATCCTGTTAGAGGTTAAATTATTGGTGCACCCTAACACCACCTCAATTAAATGGGTAATTGTTATGTTCTCTAATGAATTGATTATATATATTCTATTTGGTAATTCAAATTGTAATATATCATTAAGGTAACTGTAAGTATTCTATGAAGATGATTATCTAAGATTATAGCACGATTTATTTATAATTACTATTGATTTATATTTCTTCAATTGATCAAGATTATTATCACTTGGATTATGATTATTATTTTTAATGTATCTTTATTTTAGTTAATAAATATACCATGTTTCCTGATTTATGGTTTATGAATAGATGGTTATGTGTTATTTTATGATTTTCTCACACATTATGATTATTCCAACATACCATAGTTCTCTTGTTATGTTAATTTATGGAATCCACGTAGTAATTATTCTATTCACCCATACTGAGTGTTTTTTCTAACCATTTTTATGTTTCTTTTTCCCAGATTATCAAGAATGTGTTGGACTAAATTATTTCTAGAATGTATCATATATGTGTGATTATGGAATCATAATATGAAATAAGAAATGTTAGGTTATGTGAGATGAAAACTCATTTAAAAATAAGTGTATTGATTAGGTGGGGATTTTTTACTAATTATATAAATAATTAAACCAAAAATGTCCTCGATTATGTATTTTATCATGTTTTCCCCTTGATGTTGTATGGTTTGGATGGAAAACATGTGTCTCAATTATTATTATCAATCACGAAGTGTAATGTTTATGACTTCATCATTGGATCTAGTAATGCATGTTATCTGATGTTATAGAAGTTATTAAACGAATGGTTTAAATATATTTAGACATGAGATGTTTTCATATGATTTTATCATAATAGATATGTAAATCATAATAGGTCCATAAAATTTAAGTTGATCATAAATTTAAATTCATAAACACCCAAATTTATAGTTTAATGTGGCTAGATTTATGAGGTGATTAGTGAATTTTTGGGAAAAATTATATTAGGTTGCTATATTTTTTTCCCCTAGGATCAACATAAACTGTTATTTACTTAGGAATAATTTTTCTTTTTACTGGAAACAAAGGACAACATGAAGGTTGGGTGACAACCCATTGCACCCACCATGACTATAGGGTTCAGACCCACTACTAATTGTTGGAAAGGGTGTCACATATACCACTAACCTATAAGTTTTCATGGTTAGTATGAATTTTTTATAGGAAAATATTGATTTTATTTCGAAATAATATATAATTTTATTTAAGGAATAACCGTTGATTTATCATGGAAAAATATATGACCAAATACTTCTAATACATAGGTTTAAAATTTTATCAAGAAATGATTAATGAATTTCAAGGATAAATATCTATGGAAGTATTTGGTTTGAAATTATAGTGTTAATATTGATATTTGGTTATTAATGTGTGAAGTTATATTTTTTATATGAATTTGTCTTACTATGTGCTATCTATTTAGGTTTTAGTTAATGTCTAATGATAAGTGGAAAATTTTGTAATTATATTCAATATTACAAGGTTATTTAAAATTTTATTTTATTTCTTTAGGCCTATAAAATTCATCCTAAATACACATCATTTGGAGAAAAATGATGATGTCCTGGGGGAAATTGATTAATGGATTAAATTATACTTATTAAGTAATTATATTTAAAAATTCACTTAGCCCAAATTTTAATAGAAATCATGAACTATAGGAAATGTATTTTAAAACAAAAATATTTTCTTAGTACCTTCATTTACGATGAACTGTTGATATATTTAATCGTCACATATATTATGGTGTTAATTCCTAGAAATTATTATTGATCATTAAATGAATTCTGATCATTGACCTTCATCACAAAATATAATTATTTTTTCTTTTCCTCCAATTCCATATCTTTACTTTCCACAAATGAACTTCTACTTACAATCATACTTATATTTTATTCTACATAACCCTAAAAATGCCCTTTAACTTTTACCAAGAAGAAGATTTATAAACCCTTTTTATTATGTGAGTTTAATAAAATAATTTACATTTTACATCCATTTATTACTCATATAATTTTTAAAATGTGATGATGTAATTTCTTAATGGAAGAGGATTATAACAGCCTAAGATTTTAAAATAATAAAATCATTATCAATATTAAATGAAACACAAAAATGAGATTGAATGAGAGTTTAAAATCCCATAATATATGATACAATTACTTTTAAAAAATTATATATTTTTAATACCTTTATATATATTCTACTTCAAGATTATTATGTTTTATAGTGTACTCAACTTGCAAAACTGATATAAAACGATATACGATCTTTATAACGGTTATCTCTAAGTCGTTAAATAAGTTGGTATGAATAGTATTCAATAAATTATAATATATCAATATATATATAATGATTACTCAATATAAATTATTGATAAATACTTACTAAATTATTAATTATTTTTTAGATAATTTTATTTTATTCTTCAAAAATACGTTTTATTTAAAAATGATTTTCTATACATTTTCATAACAAATAATATCAATTTATTTGAACATTTAAAAAATGTTTTTGATAACAATATCTTAATTTCTTCATCATAATATCAAATTTTAATTTGAGTGAATTTTGTTAATTTTTTTGAGAAATATTGATTTTTCAATGAATAGTGAAAAATATAGTTTTTTTTGTAAAATGATTTTTCTTTTCAATAAATTAATAAATTTAAAAAGTCATTTATTTTTTGAATAATTCTTATGTAAATTTAGTTTTTTTATTTATATTAATATAGTAAAATACTTTTGATTCATCTTGATTTATATTTTAATTTTTTGTTTTGTTTGGTTTAAAATGTAATTTTCAAAAAGTTTTGTTATAACACATTATGTTTCTAATTTTTAAATGATTAAAATAACCCATAATGATGAATGTTTTAAATTAAATATATATTACATATCAAAATATTTTAATTTATATTCATACCATGTTAATTATTAGACATACAGTTAATATAAAATCATATTAATCTTGAATAATACACTTGTCAAACACCCATTTTTTTATCAGAAATGTCGGTATTATTTAAATTTTTTAAAGGATAGAAAATATATTTTTAAAATTTAAATTTGTTTTTTAATCATAATGTAAAAATTACTTTCTGGGAATTTTTTTATAATTTTATGAAATTATTAATTTTTTGATGAATAATGAAAAATAATGACTTTTAATTGAAAATTTACTTTCCATTTAATTTATTTTTAAAGATAAATTATAATTTAAATTGGTTATAATATAAAATTAGTTCATTTATAAACCCATTAATACAATTTATTTAATTATAATAAATTTCATATTGAACATATATATTAAAATATTGTAAACATTTGATCAATTTATCTTAAAAATCTACTTTCTCATCATGTCTGTAAAACTAATTTTTAATTTAATTTTTAACCATATGTGAATAGAATTTATAGAAATGGACTCTAGTTTTTTAAATAATAATAATATATATTATCTAATAAGTTTATCATATTTTATAGATTATTAATTAAACCAGTAAAAATTAATTACCACAGTTAAGGTAAAAATGGGTACCTTGAGGGGAAAACCTAAAAATATAAGAATTCAATTGAACAATAAACATATATAAAAATAATTTTCATTAATTAATTCAACCAATATACCTATAAGGTTATATAATGGTCTCTTTTTGACCCCAGGGACTAATGAACAACATGGTACCACTAAATTCATTTCAAAAATTAATCAGTGTGTCCTCTCTCTCACTTATTGAAGGCCACCAACTCAAATCTACAATTAATAACATAAATACCAATTTTTTCATAAAATTCATGACCAAATCACATTAAAAATACCTACCCCATAATAGAATCATTAAATTTGGTATAATTATATCCTAGTAAGGATTTTTGTGATACCTGTGTAGGATACTCAAAGAAGAAGCAATGTTCTTTGACGAGCATGTTTAGTTTATTTATTTATCAACCACGTTAAATTCTATTTAAACCATGATGATATAATAAAAAATATCATAAATATATTTTTAGGTTTTTAAATATTTTTATGACCTTTGTCTATATCCACATAAATCATGTCGGTAACACAATCTTCATTCATGTGTATGACAGATTACCTCCTCGCTAGCCGACGTCATTCATATTTCCATTACAACCTATCATTGTTTGGTATTGTGATGGTTATAAATTATATATATATATGTGAAATTTTTTAAGAAAATTATTATGGATCCATTATATCATATATATTTTATTTTTACTCTCTATTCTCTAGGAGATATGAAAACATCACTAGTGCGTATGACAAACTACCACCTCGAAAAGTGATGCAATTCCTCTTTCTTCAAATGATTTTCATGGAATGTAATAAGGATAATGATTGTGAATTATTGTGATATAAATTAAATAATTAAAATTTTAAAATACATATTTATCATTATAAAAAGATAATATATCATTTTATTTATTTACACTGAAAAGATGATAGTTTCATTCGTGTACGTGTGCACTACCCCTTCATGAAGTGACCTGAATTTATTTTCATCACCAAACCACATTTAATATATATATATAATTATTTATAGAAATTTTATTTTATATATTATATTATGATAATTTTGGGAAGGTAAATTGTTTCTTACATCCTTTCAATAATGATCAGCGAAAACTTGAAACATTTCTCATGCATATGTTTGACATACCGTCCCCAAGATCATAATATACTTCATTTATCAAAACTATATTTAATTAATGGTGTAAAAATTAAAATTAATTTATTTGGATGGTAATTATTTAATTAATATTTTTAATTAAATGATGGAACAATATAATATCCATATGAGTTAGAATAATCATAACCAAGAATAAATGAGAAAATAAGGAAATTGACACCCGAAACAACAGAAACAATTAATCGTTATTAACAAACTTGTGATTATAAGTTATAAAAGGATCATATGTGATATTATAGATATTAATATGGTTCTATGATAATATTTTAAATTGTTTTAAACAACTATACTGGAGGTTAAGTAATGATCAACCAAAAGGATGTTTGAGGTAAATATTTTCTCATCTAACATTTATTTTAATGAGATATATGTCTTATTTAACACTTACATTGTTTGGTGGTTTAAAAAATATATTAGATTTATTTAATGATTTATATATTTAAATTTTATTTTATTTAAATGTCTAATTTATGATATCTCTTTCATAGTGTTTACAATATCAATGATACCAAAGCGATAAAGGATTTCTATATCAAATTTCCTTTTTTGAGACGCATGTTTGTTATACACCTATCTTATTTTTTTGAGGTGTACATAAATAAAAATTTACTTGTTATTACATAAATATCTCTATTTTTATTATATTATATGACTAATTTGATGTTATTATTTCATTGAAACTACAATTAAATGTCAAGAAATATGTAAAATTTTATGTTACAATCGCATCATTTATCATGATTGTTTAAGATTACACATAAAATAATGATATATTTTCATCTGTATCGAAATATACTCATCAATTATATATTATAGAAGTCATTCATGATAGTTAAAAATAATATTAACATTTTTACACTCTTGGAAATCAAAATAATTTAGAAATACTTTTAAGAGAATTCAAAATTATTTCTCTGTTTGGTAAAAAATCTATTTTATTTCCAAATAATTGTCTTCATAAAATGTATTAAATCTGATTTATCACAGTCATATTATTTGTTTAAATAATTTTTTAAATAAATTTTACCATTTTACAATTTTTATAAAATTAATCATCATGTTTTTTCATGAGAATTCTCGTTTATATTTTACCAAAATTGTGAAAGTAATCATCTTTTTTATTTTCAATGAAATAACTTTTATAACCTTATTTCAATGAAAAATAAATTTAATTTTAAATTTAAATGAATTTATAGAATTAACCCATATCATGACCAACATTTCATTTAATATTACTTTTTATTTTTATAATGATATTTTTTTAGAAATTTGTTTCTTGAATATTTTGTAAATGATTTGTTTTTAAATGTTTCTATCAATGAAAATGATTTAAAAAGGTTTTTCATTTCCAAAAATAGCCTTTATAGAAGAATGGATATTGTAATAATTAAATGATTTAAATGCGTTTCAATTATGAGTTTATATTTTTTGTGTTTTTGTCAATGAAAAATATATTTACAATATTTTATAAATTATAATGATTTTAAAATGTTATTTAAAAATGAGATATTATTTTCATAAAAATGTAGTTAATTTCATATTGCTGGTATTTCCATCAATCAACATCAATATCCCTTATTTTGGATTATTCTATATAGGTGATATTTTGTAATGATATTATACTCATTATTTTTTTGGATGGATTAATATTGTTTCATGTTGTGGTTCTTCGATATTATATATGATGGGTATTGAGAGATAGCACTAGGTGATCCTATTATTTATTAAATGATGATTGCACTTTGATATTTCATCAATTTAATGGTTATTTATTATTCTATATATAAAATTATATTTCCAATTGAACATAAGGTTATTCTAATTTTAAGGGTTCTATAACATTTTTGAAAATATGATGTTCCAAGATACCAACATGTTTTTTCTATTCGGGTTATGTGTTTTTAAGGCTTCATTTGATCATGATTAGTGTCAAATAGATCATGAATTTTTATTCTAATGACTATTTTTTTTAAAATTCTCATAGAATCATACATGATCGATGATTCATGCAGTAATGGATACATGTGCTTTTATTATTCACTCATATGCATTGATTATTTCATCATAACCCTATTCGCTTATAATATTTATTGATGAATTTCACTTATTAATTCCTATGTTTACCCATATTGAGAAATAGATCTCTTCATTCTTATGTTTCCATTTTCTAGGTATATCAATAATGTGTTTGAATGAATTATGTCTATAAGGGATTGTATATGGATGATGTTGATAAATTAATGAGAAGTAATTAAATCTTGGTTATGTGGGAGAAATAAATACTTAAAACATGGGTATTTTCCATGTATGATTATTTCTCAAATCTATAAAAATACTAATCCAAAATGGTATATGTTAATATATATCACACCTCGATGATAGTTTTACTTTATTTTTATTTATATATTGATGTTGGATCATTTTTTTGTTTTAGGTTGAGTGTCCGACAAAAGTATTTGTGAATTTGTGGTTTCGAATTTCTTTTAACCATATGCATGGTAATTGTGAATGATATTGGTAAAAAAGGAATGGTAGCGAGTTTTAGACACCCTCAGTGTCAAAACAATGTGTATAAATCATTAATTATAATTAAGTGAGATTTACTATTATTTGGGGTGTCATTTCAGTGGTTTTGACTAATTTTATAGGATTGATGGTTTATGTATGATTTTCTAAAACCATAAAATATAAACAAACATATTATAAAATTTGTTCTTGTAGCTATCGCAGAATGTGTGTATGGTTTTAAAAATTATAAAGAAAAACTTGAGTCCCATTAAAATCAAAATATATTTTATTTTAAAAGAATTATTTAAGTGATTCCAACTCCCATTTGAATCCCAAACTATTTTTTATCAAGTAGATGAAGCCACCCCTTCATTCTCCTTCATTAAGAGGTCACTTTTTGGGTGATTTCTCACCAAATGATAGTGATTATTCGTGGATTATTCATCAAATAATTTAATTTCCCCTTATTATCTTTTCAATTTCATATTTTTATGGTTTTCCTTGGCTTGGATCCATCATGGACAGACCCTAGGGTGGGTTTTAGTGAATTTGGGGGTGTTTTATTTCTTCTTGTGGCCTTGTTCATTCTTCTCTCGAATTTTGGTTATGTTCACACATATTTTAGTTAGTTGTTTCCATTAATTTCCATTTTGGAACATTCTACTACATGGTTGAGAATTTTTATTATATCCAAAGTTATTTCATCTTGATATTATATGTTTGTAAATAAAGTGTTATTTTTATGAAAAAATTATGATAGAAATTTTTTTCTAAAGTGTTTTATAAATTATGCCTACATATATGAACACACGGGTTTTGATAAAATATTAATTGAACTTTTAAAGGAAATTTTTTTATTGGTGTTTTACCTTAGATATTTTATGTTGTTGTGGTTAGATTGTAAAATGGGTGTTGTTTGTGGAATTTTGTGATCTTAATTTTATGACACACATGTGTGACTTGTTATGTTGATTGAAAATCGTGTTCTGTCTCTTGTGAACAGTTTTAAAAGACCTCATAGGATTTTAATATGTCATAAAATGGATTTTGGCACATCCATATGTGCACTTGGAGGATGTCTAAATGTCAAAAAATGATAGTGACATATTCTCAAAATTAAAACCCATTATTTAAATACTAATCATTTTACCTCTACTATCTCCCACTTATTATTAGGTTTAAATGTTTTTATAAATGGTACCATGTTATCAAGGTGAGTTGGATATATATTTAAATGTTTTGATTATTATTATGGATCACTCGGTACCATGGAAAATATAGTTGGTTTCAAACTGTTTTGAAGGCATGTCTGGAATTTTTGAGTGTTGTGTATTTTTATATTTCTCTTAAAATGGTGTTGTAAATGAGATATGTTTTTCAAAATGTAAGGAATATTTGAAACCGTAATGTGATTTTTATATCTTGTCTTGGTTTTTAGAAAAGTTTGGGATTTTTTAAAATTTAATTGAATGAACATGATGTCAGTTCCAATAGAAACTTTATGATGTTCATAAAATTAATTTGGGTTTATAAATAAAAATTCTTAGTTTGAAACATATAATGTTTTGAGAATTTGTTTTGAAACTCAGATGAGGTGATGGACCAGTTGGCACTTGTGAATGACTTCTTTTATGATGGTAAACCATAAGGAGGATTTCCCTATATGGGATATCATATAGTTAATGTTAGAGTCTGGGGTATGAAAGTGTAGTGATAGATGGTAAGGTGATTCATGCATCCATGGGGCTCATAATAAGACAATATACTATTACCATTTTATTCATGGTTGTCTTTTAGAGGGTCAAGTGATAGTTTTTTACCAAACCCAGTTTTATGGGTTAGTATCCCCTTTACCTAATTGGGATTGGTGGGAAATGAAACTAGATTGGCCAAATTATGTAGGTTATCTTGTTATAGACTATGAATTTTCACCATATACTAGTAGTTGAGTCTGAATCAAGTATATCTAGGGATTGTGCTAATGATGTTTAAGAAAAGACCGTGATGACTACCTATATTTGTTTGTTTGTTTTTCTGCTGCATGTTTGATACAAGTATTTCTAGTTTCACCTATAATTATTAGTCCCCTTTATTTTCTGCAGATATTTGTTTTGGTTATTTGATTGGATTTTGTGTTTTTTTTGTTTTAATGAAATAGGTTTTTTTAAATTGAAACTATTTTTTGAAAAGGAAACCTCCATGTGTTCTTTTAATATGTAAACCTATTGAAAGATGTGTATGTTTTAATAAAATAAAATAAAGGCATATAAAAATATATATTGAAAATAATGTCTATGGGATCTTTTAAAATTAAAATTTATGCATTCTATGGTGTTTGAAAATAGAGCTATTATGACCACACCCTACTAGTAACATTTATTGTCTTTAGACACGATCTCTTTTAGATGTTCATGATTCTAGTTGAAGTTCTTTCATAGCATGTTTTCTGGTGGATTGTTGTGACCAATAGATCACTTGTAAGTCATAGTAGAGTGGTTTCATCTCAAATTTGTATTTAGTTTATATTATTTTTATTCTATTATAACTGAATAATTTTATTTATTTATTTGAGATTATTTTTTGGATGGATCTTCCACTTGTGTAGTTATTTAATTTAGATCATGGTTTATTAGGATAAATCATTCCCTAAAGATTATATTTCATTCTCGACACTAGTTTCCTGATTATGGGGATCCGTAATTCCGTTCAGTCCATGTATGAGACTAGGTTGGATTTCTGGTTTGAGGGAATCCCGACTTGGATCCGCATAAAATTTTATCACAGAAAGACCTAATTATTTGGGTTGTCTAGTAGATTTTAGATTATTATAGTTAAGACACATTACGTTTGTATTGTAAAAGCATCACATACTCTTTATCATTACTATCCTTGAGTTTTTAGGGTATCATGGATTTTTTAAGTCACTTGTATTGGTTATTATGCTAATTGGATGTGGAATGACTATAGAGGTGACATGGTGTTGTGTCATTATTTCACATATAGTGACCCATGTGGGGTCTGAGTAAACTGTTTGAGGTCCTCTTAGTTATTGATCCTTACTTAGGGCATGGATCACTATAATATTTCTATTTTAGGAATAACCACTAATTCTCCATTCTGGTAGTTTGGTTTGAGTTGTGAAATGTTTTGGTTCCAACTAGTGTGATTGGTTATTGAAAATGAAAATGGTTTTTGAAATTGAAATTATTCCATTCCAATGGTTTTGGGTTAGAAAAATTTGTTTTAAATTAGAATATATATAGGATTAAAAAAAGTGTCAATTCTTGGGTTTGGTGATGGAATGTTTTATGTAACCATTGGTGTTCCATACACACATTTTCATATGTGTGGGTATGAACAAAAAGATCATGTTGGAATGTGGTGAGATAAAAACACATGTGGTGATTCATATGATTGTAGGGGTGAGTATTTTAAATCTAATATTTGGCTTTATTTTTCAAGGACATTATAATCGGAAAATTATTTTAAAACTTGTTTCACTTTGAAAAGTCAGTTGTTGTTTTATAAAAAATGGGTTTTGGTATTTTTTATATTGTCTTGGAAGAATAAAATATCCAAAATAAAAAAAGTGATTTCTGAAAATAGGACCTGGTTTATTTTGTGATATTTTTCTTCTGAGCTTGTTGTTCTGAATTTGGATTATGTCTTGTTGATTCTTCATTAGATGTTGATTTTTGCCTTTGTGTTTTGATTTTTTGAGATAATTCTTCCCAGAAAGGTCACTAAGGTTTCCAGTGAGTCCCATCCTATTTTTGGTTTTTATCAGTTGTTTCATATCTTTCGAGGTGATATAATTCCATTAGAGGATGTACAATGGATTGATGAAGTCTATGATCCTTTATATCATTGGTAACACCCAATGGAGTGATAGTACATGCTGTTTTGGGTTCATTTGAAGGCCTGATTTTGGATTAGTGGATGGTGTTTATCTCAAAATAATTGCAAGATATGATGTATTGGGAATTATTTAAGACCACTTTCAACTAAACGTTCATACATGTGGAGGTAATGTATAGGAAGGTGGAAGATATTCTGAGTATTTAGCAGTGCTTGCGGTCAGTGAATGTGAGTGTAGGTAGTTGGCTATCTGGTGTCTCTTATCGCTTATGAGGATTCCCCATCTTATAAAATGTGTGTTCCAGAGGAAGCTATAACATGATAATAGGATTTTCAACTTATAACTACAGGGTATTAGTTGCTTTAAAAATCATGGATCTGACCAAATATCTTATTGTGAAACCATTCACGTAGTGAATAATCTTCAATGGGGTGTAAAGAACCTTGGAAATGTTTTGTCTCTAGAATGGAGGGGAAATAGTTTATTGTTCCTTTTTGAATTGTTATGTTGTTTTTATATTCATGATGTTGTAAGAGGTATGATGGTTTTGTTCTTTTCTAATCTAGATATTTTTAACATTTTCAGGGTGGATATTTGGGTTGTTTTCTTCATTTTTTTTGTTCAGGCCCTTTATTAAGGGTTGGAATTTGTTCTTAGTTGTGTTGGTTTTCGAGACGCTCATGCTTGTTGGAAATAAAGAATCATGGAAATCTTTATGGATTGGTTATTTATCTTTTTTGGTTTTTTACTTAGTGTGGATGGTTTATATTTTTTTATTGGAATTTCATTTGTTACTTGGCCTAATGTGGCACTATTTAAATTTTCTATTTTGGTGATTTTGGGTTTTATATGTTCGAGGTGAATTTTTGGTGTGGGAATGGTTTGGGTGCATGGTCTGGGTAGCAGTATGCCCCCACCCAATAATTACTACATCATGAGTTTTGGGATAAATGGAATGGCACAAAGCTGGTACACAGTTAGGGAAACCATACAACAAGAATGTGATAAGGGTGTTGATTCAGGCAATGGAATTTTTCATGGGTGGAATACGGTTTATGAAACAGTGCGTCTAGCTGATACGAGGGTGATACATCTCCAATATGTTAAACATGGTTAGAAATTTTTTTTCATACCATTTTTCTAAACCATGTGTGTTTCTAAATTCAATAAATGTTTTAAATTTCCCCCTTTTCCATATTATATAATAGCCCTAATTTGGTTTTCACCATGTGCTTGTGGTTCTTGTTTTTTATTGAGTGTTTTTGCATCGGGATAGTACTATGTAGAGCCACGGTGTTAGTCAGGTTCTTATGGTGGGGAAAATCCTCCTATTTGTATAGTTAATTTCAATGAGGTTTGTCTTAGAGATGTTTGAGTGTGACTTGTGAAGTGAAATTTCAACTCAGATTTTTTGGGTTATTTTTTGTTCTTTTGAACTTGGAACTTATTTTCGTTTACCATTATGTTGGGTGACATTATGGGGGAATAAAGTGTTTTTGGTGTGGGGAATTTCCACAACCTGATCATAGTTTTCATTTATTTTTCTTCGCATCTTTATATAGGATCTTTTTTTCAAATTTCATGTTGAGATTGTGATAAATTTATTTGTGATATGGTTGTTTCATTTTTCTTGTAGCCCAATTCATGGTTATTGTGAACGGTATTGGGATAAAGTGGCAAGGTGGGGAGTTTTTGACACCCAAGGTGTCCCAAAATTATCCATAAATCCTTCATAGAAGATTATGTGGTATTTCATGATGTCTAGTGATTTATTTGAGGGTTTTGGACTATTTTTCAAGTCATAAGGTTTGATCATGATTTTCCCAAACCATGCAACATAAACCTTTATGTTGCCGATCTTTTTCCAGTAGTAGTTAGAGGGTTTGCACATAGTTTACAGAACTGTATCACAAAGACATGAATCACATTAAAACCTAAATAAATTATCTTTTAAATACAAAATTTATGTGATTCAACCTCCCATTTTAATCTTTAACTATTTTTTACCCACTAGTGGGTGCCAACCCTTCATTCTCCTTTGTCCGGGGACACTTTTTTGAGTGATTTCTCAACAAATAATAGTGATTATTAATGGTATCTTCATCAAATCATTCCCTTCCATTATTTCTCTTTAACATCTCATAGTTCCATGGTTTTTAATGGCTTGGATACATCATGGCCAAACCCTAGGGTGGGGGTTGGATGATTTTGGATGATTTCATTGGTGCTAGGGTGTTCTGTTTGTTCCTTAGGACTTGTTCCTCTATCTCCCATATTTGGTTGCGTTCGCACATTATTGAGGTAGTTATTTCTATTATATTTCATTCCATATCATTCCATTAATGTATTGAATTTTTTTAATTCCTCAAATATGATTTAATATTTTTTTTATGTGTTAGTATAAACAGATTTTTTTTATGATGTATATTTTTTGTGAAATTGTTTTCTAACTTTTTTATTCAATTATTTAAATATGTATATGTACACAATGTGTTTTGATAAAATCTCAAATGAAAATTTAAAGGATAATTTATTTGGATTGATTAGTGTGTTACCTTGTTTATGTTTTATTAATATGTTCGGATTGTGATTTGGGTGTCATAAATGGAATTTGGTGACCGTTATGTTTTGACACATATTTATGAATATTTATATTGATTTTAAGGAATGTTTTTGTTCTTTTGAAAGGTTTTTGAATACCTTTTGGGATTTCCTGTGTGTCCCATTGGATGTGGGAACATCCACATGTGAATAGGGTGCATGTATGGATGTGAAAATATATGATAATGTCATTTTCTAAATAAAAAAACATGTGTTAAAATATATATCCTTTCCCACCCATCTCCCTCAGGTATATTCAAGCCTCCATGATTTTCTAAATGGTTCCTCGGTTTCAAAGTGAACTGAATATAGTTTTAGATTTTGTTTCTAGAACTATGGCATGTTTGGTACATTGGAAAAAATATATTTTTTTAAATGGTATGACAGCTCGTTTTTCATTTGGTTTTGTTTTTTATTTTCATGTTTCTCGTAAAATGGTGTTAGAAATAAGATTTTTTTGTGAAATTCATGGTTTTTTTGGAACATGATGTGAGTGGTGTATCTTTTAATTATTTTGGAAATGGTTTTGGAATGTTTGAATATTTATTTTAGTGAACTTGATGTAAGTACTAGTTAAAACATTATAACGTTTGGAAAAAAATGTTATTTTCTAAATACAAATTATTTATTTGATACATAACACGTTTTGAAAAATTGTTATGAAATTTAAATGATGTGGTGTCTAGGTTTCCACCTGTGGAGAGCTTTTTGTATGATGATAAATACTATGGATGATTTACCTATATGTGTTATTGCATAGTTGGAATCTTTGTTTTGGTAAGAAAGTGTGGTGATAGAAGGTATGCTGAGTGATGCATGTGAGGGACTCTTACATACACAATATAATATTATTATGGGATTTTGGGGTGTCTATTAGAGGGCTGAGTGATAGTTTGTAATAAATCAAAACATGATAGTTTGGTACCCCCTTGACATGATAGGTCTTTTTGGGATGTGAAAATGGATTGGTCTGTTTAGGGTGGCCAATTGGTTATAGATTTTGGATATTCACCATATGCCAACTAGTGAGTCTGATTCAAGTACTTACAAGGAACAGTCTAGGGATGTTTATGAAAATATGAGGGATTCTACCTATATTTGTTTGTTTTTTTTTTCAACTTCATGTTTCATATTAGTCTTTTTCGTTTTATCTTCTTGAATTGTTTCCGATTAAAATTTTTATAACCCTGTTTTGATTAGCTAAATGGATTTAGTGTCTAGGTTTGTTTTTAAAGAAAGAGGGTATGGTAAATTGAAACAAATTGTTGAAAAGTAAAACTATATGGGTTTTTTAATGGTAACCTATTGAAATATGTGTTTGTTTTGTTAAAATGAACTAATTTCCTATATTTATATATATATATATTCAAAATAGTGTTTTCGGACAGTTTTAGGATAGAAAATATATCATCTCTAGGGTGGTTTCCTATTGAGATATTAAGATAACACTATTACTATACCGTTTAGTGTTTGTAGACCCAAGTTGTTTTGGAGTTTTATTTTTATGGTTCTAGTTCCTTTCTTGATGTTCAGTTTGTGAGTGGTGGTGACCAAGAGGCAACGTAGAGATCGGGGTATCATGGTTTAGTCTGATCTTTTTATTTAGTTTCAGTATTGTTTAGATGTTGTAACTAAATATATTTTGTATATTTATTTGAGGTGTAGTTTTTTATCACTTCCACTTATTCAGTAATTTTATTTTGATCTTGGTTTATTGGGAAAAAAATTCCATCTCGATTATCTTTGATGCCTGACATAGGTTTCCATCCCATGGGGATTGGGAATGCCCTTCGGGCCATGTCTCTGACTAGGTAAAATGTTGGGATGGATGGCATCCCATCTTGGTTCATGACAAGAAAATCTATTATATTTTTATTTTGATGTTGAATGGCTTGTATTTAAAAATTAGTTATCAATTATTAGTATATTGTGAAAATTTTAATGATTTTGATTGTATCACCTACTATAAGAGTGATGGAAATTGGTTTTTAAGGGTCACTCATCCATGGGAGTGGATTTAAATCGATATAATTTAATAATATATTCCTAAAAAATTCAATTAAATTTGTTGTGTTGAAGTAGGTAGAAGAGGGTCCATTTATAGGTGAGTTGGAGTGGAATTTTTTCAAATACTAATTACATAATGTTTATGTTTTCCATTTAAAATAAAAATTGAAAATAGTTCACAAATAATATATAAGGTATTACATTATGTAGATGTTTCCCTATTATATCATTTTAATGAAATTTTATTTTTATTATTAAAACCTGACCCCATTATTTAATATTTGTACTATATTATCTCCTTTATCATGGTGATTGAACTTTACCATAGTATATTTATATGGAATAAAAATTACATTGAAAAAATTACATAATTTATACATTAATATTTTAAATATGAAATCCATTTAAAAATATTAAATTTATAATGGTGATGAAAAATATTTTTAATATAATTTCATATCACAAAAAAATATTAACTTCTTAGATAAATTAGATTTTGAAGAATAAAGATGAATCTATTATGATTCCTTACAAAATTTTAATCATTAAATGATTGGAAATTTATTTCAATATATGTACATAAATAATTAATTCAACTAAAATTCATAATTTAAAGATGATAAAATTTATGTTAAAATTAAAAAAATATAATACATATCATGAAATATGCTTATAACTTAAATATTTTTTTTCTATCCACCAATAATTAAATTATCTTCCTTGTAGTTACACTGTAATTTCTTATATTTTTTGAATTTTATTTATAATTATTTATTTTATATATTATCAATACATTTTTTGACACCATTTTATAATAATAATTAATTCCATAATATTTTTTTATGAAATACTTTCTTTAAAATTTATGTGATTTTCCTAGGTTATTTAAAACCCATATTATTATTACCAATTATTTATTAAGAAAATTATGTTTCATTTATATATATTTCGGTTTATTTATTTTTAAGTTAATATAAATTATTATTAATATTTGTTTGGTGTTATGTGTAATATATTCTTTCAAACATGCTATATTTTTTTAGTTGGAAATATATACTATAGTCTCAATGTTCTATCATCTACCCCTTAATATAATATTATTCTAAATTTTATATTACCCAGATGAAAAAATGATGATAATGTTGCATCAATATATTATGTGGTTCCTATATTGAATAATCCAACATAATTTTACTATAGATAACATTAACTGATGTCTACTGGTTGTTCTCGTAAGAGAGATAATTATCTCTAAATTTTGTACATGTGAAGGTTTTGGTGTCTTCATCCTCAAAAGTGATAAATAGAACACTTCATGGTGTTGGGAGAGGTTTAGTGGAAGTTAAATATGATAAGTCAACATGATAATGATATCATTAGATTCATATATATTACATCAATTTATATGAATAGTCAATATATATTATAAGGAATCACACCATATAAACATAATGGTTTTGTGTCATTAAATTTTAAATACCTAATAATATAAAATATCCAAAACATAACCCAAAATTTTCTTCTCATATAGCACCCTGCATTGACATATTTTACAAGAATCATTACTCATAACTTGTGAAAATGAAAACATAAGAAATAGTGATCTCTAATTCTCCACAATAGTTAATATGATAGAAATCAATTGATTACTATAAGTGTGAATAATATAAATGTAAGTGCATTAGAAAATGACAATAACATATTAAACTATTCCCCACAAGTTAGAGAAAATAAATCACATGTCAAAGAATAAGTATTATTCCTAAAAAAGATTGTATAAATAATTTTTTAAATCATCAATAATTAATCACAATTTATGAGATCATATCATTATTATAACGCAAAAGTTCATTATAAATATTTGTTATTAGAAAAAATTAAAATGAATCATATATGAAGACATAATACCATAACATTTATCACATATTATCCTTAAAATAAAAATTCATATTTGTTGTTGGGATAAAAAAACAACATGTGTACCCTTATGGGCTTGGGTTAATCACTAACATACCCTCTTAGGCTATGGAAAACCTCCCTTTTAAAAACATATTCTTGGGAAAACCTTTTGGTAACCTCTCAGTCATATTCTAATAAATCGTGTACCCATTTAGATAATGGGATACATGACATTACCAAAATCACTTGTTATATATAACAAACTGAACCATTTTATAATATTATACTATTCATATATATTCCACAAAATAATAAGAGCATCTACAATGTTTTATTCATAAATTAACACGTGAATATATATTAATTTCATTATAAACTATGGAAAATCATCATCATAAAAAATATAGATAATGGAAGTGGTTTTATAAAAAGATGATATGAACTATGAATTTTAAAAAACATAATGTATATAAGCACAAATAAATTATTTTTTAAATAATTTTAAATATGCATTCGTAAACAAGAAAAAATCAATTTTCATTCATATATTTTTTATTATAACTATTAATTATTTTGAAATAAAGAATTTGAATATATATTAAAATAAATAGTGACATATAAAAAATTATTGATAATGAATAATGTTCATAACGGTATAAAAATGAGGTTTACCCCTATGTAGTTAGAAAACATTATTCCCTCACTTTTGTAAACAGTCCAAAGTGGGTGAAATAAAAATCATTTAAAATATTAATTTTTATAATTCAAAATAAATAATATTTTAGTAGAAATTATCTTTATCAAATAATTATTTACATATAAGAACATATATAATTATTTTTGGATAATATGTACATAGTGGAAAAATATTCCCAACTAATATAGAAAAATACAGATTTCATTTATTATAAACATTTATTATATCTAATTAAGTACAATAAAGTGTTAAAATTTATAACAAATTTTGAGAAAACCAAGAATAAACATTTTATTTGAAAATGGATTATATTTAAGAAATAAATAATATAAAATTTTATATAATGGAAGCATAAACATAAACAATCCAGAAAAAAGTGATATTTTAACAAAAACAATTACATTAAGTCCCAACACGATACATACACACTATATCCTCCAATATAGAATATATATTAATTTAAAAGAACTATTGTACATTAGTAATTATTAAATTACTCAATATCATTCCCTTATAATTTCCAATTTTACAGGTATAGATAAATCATTAATAAAATAAATATTTAGGTGAAAAATATATCATTTTCGCCATTTATTTTTTTGATGAGTACAGTTTGTTCAAAACAGTCATGTTTTTTTAATATAATTCAGGAATGATATTTAAGTAATATCATAAATATTTATTATATACACTTTCATAATTATCAATAAATGGAAATAATAAAAAATGAGTTACATGACTTCTTAGAGGTGGAAGTCATCAAATATTCATATGTAATATTTTCAATTTTTAAGTGATGGAAATAAATGAAGATAAAAGATAACCTAACTTTAAGGAATTATAATTATAATCTATGTATTATATTTAATCAATATAAATATCTTTTTAATCATCCATGAGTTATAGTAACAAAAAAATAAAATTCAATGCTCTTTGGAGGGGGTAGTCTGCATGATTACATGTGTAAAGCTCCCAATTTCAATTTTATGTAAATGTGATATAAAATTCGTGTACCATTAACATAACACTATTTAATTATTTTAAAAATAAATATGTATTTATTTTTTATTATTATGGAATATTTTTTCTCTTTTTATAATTAAAAAAAGAAAATATTTTGGTTTCATCATGTACAACATCCTTGGATAATATCTATTGAAAACAACCATAAATATTCATATATAAGTAATTTGGGGAGAAAATCCCCCTAGGTAGTATGAATGAGAGTTGGAAATTGATTTTGGTAAATATTTTTCAAGATATAATACTAATCTGATGTGGGGAAGTAAGAATATGTAGTTATCTTTTAGAAGTGTGGGGAGAAGCAACCTTATAAATACTGTTATCAATAAAATAATATAAATTCATTTTCATGTTGAATGGAAAAAATATAAAAAATATGCAATTATAGGATATGTTATAATCTATATATTTTCAATTAACCATATTTTTAGATATTTTAATTATATTTTCTGCCTTATAACTTATTTTAGACCCTTTGTTATCCCTTTAATCCGTTTCAATGATGATAATATTTTTACCATCGTAAATACTAGTTATTGTTATAGATTATATGGAAATTATTAAATAATTTTTGTTTTCTACATTAAAAACAAGGAGTATATTTTTTAATATTATATTCAATGACTTTTCCAAAATTAAATAAAATATATACATATAAAACTCGTAAAACTACTGTTAGGAATAAAAAATTTCAAGCCTAAAATTACTTTTATTCAAATTAATAGCATAATAAAATAAAATAAATGAATTTTAATTTATTCTATAGAATATAATTTATTGGAATTTAATTAATTTCATTCCTAAATACTGATTTATTATATTAATTATGATAAAATACATTATATATGAGAAATAGTTTAATAGAAACCCATTATTTTACCATTACATGATTTTTTCATTATTAATAAAAATTATATAATAAAATTATGAATGGTTATAAATATTAATACATTTATAAAACATAAATTTTTATACATTTAGTAATCTAAATAATATACAATTTCTTCTAATTAAAATCATATATAAATTAAAAAATGATTACAAATAAAATATTTTATTTTAGAAAATAATTATTAGAATAATGATTTTTATCCTAACTTAACCATTCCATGGATGTGATTATGTTTTCCTATTATTTATTATATTAATTTCATGAAACATATTTATTGATATTTTTTATTAAAATTATGAAATATAAAAAAAATTATAATCCAACAAAACAGGTCAAACAATTTCGTTAGAATTTTTTTTTATTTTGTTAAGTAAATTTGACCGCTTATTAAAATTTAATTAATCTTGTAAATTTCACATAAATATACTATTATTTAATAAATTTTATTTTCAAATAAATCAATAGTTACATATTTTTTTGTTGCATGAACTAAATGGAATCAAGAACACCAAATTTATTGAAAGGAAATATATACTAGAATCTCAATGTGTTACATTATACCCCCTTAAAATATTTTCCTCAAAATAATTTTTTTATAATGGAAATAGAATAGGATAATTCTACCTCATTATATCCTATAATAATCAAGTAACTTCGTCAGAGTTATGTCTTTTCCAAAAAACTTTTACAATGTGTGTTGTATTTTTTCTGCAACAATTGTTCTTTTAGATATTGTACCTCCATCAGTTGTTCCTCATAAAACAAATCATTATCAAATGGAAAAAAATGTGTGTTTAGTATATTTGGGGGATTATGTATTTACATATTCAAGAGATACATGGAAATCTTCATGAACATAATAGATTTCGTGCGGAAGTGTAAAGCGATAAGCTACCATAATGATGAAATCATGAATCTAAAAGTGACTGATTTATCTATGGATAAATATCATTTTATTTTGAAATATATTAACATTTACCCAGGGATGTACATTTCATAATATCTTTTCACTAATGTCTAACTCTATATGTCATCCATTATTATCAACATAACTTTTTCATTGACTTTGATATACTCTAATATAGTATTGAATAAATAAAAACTTCTCTTTTATTTCCTTAGGTATCTCTGGTCCCACAATATTTGGCCCTCCAACATCATCCCATCATTATGGAGTTACTAAATTCATTCAATAGTGTGGTTTATAAGGATATGTCAGAAAAACCGAGTCGTATATATTTCTATAATAAAATTACAGTAGATTTCCAATGGTCCCCAAAAAATGGAAGTCTATCTAGAGATTATATTTAAAGTCAAATATCAACAAAGTATTCATTTAATACTGAAGGATTATCTAGATGATCATGATATATCTCAGATCACAATAATCTATAATTGGTAAAATAACTCCATTGAACCATACTATAATGCCAAGTATCATATAATACCCATAATTTTATGATTTATAAAAAGGCATGTACATTATTAAATTCCCATAATTTTTTGGTTTATATATTTTGAAAATTAGAAAAAACATTTCATTACATTGGGAATACTACAAATGTGACAATTTATTTAAAAAAAGACATAATCTTATGATTACACTATTAAATTATTAATGAGAAAAGGTTTTCATTTCTGGAAAATTCCATTTACTCATAGATAGAATCGATAATAGTTCATACATAATGTATCAGATTTCCAATGTATTACTTTAGTTATTATATGGATTATTTTCGAAACCAGGAACCGAGATGGATTATTATTCTAATCCTCTGTTTTCTAGGAATAAATTTTTGAAATAAATTAAATAAACTAAATAGCATCCATATATAGTCTTCTAGAAAAGTTTATTAAATCGAAAATGGGTTCCTTAAAAATAAATCCCATGGAACATATTAGCTCAAACTGGTTGTTTTACCCTAGGTGTGATGTATCATTGGTCAGCACAGGTCTTTTTAAAAATATGGATTCGACATAAAATGAATAATATAATTTAATCAAAAACATTTTAATCATTATATTGACACAAAAACATTTTTTCTTTAAATAAATTCTTATGTCATAATTCAAGGGTTAGCCTCGTGACCGTGGAATTTCTAGTGGATAATAGTGGAGATCTCTAAGAATTATTTCTAATGAATGATGGTATATAAAGTATCGACGATTGACACACATCGATTTTTAATGATCTCATCCATGAAAAAAATATAGATTTTATCTTCATTAGTGACCTATCAAAATTGAGCTAGAGAATGTGATTTCGATTTAATTTCACCATTATTAATTTTTGTGATGAAAAGAATAAATCAAAGAATATATTGATTCATAGATCATGTGTACAGTAGAATGAGATTTATTTTGTGCTTTTTTTATCAAGTTAAATTATTCGGTTTAAAATTTTCAGGGATTAGTTTACTATTCTAATGGAAATGAACCAATACTGGCTTGAAAATCGATCACGGTTTGATTCTCTTGATTGATGGTTCTTTTCTACCTAAATACACGTTTCACCATAGGCATTTTTTATTGGTTTGGGTTTCATCAATTCCCGATAAAAAAAATTCTGCACACATTTCTAGGCACAACGATTAGATATCATAAATCTGGGATTAGAATATGTGATGGAGATGAGATGGTTGTTGAGGTAGAGAATCTAATGGAGAATGATTACTGAATAATAATTCTTAATCATTTTTCAGCACATAATGATTAATGTTTATTTGATCCATTTTGTGATTAGATCAAAAGATGAATCATGTTGATTCAATGATGGATTGTCAAAACGATTCTCGATCATGAGATTCTAGGCATGGAGGTCGATGGATCGGATGGTGGAATATCATTTCAGATGTGAATAAGAGAAATAAGGGTCTATGAAATTCTGATAGAACATGACATGTTATATAGTATTACAAATCGTGTGAGTCCTGCAGGTTGTGGTGCTAGTGTTTGGACTGAGTTATGGAAAACATGGCATGTGGCCCCTATCACATGGCATGTGACCCGGCCAAGTTTACATGGAATGTACATCAGAAGTACAAGGAAACATGTTTGAGTACACAAGCACGTACATGCTGTGTACTCCCAAACAGACACAACTTATCATACAATAAATGGTAAAAGCGATAAACATCAGTACATGGACGTGGCTGGGAGACTTGGCTAGGATAATATGTGTCGATACACATTATCTACATCCCTCTACATGAAATTTCTATACAGACTACATGTTGTGTGAGGATCATCGAAATGGGAAGGACATGGGATAGTCGGACATTCCGTGTTCCCCTTGGGACACATCATACACTCACCTCAAGAGTGCTTAAGGCTCTGTTTTTCATTGTTAGGTGAATAATAGGTGGAGTTCATTACTAAGACTATGTTATTCAGTAGTATAGTATAAATTTACATCCACATAATTGGGTTTTAGTCCCCTCTAGAGTTTGATTCTTAGATAGAGTTGTGGCGTCTCTCTGTGAGACTAGAGTGCAATCATCAATCATCCCCAGTTAGAGTATATGGAATCGTCATGACCTCCCTTAACAGTTCATTGATCCTACATATAAAGGATTTTATCAGTAGGGTTTGTGGAATGGTTTCCATATGATCCCTTATGCATTGGGTTGATCCATACTAGGTTTGTGGTGTCCCCTAGTGGTACTTGGTGTGACCCCTATCTATGTATCATAGTCCTTATAGACCAGTGATCTTCACTGGGAAGGTACTAATTAACTAGGTGTCTTAATTCAGCATCTCAATTTGTAGCATGGCTCCTGGAGTGGTTCTCCCAGCATGAGAACTGCATTGAACATAATCCTTTGGCTTATAGTTGGTAATGAAGACCTAGTATCATGGTGTCATTATTGAGTATAAATTTTCTATTTTCTATTATATATATTTTTTATCTATAATTTAGATGATTATACATTGTGCTTCATGATTAGTATTTTTGAGATGTCCTAGAGAGTATTGTTAAAGAGACCATTGCACGAGATTTTCCCACATGTGTTGTGTATTATACAGACAATGATACTTTTTTGATATTGTCTTGGGATGATAAGGACTGGGTAGAGTACAAATGGATATTGAAAAACTGAGGTGCTTATAAGGATCATATTATTGACTTTTTCCATGACCATCGATTAGGTTATACTCTTAACAGTTTTGGTTGTGCTTTTTTGTGTACTTTTCTATTTTCATTAATTTACTATCGTACTCTATTTTGGTATCATATTTTTATTAATGCATAGTTTCAGTTTTATTTAATTTCATCAATGTTTGGGCTTGGAGATATTTTCACTTGTATAAGTGCTTTAATAAAATTTCACCAATTTGTGGGTTACAGGTACTCAGCACTGGTCGATAGTCGCTGGCCCATTGGAGGTTGTTGGTTGGAGTGGACAATCAAGAGGGGGGTGAATTGAGTTACAATTAAAATTTCTGTTAAAAATATTTCTATTAAAATCCACCAAATTAAATAACAAGCTAAGCTGTAGTGAATTTGTAATACAGTAAAGGATCAGTTAGGTTCCCAAGAGATTGATTAGTTCTCAGTTAATCTAATCTGTCGATTTGATTATCTTTTGAAACTAAACTAATGCTTTACAATAAATACAAACACTTTCTAGTTTGACTATCACAGTTACTTTAAAATAGATTTGTATTTGAATGTACTTAGCGTCATAATTTTCCATATAGTTTAAAACAAAATATACAAGTATAGTAGTTTTAGCTAAGAGGTTCAATCTCAAGAAGAGACTTAGTCCCCTCAAACAGTTAATATAAACTTTTGATCCAAACCATGACCTCTACCACTATCCACAGTGGGATACAAGAGACTAAGAGAAATATTGAGTAAGGATTTGTAAATCCTCCAGTTCAGCACAGGAGACAGTGTGTGTCAAAAACAAATCACACACTGCTCAAATGTGAATAAATGAAAAAAAATAGAGATAAACAAATAGAGATGATTTTAGAATGCTCTATGTGTTTTGAGTGTAGATCTGGACTCCATGGATTGATGCAGATGAAGCTTTGACTCCTTTAGAATATTTAAGGAAAACAGAGTGTTGTGGTTTTGTTCCTTCACTTCCAGTGTAGGTGTTCAGCTCGAGTAAGAGAGTATTCTTTGTAACACTTGAGCTTATTCTTTGAAAATTCTACTTGATGTGTATAACATTTCATTGAGTTATTATCATCTTCCAATTTATGAGTTTCACTTCAGGTATCACACACTTTCACATATATTCCCATTGCTTTCTATATTATCTTGATCTTCCTTTTATACCATAAGCTCCAATAATGGGAATGATTAACATTTTACAAGTACTAGGTACGGTTTCCAGACATTCCTACAGCCATCATTAATTGATATTTGATGAATTAAAAACATAAAGTGTGATTGATTCTAAATAAACAAATATAAATAGGGTTGAGAGAAACTAGGACTGGTTCCATCGGTAGCTCCTAGTATCAGTGAGCTTGTAGCGGTGGACTTGAGTCAGTAGGTCTATATCGATAGCTGTTACTCTTTGTAATGGTAGCTCTATGTATCGGTATCTCTTTACATTGGTAGATCCTTTTATTGGTAGCTCTTTTGTAGTGGTGTAATTCTTGTATCGGTAGGATTTGTAGCGGTAGCCGTCTGTCTATATTAGGAGACTTGTATCGGTGGATCTTTTCTATCAGTAACTCACCTATATTGGTAGCTGCATGTATCAGTGGCTCTTCTTATCTGTAGTTTTCTATCTATATCGGTAGACTTTTCCTTTTTATCGGTGGACTTCATATTAGTACCTGTTGTGCATACCAGTAGACTTATTCTATCAGTAGATGTTCGATGAAAAACATATCCAAATTGAGTTAGAATTATTTCAACGCATGTAAAGACATAGATAAACATTGATTAAAATATTCCAATGATTATTTTGATTTTTTATCAACTTAACAATAGTATTTTTTATATTAAAAGAATTAATATATAGATAAACATTATTTGGGATTATCAAAGTATATTGAAACATAATTGATATTATCAAGACATATTAAAGCACAATTTGGATTATCAAAATAGGTGAGGTCAACAATCTCCCCCTTTTTGATAATCACAAATTATGATATTATAATCTAAAATAATCAGTATGGTATCAGTATAAAATACATTGATTCTAATTTCTCAGTGTGAGTAATGACATTTTCAAATGAATTAGAGAATAAAATATTACATGCAAATGTATCAAGGGTGTGAAACAACTTTATAAAACAAATGTACCATAGGTATAATTATATTATGCTCATATGTTTCATATTTCTCCCCCTTATATAAATTATGCTATATTATGCTCATTTATTTCTCCCCCGTTTATATTATTTCTCCCCCTGTAACCATATTTCTCCATATCATTTATCCCCCTTTGTGATTAGTAAAAAGAAGGAAAGAGAGATGAGAAAAGTAATATAAAGTATGAGAGAATAAAAACATGTATATATCACATGAGGAAAAAATAAAGAGAAATACAGAATTGAATATAAAATAACACAAGTGATTCTAACAAGGGCCCTATCCACTAATAAATCCACCTCCTGAATGTCCACATTGGATTTGGCTTTGGGTTTAGAGGTAGACTCAGACATAGTATCTTTAGAAGAAGGCTTGGAAATTCCTGAAATCACTACTACAGGTTGATAAACAGAGACTATTCATGGCCTGTAGTGGGTACTCTTAAGAGTAATCAATGGTGTCAAGCTTCTGAGAGCTTGAGCTGGTGTCATCTGAGAAATGGATGTAGACTGAGCAGAGGCATGTAGAGCTGGAGGTGTAATGATAGGAGAACTGATTACATGAAAAAATGGAAGTAACAGATTCCTGAAGTCGATAATGATTCCTCCTCCTCTCTCCATAGCAGAAATGAAGTCATCTTTGTTCTCCATAAATTTATCTCGAGCAGGAGTCAACTCCCTCAGCTTGCTTACTTTTTCTCTGAAAGCTCGAGTGACTGGAGGCAGCTTCATGTTCTCTAACAGAATCCTAAAATGATTGTTCAACTGATGCTTAGTGTAGATCCTTTGGAAATAGAAATCCACTTTTTCTTTGACCTATTTTTGAGAAGCAATGTCCTCTCTCCTAAAATTCTGAAAAAAAATTCATATATCCCTAGTGGTAGTCACCGCTTGGGTCAAAGTAGAAGAGTCTACAGAGCCACTGGAAGAAGACTATCCAATATCTTCTCTCATCATAGCTTGAATCTAATCAATATCCAAAGAAGGATTGGTAGAACTCAGAGGTCCAATAGAAAAAGATAATGTTTCCTTAAAGGATTGAGTCAGCCCACTTATGAGATTTTCCACAAGATTATCCTGGGTGCTGACATGCTGCTCCATGGAATTCTTAAATCCCTCAAAAACTGATACCATCTGGATAACTACTCTTTTGATATTATTTATGTTAGCAGCTACTTGGGTTTAAGAACTAGCCAAGGTATAGAATGAATCAACATATTTCTTTAATGTACTAACAGCCTCTGTCCAAGTTTCAATCATAGTAAGACACACTTTGACTTCATTCACCATCTCGATCATAGTGGTTGAAACAGTACATCCAAGAGAGAGTTCAATTTTTTTCCATTTTGTTCAGCTCTTCAAAAAAATATCTCTTTAAGTCTGCAATAGATGTAGTCCATGTATCCTTCAACTCGGTCTTTAAAGATTCAAGATCAGACTTAGTAACCAGAGTTTCAAGCACAACTATATGTGCTCTTTCAAATGCAATACTTGCCACATATTAATTCATAATCGATTGAATGGATGATATCATTGAGGTTTCCATTATTCTTACCTCTTCTACAGATGAGGCCTTAATATCAGACTTCAAATAGTTTAAATCATATTTTCTTACTATGTCCTCAGGTAATGACTCATAAAGGAGATTATAAGTGACAGGTGGTCTAATGATGGGTGTCTCTTCTTCAGAATCAGGATAGTCCAACTCAAACACTACAAAACCTGGGTCTTCAGCCCAGTCTTCAATCTCATGAGCAACTAAAACAGTACCATGTCTAGTAGGATGCTCCCCCTCAATCAGTGCATTCTCCTGTATATGTACAACAATAGCACCCTCAGCAGCTTGGTCTTCCACAGAAGAATTCATCACAACCATTTCCAATTCAACAGTAGGAGGTTCTTCCGAAATAGGTGTCGGTCTTTCTACTTCAACAAGAAAAGCCTCCATAGGCACATCAGTACTTCCAACCAATGGACTCAAACTCAAGGTGCTCTCATCTGATCTATTAGAAACATGTTCTCCAGTTTCATGGACTTCTTCCTCATTCTCTAGAGCATGATGGTCTTCCTCATCAATAGGGGCTTCTTCATTGCTTACCCCCAACACTATTTTCTTTCCAGATGATACATCTTCAGCAACAGGACTTGGAGGCAAGTCTTCATCCCTTCCATCAGTTATAAAGGTATCCTCCTCTTCAATATCATCACTATATTGAGGTTCTCCTTCATCAGGTCCTAGACCTAGATCCTTCACATCCTTAGGCCTAGAAGGATGGTCCACATGAATAAACTTATCATATTACTTCCATTCATCACTGACCCATTCTCTTTTCCACAGATTCCAATTGATCTTCATGTATTTACAAATTGTGCTTGTTATGTAAAACCTTTTCCTTACCACCACTATCTCATCCTGAGACTCTGCTACTTTATTCACTTTGATCATAACCGAAATTAACATTGCAAATAATAAAGCATTAGTTTTTGACTTCGACCTGGTCATATCTTCAATTTGAATCATCTGATGCCTACCCAAATTTACCTTGACACCATGTATTAACAGATTCAAAAAATAAATATATTGGTATTTCAGATTTGAAAAGTCCCACCTTCTTGGACTTAGCACATGTTGGATGAACTTGAACAGCAGCCTATTTTCTCCATCCATTTCGGCAGCAACTACTTTTCTTAGTGTGCCATCTCCTGTTAATTCTTCTAAAGTAGCTTCATATTCAATGATGGTACTAGTAGGAGGTACTGATTTTGAGAAATACCCAAACTCTCCTTCATGTGGAACTCTTAGGCACTAATCCCACTCAATAAGAAGAAAATGATATTTTCTTTCCATTTACTACTGATATCAACCTGTTCTCAACATCTAATTTGTCAAAAAGAAAAAACTCATAGAATTTTTTTACCAGCTTTGGATAATAAGGACCATTGTTATTCAAGAAGTATTCTACCCATTTTTTATCTTCCAGTACTTCTAGAACTAATGACTTACTGGTCTTCAACCATTCCGCGAAATGTTTTTCTCAACTACAATTTCCCCTTTAATGAGATGCGGATTTTTAGTTTTCTTCACATCACTTCCCCTACAAGTCTATCCTTTGAGTCTATTGGCATTCATCTCATCATCCTTTTCACCGACTGATGGTCTCATCACTCCTTCCATTCTATAAATCGCGAGGCTTAGGGTTCGAGAGAAACAAAGGTGTGGGAGATAAGGATTGAAGGTAAAGGATTTCAGGTGGATTGAGATGAGGTTAAGACTTATGTTTTATCATTTAGGAATCACAAAATAAATAAATAAATCATAATAATTATTGTAAAAATGATACAGATTTTGGAGGAAAAATATTTAATGTTTAAAAACAGTGCAATCCTATTGGTAAGACATACTGGTGAGGATTACTAACAGTGATGTATTTTTATCGATGCGGTATATCAGGGAGATTCATACCAGTGAGGTATAACGGTGAGGTTTCTAAGGGTGAGGTTTCTAACGGTGAGGTTTCTAATGGTGAGGTTTCTAACTGTGAGGTTTCCAATGGTGAGGTTTCTAGCGGCGAGCATTCTAACTGTTAGGTTTCTAATGGTGAGGTTTTTAATAGTGAGGTTTCGCTTCTTCAATGATTATCATTCCTAACTCATGCCTAATATACCTTAACCTATCCGAACATATGGGATTGGTGAAAATGTTAGATAATTGATGTTTAGTACCTATAAACTCATGAGTAATATCCCCTTCTTGGTAATGGTCTTTCAAAAAGTGGTGCCTTACATCAATGTATTTGGTCCTCGAATGAGACACGAGATTCTTAGAGATATTAATCTCTCTAGTGTTATCACAATTTATATATACATGTCTAAACTGATATTCGTAGTCCAGTAAAGTATGTTTCATCCACAGAATATTTGCATAGAAACTACCATCAACAATGTACTCTTCTTCAGTAGTAGACAATGCAATATAATTCTGCTTTTTACTACACCATAATACTAAGGATTTACCTAGAATATGACATTTTCCATAAGTTCTATTTCTATAATACTTGGAACCAGAAAATTTTCCATCTGAATAACTTATTTAATCAAATGATTATCCTTCCGGATAAAATAATCCTAAGCTAGCAGTATGTTTAAGATATTTGAAAATTCTTTTGACAACAAGAAAGTGTGACTCTTTTGGATTATCTTGAAATCTTTCACACATACACACACTAAACATAATATCATGTTGAATAGCAGTATGTTAATGTAAACATCCAATCATACCTCTTTAGTTGGTTTTATCCACTGGTTTTCCAGTTTCATCACCATCCAACTTACAACTAGTACTCATAGGTGTATCACTTTCCTTAATACTATCCAGCCAAAAAAGTTTTAAAAGATCCATTATATATTTACTTTGATTTAAAATAATACCATTTTAATTTTTAAAAACATGAAATCCAAGAAAATATTTGAGTTCTCCCATTAAACTCATTTCAAATTTGTTTTTCATACTTTTTGAAAAACCAATATATAAAGCATTTTTAGAAGCTCCAAAAATAATATCATCAACATAAATTTTTACTATAAAAACATCTTTGGAAATTATTTTAATAAAGAGAGTTGGATCAGCAATCCCTTTAGATAAAACCTTTTGAAATAAGAAAATTACTAAGTCTATCATACCAAGCTCATGGAGCTTGTTTTAAAACATATAATGCATTAGAATATATAAAAATTTATTTGGAAAATGAGGATTAGTAAATCCAAGTGGTTGTTAAAAAAAACGTCTTCAACGATGAAACCAGTTATAAAATCACTTTTAACATCCATTTGATATAACTTGAAATTCAGATAATCAACATAGGCAAGTAGAATCCTAAATACTTCTAATCTAGCTACAGGTGTAAAGGTTTCCTCATAGTTTATTCCTTCCTCTTGACTATACCCTTGTGCAAATAGCCTTGCTTTATTTTTAATGATAGTTCCAGACTCATCAAATTTATTTCTAAAAACCCATTTTGTGCCGATGGTTAAAGTTTCCTTAGCTCTATCAACTAATTCACAAACTTCGTATCATTAAAATTGATTTAATTCATTATGCATAGCCATTACGCAAAATTCATCATTTATTGCATCATTGATATTTTTAGGTTCTAACTGTGAAATAAAGGCTTGATGTTCAACATGGTTTCTTAGAGAAGATCTAGTATGTGTCCCTCTATCAATATTACCTAAAACAACATCTATAGGGTGATTCATTAGAATCCTAGTTGATCTAGTAAAGGAAGTAATAGAAATTTCAGCTTCTTATCTATGCTCGGGTTTACCAGAAGTAGACTTTGGAATATTTCTAGAACTGGTTGTCTTTACAATAGGTTCACTGATTTTATCATTAAGGTCCAGAATAGACAGATCATCTTCAAGATTATCAAGAGAAGACTTTGGTTCATGCGGATCAGTTTCATCAAATTTGATATGTACTGATTCTTACACACATTTTTCTATTTTCTTAATGACTCTATAGGATTTACGGGTTATAGAGTAACCCAGAAATATTCCCTCATCACTTTTAGAATAAACGTTTTCAATATTATCCTTAGTATTACGAAAAAAGACTTTGCAACCAAAAACTCTGACGTAACTCACTTTAGGATTTCTATTATTCCACAGTTCATAAGGGGTATTTTTAAGAACAGGTCTAATCAAGACAATATTTATAATATAACAATCTGTATTTATAGCTTCTTACTAGACGTAAACAGGTACATCATACTCATTAAGCATAGTTTTTGCAATTTCTTGAAGGGTTCTATTCCTTCTTTCTAATACACCATTCTTTAGAGGTGTCCAAGGGGCAGAGAAATTATGATTATAACCATTATGTGAGAAATAGGTTTCAAAATCATGATTTTCAAACTCACAACCATGATCACTTCTTAGGTTCTTAATCTTAAGTCCACTAATGTTCTCTATAGACATGGAATATTTCATTAAATAAGAACAAGCTTCACTTTTGTGAGCTGAAAATTATACCAAAGTATATCTAGAAAAGTCATCTACTAGAACAAAAACATAGTTCTTCCCATTTAAAATAGAAACTCTAGAGGGTCCAAACAATTCATGTGAACCAACATGAGAGGTTGATAAGTTGAAACTTATTTCTTTAATTTGAATGAAACATTATGTTGCATTCCCTTTTGACAGAGAGTACAAACTTTGTCTGATGGGAATTTTAGTTGAGGTAGGTCTCTAACTAAATTATTATTAGTCAGTTTCGTAAGTGAGTGAATATTGCAGTGTCCTAATATTCGGTGTCATTTCCAAGACTCTTTATGAAAAGAATTTAAACAAGTAACCTTTTGTTTGGCTAATGAATTTAAATCTACATCACAAACATTTTCATTTCTTCAGGCAAAAAATAAAAAAACATTTTTAGAATTAAAAAAATTACATCCATCATTTTCAAACGTAACATTCAAACCATAATCACACAACTAAGAAAATCTTAACAGGTTTTATTTTAATCCATCAACAAAATAATACATTAGAAATTAAAACTAAATCATTGTTACCAATCTGGCCTAAGCCGATGATTTTTCCTTCTGAATTATCACCAAAGGTGACATAACCTCTATCAACATTGATTATTCTCTTGAAGCATGAAAAATCTACTTTCATGTGTCTTGAACATCCACTATCCAAGTACCATGTCTATCTACAGGAACTCTTCAAGCAAGTCTCCCAAAAATAGGTTTAAACTGAAAAAAATTTGTTACCCTGATTATCATTAGTCCGGACAGGTTAGCAAGCAAAGCTTTTGGTACCCATATTTGTCTAATGGGTTTCATATAATCAATAGATTAAATAGATTCTAAAATATAAACTTTGTTTGATCTATAACTATGTGAATAGCTGGTTGAGACATAGGAATTTCCATAGCTGGAACTAGCAGCATACTGTCCAGATTTTGGAATAAATCTATTCTTTGTAATCTATCTCTGTCCAGGCTGATAGCATAAACCAGTAATATATTTTGGTTCCACTTGTTTGCCTAGAAATTATGTAAGAATATTCTTTAAATTCATTAACTTCTCTAAGTCTTTTATAAGTTTCTCATTAGACAATTTAAGTTGAGTATTCTCCTTCAATAGTTGGGCATTCTTTTCCTTTTCTATACTAGGATCAGATTTAATAGTACTAGACAAGCCATACTATTTCTTTAAGGTTTTATACTTATCTTTCAGCTCATTTCAGGTATCTTATAACATTTTACATTATTCACATAATTTAGCTTTAGACATATTATCACCACTATTTTAATCACTTTAATTCCTAGAATAATAATCATTCTGCATAGGGGAAACAGGTACCTTAGAAGTATTATTCATGAAACACATATTGGCATGATTCTTTTCAGAATCAGAAACCTCAGAATCACTTCTTCTATCTTCTGAAGCACTCCAGGTTGCGTTCATGGATATCTTATATTTTCTCTCCTTATAATCATTTTTATTTTTGAACTTTAATTTTGGACAGTAAGCTTTAATGTGTCGTTTCCTTTTTCATTCATAGCACACTATCTCACCATCCATATCATCATTCTTCCAATCTTTCTTCCAATCACCTCATTAGTCATATGTATCATTGTAATTTGGTTTTCTGAAGAATTTATTCTTCCTATAAAATTTCTTAAATCATCTGGATATTTGATCCATCTCTTCATCACTATCAGAATCTGAACCTCTACTTGTAAAGATTTCAGTAGGTATGTGAACATTTTCCTTGTCCTTGCTCTTTGAGGCAGTAGAAATAAATTCCACTAACTTCCTCTTTGGTTCATCATCTTCCTCTTTGTTTACCTTTATCACTTCTTCATACATCATTAACTTACCAATTATCTCTTTAATAGGTAGTGAACGTATATCACATGACTCTCTTATGAAGACTTATATGCCTCTCCATCTCTTGGGAATATATCTAAGTATCCTCGTGATTTTATCTTTTGCAGGAACATCTTTTCAAAATGAGCTCATTATATTTAAAATTTCATTGAACCAGAGATACATGTCAGAAATAGGTTCATCAGGCTTCATTTTAAAATATTCACACTTAATATTATAGGTATTCAATCTAATTTCCTTAACATTGGTTGTTCCCCCATGGGAAACACCCAAAGTATCCCAAATTTCATAAGCAGTTTTACAAGCAGATGTTCGATTAAATTATTCCTCTCCTAAATCACAGTACAAAGCATTCATTGTTTTACAATTATTATTGTAAGCAGTTTTTTAGGCTCATCCCAAGTAGTTATTTCAGTTTCTGGTATTTTATACTGAGTCTCTATAGCATTCTAGATATAAAATCCCATACTTTATAAATGAATTTTCATTTTTAGTTTTAATTGGGAATAATTAACACCATTAATGAAAGGTGGCATGTTATTAGCAGCACCTTCTAGTATATTATCCATGATTAGATTTTAGCAAATATATTTAAACAGATAAAATTTAGAAATAATATAAATTTAAGATCTTTAAGATCAACTAAAATAACAATTGAAAAAATGAGTGTTTAGAAAACCTGAATAAAGAACAACCTCTGGTACGAAATGTTGGTTAGAGTGGACACTCAACGGGGGGGGGGGGGTGAATTGAGTTCCAATTAAAGTTTTTGTTAAAAATATTTCTATTAAAATCCCCCAATATTAAATAATAATCTAAATTTTAGTTAATTTGTAGTGCAGTAAAGGGTCAGTTAGGTTCTCAAGACAATGATTAGTTCTCAGTTAATCTAATCTCTAGATTACATTAGCTTATGAAACTAACCAAATGTTTTATAATAAATACAAACACTTGCTTGTTTGACGATTAGGGTTACTTTAAAGTAGATTTGTATTTGAAATTATTTATCAATGGAATATTCAATATAGTTTAAAACAAAATAAACAAGCACAGTAGTGCTAACAAAGAGGTTCAGTCTCAAGCTAAGACATATTCCTCTCAAACAGTTTATATAAACTTTGATCAAACCCCTAAATCGGGGTTAACAATAGTACAATTATTGTTCAGGTACTAAGACCTCTACGACAGTTCTACATGGGAAAACAAATAACAATAGAATACAAGCTATCCAGGTCACAATTTAACTCAACCACTATCCATAGTGGGATACAAGAGAGTAAGAGAAAGATTGAGTGAGGATTTGTTAATCATTCAGTTCAGCACATAAGATAGTGTGTGTCAAAAACAGAGCACACACACTACTCAAAATGTGAATAAATGAAACACAATATACCTAAACAAATTGAGATGATTTGATAATTCTCTATGTGTTTTGAGTGAAGCTCTGGACTCCTTTTATTGATGCAAATGAAGCTTTGAGTCCTTCTTTAGAAGTTGGAAAGAAAAAAGAGTGTCATGGTTCTGTTCCATCACTTCCAGTGTAGGTGTTCAGCTCGAGTAAGAGAGTATTCTTTGTAACTCCTGAGATTCTACTTTGAAACTTATTCTTGATGTGTATAATTTTTATTTGAGTTCTTCTCATGTTCTTCTTTATGAGTCTCACGTCAGGTATCACACACTTGCACGTATACTCCTCACGTTTTCTTCTTTAGCTTGATCTTTCTTTTATACCTTAAGCTCTGAAAATCAGAATGATTACCTTTTTACTGGTACTAGGTACGGTTCCATGAAATGCCAACAACCAATATTAATTAATATAAATTGCATTAAAAAGATCAAATATGACTGTTGCTAAATAAACAAGTAGAAAATGGGTTTAGAGAAACTGGGACTGGTTTCCATCAGTAGCTCCTAGTATCAGTGAGAATGTAGCGGTGGACTTGAGTCCATAGGTCTGTATCGGTAGTTGTTTCTCTTTGTAATGGTAGCTCTATGTATCTGTATCTCTTTCCTTCGGTATCTTCTTTTATTGGTAGATATTTTTTATTGGTGGCATTCATGTATCTTTAGACTTTGTAGTGGAAGCCGTATGTCTGTATCAGCAGACTTGTATGACTGGATCTTTTCTATCGGTAACTCGCATATATTGGTAGATTCCTGTATCGGTGGATCATCTTATCGTTGTATCTCTATCGGTATCGGTAGACTGTGTCTTTGTATCAATGGAATTCATATCAGTAGCTATTGTGCATACCGGTAGACTAATTCTATCAGTAGTTGTTCTATGAAAAACATATCCATATTGAGTTAGAATTATTTCAACGCCTTTATAGACATAGATAAACATTGATTAATATATTCCAATGATTATTTTGATATTTTATAAACTTAACAGTAGGATGTCATATCTGGAAAGAATTAATATATCGATAATCATTATTTGGGATTATCAAAGTATATTGAAACATAATGGAGATTATGAAAACATATTAATGAATAATTGGGATTATCAAAACAGGTGAGGTCAATAGAGGTTGTAATATGGTAGTCATGGTTCGTACCTCAGTGTTTTATGTTGTGATGGAGTAGAAACAGAGATGGTAGGTTTTATCATTCGACCTCATTCGATGATATTGGTTTAGGGTATTATTGTTTAGTGTTTTGAATTTTGATTTCAGGCTAAGGACTCTAGTGTCGGTGTGGAAGCTGATGTATGTATACACCATGACCCTGATCACCTGCTTCTCGATAGCATACAGAAGAACATCAGTTGAATGTAAAACAATGGTAAATTCATCATATAAGAAAGGTTGTGTTTTCCAGGTACTTATTAAGTCACCTTCCAAGATATTCTATTTTGACTGTGGTACTTCTTGTTTGATATTAGGATACCTCCCCATAGATAGCCAACTAGGATTCTATTGGGTGATCCTGAAAACAATCCACCTGGGGATTGGGCCTTTGAATTGGGGCTTGCCATTAAGATAGCACTTCTAGGTGGGTTAAAATATATTCCTCCACCCATCGAGTATCGGCTATATCTGACACTACTAGTCAAGGATACACATATAATGAGTGTGTTGCATGAGTTTTAGAGGAACGAAAATCTCAATTTTCAGGGTGAGACATACACATAAGTATCAGTGGACATGTTAGATGTAGTAACATGTATTTTTCACCCTATGGTGATTCCTACATACCATTTTTCATTCCTAGTGGTGATTCTTCTTCGGGGACCTTCTAGTCTATGGTGGATCTCGGTGAATCATTCACAATATAGGAAATATATATCTTGGATAGACTTCTATAATCTCATCAAATAGTAGTTCTATCGAGCCATGTTGTGATTGGTACACATACAAGAGCTTCTACATCTATAGTTGGGAAGTATGATCACAATATATTATTCATCGTGGTCTACTAATATCACATATTACTCCATGAATATGGAAGATGAATAGTTTTGTAGGGATCGACAAATTGGAAAGGGGTTTTACCGAGACATCGTTGAATTAGTGGAATCTATTAGTATTTACACTAATGATAGAGAACATGATATACCACTATTGATGGAACATTTTTTGATTGGGAAAACACTAGTCATAGGTTATAGGAGAGGTTACCCAGTAGATGATACCTTAGTAGCAGGTAGCTGATGATATTCCCATGGATCTAAGAGGGTTGGGTGCTATATGATGTTATCTTGGGACTCAAAGTCAGTTGGGAAAGGCTCTCAGGGTGGATTGAATCAGCCATGGGACTGGCGTTGTTTATCATTCGACTATTGGGGACATCTTGAAAGAGATTTCATGACCCGTCATATAGATGATTGAGATACTATTTACAGACCACTTAGACATGGATAGTGGTCATAGTAGGGTTGTCCACTTTGTGGAAAATGTGACAAAGGGGCCAACAAAGAATCATGAGATGGGTGGATATTCAATATATTACCACCACCACCCCTAGGTGTTCCTCACCAATCTCAGGGAGATAGTGTGAATGGATGAGGCTAACTATAGGATTTTGTGGTAGATGATCCCAAGGCTACAAGGATTATATAAAGTACGATAGGTGTCTTTTCTATGTTAGTTGCAGTATTAATAGACACTTGTGATATTTGTTCATTTATTAAGCGTATTTGGGTTGAGACATTAATATTTTGATTGAACCATTGACTTGAGCATTAGGCATGGAGACTCATACTGGAAGGGACTCAATGATCATATAGTGCTGTTGAAAGTGTGACCAAATTCTTGTAGGTGAGAGTTTCAGTTAGGATATCTTGGTAGCTACACATAGTCCTTATGAGAAAATTCTTTTTATATACTAGTTATCCATAGTTTATTTTGATGTTGTTTATTTTGGGTGAAGCGTGTGGTGTGTCCAAAATAATGGATCTTGGTTTTCCATTTTTAGCCAAAACGAAACTTAGGTAGAAATGGATAGACTCATTCATAGGAGAGGATAACCGATTGCTATTATATAGGGTATCATCGCCCATAGTGTAGTGGATTTTATGAATCCTTAGTTTCCAATAGTGGTGGCTGAGTATGATAACATCTTTCTATAAAATGTTATAGGTTTACCTATACACTGAAAGATAGACTTCTCTATTGATATACACAATGGAATGAAACAAATAACTAACCATGCTTATCATATGGATCCTACAGTGCTTCATGGAATGAGGGTGTAGTGTGAGAATTTGTAGAGGAAGTTCTTAATAAGGCCCAATGATTCACCCTAGGTAGCCCCAATCTTTTCCCAGCATGGTTGATGGGAGATTGAGTATCTATATAGATTAGAAACTACTAATCCAATTGACTATGAGGAACAAGTGTCCACTACCATGGATCGATAACATATTTCATTATTTAAAAGGTGTGTGAAGGTTCTTCAAGATTAACCTTAGATCAGGATATCACCAACTGTATGTAATAGAAAATGATCTACCGATGATAACATTCAGATGTCATTATGTATAATATGTTTAATTGGTGATGCTATTTAGTGTAAATAATCTCACAAAAGTGTTCATAGGACTCATGAACCAGATCTTTTAACCTTTCATAGATTATTTCATGGTACTCTTTGTTGATGAAATCATACTATATTGAGCATCTGAGGAGGATCACATGAGACACTTTAGGATGGTCATGGACACACATTGAAATAACTAACATTTTAGGAAGATATCTAATTGTTAGTTTTGGATTCGAGAGGTCCGTTATATGGGACACATCATCATAGAGGTTGGAGTTGTAGTGGATCCAAGGAAGGTTGAGGAAGTGATTTCTTTGGGGCCACCCATGGTTGTTACCATGGTACAAAGATACCTTGGATTGGTAGGGTACAATCGAATATTTGTACCTAATTTATCTATAGTGGTAGAACCTATGACAACCATGAAATATAATGTGAAGACTTTGGTGTGGATGGAAAAGTGCCATCATTTCATTCAAGAGATAAGGAAGTGGTTTATGAGTTCTCCCATATTAAGTTTACTGGTGGATGTTTTCAAGTATATAGTTTTTTATGATTCTTCATGGATCCGACCTGGTTGTGTTCTGATGTAGAGGCAACCCATTACTACCTATAGTGAATTCAAGTTGAGACCACATTAGTAGAAGTGCATGACCCATCACAATGAGTTAGAAGTACATTTTTTTCATTTAATATGATTTGACACTACCTAATGGGTGAGTGATTCATCATGAACTTTGACTGTAACAATGTAAAATATATATTCTCTCAAAAGGATCTTAAATTGAGCCTACGGAAATTTATAGGGTTCCTCCAAGACTATGACATTTGGATTCTCTATACTCCTATGATGGGTAATATGGTGGAATATTCTCTAAGCATGAGATCTAGTTATTAGTCGCTTAATGTGGAATTAGAATAGTTTTACTCAATAAAGTTATCCATTGTTGATAAAGATCAAGAAACATACCTTCATTCAATGGTTATCACCCCTCTACTGTTTTAGCGATTCATGGAGGCAATGATTGGGGATACCAGTTGTGATACCCTACGTGCTCATATATCCATATGGTTGGCTCCTGTTGGATTTTCTAACGGTGGGAAACACAATGTACTTTTAAAAGGACACATGATGGAACTAATAATGTTGTAAGATGAGGTTTTAAGAGAGTTTAATACATATCCCTTGGTGGTACATCTATTTGGGGAAAAGATGTACTAGGCCCTATGACATCTGTTTCGGTGGCTATGGATGAATAATGAAGTTGATGAGTTTGTTTCTCATTGATATAAAATTTATAAAGTGATATCCAAGCACCACGTTCTAGAAGGTTTAGGTCAACCCCATGAGGTATCGGAATAGAAGTGGAATGGTAAAACCATATACTTCATGATGGGCTTACCAAGTATGTCCATGGGACATGATGCCTTTAGGTGATTGTAGAATGACTCAAAAATTTATTGCACTACCATGATATCTAATAATATAGTTATGTTGAGAGATGAAGATGCATGTATGTTCCAGAGATAGTTTAAATCCATGGATTTCCACCGATGATAGTTTAAAATCGTCATGCTACCTTTACATCATGGCTGTAGAATTGATTATAGGAGGTGTTTGGGACTCAGTTACTCTTGAGAATAGTGTTTAACCCACATAATGATGGCTAGACTCCGTGAACCATTTATTTTATAGAGGACATGTAGTGAATGTTAATATTAGATTTCAGCCATAGTTCGGAGGATCACCTACCAACGACGGAGATTGTGTACAATGATAAATACCATTCCACCATTGGTATGGAATAATTCGAGGGTTTTTATTGGATACCCAATAATTTTCCAATTTGTTGGACCGATCCAGGAAAGCTATCACTCATAGGCCTTGATTTGGTTCATGATACAACAGAATAGTTTTGAATCAATAAGGAGTAGATGAATAGTGAAAAGAGGCATAAAAAATCATATGCTGAAAGGAAACAGAGGCCTTTGGATTTCAATGAGGGATTCCATGTGTTCCTATAGAATTCAACGTGACATGGATTGAATATATTCGGATGCGGAGGAAAGCTGTATTATATGTTCATTGGACCTTTCCATATACTGCATAAGGTTGGCGTGGTGGGGTACCGCTTGACTCTACATCTATCTTTGGATATGGTACATGACATCTTCAATGTGTTGTAGCATAATATGTACATGCAGGAACTATCACCCATTATGGACTAGGGAAAGTTCGACATCAAGGCTGGAGAGACAATTACTGAGTACCTAGTGAAGATCAATAATCGGTAGGAGAGGATCCTTCATAGGTTATTGATTCCATTGATTCATGTATCGTGAAAATACACGAATTTTCAGGAGATAACATGAGTGTGAGAGTCTTTGATTCATTCCCATTACCCACATCTCTTTGTATAGCTATTGTTTTGGATTTTTAGGGATGTAACGCCAAATGTTGTGGAGAATATAACATCTTAGATTTTCCATTTAAATTTTTTAATATTATATGTATTACATTAGAGACTAGGAACTAATACATCATTTGATTCTGAGGTTTGGTGTGCTAAGAATAAATTATTGAAATATATTAAATATATTAAATAGTATGAATTTTTGGTTTTACAAAAACATGTAATAAATCTTAAAAAAGATCCTAGATCAAAAATATGAGGTTTCTATTGTGCTCACAATGGATGTTTAACCCTAGGCATGACATAACATTGGACATCACAGGTCATTTGTGAAAAACATGTCACATAAATTTATTGATTACACTTATTTAATAAAATTATTTGAATTATTTGTTTTCATGAAACAAATTGTTTTTCTTTAAATGTATCGTAATGTTAGTGTTGTAGGGTTTTTTGCACAACCCTAGAATTCAGGTGGATCATTGGATTGAGATCTTGGAATCCTTTACGAAGAAAAATGACGAATCAATGAACGGAGATTGACACACTTCTATTATTAAGGATCTTTTCAATGAATGGAGTGCAGATTAAGTTTTCATCAATGGCCAATTCAAACCATTTTTGGACATACGGTTTTATTTTCATTTCTAGGATCTTGATTTCTATGATGAATGGATTTATTCAAAGATCATGAATATTGTCTGATGAGATTTATTTTGAAAGTATTTTATTGGTAGAGGTTCATTGGTTTAGTTTTTTGATAGATTTAGTAAACTTTCAAATATAAACAACCCATGATTTCCATGAATATCAATTGAGGTGTGTTCCTCTAGATCACTGGTAATTTTTTCTTCTAATTTCACATTTCATCACAAGGGTTTTTTTGGCCTGAGGTATGATTATTATCCATCAATCAATCATTGCGAACCCATTTCTTATTAAAGTGACCTAATAATGCAAATATGGGATCTTCACCATGTGATGGAAGTGAAAAATGGTTATGGTAGCTAATATAATGGATAATGATTACTAAATTTGTGTTATTTAGTGGTCTTCATCACATAATAAATAGTGTTGATTCGATTCATTTTTTGAGAATATCTGGTGATTAAACATTTTGATTTGATGGTATAATAGAAAAATGAGGTTCGATGTTCAATTTCATGACATGGTGGTTGATGTATTAGAGGGTGGAATATCAACTGAGGTGTGTGGAGGAAGAATCTTGGAGTATGGAAATCATTCAAAACATGACTTGTAATCTTGGATTACATGGCATGTGGGCACCTTTACTATGAAACTATTGTTTGAAAAGATCTAGGGACGACATGAAATGTGACCCCTATCACTCGTCATGAGACCGTCCCCCATTGACTCTACATTTACTTTGAATGTATACATATATGGGTTGGTGTAAACGGGCACAGACACACTGTTTACTCCCAGATGGACACAGCATGGAATAGACTGACTAGAACATAGGCACGGCCAGGAGACATGGGAAGGATATTGTATGTCTCTAAATGTGATTTACATGACTCTACATTCCATGTATATTAGACTACATTTCAGGTGAGACTCTTCTACATTGGCAGGATATGGGATAACTAGACACACCATGTACACTTTCGGATACATCATGTACTCCCTTAAATAGTCCTTGAAGATCTTCATTTTCATATTTAGGGCATGTGTAGGATAAGTGAATTACCTTGGTCTTATTTTTTGAGGGTACAAGGTGGACATACATATACATCACAAAATTTTTATCCCTTATAGTGGTCGAGTCTCAGATTGAGTTGTGGTGACTCTCTGTGAGACAAAAGTGAGATCCTCTATCATCCACAGATGGAGTTTTCGTAATCATCATGAACTCCCCGAGAAAAGAAATTGATCCTCTAACTAGTATTCTCTATTGGTAGGGTTTTTTGGAATCATTATAATATGACCCCCTTTGGAGTGGGATGATCCAGACTGGGTTGATGGTGTCCACCAAAGGATCTAGGTGTGAACCCCTATCTATGTATCTTGGTCCCCATAAACCATTGAGATACATTGGGTAGGGACCAATTTCTCAGACCTATTCATTAATTGACTCTAAGGGTAGTAAGGATTGGGTACTTGTATCTTTTGGAATGATAATTACTTCTACCACAATCTTGTGGCTAAAAGTTGGTTATGACTGTATGGTGGTATGGTGTCTTTCATGAGTATATTAGAGTTCTATTTTTGTTATACATTGATTTTTTATATCATATATTACACTAACTAGACATTATGCCTCGTTTTTAGAGTTTTAGGGGTGTCCTACCGAGTATTTTTTTACTCAACCCTGCATGGAATTTTCCCACACATGTCATGTCTTGTGTAGATGATGACCTTTTTTAATAATTTTTCTAAGTACAAGGTGCAAGTTGAGCATAGATGGGGATTTATAGATAGATATGTTAATCGGGAGAATAATTTGTACTTACTACTCACCCTTAGAGTAGGTTGGACTCTTTACTATTGTAGGTCATATTTTTTTGTCCATGTTTCTATTTACAGTATTTTACTGTCATACTGATTTGTGGGGACCAAGATGTATGCATGAATTCATTCAATTTTTTAACATTTATTAATTGTGTGGTATTGGAAATGTGTTTGAATATGTACTTTAGGAAAATTCTTCCCATTTGTTGAATGTTCCTACTTGACACTATTCACTAGCCCCTGGCCTATTGCAGGAGGGCATGGGGTAGTCACGAGTCAGACCTCGGAGGTTCTGGTCATGACAATATAATAATATTCTAGATATATTAACAACATTTAAAACTATGAAATGTGAAAAAAATACTCAGTAAGGAATATAAAAAAAATAAAATGTTGTTACTCTATTGAGAAAATGAAACCCTTGAGTAGTGTAATATTTTCACAATACAATGGTGAGTACATAAATAAAATATTTATACAATATTAAAAAAAACTTTTCTCAAATAAAAAAACTAAAAACATTATCATTTATTGGAAATACAATTAAGGGATTCTGATGAATTTGGGAACTAATGAAAGTAATCATTGAAACAAAAACCATTTTCATTTAGTTTTCCATTGAAGACTTGACAAGAATGTGTAAATGACATGATTTCAAGGTGCAGATTTGATTTTTGGTCGATCATGTGTTTTTTCTTTTCATTGGCTCTGGATCATTGAATGCTCAATCATTGAGACATTCATTGTCATGATGATGATATATTCTGTCAATACCAAACATAGTGAGGGTATTTCCATTATCTTATGTTATCAGAGTCTTTGAGATGCAATCTAGAATCATTGATATTTGAAAGTTGAGAACAATATTCACCCGTTGGATTTGTATTTTATTTTTAGAAAAACTTTTGTATTTTTTATATGAAAGTTGGTCAATAATTGGTGTTGTGAGGTTATTATTTATATATGGATTCACAATAAATCCAAAACGTGTTTACATAAAATTGAAAAAAATAAGTATTATTTTTGTTTTTGGATCAATATATTCATAATCTATGTTTACTCATGTTTATCCCATTATAGAATAACTAAAGCCCAATTAATTTAATTGGAGTAACCTTCCTGTTTATCTTAGTAATTTTCCAATTTGAGTATTATTCATTATCCAATGCATTGGATAACTATATTTTAGACAACCATTATTTTATATAATAAAATAATACCATATCCTAAATATAAAATTTTTATTCTTCCACTTTTTCATTATAAAAAACATGAAAAAATCATTTGACCCCATTAGCAATGAAATTTCTATTTTAACATTGAAAATTTAAAAGATATCATTTTATTTTAAAAATGATTTATAATTAAATTTTCCTTGGAATAATTGAAATTAAATATAAATTTTAAAATAGTGGAAACAATTATAGTAGGCATTATAAATATAATAAAAAACTATTTTTCACTATGGATAAAGCTGAAAAGGCGACCCTTATAGAAAATATGAAAATCATTACTATGTAAACCTTACTAAAAATTGAAAAAAAAATATTAAATTTAAAAATGATTGTAATATAGTTAAGAAAATTCTTGATTCATTTAAATGAACATTTATATGGAGGATAATAGTTTAAATTAATACATTTATAAAATATTTAAATTGAAAACCCCTTAACTCATGTTTCAACTCATTTCACTTATAATTCCAGCCTATTGAGTAATAAAATTATAATAGTTTTAAGTATTAAAATTAAGTTTTTTCATTTTAAAGAATTTATTATTATTCCCTTTATCAATATTAATTCAAAATTTTTTATTTTATGAAATATTTAAGTTCACGATGGACATTTTGAAGATATTCATCTTATAACCTCAGAAAACATCATCTCATTGATTATGTTAAGAAGGGTTATGGTTCCATTATCTATAGAATATTAAATATGTTATAATAGTAATATTTATACAATAAATACTATTTCAAAACAAACTATGTATAGATGTCATGAAAGAAGAACCACATTATTTCATGGAGATAATTGTACGCATGTTTTCTTGTTCGACATATTCATTTTTCTAGCTTAAGGATAAGATATAAATTATATAATAGTTTAATTTTCATGAATCATAAATTAGTTATTAATTTCATATATATTATTTATTTTTATTTTAAATTATATAATTGGTCTAAGGAGATGAAAGATTAATTACATTGCTTTGTGGATGTGGTCTTTGACATGTACATATGGGTGTCATTATCAATATTCTGTAGATGGAAAGTGTATGAATGTAAGAATAATAGTTCATTTATAAATCTATAATTACATCATAATTAACATATATATTAATTTTTATAACATTTTAACAATTCATATAATAAGGTTATGAAAAATGATACACATCTCTTTGTAGAGGTGGTAGTCCACACATACACATGAGAGATTATTCCATTTCTCATAGGATGGAAAAAGGATTGGTAAAGGGTTATACCATAATCATAATAACAATTTAATTAATTTAATGTACCAATTTTAACATTTCATTATGGTTAATAAATTTTTAATGTAGGTAGAATAATAAATTGAACTCAAGAACTTAGTTAGTAGTAATACCTCCTCCTCTGGAAACCTCAATTGGATTACATTTTAACCATTATATGACTTGCATTTTTGTGTGAGCATAATGTATAGAACATGTGAAGAAATTTTTAATATATATTGTTGTAGGAATTTGATTCACTATATAAATCAATGAGTGTCAATAAGCAAAGGGGGAAGTTCTATTGTAATAGTGATTAGGTGGAAATCATGGAATTATCAGTTTTTATATATTATTAATATGACATATTCATGTTTAAGTGGAATAAATTCATCCCTTTTCCCTACATAATAGTGGAATGTGCCTAAATCCTCTCAAACATTACATTATAACAAGTTATAAATGCATTTTAATCATTATCACTTTATTTAATCTATTTTAATCAATTTTAAGCTAATTGTTGATAACATCAATTGTTACCATGATATCATGGTTGTATGAAAAAAATAAAAGGGGTATTATAACTAAATATTGAAATTATAATAAAAAACATAGAGTAAATTTTCTCACATTGAAATTCTATAGGTAGAAGATATCACATTTATATAAGTATGAAAAACACAAGAAAATGGTATTAATAAAACTACATGATGTATGTGTAACAGTATATTTTGCTTGAATTCCGGAATAAATTTGATTCCCATGATATCTTGTATTTAATAAAAGATTAATTTTCATTTTAATTTATATATAGAAATAAAATAATTAAAACTTCTAACCATACCAGTAAATGAAATGTGGCAGGAATAATTTTTTATTATAATGAAATATGAATAATGTTTGTAAAAGTTCACAAGGGAATCATATTCATAAAAAATGTTTTGAAATTAGCTTTTAAATTAATTAATTATTTGTTTTTCATTTTTTTTGTAATAATAAGTCATTATTTCATCATTATAGTAAAAGTGCTAATATTTGAACATTCATCATTTTTACCTTTTACCAAAAAAATACTATTTTATAATTTTTGTAGAAAATAAAAAAAATAAACTTCACACATATAATTGAAAAATTCATACCATTATATAAAAATATATTACTAAAAAAAGATATATATCCATTAAAAAATTCATGTAATTATTTGAAAAATAGTTCAGTTAAATCAATATAATTCACTTTGGCTTATTTTTCAAAAATAATTATTTATAAAACACAAATATATATATATATATATAATGGATAATTATAAATCATAATATCAATTTGTTTCCTATATTACTGAGGATTTAAGACATTTCCACTTATAAAATTGCATTTTTGTAAATTAATCTATTTCATAAACTAGTGAGTATATTTTTTCTATCACAGAATGTACTAATTTTCATACTAGTTTTTAAATCATTGGATTCATCAATAATTCAGTGACATATTTAATCATATTAATTCAAAATAAATACACTCTAAATTAAAAAAACTGGATTGGATTTTCATTAAAAATAGATTTTATTCTAATGGTACCACTACAAGGATAAAAACATGAGATGCATCAAGTATGTTATTTCATATAAATGATACATATATAAAATTATTTACCAAATTTAATATTAATGTTAAATATATAATATATGAAAATGTTATAAACATTTCCAATATTTTATATGGTCTAATAAACCTCAGACTGAACAATACCATTATAACAAAAGAATGAGAACTTTTCGATAGAGATACATTAAGTATAACAAGATATCAATGAATAAATGAGAAATAATTCCTAAAATTAAATTTATGACTCTAATATATAATCTAAAATTTCATAATATCATGAAAAATATTCATCAAATTATCTATAACTTCTCGTCCTAAATGATTCTTTTCAACAATATCATTCTAATATTATTGAGTTTGACATTATTTTTCATAAAATGATTCTATTGGTTTCTTTTGTGTAGAAGAATGTTATATATTATTATAATATAATTAAAATTTTGAAATATTATGATCTCCACATATTTGAAACTCTAAATATACTTCTTAATGAATAAAGACTAATTCCAAAATCAATATCTCCAACTATCAATCTAATTAATGATGGAAGGCTATTCAGAAATTCAATTCAATACCTCATGGTTTTTGAATTATTTTCTTGAATTTTTAGGTAAATCGTGGGTCACTATCAGATATAATAGAGATATGGATCCCATGTAATCAGACCTCTTCATTATAATAAATTCCAGATAATTAATCTAACTGAATAACTCTACTAATAAAATACAAATGAACATATTTTGTAAATAATCGCACAATATCCCAAATAAAATTATTAACTCAATATTTCATTTGAAATACCCCCATGAAATCTATGTATATATTGTTCCTTTTCCATTCATTTACTAGAAAATGATAAATCACCCACATTGGTATCCATCACTCAACTTTAACCAATTTCTATGTAAATTATTTCAATGAATGTTTAAACATATATTTATTTATACCTTACCACAAATAATATTTATAACGATATTTTTACATAATATTACATCCAAGATGAATAGAAAAATATGATCTATGAGAATAACTAAAAAAAGTCCATCTTCAAATGGGGACCACTGAGAACACATAAATATTTTCAATTATGATGACACCATCTTTTTCAGCATTAATCTATGGAAACATAACACCAATTACTGGTTATTATTGTTCCTTTACTCCATGACACTTTGTATAAAAATTATCATTTATTTATTATAAATATGACTTCATTGATAACTGATCTATAGCATAATGGGTTTTAATATTTATAATTTTTTGGACAAAAATTCCCTAAATCATTAACTAAAATATCTTATTCTAATATTAATACAGTTAATAATGAATTATCATTCAGAATCAAGGAATTTTTTACATTGTATTCATAAATTATTGGATGTGAACATATAAATAACAATTTTATATATGTTCCAACAATATTCTTTACCTCAGGGACAAATATTTTTCATCCAATATATAATTTAAATTTTTTATTTCAATATATAGTTAATATTTTACTACATAAATAAGATCCTTAAAAATATTTACTATAAAAAACTCAACAATAAGTTAAAGTAATGTATATTATAATTATTAATAATATGGAAATAACTGAACATCATATATTAGAATAAAAAAAATCATTTTAGAAAATCATCATGGTGAATAAATATTTACCATTTTTTGGAAGGCCTAACTCTTGAGGATTAACAAATATTTAATTAAATTCATAAAATCATTCCTCAAATACAAATATCTATAATAATTTAATAATTTGCATTTTAACATAGTTATTTATCAAAATAATTTAGCAATGTTATTAGAAATAAACTATAGTAACCTAATAATAGTTGAAAATCATGAATAGTAGAAACATTTACGGGTCTTGAAAATTATGATACTACTTATTTTTGTAGGACAAATATTTATCAAATCATTATAAATAATATTCCCCTAGGTAGAAAATTTTTTTAACTAAAAATAAAATTTAATGAACTTTCTATATAGATATTTTCATTTAAAATATGAAAAATAATCCTTTGTTGTCTCTCATGTTCATTTGGAATATTAGAATAATATGAAAACCAATCAATTAATAAAACATAGAACTTATCCAAATAATCATGAAACACTATATTCATTAGATATTTAAATATATGGGGTGTATTTATTATCCTAAAATGAATAACCCCAAATTGATAATAACCATACATAGTATGAGATATCATCTTCATAATTTCTCCATCCTTCACTACGAGAAAATGACTACTAAAACTAAGATCAACCTTTTCTGAAAACTAAGCACCCTAGTGTTGATTAAAAAAATAATCAATATGAGTCAATATATATATATTCTTAATAGTTATGTTATTGAGTTCCCTACAATCAATTAAATTTACTATTAACCAATAATTTCTTAAAAAACATGAGGATCACATTGGGAAGTACTATGGTGGATGAAGCAGTATAAAAATGATGGTATAAAATTTTCATTCAATAGAAATAAATCAATTATTTTCATATGGGTTATTTATAATTTTTTATAATGAAGAGGAATTTCAATTGTATACTCAACCTCCTACTGTGTAATAAAAAATAAAAAATTCTTAAGAAATACATACATATATTTTTTTCACCACTAGAACATCACCAATTTAAATTGTTTCATTTATTTCAATATAATGAACAAGATAGAAGTGAATCCCATATTTAATTTTATTATTAGACACTTAATATCTCATTAAAGGTATAAAGAAATTATTATACCTGAAATGAAACTCACTCAAAAAAGGTAATATATCGTCATTAACTTTTAAAATCTATTTATACATGATATATTCATAGCCAATTTAAATATATAAAAATGTCAATACATATAATGGTAAATACAACCAAGATTATATTAAAACCCATTTCATAGATGATTGTAGAATTTTTTCTAAAAAATTGTTATCACATTTAATGTAACACAAATGTTTTTACCAAAAGTGATGACCTCGTTTATTAAGATATTATTTCTATATAAAATGAATATTTCTCATAAATTTTTAAGGTGGGTATATCAAATAAATTAAGTAAGTGAAATTTTATGAATAAATAAGAATTTTATCTGATACTACTAATTTTATTGTCAATAATTTTCTTTAATTGTATTTAAATACTTCCCCAAAAATTCTTACCTTGATTCCAGATAATTCATTCCATGAAAACATTCTAAATGTATGAATTGTTTTATTGATATAAATCATTACTACTAAAACACCCACCACCTGTTCATATGTAGTTTTCCCATTTCTCTTATGATTATAACTCCATTACTTGTATTAATGGGCCATATAAATTATATTAACGTGTTAGTAAATATTTTATTTTCCCAAGAAACATTATTTAAAATATATTTTACCGTATTATGAATAATTGTGGGGATTACCTTCATGTGTAATGTTAAATACTTATAGATATTTTTGAAAAATTTTATATACATGTCAACACATTCCATATCACCTTTATAAACAAAATTAATACAAAATTAAATTAAACATAGTAAAAAATATTCATATACATGGTTTAAACTTGTAATAAATTTATCAATTTTAGTCTCATTTTTTCAGAATGAGATTCATTGCATACCTATATAATCTGTTAAAAATTTATTATAAGTGTCCATTTAATCTCCATTCATTTTATTCAAATCTATAAATTGACTTGGTAATATAGGATAAATATTGGGTAAAAACTTATCATGAAAAAATAATTAATTTCGGCCCACTCCAGGTCAATAATATCATCTTTTTTCCTTTGTATTATTAATCATATACCCCAATCGATCAAAAACACCTTAAAAGTTTATATAAGAAAAATTAATTTTTTGTGATTTGTTTATCCAAGAAAATCAAACATCTTCCTAAATGAATTTATCCACCCATAATCATTATCCGGGTCTAGACATCAACTAAAATCTAGATGGTGTTGTTCCATGAAATTATCAAACATAGACATTTTCCTCAATGGAGAATTTGTTATCCCTTTTTCATGGGTTCCATGATTAATATCCTTTAACAACTAAGTCAATATGACCACAGACTACTATGTTCCAATCATTCATTATTATTGATTTAGAAGTTTAGTATCACCTTGATACCCCTATAAATAATTTTACCTATTCACTCTATGGAAAACCATTAAAAGAGATATGTATTTGACCAATAAACAAGTCTATTTACAAAATATAACTTATGATAATATACCCATAATCATTAAAAATTGCTGTTAAATAATACTCTAACCTCCAAATTTATCAAAAATATTTCAATGGTACATACTATAATTATCTATATCATAAAAAACTAGAATTACATGATTGATGTTTGGGGCTCTACTTTCATACATTATTGTTATAATTGTTTTTAAATTCCCTTGTAAAACTTGAAAAAAAATTGATTTATATATGAATTACTGACTCACTTTTTCAAATTTTTGGAAAAAAACAAGATTCTTTTTTTCACTCTTGTTTCATTCATGAAACAGATGCTTAATTCAAGGATATTTTACATTATTATAAGAAATAAATAAAACTTTTTCCTAATCATATATAGGTACTATGTAGAAAATTATATTCTATGGGATGAGGAAAAAATGTTCAATAAGGTAAATTAAATTAAAGAAGTCTTTTTTGTCTAGTGAATGTCTTGAAAACCCCTGAGAACATTTACATTTTACACAATAAAACTTTTATGGCATAAATTAAAATTTTAATAGGGTTAAATAAACCATTGATCAACTAAAACCATTATTACCCAATAGAATGTGTAGTAAAACTCATTGTTTTTTCGGTAAGAATATGGAAGCACATAAAAACATTCCATCAAAAAAATCAACCTTTATATATTCCATACCTAATAAAATTAAATGATTTCCATAAAACCTTTTTGAAAAGAAAAATATAGGTAACATCGAGTATCATATTAATAATTATTTTTCCTTCAGGTATAACCAAAGTGTGAATAACTGATACCAGGTTAATTCAGTAGTAGAATATTACTTGGTTTTCTCCCATATTTTTCTCCTTCATAGAATATTATTCCCCTAATGCATTAGGGAGATATATTGGACTCACCCATCATCATTAAATATATAAGACTCACCATTCAACACCAATATTTCTTTAGAACATCATAATCATTTTTCATAAGATTTAATTTTTTCATCATAAATCCATAGAAAAAATCATATGTACCCATAATAAATGCACGTTCTATTTTAATATTTAAATAATGAGAAATATATGTTTCAATTATAATAGATTTAAACCAAATAATTTCTGAAAAATATTAGGAATTGAATTTATATAGTGAAATAATAAAATAAAAGTGTTTTATTTTTAAAAATAATTGTCATGACAGAATGAAATTATCCCCATGATAAATTAGCTAAAAGGAATTATTTTTTGACTTGTGTAAAAGGATTCGAAAGTGGCATGTTTAGAAGACATACAAGAAGTCTATATTTAAATTTTTTTGGATAATTAGAAGTTATTTTTAAATTTAATTTATATTATTTAATGTATAAAAATCAACATTAATGAATATTTTAAATATGAAATGATATGGATAAAAATGATAAATAGAATAAATTAAATCAATGTTTTAATGAAAAATCTTGTACCTCGAATATCGACTTGTTTCATTCATATTTACACCCCCATGAGTAATAATATAATATTAATTATATAATAGATTAATAGCCTTTTTCACTTTAATTACATTTTCATTACTCTCTTTATTCATTTTTTTCACATTCTTTTAGTTACTAAATTTTTTAAATTAAACTTTTATGTTCTTAGGATGTTCCATTTAGAATATCAAAACATCATTGGTACATTGGCCATGTTTAAAGGTGTTATGGTTCCATTAAATCCAGAATCTATAAAATATTATTATTATTATATATATACATGAATCTCATGTTAAAAAAACTATGTTAGGAGGCCATTAAAAAGGTACCACATCATTTCATAGAGGTTATAGTACATATCTATGTATGGAAAACATTTTCATTATTCTAACAAGTATAAATGAAATAAAATATATAATATTTAACATTAAATTAGTCACTAATTGGTTATATTTTTCATATTTATTCATTAGTTATATGAATAATTCTTTCTCTGTAAGGTGGAGCAGAAAAATGAATCAATTCGCATTGTGGAGGCTGTATTCCACACCGATACATGAGTAACACTATCTATTACCAAGTGATAAAAATGCTAAGAATATATATAAAATTTTATATTCAAAGAATTATTATTATTTCATATATATAATTTATATTGATTTTGTCATCAATATAACTATCAATATAATCTCTTGATAAATAACTAAACACATCACTTCATGAAGGTGGTAGTTCAGACGTACACTTGATAAATTATTAAATTTGTCATATAATGGAAACATTAGATGAAAATTATTTGTAACATAGTCATAAAAATGTTTTAAAATATGGGTGGTACTATTGTTTTTAATACATAAAGTTTAATTATGGGTTAAAGAAGGAATAAGAATAAATAAAAATGAAACCTTTGGTTAAGTTTTATAACTATTTATTTTTGAAACCTCCATTTTCATACTCATTAAGAATTCCATTGTTTGTATTTTGTGAGAAAAGAATATATATGATGTGGAGAGGGATTTTGAGAGTAATTTAAATAGGGATTTTTTAAACTAAAATTCCCAAATCCTATGAATAGGTGAGGAGTGGCAGTTCCCTATTATATATTATTAGAGTGGAACACTTGAAATTATTTAAATAATTAAATTAATATTATGTATTACTATTGTTAAAGTTGAACAATGTGAACCCAATTTTTATGATAATACTATATAGGATCAAGATACTCTAAGAAAATTCCATTTCAACATTTCATAGAGATATTTGTTATTTATCTCATAGTTTCATCCCCTTTAATATATTTTAACCATAACCATGATAACATAAAATTTTACCCTGAAAACAGAATTATTTAAAAAAATGGGAGTTATAACAAAATATTAGAATTATATAAAATTTTATTACATCCATTTTATCAAAGGCATATTTTCAAGTTGTAAAAATTAGTATTAATATAATCTAATAAAGTTCATGAGAAACCGTTAAAAACCACTTTATAAAAAATCAAATTAAAATGATGAAAATTATAATTTTAATTCCCATGATTTTTTTCTTTGATAAAAATATATATATTCATAAATTTAAATTAATAAAAATTGGAATTTAAACATCCAACCATTCCATTACATGAAAAGATAAAATATTGTTTCAATTTGAATAAAATATAAATTAATGTTATAAATATATATATCAGGTATCAAAATTCAATATAATGTGTTTAAATATATTATTTGTCTCCTTAAAAATATTATACTGAAAAAAAGGCGTTATAATTTATAAATTTTGGCTTACTGTAATTTACTATCCTGAACCACTAGGTCCAATATAGAAAGACACAAGGCCTCATGCACATCTCCATGTATTCAAGTGGCTTCCAAATATTAGTGAGGGAATGAAAAAAATTAGTGGGTAAAATAATCCTTATGTATTATATCCTTTCAACAATAAAATAAATAAAATAATATGGATAACATGTTAATGACTGTATAATGAAATATAATAATAGACAACAAACATGTCGTAAAAATAAATTACACGGCTAATAATATGGAAATACGAAGCAAAATATAAGTGAAAAATAAATATAAATAAATATCTATGGAAATACTTTTTATTATATCTTATTATCAACACAATCTTTGTCAACTATAACCTCACATTCTTCATTCATCACCTTTCCCTTCCTCGAATCCCTGTACATAAATTATAAATAACCATCCCAATTCTTGTTCATGGTGTGAGTAATAATACCAAATAAGAAACCACCAATTCATCCTTATCATGTGTACACATGTATAAAAAGTTAATTTTATTATAGTAATATATTTAAAAGAAAGAATAATCAATTATATATCGAGAACCGCTATTCTCACCAAGCCATCGTGATCCCTGCCCGCACCTTCATAACCTACATTAAAGTAGGAATATCAAAGACGCAGCAAGTGGCCATGAAATTTCCACAAAGATGGGTACATTTTCTTAAAATCCTCAAAGAGTCAAGTCTCAATTATAGAATGAAGGACCACTATGGGAAATATACTTAGTATTTTTTTGGTATTGAGTTCCATCATGTTACATTATATCATAAAGGAATCATGCTTTAGCACATTATAGTAGCCTACATGAATGGCCTGAAGGCCTTATTATTATTGATTTTCTTAAAACATCTTTTAATGGATGAGTGTAAAACCTTACAAGGACCATAGGCTTTGAGATTACATTGCGCATAGGCTTGGAGACATTACATGACCTGTAGGGCTTAAATAAATCATATAGAATATGACTACTTAAAACCTCCCCTCCCTAACATTTGTATCATGATCAGCTCTCAACATTTTCATGGTTGTTCGTCTATCAATATTTTGAAGACATTCATGGGTACGGTAGTGGTGTAAATTCCATACCCTCCAATTCTTTCAATTCTATTAACCCTGCTCGGGTGAATGCACCATACTATTGAATCCTCCTCTGGAGCTGGTTCCTTATAGAATCTGTCTATGAATCTTCATATTAGGTGACCCTGAAATCCTTGAGGTGACCCAAATTCCTTGAGGTGGCCCCAAATACTTATTGACCCAACGACCTAGGTGTTCTGAAGGCCATAAAGACTCAAAGTCCAAACTGGTGTCCCAAGGTGAATAGTTCTAGCTGCTACAATATTGAATAGTACCTACTATAGATCTCGCACAATACTACTATAGTGCCTAATATAGTACTACTATGTACCCCCAGAATTATTCCACCTCCTAGTTTCAAACCATGGTTTTGTGGAAGCACTTATTTGGTATCCTCAAGGTATCATGTTTTATCATGTCACTCATTATCATCAAGTAATTATGCTATATCTCACAGCACATGATCTTCATTCGCCTACCCTAAGTATATGTCCACAATCATCATCACCACAGGTCATGGGACCCCTATATTTAAGTGGTAAATAAAACACGATGGACAACCTATTGTTATTATGAGTAAAAAACCATAAAAAATTATAACATACATAATAGAATATATCATAAAAAACAAGAATAATACTTTATCATGATCATATATTATCAACATAAAACAACATGTGATAAATATCATGCATGATAACATGTTACTCTATCAATACTCATGGAATTATGTATCATATATGGGCATCAATTCCTACAAAAAAACCACCAGGAAAAAAGCATAAATCATGGACAACACGATACACCAACACAATATCAATGATTGATAAATATTTTGTACTGGACTAAAACTGAATGGAACATCCAACCTAAAGGTGGTTGATAAAGATCTCAAAAGTTCAACAAAGGATGAAATTTGAACCATAACACACACCAAGATAGAACACAGTCACATGTTATAAATGCCTATTTTATTTATATTTCCTCAATGGATGAGGTTTAGAAGAAGACCTGAGAATAATATATGTCAATATGGGTTTTCTAAAATTGCATTCCTCTCTATTTCAATCAAATGAACTAGTTTTAATATATGTAAAAGGATAGGACACCTATTCATTGAATGTATTATTGATTCAAGAATATATCATTAAATCCCCAACAAATATAGATGGTATCTAAGATTATAGAAAAAAAATCAAATATACAACTATGATCTATCAATATAAAATAGATCTAAAATAATATTTTTGATGAAGATGATCCCAAGATGATCGACCACATTAAATTTAGCTAGAAACATGTACCATACAGGTGGAATATATATCATGTAAAAATCATTCCATTTATCTGTTGAACCTACCACCAATGTTGATAAAGAAAAAAATGTATCACAAATCCATCGTTGATCCAAAATATAGAAGAATTATAGGAAGGCAATTCATAATCCCTAACATATAAAATGTCGGTCACTAATGGGGAATCTCAATATGATTATTTTATATCATCAAAATGAATTATATATCATTTATCTATGAAGAATAAAATAATATTTAATCATTTAATCATATAAACCACAAATCCATTAGAGAACCAATATTGCACCCTAATACGGAAGAAGGATTTAGAATAAATCTATTGAAAACACATTATTATAGAATTGTTGGATTGGTGCAAGCATGAGGAATAAAGGGAAGATGAATGTGAGAGTTATAAGGACCATATGGGATGTTTCAAATTCAAAATAAGTATTATAGGGATTGAATTGTGTGTAAAAGAGGGTAAAAACACAATATCAAAATCATGTGGGAATAAACACTCAAACTAAATGCATCGATGGACTTGTGATTTTACACTAGCCAGATGGTGGGCCTTATGGGTCAATATGTATTCTTCCATCCCCATTGGCTGGCTAGTGGAATCATATCACTTTCTTATAGATTATTAACAAATAAATTTTCTTACAAAATCCCTACCATCTTGCTAATGGGTTCCACTAGCGATCATGTTGTAGTTCTCCATCTACCATATGACTATGCCCATTATCACACTCTAACATTCAATTCTTGTATAATGACTAATGATTTAGGATCCATGTATATACATAATGTCTTCTATAATTTGGGTCAGAATGTAATACCAATGTAATAAAGCAAAAAATATTAAGAAGATATTACTAATAAATATGTAGTAAATATCAAGATGGTTAAACATTAATAGTTATTACCTTTAGAAGATAAATAGTTTCTATATGCTAATATTTATAATTTTATCTTCAATTAATGTTATTTATGTACATTTAATTCATTCTTTTTAAAACAATATATTCAAAATTTTAGAATTTATTTTTATAATGTAATATTATATTTTTAATTCCAAAAATCAAAACATGCATAGGATATAATTTTTAGTTTTTTGAAATATAATCAATTTTAACTTATTAAAAAATAATTACTTATTTTATTTACACTATGAAATAACATTAATAAATTCATTGAACATTTTAAATATTTTTAAAATAAAATGTAATATTATTATTTATAATTAATCAATTTAAAGTAATATTTCAAATTTATAAATTTCAAATCCAAAATTTGAAATTTTATATATCATTTTAATGAAAACTAATTATTTATTTTTTTAATTTAATTAAAAAATGATGTGATGATATTTTTATTTTTATTTTATTACTAAATAATTAAATATTAATATATTTTAGGAAATTCATCAGAATAAATAAAATTTATAATTCTTTCCAAATAATAATTATTTTCTCACATATAAACAAAAAAAGGGATTTTTACGCATTTGAGACACTATTGATTAGAATAATTTATCTAAACATATAAATTTAATTTTTGTAAATGATTCTTTTATTTTAGATAATAATATTAATATGATTTTATTATTATAACTTTATTTTTGTGTGTGAAATTTATATATTTAGTATTAATGTAAATTACTATGATAATGGTGAAATATTTTATTAGATAAAATATTTTAAATTTATCATTGAATTTATATCAAAACAATTAAATTAAAATTCTTCAAATAATGATTCTAATAATATGTTCAACAAAATAAATATATATATCTTATAACTCATTTTATTAGTATTCAATATTGATTAAAATTAAAAATCCATAATTGTCAAATTGTCATTGATCAGCTAAAATAGTATTTCCAAACCTTATCTATTTTACATTTATGTTATTTTTACAATATTTAGAGTTATAATTGGAATAAATAAAAATTAAATTAACTTATAAAAAAACTAAAATTTTTTATATAAGATATTTTGTTTTATAATAAAATGTAAAATCACATAGTTAAAAACAAGTTACATTGCTTAATAGTAAATGACTAAATTTTAAACAAAATAATGGTTAAAATCCTATAACATTTAAAAAACATCCATATAAACTGAAATTTCGGAAATTATCAACCCACATACACCCTATATCCATGTAAATACCATTTTTTTCTCTTAAAATGGGGATTAGTTTCACTATTACAAGAACACTATTATCCATCACATTCAACCTCTAAATTACTTCCTTCTATGATACCTAGAACCATATTTCTAAAACAAACTCCTTTGGTCACTCAGAGTTAACATAATCCTTTTAATTTTTAGGTGGAATCCATGGGTTTGTATGTATGTATTATCTCATTTTAATTAAATTCATCTTAAGATAAATCTTCCAAATAAATTACCACCAAAATAATATGATAAATAAATTATCATTGTGATTATAGTAGTTTTGTGTGTCTATTGTATTTCTATAAATATGTTAGTAACTGAGGAAGGATTTGTCATAGTGAAAACCTCATGGATAGTAATATATGAAAATGACAAATGATATATGATTATTAAATGGATGTCAGATATCTAGCACATGATACTAGTATACCACCAAAACGGTTTAAGTCAGTGGGTAGAAACCTGTCTAATTATTTGGAAACAAACTCAAAGGGTGTGTCGCCAACTAATTTTTCTCTTGAGAATTGTCAATGAAGAGAGATGATATAGCGGGTCCCTCCCATCACTAAAATTACAAATAAACATTTATACATAGTTTTAATACAATTAAAATATTCCTTCTCAATATCCATATATAGTAGAGGATACATATTCATCAATATTTTAATGCCTAAAACAACATTCTTAATAAAAACCATATGTAAAAGGGTATACGGCTTAAGAAAATAATCATATCAATAAAACTGGAATATGGATATGTGAAATATTTATAATTTAAAATGAAAAAATATCTTAAATGGAATTTGGATACATGATATAGGAAATATTAGGTTCATAATTCTATGTAAATGAAAATGAAATGAAACTTGACACAAATCCCCTTACCACATTGTAATTAATCGAATTGTATGATAAAAATTCATAACGACCAATTGAATCACATAATTACATGAATATAAATATAATAATGATAATTTATATCAAATTTTAATACAAAATACACCACATGGAAGAAATAAGTGATGAACAATGGAAATCTCATGAAATTAAAAGTAAGATAAAAAACCCTTACCTTATGCTTGATTGTGTTCATGATTGATATTAATGATCTAAATATTAAAATTTATTTTCATTAATTATAATTATATAACCTCATAAATATGTAATTGAATTAGTATAAACTTATAAGGAACATTCATTTCCTTTTTTATGGGTTTAAGAGGTTCAATTTTTATTCTTTTCGGAACATTTTCTTCCTTGGTTTTCAGGATCGGTTTACTAGTATTCATGAATGAAAGATAATTTGAAATTTGGATAATATAAATAATTGTAAAAATATATTTTTAGAGAAATTATAAATTATATTATAATTAATTTGGGGTTATATACCATGAGGGTCACTCATTATTATAAAGTTAATGATATAGGATTGGATTAATGTGGTGATTTTTGTACATAATGAACTCGTTTTGTATTATTAATTTATATTATGAGTGTTTAAGGATTATAGAACATTAAATTAGATGAAATAAATATATTGTGATCATTTTCATCCATAAAAATTTTTTCATGACCATAATTGAAGATTGTAATAAAAATTGACAAACAATCATCCTTGAATGTGATAACTTAACATATCTCTGACGGTGTTTTCATTTATAATATAAGTGGAGGGGGAAAGAGAGATAATGATGAAATATCCCACTACCATAAAAAAATTCATTTTAATTTATTATACTATAATTAACATATAATTTCATGAGGGAATATAAGGAAATAAAAAAAATTAGAGGAACTTAAAATAAAAGAAAAATTGTGAATTCCCTCACGAAAACTCGGTATCCTAACTACATAACATAAAAATTCAAAAAACAGCTTTATGAGAGAAATGGGAATCTCATAACTAATAAGAATAAAATGTGGAATATTTAGTGTCATATCTCATCATAATCCAATTGAAAATAAAAAATATAACATAAAATTAAAGCTTTAAGAAAAGAGAAGGGTGGAAGATTCTCCTACCTTGTAGAGTAACTCCCAAAACCTAAAGGGTGGGAACCTGGGGGCTTGAAGGAACTTTAAAATAACTAATAAAGAGGTGAAAATACCATATATTCAATGATTATGTATTTGTAATGAAATAATACGAATGTATGAGTGGGTATTTGTAGTAAATGAAAGGGGCTTTTTTAATATAAAGGGACCCATCATTAGTTGTGTTTGACAAACCATGTGCTTTCTCATAGTATTATACCATGTTTTTTGCCTCTTGTGACACATAATATCATATTTTACTATAAAAAATGAATCCATTCTTTTATATTAATTATTACTTCATTTTGATGTCATTAAACTACCCAAAAATCAAAACTGTATTTTTACTATACACAAAAAAATCATATATTTTACAAAAATCCCAGAAAACCACCCTAACCATTTTTGAACATGTAGAATTCCAAAATAAATTCTTTATTTAGAAAATTATTTTATCTGTATTATTAATTTATTTTTTAAATAAAATCATACTTTATTCAAAAATAAAAATTTTTAAATTTATAACTCATCTTCTAACACCATGAAAAATTAATCAACATATCATTAAATTATAACCTTTAATAGTTTAAAAAATATTATTATTTACTATTTATAAGGATCATATTAATATTATTATTTATATTCATTATGGTATTTTATTATTCATAAAAAACAATTTCATTTTATCAGACTCTAAATAACTTACTGCTCAGAACTGTAGATGACGGTTTTTTGAAATTTAAACCACAGATGTGGAAATTTTTTTATTAATGCCTATGTTATGACATTCTACTATAAATAACCAAGTGTGGTTTCAGAGAGACACGGTTATTTATTCAATATAGTATATCTAATTAATTTAATTAATTTAAGATAAGCATACCATAAAATGTTTGGGGTGTTATATTATTCCCCCTTCAGAAATATCATCCAACAAAAATTTCATGTATTAATCCCTTAAAAAAGCTGTGGATGGTTCTTCTTCATAACATCCTCAGTTTCCTATGTCACGTACTCTATTTTGTTGTTTATGCAAAGAAACATTAATAGATGATTTGTCTGATTTCTTAATAAATGCTCCCTTATGTCACAAATATTGATAATCTCTTCACGGTATGAAAAATTGGGTTCCAGCTGTATTTCTTCATAGGTGAGTACATGCATTTGAAATGGAATTTATTTCATTAATAATGACACTTGGAATACATTATCATCTTTAGAGATATGTGGTTGAATTAATAATAGGTAGGCTACATCTTGATCCATTCTAGAATTTAAAATGGTTAGATGTATCTGGGGCTCAGTTTCTATTTCTTACCGAACTTTAAGACACCCATCCATGTCTATACTTTTAGAAAGACATGATATCCTTCTTGAAATTACAAATTCATTATCATGTTGTCATCATTACTCTTTTCCTACTTTTTTCTTCTTTTAATATAGGTCTGAAGTTTCTTTAACATGGCAGTTGTCTCTTGGATAAGTTCTCAGCCTGAAATTTTCCTATCACCAACTTTGTCCCAACAAGTTGGACTTTAACTCCTCTTACCATATAATTATTGATATGATTCCCTTCGAATTATTGAATGGAAACCATTATTGTAGTAAAATTCGACCAAAGGTATGTATTTACCCCACATACCTAGAAAGTCAAGACAGTATGATCTCAACATGTCTTCTAGTGTTTGAATAGTCCATTCAGACTTTCCACCATTTTGGGGGTGATAAGATGTACTCATATGAAACTCAGTATCCAAAGAAGTCTAGAGAGTTTTGTATAATTTTGATGTAAACTGGTGATCTCAATCATACACAATAGATAGAGGTTCTCCATGTAGTATTAAAACTTCGTGAATATAAATTTTCTCTAGGAACTAAAGTTGTAAATCCTCTATTATAGCAAGGAAATGTGTTGATTTTGTGAGATGATCAATAATTAAAAATACTGGATCATTCTATCTATGTGTCCTCATTAGTATTGTGAAACAATACGTCATAAGGTCTTACCATTTCATCATAAGAATAGGTAGAGGTTTCATCACCACTATAGTATGTAGTCTCTCTTCCTTCAATTGTTCAAAAATTATACAAATTGACACATAGTCATCATTTTCTCGTTTCATATTATCCAACCAAAAATGATACTTTATATCTCTATTCATCATAGTGATACTAGGGTCTATATTAAAATTTTATCTATGTGCTTCATCTAATATTTCTATTTATAGATCAAGTACTAATGTAACATATAACCTCTTACCGTATTTCATAACTCCTTCCTCATACACGTAGTCTAACAGTCTCCAATCCTTACAGGAATTAATTTTCTATTCTAGATTCTCCACATTAGATGGAGAGAATAATATATTCTCTAGTAAATGTTATAAACAATCATTTGAAATAAGAAATATTCTTCCCCTACTTTATCAATTCACATATCCATCATTCTGTGTAAAAAATGAATTTTAAACAATTATGATCCATACATATCTCACATATCTCACTATAGAGATAATGTCTACATATTTTCAGAAAAATATAACATCTGGTAACTCAGGATCATGATTTCAGTAATTTTTCTCATGATTCTTCAACTGCATTGATTAATAAGAAATAACTTTATCATTTTTCATAATGAGGAAACCTAGTACATTATTTTATACATTAATGTATAACAAAAATACATCATTTCCATATAGAATAGACAAAATTAGATAATTGGATAATATTATTTTCAATTAATCAAGGAATTATTAATGTTCTTTTTTTCCATAAAAACTAATCCCATTTACGTGTGATCTTGGTTAGCGGGTTATCCTGTCAAGCGAAATTCGGAACAAGATTCAGATAGTAACATTCTAAGCCAATAAAACTGCATACCTGAGTTATGTTTGTTGGCATGGGCCATTCATGGATTTCCTTTGACATCACAGGATAAAATACGATTTCATCTTTAGATACAATATAGACAATAAAAAAACTTATTTAATCTAGAATTCACACTTACTAAACTTTCCATATAATTTATTTCATCTATGTGTTTTCACAATAATTCTCAAGTGATTCTCATGGTCTTCAAAGCTTTTGTAGTATACTAAGATATTATTGATAAAGACAATAATAAATTCATGAAGATATTCCTTCAAAACTATATTCATTAGATCTAGGAAAACATATTGTGCATTAGTCAATAAAAAATAAATCTCTGTAAACTCGTAATTCTTATACCTGGTTTGAAATGTTGTATTTGGAATATATTCATTCCTAATACAAATCCGATGATATCTATATCGAATGTAAATCTTCAAAAAATATTATCTCCATGAAGTTGAGAAAATAAATCATCATTTAGTATTAGATGATACTTATTATTTATTTTAATATTGTTGATTTATGTGTAATCAATTCATATCCTCATGGATTCATCTTTATTCTTGTCAAAGAGGGAAGGTGATCCCCATGGAGAAACACTAGGTCGAATAAATTATTTTTTACTAAATTTCACTACTTGATTCATTATCTCTATTAATTCCATAGTATCCATTTTATAGGAAGTCTTTGATATACGCCTTGCACCAAGAATGAAATCTATAGTGGAATAATATTCCCTCTCTGAAGGATGGTTAGGGAAATCCTCTGGAGATACATCAATGTATTCTTGAACTATATCTATATCTTCAATTGGAACATTTCTTTCCTCACCCATAGATATCAGGTTATCTTCCTCTCTAAAAATTTCATTCAGTATAGATACTGGTGGTGTATGTTGATAAGAATCATATGGAGAGGATTATACTTTAAGATAAGAGATTCTACAACATTTTTAAAAATTGAAACTTCCTTCTTCTTGTAATAGATAATCACAAAATAATTTGAAACCTAATTTATACCAAGAATTATATCAAATTCAATCATTGGTATAATTATGATGTTAGAAACTAAATAATGTTTATTTTTAATGAGGGGGATTTATCGGCATACCTTTTTTTCAATGATACATCCCTTATCAGTTATGAATGAAAACTCCATTATTAAATAAAATAGGACATGTCTATTTTTTGTGAAAAACTGGGAAGATATAAATGAATGTGATAAACGGGAATCAAATAATGCATTGGATATGTTTGAGGAAACAATTAAAGTACATTACACCACAACCATAGGAACTTTAACCTCTCTTATTGTAATCACATAAGTTATCTTGCTCTAATGGCTATTTCAGAGGACTATTTCTTTGGAACTTAAAAGACTCATTTTCATACTGTCCCATCTCTCGATAATTATAGAATTAAATATCATTGATTTGTTTCTTCCCCTTTTCTCTACACTTATAGAAGACTCACATGCCTTCCAAGAATTTCCTAGGATGATTCCTTCCAATGTTCTCACATAATGGGAATTGCTTCATTCCCTTGTTCTTCTTTAGAGATTCATCATTTCCATGGTTATTAGAGTTTCTCTTCTTATCTTGGTTTCACTTTAAAAATTTTGATATAGAAAATTCCTTCTTTGGTTTTTATGGAACCTAATACAATTTCAACATTTGATGAAAATGTTTGAGATTCCATTGCCCTTTGATGACATCGTGTAATACCTTCAAATAAATGATAAATCTTTTCTTTTAAGTCACATACATAATCTATACCATAATTTGATAGTCTTTTGAAGGTATCCTCATAATCTGAAACACTTTCTTATTCCATATTATTTAAGATAATAAATTTCCTCTTCATTTTGGTTCGTTGCTCAAAAGGGAAATATTTTTCAAATAATATTTCCTTAACATTATTCCATTCCATATATTCTATTTCTTATTCCTCCCTGGTATTTTGGATCATGGACCACCATTGATCAGCATCACCCTTGAGGCAATACAATTCTAACACTACCTTTTCATTCTCATTACATATTAATTCTAGAAGTGTATTTTCATTGTCCTAATCCACTACTTAGCTACCCATGGATTTGTAGTCCCACAAAGAGATGGGGGCTTCTACCACAAGAAACGATCCATCATAGGTGTATCATAGTAATTTGGCATAACCTCAGTAAGATTTCCGAATATGGTTATGATATTATCCACTCCAACATTGATTGTGTTGAATTTCTCCATGGGAAAATCCTTAAATTTTCCACAAATATTGATTCCTCTTCTAAAATTAGTTTCAATTTATAAATAATTCAATACACTAGATTAAGTTATGAATCATAATTTATAATGTCAACTAGAAAAGTACTTTACCTGAATTGAAATTCTATGCATATCTAATCTCATTAACATGGTTTCTATGAGGAAAAATTAACATTCAAATCATTCATAATATCTTATAAAGAAAATATTAATTATCCTAAGAATATTCCCTAGAGGTGTCAAACCAATAGGGAATCAAGGACCATTTTCATGCATTAGGATACCCTTGTCGATGTCTAAAAATCCTTGTTGGAGTTTTCACTCCATGGTACATCTTATCTAGATCCACCTCTACACATTTGTATCTAGATAAGTATTTATTTTCTAGAATTATATAAATAATATATTACTTACCAATATAACTATTCATTCATGAATGTTTATCCTCAAATACTACCTTACGTATTTGTTCTATAATCTAAATTTTCTAATCTAGTTTCCATGTTTCCTTCTAAACATCCTCTGATACCAACTATAATTCCCCGACCCTAGAAGACCTAAGACAGTGCATTACTTATTACATTATCATGATTAAAATTAGATAAATCTTTATGTAACTATTATAATTTAGTATTTAATAAACCAAATACTCACTTGTAACTCATATTCGTAGGAAAAGGTAACACAATTCAATACATAATGAAAACTAATAAACAGCATCCATGAGAACTCAATATATAATCTCATTCTCATTACAAGTAGAGAGTAAACTAATGTAATGGGTGAGCTCAAATTCTTAGTAAATATTACTAATAGTGAAAGCTTTAATCAACAATAACTGAATCATAAACAATTTTTTATAGTCAATATGGCATGGTGAATAAATTAAAAACACTCGCCATTAATAAACGAAGATTAAAAATGCTTCCATAGGTTTTTTCATATTGAAAACCTCATCTTTAATAAAAAATGAAAGTGAATAAATATATATACTTATTAATTGGACTTAATTTATATGTATCATTATTCCACTATACCACTGAAACAGATTATGTCTATGGGTAAAAACCCATCTGATTTTTTGGAAACAAACTCAAAGGGATTTGTCACCAACTGATTTCTCTCATGATACATATTGATGAATTGAGGGGATATGGCTAGCCCTTCCCATCACTGAAATTAAAAATAAATCATTAAATATAGATTTAATAAAATTAAAATATGATTTATCAATATCTTTGTAGATTAATGGATATAGATTCAACAACACTCCATAGTTAAAACAACATTCCAAGTAAACACCGCATGTAAAATTTAATATAGAACAAGAAAATAATCATATCCAAGAAACCATAATATTTATGTATAATATATTTACAATTAAAATTTAAAATTTATCTCAAATGTGATGTGGATAAACCATATATGAAATATTAGGTTCACAATTCAATGTAAATGACAATGAAATGGAAATTAAAAAAAAGTCCCTTACCACATTGTAATAAATCGAGTTGTATGACCAAATATAAATAACCACCAAATTATTAACAAAATATCATGAATATAAAAATAATCATGATAATATATATAAAATGGCAGTACAATATACACCATATGTAAGAAATAAGTGGAGAACGATGGAAATCTCACAGAATTAAAAGTGTGACAAGAAAGCCCTTACCTTATGCTCGAATGTGTTCTCGATTGATCTTAATGTCCTCAATAATAAAAATTATATTCATTAATTAATAATTCTATAACCTAATCAACATTTAATTTATTTATAATAAATTTTTTAGGATCATTCATCGGCTTTTCTCTAGGTTTAATAGGTTCTATTTTTAATTTTTCACGAATATTTGCTTCTATGGATTTCAAGATTGTTTTACTTTTATTCAATAATGGAAATTCATTTGAAATATGGATAACATAAATAATTTTTAATATATTATATTAGTGACATAAAAATGGATCTTATAATTAATTTTGGGTTATATATTATGTGGGTAACTAATTAGTTTTATGTTAATGATGATGGCTTGTATTAACCTAGCGGTTTTTGGGCATAATGAACTTGTTTTGTATTATTATTTTATATTATGAGTGTCTAAGGATTAAATAATTGTACATAAGATATAATACATATAATTGGATCTGTTGAAACCATAAATATGGTTTTATGACCAGAATTGAATAAGGTAATAATAATTATGAATGCATCGTCCTAGAATGTGATAAATTAACACATCATAGACAGTGTTTTCATTTTTAGTATAATATGAAGGATAAGAGATATTGTGATGATATTCCATTATAATAATAAAATTTTAGTTCATATGTGGTACTATAATTAAAATATAATTTTTATGATGGGATAAAAAAAACAAAAATAAAGGAAATGAACACAAAATAAATGAAATATTGATAATTCCCTGATAAAAATTTTGCAGCCTAACGACGTCACATAAAAATTCCTAAAACTTTTTAACGAGGGAAATTGGGGTATCTCATCACTCTTACATAATATAGAAGGAAATTGGAATATTTAATGACATATAACTATATAATCAAATTCAAAATAAAAGAGAATACATAAAATGATATCTTTATGAAAAGAGAAGGGGTGTGGATTCCCTTACCTTGTAGAGTAGCTCCCAAAACATGATGTTTAGGACCTATGGGGTTTAAGGAAACATTGGGATGCCTACTAGAGAGGTAAAACTACCAGGCCATAAATTATTATTGATTTTTTATGAATGAAATCGATGGTATGGGTTGGTATTTATAGTAAATGAGAGGATATTTTTTGTTAATTTAATGGGACACCTTATTTGAGGTTTTTCCAAAACCATGGGCTTGACCAAGTTATTTTCCCATAGTTTTAGACACATGGGAAACCTTATGTCATATATTTCTGTACACCCATTTACTAGACTTTTATATCAATTTTTATGTCACTATGATGTCATTAAACTACAAAAAAACACAAAATTGTATTTTTACTATTCACAAAAATTCAAGTATTTTAGAAAAATCCTAAAAATTCACCATAACCATTTTTTGATGTGTAGAATTAAAAAATGAACTCTATTTTTTGAAAATAATTTTATAAATATTATTAATTTATTTTATAAATAATTTAATAATTTATTCATGAATAATGATTTTTAAATCTATAACTCAATTTTAACACCTTGATAAATTAATCATCATCTCATTATCTTATAACCTTAAAAAATAAAAGAATAATATGATTTACTATTTATAAGGGACATACTACAATTCATATTACTATTTATAATGTTATGTTACTATTCATAAAATACAAGTTGATTCAATCATACTCCACATAACATACTACTCACAACTGTAGATGACTATTTTTTCATATTCAAAACATATATGTAGAAAATTTATGTTTAATGGATTGGATATGACTTTATCTAATAAATAACCATGTGTTGTTTCATAGAGACTCAGTGCTTCATTCAATATAGGCTATCTAATGAATTAAATTTATTTAAGAGAAACATATAATAAAATGTTTGTGGTGTTATAAAATGTGTGAATTTTATAGTTACAATACCAATATATAAATTGAATTATATTAGGTTTAATGATTCAGGAAGAATCTATGAAAAATTTTTTGTTTTGATGAAAATCATTTCACAAAATTTCAAAGGTCACATTAATTATTTGGACAAAGAAAATGTTATGTATGATTATTGATGAATTGGTATTCACAGGGTTAATAAAATTATATAAGTTTTAAATCATTTATAAAATATTAATATGGGTGATGATCAAGAAAATATTAATTTTAAAGAAGTAATATCTAGATGAGGGCAATAAATTTCTATATTTATACATGAATAATTTAGAGTGGTGGAAGTAAAAATAACCTGAAAATATATATAACATTTGAATGATGAAAATAAGAAGAATTAACATGGATGGATTATAATTTTTCATACATTTTAATTAAAATTTATATTTTGGTGAAATATTAATAAATTGGTTATCCAAGCCCACTAACTTGGCGAAATCAATTCAATACATGTGTAAGTAGCCTCAACCACATGGGATAACATCCCTATATATATGTTGGGTGATTAGATGGGATTAATTGGCCCCATAGGGAGTGAAATGAGGAATCATATTATGGTGTATGTGTATCCCATGAAGGGTGTGAACACAGGGTGTGAAAGGGGATTCATGAGTCGCTTCTCAAGGGTATATCATGGTATGATATTTGGAAATGTGTGAAAATGTTTTTTTTGTACTTTAACAAATGAATGTAAAAAAGTGTATGCCACAAAATTACTTGTTTTTTACTTCAAGAAAAATTTAATGATTGATGTGGGACTTTTGTGGGGGCTCTATTGTTATCTTGATAAAATTTTAATTAGATGAGGTTACTTATCCATTAGATTTTGTCATGGATATATAATTAAATTTATAATAATCCTCATCATTTATTATAGAAACCCTTATATAAGTATATCTATGGTACCATTATGTAGCTTCAACCCTAGCTTGAAATTCATTATTCTGTTCATTGTAAATTTTCATACACACTTATGAAAATTAATTCCCATCACATTGGCCATTAACTCTGATCAATATTAGTCAACATAACATGATTTTATTCAAAGAGAATTATACTTCCACAGATAAAATAAGATATGGAGAATTTATCATGTGTTCTAAAACATGGATGCATCTAAAATCATGAAGTAATAAGATGATTAAATTAAGGGAAATCATTTTTAGTGTTATTATAGTTACATGATAAGAAGGAAAAAACATTAAGATAATTACGATATCTTCATGAATTTAAACTACCTTGTTTGAATGATTAAAAAAATATTGATACTTTTAGGATATTTTTAATATAGTACAAAAAAGTCACGAAATACTGATTTGTGGTTGTGTAACATAAGATCCATTATAGAGGTACCCTATCTATAAATTTCGAGTCTTTAATTAGATAACCTCTATTGATTATGGGAGTGCCCTTACTTTTTTCATCATGAATATAGAGAATCCATGTTTCAATTAGCTTCATAAATGAAGATTAATATGTACAAATTTTCTTGAAGGAATAATATGTGAAATAGTTTTGAGTTTGTAAAGAAGATAGATTGTATAAAGATAACTATATCATGAAATCATTCTTTCATAATGATACAACGGTTCAACATGAATCCTGTTATGTGAATTAATCTGCTGATTTAGGTATTTAGTTTAAAAAAATAATACACTTCCCTGTTGTGGTATTTCTTTCATGAAGAACATGTTTTCCCCTCACATATAGATTAAATGAAGAAGAATACAATGGTTTCACACTGTTACATAATGAAAACAAAGATAACCTCTATGAGGTAGTGATTTCTAGATGTTTGATGTAAAAAATATTGAAAAATTATTACTAGACTAGAATAGTATATTCTTGTGCTATATATGAAAACATGTAGATTGAGATATAAGATATTTTTTCACAAAATTGATTTTTATCAAAACATTCCAGGATCCTTTAAGAAAAACATAAAATAAAATTAATGAGCACATAAACCTATAATGATACCATTTCTTTATATTCTATGATATAACAATGTGATAAATTTATTCAATATATATAGTATGTGATCATGATTAAGAAGTATTGATAATTAAGAAACTTGTTACATTGATATTATGGAGGACTAATCTTCATTATTATAATATTGGTTGTGAAGTGTCCTTTAGTTAGAGAAATAATTTCTATACCAAGAAGAATAGAAGAGAATTGATACCATTGTAATAGATTGTTTATCAAGAAATTATGAGTTTTACAGTTTATATTATATTCATATTATTTAGATTGATGAAAATTCAGATATATCTCTTTATTTATGCATTTCTATGATAACCCATTGATTAATGAAGTCTTGGAATCCCTTTTTATTGCGACAATTTTAGGAATCTTATCATAGATCACATGTGTCTATTAAAATAACATGTTATGAATTTATAATGACACCTTAAGGGATATACTTAAATCCTGAATTTTAAATTTTCAAATATAAATATTTCATTTTAGTTATTTATTTATTCGAGAATAATTTAAGGGTAAGACCATTTATAGTTCTTTTCTTTCACTATAAATGGAATTATGTGGGAATGTAGGATAATAAATACCATAAACTAGGTATGTATACATACACATTATAGGTGGAACACATTAAATAAATAATGATGTAAATTATTCCTTACATTTTTATGTGTAATATTTTAAAATATTGTTGAAGAATAGATGATATTCATTCACTGGACAAGTGATAGAGGTCTAAAAATAGAAAAATGTTTTGAAGTGATTAACAACCATCCCACATTGATTTACCATTTCCTTATTGTGGTAATAAAACTGTGATCTAAAAAATTGGTATCAAAATAACATGCCACTCCACTAATTGGATTCACTGATTCGAATCTATTTGATGATATGATATATCTTCTCTGATTTCATAAATGTGTAGAAACAAGTCAGGGTAAAATCTAATAAAAATTAGTATTCTATATTATCCATGAGATTGATGAAAAAAATAATGTATGAATTGAGAACAATAAAGAATACATACCACTTATCTAATATTGATGATAAATCTATTCCCTAATGTTTTAATTGTGAGATAGACATGTATAACATGGGATTAAAATGATTTTTTTTGTCATATAGACAATGAGGCAAAAATAGTTCCACCTCATGTAGTTAATTATATCAACATGAATATGAGGCAACAAAAACCTATTTTCAAAATTGTAATCATGATGATTAAATAATCTATGGGATTATTGATGTGTTATAAGTATTCAATGATGAATTATTTTATACATTTAATGATATAATGCATACTTTTCATAAGGAAATAATCAATTTTATCTCATTCACATTAAATTAATCTGAGGAAGTTATCTATAATCACCAAGAAAATATGGAAAACTAGTAGAAATATTTTGAAGAAACAATTCATGAAAATATTATTATCCCTAACAAAGTTATATCAAATAATTAATATAACATTTAACATAAATAACGATTCATCGGTGTTGAAGGATAGATGCTAAATAAAAATCAAGAAAAAGTGAAATATTATAAAAAAAAATATAATAATAGATTCATGAATTAGACAAAATATAGATGTCAATCACTGATTTATAGAATACAAAACATGATATAAATGAAAATATTATCATAGAGGTTTGAAATATTCTATAGGATAAAAATAAAATTCCTGATGATGAAATTGAGAAGATATAGAATAAATGTTTTTCTAGACAAAAATTAATAGAGTATGGAAAATTCATCAAGTATAAAACCTTTTTTGAACTATGAGTCAAATAATAAAATATATACATTGTTCAAGGTAATATAAATTATGAATCATAAATAATAAATGTTAATTTCATATCTTAAACAACACAAACATAAATGGATGGACCTTATCCTAAAATAATGTTACTTTGTGGAAAGAACATGTTTTATTTCATCAATTTTCATTCTAAAGAAGTATATAATAAAAAGATTGATTTTATTGAATTGTGGTTCTATTTCTAATGAATGTTCAAAACAAAAACAAGTGTAAAATTGGATGAATAAAGGGAATTAAATTCTTACCAATAAATAATTTGAAATGAAAGTTATATGTAAAAGAATAAATTATCCTAAAGAATCCAGGAAGAAGAATTTATGAAAATATATATAGTATTCATATCAATCTAGTTATATTTTTATTCTTATAAATATATCATGATTTTTTTTGATATTGATGGGTGTTGTGATTGATTTGGGAACATAACATCCATTTTTTGGTACAACAAGATATTATTTGAAAATTATTAGATTCCAAAACCAAAGGTGGGGAAATAAGTGGTGAAGAAAACACCAATATGAAATGAAATAATCACCCAAATTACAAATATATTTTAATTTTTGAAGAAAATATATGGTAATTTAAATAGAAGTGGTTAAATTAAAGATGTATGAAAGTATAAATCATTCAATAATAACACTAAAACAAGTCAGATTAAAAGGCCACATAATCTAATTAATAGAGAAAAGTATAAAATGGAAATGAATCAGGATAAAATCAACTAGAATAAAATTTATAATATTTTTAACAATGATTATTGGGATAAATTTTCTACTATTTCTTTATAAGATTAAAAAATACTTTAATAACTATATATAGATCCATATGTTGAGACTATGAGATATTTCAGGGACCAAAACACCTATTTATTGATATTTTAATGTATTATTTTATGTTAAGGACCACAATAATATTTTTTAGAAAAAAATTTCCCTTTTTATAGGAAATAATATCAGATATATTATGACACAATTGATTTTGGGATGTGGGGTTTACCATAGTCATGACATACTATTTATTGGAAATGGCTTCTTTGTAGAATGCAATAGTGGGTGTGAGAAATAATTAATTTAATTAATTTATAAAATAAATAAAAACAATTATAACTAACCCTGATATAACTTACACACATAGGATAATTTGGAGTGTTCTCCTCACACACTTGATAGAAAAACTGATGGAAGGATAGGTACCACAAAACAACATCCTTTTTTTCCATTGGTAATAGCTCGAGTTGCCATAAGTTTCTGGAAATGCATTGGATGTGAATATTTTATGTTTTCACCTTGATGTAAGAGGATTTTTTTGGTAAAAATTTCAATATATATTCTATTTAATTTTTTTGAATCATTTATAAGGTAAATTTGGTCCCCTATGTTCTTATATAGATATAATTTGTGTGAAACATGTTTCGTGGGTTAATCACTAGGATTTCCATTATAGACATCTTGATCAAATCATGTGTAGTTTAGGTGAACACACTATGTGTTTTTACCATTTTAGAGAATTGGATTTGAGACTCCTAGTTGTATTGTAGTGGTATATTCCTTATATTTGGGATTGTCCATGTGGATATGATAATTGGAATACACCTTGTGTGGGAAAGACATTGACATGTACTTGGGCATGGGCATAGACACAGACAAATCTAGGTTACGTCATCATGGAAATGACCAATTACATGTCCACCACTACTATAGATGGGCACATCAAAGGCTTCATGGTCATATACATTAGTTGTTCTGGGGTTAGGACTACATGATGTGTAATTACTATTCACCTTGTGTACATCCTATAAGGTATATTGGGGTATCTATGTTTCTCAGTATAGGAGAATTTTAGATGGATATGTTCCCTATCACACATTAGTTGGGTGTACACCCTCATTCTTGTTATGTTATGATGAATTCCATTTTTTCTAGAATAATATTTCTCATTCAAACACCATAAGGATTCAATGAATCATCATATTTCATGAATAGCTCTTGATCCCCTTGGAAAATTATAGTATACATCCCCCTTGAAGCCCAATGTGGGTACTCATTCCCATCCTTCTACCAAAAGTGATTTTTTAGTCATCATAATGATTAGAATACATAGGTGCATGATACCCTACCTTGTGAGATATTCCATTTTGGATTTTATGAATCACCCATAGGCTCTAGATGAAATACACTATCTTTTTGTTGAGATGTTCTATTTTTAGATATACATATTTATCATATATTTGTTTAATGATCCTAGTATCCCAATTGAGTACAATAAGTTAGAGTAGTCATGGGGAGTGATTAATCTCAATTTAACATTAAATTGAGGCTTCTAGATAAATGCTATGAGGGCTGCAAGGATTTTAACTACATGATACTTATTGTCTATTTATTGTATGTCTAATTTTTTGTTCCGATTTCTCTAAAATTATTGTCGGTTGAACTAACTATTTTTTGTCAATCCTTTTAGGGGTTTTGGGTTCCCACTGTGTATCTTTATAGAAAAATATATACAGTATATTACTTCACATGTTGTTTATTATGTTGAAGACAAGCCTATTAATATAGTCATATATGGAACTGAATTACATAGATCATAGTAAACTTGAAATACCATTTTTAAATAGATTTTCCATTATTAATAATTCCACTCCTTCCTATCATGTTTGAAAACATTACAATTTTGTTGTCAAAATATTTATCAATTTATATTTTAGAGAACATTTTTCATTCATTTTCTATCTGGTTTATTGGTATGAATGAATTTAGTATTAGTTTTTTTTATTTTAATTTTGTATAATTATTTAGAAATTTTTGAGTCATAAATGTATCTTAGAAACATGCCTCTAATGTATGTGTTATTCCTATTTTGAACTGGTCTGCATACCCTAGTATATTGTGGGTGGTCATGTAGTGTTACACTCGATTCATTTCTGGATATGTGAACTCCCATGGGTTGGGTCATTATTGAGATGTATTATATAGTAGTTCATATCTAGGGCTGCTGTATGGGGATTTTCTAGCTCTGTTTTTTGGTTATGTTTTTATGGTTAAAATGTTAATATATTTCAAGATCAGATTTTAGGCCATGGAACTTAGTGTTAGTGCATCGACCAAAGTATCCATATAGTAAGATACTGATAAAGTACTTATTTATTCAATAAATGTATTTTATGGTTTTAGGTAATTCTTTTGACATGAAGAACATGGGATTGAGTTATAGTTTCCTTTTCTTTCTATTGTTATCTCCACATATATACTATTTCAAGATGGTGAATCATGTAAGAATCTGGTTCTTATTCTTGAGGTATGGGTTTCTTATTTTCCGTTATCCTTAACTGTTTTTGAGAAAACATGGGAAATGTGGGAAAAAACACAAATTTATGGGTACACACCGTGTACTTTTATATAAACATCTTGTACTTTGGCTGTGTGGGATGAGAATATAGAGAGTGTATTCTTGTTGGTGATTAAGGGTGTAAAACTAATTACACGCCGTGTACTTAGTAATACACGTCGTGTAATCAGTCGGTAGATGAATAGTGAGGCTGTGGAAAGAAACCACCAAAGGAACATTTAAAATGGATAGTATAAACCGTTTTCATAATAATATATGTCATGTAATCAGTCAGTAGATGAACAGTAACGCGGTGGAAAGTAACCGTCAGAGGAACAGTTTAAAAGAATATTACACATTGTGTACTTGAGAAGTACATACTGTGTAGTTGTGTTTTTTTGTTGAAAACAGGATATAGCCTCCACATTAGAAAGAGGAGGAAGAGGAATCACCAGGAGCTATGAGAGAGGAGTTCGAGACTTGGAGGACCTCTCGATCACTCATCGGAACTCCGATTCTTCTATCATTGATCTCTTTTGAAACACATAGGTAAGGTCTTCCCTGTTCATGAATCTCTCCTTCCAATTATTTCCCTAAGGGAAGTTATTTAGGTTTGAATGGATAATCAGTTATCTTATATCTATGTTGTTATTGGTTGTTTCGGGAGGCACATTTCATGTATATCGATCAGAGGATATCGAGGTAGGTGGTCTTGTGTTTAATTCCAACCGTCGAGTCGATTTTGTGTATCGTTGTGCCATGCGCCCATGTTTGGGGTGTCATGTGGCTAATACATTGACTATTGAGATACCTAGAATTTCATAGACAATCTAATGAATAAGTATAAACTTATGTTAGAGATCGTTTCTTTGATCTAAGGCCGCCCCAAGGGTGAGTCTCCCTTGTTTAGCCATTTGGACAGGATACCCATGGGTATGTTGTCATAATAGCATGTTTTGAGTTTTCCCGAGAGAAAACATATATAAATTGCTTGCTTATGCATTGGGATCAACCCTATTAATTGAGTTTCCTATGGAATTCCTAAGGGCAGTGTTTTGTTTAGCCCGAGGGTACTGTTTTGTTTATCTTGAGGGAAGTGTTTTGTTTATCATGAGGGTAGTGTTTTGTTTATCCTGAGGGCAGTGTTTTTTTTATCCTAATTGAAGTGTTTTGTTTATCCAGAGGGAAGTTTTTTGTTTAGCCTAGGGGAATGGTTTCCTTTATCCTGAGGGCAACGTTTCTTATGCATCTTGGTAGTAGGTTTTGTGCCTAAGGGAAATATCTCATATGCCTGAGGGTAATATTCATTATTCCTGAGAGTAGTCCTAATGGTTTCATTTCTGTTTGCATGAGGGTAAGGACTTGAATGTATGAGGACAATGTTTACATTGAGTATTCACTACGGTGATTTTTTATGTTATACCTTCAAAGATAACGCACAGGCTTGGTATTATTATTATCTTTTACTTGTTATATTGCATGTTGTGGTTTCTGCTATAGTTTTGGTGTATGATATTATCATTCAAGGCCGAGTCTCTGAAAAACCAAGAATTCAATTACATTGAATTGTTAAAAAATTATGAAAATGGTACTGTAACTAGTAGGAATGGTTATTTTTTAGTACTTACTAGTTTACTACATTTCATTAATGCACACTGTTGTTTCACTTTTTCACTGACAGTTGGACACGGGCCTTTGGTGGTTGCCTACTAGGATTTATTTCCCACACTCTTCTTAGGACATGTCTTGGGCCCAAATAGATTATATTGTTGCAGGTGTTGAAAAGGTCATGGGTCCCTACATATGTACATGATTATTGCATAGGAGTAGGGAGCATGGGACCGAGCTTAGGCTTTTGATGCTTCTGATTTCCTGTTTCACTTCTTTGGTTTTGTTTTATTGTACTTTTTACATTGTTCTGTATTGTATTAGATTGAATTGTATCCTATTTTTGCTAATTTTTTAGAATTAAATACATTTTGCATCATTATATATATGAATGTTGGTTTTCATTTACTTCAGTTCCATTTTCCATTTGAAGTCTATATTTTTTACTGCTTTCACTTTAGTATGTTGATATTTTCCCCTACTGAGCTACACTTTGACAAATTAGGAAATATTTTCCCCACTATCAGTCCTAGTCCCTCACTACTAGTCGGCATCCTCGGGCATTTGGGGAAATGTTCTTGAGTTCATGTGACCAATTGGGTTCGAGGAACCCATTGTGTGGCACCTGGATCCGGGACGTTACAAGTTGGTATCAAAGGTGTTCCTTTTCTTTGGGTTATTTTATTATTTGGTGACAATGAAAATAGATAGATGGTTAAGGGATTCGGTAATAAAATGTTCCTGAGAGTAGCTACCCCATGTACAGGTAAAGGACGGATTTCCTTGAATTAAATTGTGATTTTCTGTTTATGATTATTACAATTGATATGATTTTCACAATTGACTGACGCACTTGTGGTGTTCCATTTATATTTCTATACTTGGGTTTTATTTAGTTTCATCCTAATGAGATGAGGGTATGACATCACATGCATCATTTAGGAACATTTTAGAATCACATGTCATGCATAGTTTTTATACCGTGTTGGTGCATTAGAAATTTCATGTTGTTGTGATAGATGTTGTGCTAGAAAATGCATGTTGTTGTGATAGGTACCTTGATAGATACGCTTATTGTTGATAGGGTATTGGTACATGTTACAGTTGGGTTTATGGATGCAAAAAATTGGTTCCTAAGGAGTATGGGCTCTCTTGGATAGAAATTTGGCGGATCATAATCCTGCCTTTTGTTGATTTTTGTACTATAATGTGAATGTTCAGATGCTAAATTTTTTTTTCTAGGGTGTATGGGCCCCCATGAATTGTAATTTGGCATACCGACGCTTGACATTAATGAAAAGAGTATCTAGAGTAGTTTATGAGGTTTACTATCCAGAAACCCATACAACACGGCCTATGGTTCTATGAACAGATGCCATGTACTCTTCTGATTGTGAAGAAATTAAAAAATTCAAAGTACACGCCGTGTACATATATGTACACATAGTGTAGTGTAAGTCCATGTAACCCATCGTGTGGGAGGGAAAATGGGTCTTCCATATTTTACCGAAGACACGTCGTGTACCTTTGGGACACGTCATGTAGTCTTGACTGGTGAGAGACCATGTGGACTTGGCCATGTGGTTGGGGAGATAGGGCGGTGTACACGCTGTGTGCATGTTTAACATGCCGTGTTCCTAGGGAAAAGACATGGGATAGGGATGTTCTTGTGGGAACAATCCGTGTACCGGTTGTACACATCGTGTCATGTTGACCCTGTGTCCACCCATGTGACTAACAACACAGGTCGGTGTTACCTCTCCTGGTACACGTCGTGTCTGTATAGAACATGCCATGTAGTGTTAGCTGAGTATCCAGCCGTGTCACTAACAACATGGGGATTTGGAATGTAAGTAGTACACAGCGTGGCCATCTAAAACATGTCGTGTAGTGTGATCCTTGTATCCGGCCATGTCACAAACAACACGGGTCAGTGAAGCTCGTCTAGAACACACCGTGTCTGGAACAAAAATGTCGTGTAGTCTCATTCTAATGGGAACCGTGTGCATTAGCCATGTAGAAAGATTCAGGAAGGGGAAGAAAATTCAAGTACATGTCGTGTGTAAAAACAACACGCCATGTGTTTGCAGTGTTACATGACCAGTTCTGGCATAAGAACACGCCTGTGTGAAAGTATTAAGGGAACATGCAATGTAGTATTTATACACGCCATGTAGTCTTTTTTGGTAAAAAATGAATGTTTTCTTTATCATGTTCCCTCCTTACACTTCTATTTTTTAGTCCTTGGGCTCTGTTTCATTTCTTCTGCTGAGATCATGATGCTAGACACTCTGTTGGGAATTAGAACAGCGGGTGTGCATCGGTGTAGGGAGTGCCCCCTAGAGGTCGGTGGGTGCCAATTTTTACGGGACCTCTATGTCTTAGAGATGACGATCTATGATTTCATTCTTGGGATGGACTAGTTGGTACCCATTCAATCCTCTGTAGATTACTATCATCGCAAGGTGAGTTTCACATCACTAGAGTGCGAAGAGTGTCTATACAATGGTGAATGGGATGTCCAGGCAAGTCGAGTTAGACCCGAGCATCATGGGTGAGGTGGAGTAATATCCCAAATTGCGAGTTTATCTCTGGATGATCGGGGAACTTGTCAGAAGGATTTTCCTCCAGTGGTTAATTGTCTACAAGATGTCTTCGCAAATGTCATTTCAATACTACCTCTAGAGAGAGAGGTGGATTTCACTGTTGATCTTGTCCAAGGAGCAACATCGATGTTCATAACTCCTTATAAGATAGCTACACTAGAATTTAAGGAGCTCAAGAAGCAGTTGGAGGAGTTTTAGGCAAAGGGATTCATCTGACCCAGTACTTCTTATTGGGGTTTTCCTGTATTATTTTCGAAGAAGGTAAACGGTTCCCTCAGACTCTCTATGGATTATCGGAAGCTGAACCAGTTGATGGTTAAGATCCGATATTCATTACTGAGGATTGATGATATTTTTTATCATCTTCGAGGAGTACGAGTTTTCCCAAAGATTGACTTGAGATCTGGATATCATCAGTTGCATGTTAGACCATCGGACATACCACTTACAGCCTTTCGGAGTAGATATGGTATATAAGAGTACTTGGTCATGCCGTTCAGACTCACAAATGCGCCAGCTATTTTCATGGATCCGATGAATCATGTGTTCCATGCATATCTGAATTCATTAGAGGTAGTATTCATGGGAGATATCTTGGTGTACTATCACACTCAACAAGACCACGCCACCCATCTTGAAATCGTACTGAGTACATTGAGGGAACATCATTTATATGCTAAGATATCAAAGTGGCACTTTTTGACGGACCAGATTCACTCCCTGGGTCATATTATCTCAGAGGTAGGAGTTTTGGTAGACCCAGAGAAAGTGAGAACATCAGTTTCCTGGGAGCATCCTAAAAACATGTTTGAAATACGAAGTTTCTTGGGGTTGGCTGGTTACTACAGGAACTATATACAGGACTTCTCTCAATTAGTAGTGTTTTTGATAGGTTTAACAAAGAAGGGTATGATGTTTGTTTGGTCAGAAGCATGTGAGACAACTTTTAAGGAGATGAAGGGAAGGTTGACATCAGCACCAGTCATGATACTTCCAGAGCAAGGGAAGAGCTATATAGTTTACTGTGATTCATCAGGTATTACACTGGGAGCAGTGTTGATGCAGGGTAGTTGAGTAGTTGCATACGGGTCTCAACAGTTGGAGCCACATTAGAGGAGTTACCCGACGCATGATCTCAAGTTGGTTGTAGTTGTTCATGTGTTGCACTTTTGGAGACATTATCTCTTGGGAGATCATTTTGTGGTGTTTAAGGACCACAAATGTCTTAAATACTACTATACCCTATGTGAATTGAATTTGAGACAGTGAAGGTGGGTTGAATAACTTCATTCCTTCAACATTGAGCTTTCTTGTACACCTGGTAAGGGTAACACAGTAGTTGATGCACTGAGTAGGAGGACTCAGATAAAGGTAGTGCAGGAGGCCATTAGTGAGTGGAAGCTTATGGCTTTGTTCTCTGAGATGCATTTGGAGGTTCACGATAGTTAGGGAAGAACTATTCTTTCATCTTTAGTTGTGACTTATACCCTCCTGGATAGAGTAAGGATGATACAACTATCATATTTAGAAGGGCTTGTATTATGGGATTTGGTGGTAAGTGAGGACCCTCCTCCTGGTTTGACGATAGGCTATGATGATGTATTGTGTATCCATGGAAGAGTGTGGGTTCCATGGGATGTTTACGAGGAGTTTATGTGGGAATTTCATGCTTCATCTTGGGTGGTGCATCCGAGAGTTACCAAAATATACCATGACTTGAGACGTCAGTATTGGGGGTAGGGTATGAAAAGAGAGGTAGCTGGTTTTGTTACGAGATGGTCCACCTCTCAGCAGGAGAAGGCAGAGCCTCAGAGGCCAGCCAGATTGTTACAACAGTTACCCATTCCAGAGTGGAAATTGGATTATGTCATGATGGACTTCGTGACTGGGTTTCCAAGATCACCTCAAGGCAATGATGTTGTATGGGTTGTTGTGGAAATACTTGTAAAGGTATCTCACTTTTTTCCAATCAAGGAGACCTTTGGTGTTGAATAGATCAGAAAGTTGTATATCTGAGAGGCAGTACGTCTTCTTGGGGTCCCGCGTTCTATCATTTCAGATATGGATTCCCATTTTACATCTCATTTATAGCAGAATAATTAGACAAAACTGGGTACATAGGTGCTTCTCAGCACATCTTACCTCCATCAAACTGATGGCCACTCAGAGCGTACAATATAGGTTCTAGAGGACACGTTTCATGCATATGTCCTGGAATTTGGGGGCTCTTGGGAGATGCACATACCCCTGATCGAATTTTCCTACAATAATAGTTTTCAAGAAACTATTGAGATGGGACCTTACAAGGCTTTATATGGTAGGACATGCCAATCACCCATGTGCTGGTTGGTGGCAGGTATGGCAGCATTACTAGGACCACGTCTCATGCATGAGACTTCAGAGTAGGTCCAGTTGATACAGAAGCGGATGGCTACTGAACAGTCTTGTCAGAAATCTTATGCTAATCATCATAGATGACCCCTAGAGTTATTGGTCAAGGATCAGGTTTTCTTTTGTGTTTCACCATGTTTGAGACACAAGAGGATCAAGAGACAGGATAAACTTTCACCAAGGTATGTAAGGCCATTTGAGAATCGAGAGAGAGTCAGGCATGTTGCCTATCGGTTTTAGATACCATAAAGGTAACGGTCTATGCAGAACGTCTTCCACATATCTCCGTTATGCCATTATCACTCCGACCTGTCTCATGTTTTTCAACCCAAGGAGGTTGAAGTTCAATTTGATGCATCCTTTGAGAATCACCTGATTCGTATTGTTGATAGGAGCAGAAAGGTTCTCTGAGGCCAGTCACTTCCTCTCGTATGGGTGTTCTAGAAGCATGGTCGAGTGCAGGACGAATCCTGGGAGCAGGAGACCGATGTACATACTCAGTGGCCAGATTTGTTCTCAACATTATCTTAACCACACTTGGAAGGGAAATTCAGGGACAAATTTCTATAATGGGGGAAGTATATAAGAACATGGTTCTCATGCTTGAGGTATGTGTTTATTCATTTCCTTTTTCATTAAGTGTTTTTGAGAAAACAAGGGAAATGTGGGAAAAATCTCAAATTTATGGGTATAATACATGTAGTTTTGTATACATTCCATGTACTGTGTCTCTCTGGGATGAGATTACAGGGTGTGTAGGATTATCAGTGATTAAGGGCGTAAAAAATAACTACACACCCTGTACTTGGTAATACATGTCGTGTAATCATTCGACATATGAATAGTGAGGTGATGGTAAGTAGCCTCCATAGGAATAGTTAACAAGGATAGTACATGCTGTTTACTTATTAATACATGCAATATAATCAGTTGGCAGATGAACAGTAAGGCGATGGAATGTAACCTCTATAAGAACAGTTAAAAGAATAGTACAGGTCATGTACTTGAGAAGTACACGCCGTGTAGTTCTGTTTTTTCTTTAAAAATAGGCAGTATCCTTCTCATTTGACAAGGGTGGCAGAGGACTAACCAGGAGCTGCAGTAGAGGAGGCTGCAACTTAGAGGATCTCCTGATCAGTAAACAGAACTCATATTTTTCCGTTGTCAATCTCGTTTGAACCGCACAAGTAAGGTCTTACCTCTTATTGAATCTATCCTTCCAATTATTTCCCAATGGGAAGTTATTTAGGATTGAATGCGTAATACTTTATCTCAGATCTATGTCGTTCTTGGTTGTTTTTAGAGGCACATTTCAGGTATATCGATCAGAGGAGATCGAGGTAGGTGGTCTTGTGCATAATTCCAATTGTCGAGTTGATTTTGTGTACCGTAAGGCCACGCGCCCATGTTCGGGGGGGGGGGGGGTTGTGTGGTGGATACATTTTATTTTGAGAGTATAAACTGTTGTTTGAGATCGTTTCTTTGATCTAGGTCCACCCTGAGGGTGAGTTTCCCTTGTTTATCCATTTAGCCAGGATACTTGTGGGTTTGTCGTGATTATAGCATGTTTTGAGTTTTCTTTAGAGGAAACATATATAAATTGCTTACTTATGTGTAGAGCTTGTCCCAGTTAGTTGCTTTTCATATGGAATTCTTCAGGTCAGTGTTTTGTTTATCCTGGGGGCAGTGTTTTGTTTTTCCTGACGGCAGTGCTTTTTTTAGCCTGAGAGTAGTGTTTTGTTTAGCCTGAGGGAAGTGTTTTGCTTAGCCTAAGGGATTTTTTTTACTTGGGTCAAGGATTCATTTAGCCTTATGGAAACTTTTCTCATGCCTGTGGGTAGTAGTTTCTATTCCTGAGGGTAAAATCTAATATGCCTGAGGGAAATATTCGTTATGCTTGAGGGCAGTCACCTAAGGGTTTTGTTTCTGTTTGCCAAAGGGTAAGGACTTTCATGTCTGAGGACAATGTTTAATTAGAATATTTACTGTGGTGATATCTTATGTTTTACCTTCCAAGCTAAAGAACATGCTTGGTATTATTATTATCTTTTACTTTTTAGATAGCCTATTGTGGTTTCTACTATGTCACTGGTATAAGAGACTATCTGTCAAGGAAAAGTCTCATAAAAACTTGGAATTCAATTATATTGAATTGTTAAAAAATTATTAAAATGGAAATTTAACTGGTAGGAATGGTTACTTTTGAGTAATTCTTATTTTACTTCATTTCATTAATACACACTATTGTTTCACTTTTTAACTGACAGTTGGGAACGGCCCTTTGGTGGTTGCCTACTGGGATTTATTTCTCACACCTTGTTTGGGTCATGTCTTGGCCCCAAATAGATTCTATTGTTGCAGGTGTCGTTAAGGACAAGGGTCCGCACATAGGTACATGATTTTTGTAGAGGAGTAAGAGATCAGGGGACTGAGATTAGGCTTGCGATGTTGCTGAGTTCCTGCTGAACTGCCTTGGTTTTGTTTTACTATACTTTGTACCTTGTGCTATATTGTATTAGATTGCAGTGTATCCTATTTTGGTTTCTTTCTAAAAATTAGAGATATGTTGCATCATCATAAATATGACGGTTGGTTATCTTTTAATTCAATTCTGTTATCCATTTCAGGTATATATTGTTTACTGCTTTCGGGTTAGTATGTTTATATTTTCCCTCACTATGAAAAACTTTGTCTAATGAAGTAATTGTTTCCCCACTATCATTCCTAGGCCCTCGCTGCTAGTCGGTAGCCTCTAGGGTTTGGGAAATTGCGCTTGAGGTCATGTGACGAACCGGATTTCTGGGTACCCATTGTGTGGAACCTGGATCCGGGACGATACAAATCATACCTATTTCAGGATTCCCCCATATTGAAAAACATCTTTGATTCTATGTCATGATCATGATGATGATATGCCTAGTGATAAGGCTCTAGTAAACTAGCTTATTTCGAACATGATAACTCAATGTGGTTTTTAATAATATCCACCACACATTTAAAAACATGTAATATCAATGGTACCAATAGTGTATGTGCACAAGGTGATTTCACATAATCAGTTTTTATTGGAAAAACACATGTTTTAGGGAAAAATAGAACCATAGGTAGAATAGAAGGGGATTGATTATTTTTTGTGTGTTTTAAAAATTGTTAATGAACCCCCCGATTCAATGGTGGTCCTAAAAGTGAACCATCTATATGCCTTTATATGGTGATGGTGGGGTTTGGTGGCCATGAATATTAATGATATGATGCTTACTTGGGTAAATATTTAGTGTCTCTTTTGAGAGGATGACTTTATTGTCAATACAAGCGTAGTATGTATATAGGATCTTCTAGAGAACTAGTAAGGTAACAAGTATATATCTATGAATTCATAGTGGTTCTATGACCTATCATAATAATACATAGACTATGATTGAGATTCATTGATCTATGAAAAAACATTCGAGTGGGGCCTTCTCTATGGTATAAGGGTTGGGATGAAATATTGATGCCATCTAAGCTATGTCAGGGTGTTCAAGAGAGCCTTGGTAGTGGAGATATTATTATAATTGAAATCATAGATGGTTAGCAATGGAAATGAGAACATGGGGGCTCAGTTTACAGTAGAAGCATGATGATTTTATGATTAAAATTCCTGGAATGAATTTAATTTCTATAAATGGTCACATCAAAGAGGGTCTGTGAAATAGGGTGGATAAGATGGTTTGAGCCAACCGAAGGAGAGATGGTACTACACTGGCGATGGTCAGGGGTATCGCAAGATTTATGTTTAGAACTTATGTGATACAAAAAAAAAGATACAGTTGATTTAAATCCTTGGAAGTGGAAATAGTCTGATAAGGGTAGTTCATAATATTTTATAGGCAGTTTTTGAGCTAGGAGATTAGAATGAGGAGGAAAACAGTATGAGATGTTTCCAACACTCGCCTAATGTGGTCCCCACCAGGATCAAGATGCTAGTGGTTGGGGATAAGGGTAGCTATTGGTGGTGGACTCCATTGACCAAGAGGCTCTAAAAGAGATTAAAGGAATGATTTATGTCTATTATACATTTGGAAATGTATTGATAGACATAGATGAAAAAATATCCTTAATTATATATCCCTTTTTTGAGAGTTATATATCCTCGTTGATCCTTCACATATACCCTTTCATTTGGAGACTCCTATATGGGAAAATTTTGTCACCAAACACTTCTATCAGCATAGTGACGTGACTCAAGAGGAGATAATTTACCAAGGGGTATTTTAGTAGAAGCAATAACACCTTATGAAGGAATCATATGAATGGACTAGAAATCCTCAGTTTTTTAACAAACTAACTATTTGATGTGGAAGATGTGGTGCAACAAAAATGATGGGTTTATGTTTTCCTTCATTATTGAGAAGGATGTTCAAATAGTGAAGGATGTTCATATAATTAGTGGAATAAAACATATTAATCAACAATTAGATATTATTTCTATTGGTTTTATAGTTGTTTTGAGCTACCACTTGACTGATGTGGTGGTAGAGTATGATGAAAACATTTTGGAGGATATTCCAATATTACCAATCCATTGTGAGATAAACATATGTATATATTTTCACCAAAATAAGGCCTCAAAATGTGTGCCATGATATCATATGGATCCCATAGAGATTAGATAGATAAATGTGTAGACTTAGTGTTTGTAGAGGAATAGATTTTTCAGACCTATTTTATCATCTATTCAAGCCCAATGTTGTTTAACATGAAGGGAGACAAGAGGTTTATTTTATGTGTATATTATCATCCCTCAAATAATGTGATTGTTACGAATATGTATCCAATTTAATGAATCCACAACCTCTTTGTCCTGTTCGAAGGGTAGAATATATTATCACTAACTGATATCATGTTGGGTTATCACAAACATTGAGTTAATTTTAATATTATAATGAAGATAATATTTTGATTATTCTATGTCAAAATGGAGTGCATAGTGATACATTTAAACATGTTGAATACCCCCAATAATTTTCATGGATGTAATTAATTTGAAAGTTCAACCATTCATTGAATGGTTCTTGGTAGTCTTCATAAATGGCACCATATGGTACTCAATATTTGAGGAAGTTAAAGTGATAAACATGATAATTGTTATATATATAGTCCAAGAGAAAAATATTTACCGTATTCTACTAAATAAATTTTTTTTTTAATTAAGAAGTTAATGTTTTAGGTAATATCATCCCATAAGAGGGAGTAGTAGTGGATCCATCCATGGTAATTGTAATTTCATATTAGGTACCATCCTAGAGTGTGACTAGGGTATGAGGTTTTATTGGGAATGTAGTGCATTAATAGAAGGTTTGTGAAAACTTTCTCCAGGATCATGGTGACCTTAACTATTTTACCATGAATGGGATACCCTTCATGTCAATAAATAGGTTCCCTTAATCAATAATGTCGATAAAATAGAGGATAATGAACACCCCTATCTTGAGACATCTATAGGGGTGTTGCATTTTTAGTTTTCTACGATTCCTTTAGATTTGGGATTATATGTGTTCTGATGAAGAGTAAGGTGGTGATTACCATTAGGTCTTGATAGTTGGGACCCCATGATAAAGAATATGTGACCCATCATCTAGAGTTAGAAATAGTGGCTTTCACCCTAATGATCTAGAACCATTATATTATGGGAGATTAGTTTATATTTTTTTATGATCAGAAAGAGTATCAATCATTTTTTTCATCGAAATATATTAACTTGATATTTAAGAGATATATATTGTTCCTATATTTTTATTTCTTTAAGATAGTATATACTCTATTGATGGGGTCATGGTGGAAAACTCACTCAGTATGTGATAATTTTTTATTATTCTTCAGTTTGGTAACAAATAAGTATGAATTATCATAATTGAACATAGTGGAATGTGATGACATGGAACACCTTTTTTGATTTATGATACCCCTTTACATTTCTATCATTTTAGGGAGGATTTTCTTTGAGATACTGACTGTGAGACATTATGTTCTCATATATGAACCTAAATTTATCCCGATAGATTTTTTGATGTTGTGTAACACATCATCCTTTTTTATGGTGGAGAGTGGAATACTAGTCTTTAAATAGGTGGTGATGAGGTAGTTCCGTACATAACCCATAGTGGTATATCAAGTATGGGTTAAGATGTACGAAGAGTTTTTAATGAAATTTTGTTGGTCAGGAATGAATGAGTGCATATACATTTTTGTTTCTTGATTCCTCACATGTTTGATGGTGAGGGCTGAGAAATTGGTTATTGTGGGTTCATATCTAACTATAAAGGTGTCAGAGTTGAACTGGGATATTATATCCATGTAAATCATGACAATAATTCCTTGATTATATAGTTTTCTGGAGGCTATCTAGGTTATAGTTGACCATATCATGAAGTCATCCAACATCCAAGATATCCAAGAGAGGGGTTATGTGGAGAGCATGATAAGCCTTAAAATTCAAGAGATAGACCACCTTTAAAAATTTAACTTTTTGATCATTTGAGTACATGATTCTAACTTCATGTACTGATTATGTTGAGGATTTTAATGTGTGTTTGGAAATAATATTATCTGGATCATGGAATTTCACCTCAAGACTAATAGGTAGAAAAAGAGGACCATTCATGTTCTTCAGTACATGCTCTGTTGCAACATAATTAATTGTGTTTATAGTTTCTAGGATCACCTACCAATGGTGGATATTTCATACAAAATAATATATTACTTTAATATCATCATTGAACTATTATAATCCTTTTTCTAGTGACATAATTGGAAACAACTATTCTAGACTGAACTACGAGAGTCAACAATTCTATTCCCAGAGATGGTGTGAGCGACAATAGATAAAATTCATATCATATAAAAGACTTTATAAACTCCCATAGGCTATAGGAAACTTACATAATGTGGGATTGAATTCCATTAGTGTTCAACTATAATAACCTAGGTACTTATATATTAATCTGTTTCCATTCTAGAATTATATTTTTTAATTCATCATAAATTATAAGTAAATGATATATAATTATAAAAATTAAGGAATACATACTAATAGAATAGTAACATCAACTATTATTGTATAAATACAATTTATGGATTTTATTTATGAAAAAAAATATTTATATCACATTATAAGAGAATAAATGTTTCAAAAATCATTAATTATGTATTTGAAATTCTGTGAAATAGAAATGTTTATATAACAATTTATAGCTCATATAATGATTTAAAAGAAAATTCATCTTCAAAAAATAGATTCAAAAAATTATTTATTTCTTATCTTATTATTATATAATCGTTTTATAAGTCCTTAATTAATTTTTAAAAATGTTAAATAATTAGTTATAATTTAAAAAGTGGTATTTTTTGAATAAAGGATTATTTTAAAAAAAATTACTTTTATCATGTCATGAAATTTATTTTCATAAAATTGATTTCATTTTTTATTTCTAATTATTGAAAAATGTTTATGGGTAATTTTGGGGACTTTTCTTAAAATGTTTAATTTTTGGTGAATAATGGAATACAACAATTTACTGTATATATATATTATAAGTTAAATACACTCTTCCTTGAGTCATCATTTATGTAAGGCCCATAATATTGAATACCTATTTATTATTTTAATATTTTTGTTGATAATGATAATTATATTCATCTTCTTGAACCAAAAATAATAAACTAATCTATAAAATAATCAAAAAACACCCCTCTCCTGAACTATAAATACTACCCCTCACCACCTCTTCTCCTCACACCTCAATGTCATTTATCTAGTCTAATTTCACCCCAATTCACATCTCAATACACTTACACACGTCCAATACCCACTTATATCACAAAAATTCAAAAACATATGTCTTTTAGGAGGTTCTTAAGGAGAATAATTCAATAGGTAAAATCCACTTTCATTTTCAATTATTTTATTTTATTTTATTTCTTTTATTATACATTCATAAAACCCCCTCATCCAAGTAACATGATAACTCTATGATCTTAAATATATATGAGTTTTATTTTTTTAATATAATAATCAATATATAACCTCTCATATTCTCTTATTATTCTGGAAAATAGACGCATCATCTGTGACATGTCGATTCACTGTCTTCGTGGAAGTCTTATTTTAATTATCCTTTACCATAGTTGAGTATAGTAAAAACATTATTATTGTTAATAAATATTTTATTATGTATATAATATATTTTTAAATATCATGGAACTAATTTTTTGAAATATCATTAAATAAAAATAATACAATTTTTCATGGTTGAAAAACCCCACAAAAAATTAACAAAATATTTATCCTTAATATTTTATGTAATAAATCATCGTCATATAAAAAAAAATATTATATATGGTTTAACTTATAATTAAAGAAACATATTGAGTCAATTTCATTCCAAATTGGGAGTTCTTCTTCCATTCTAAAAGAATATCCATAATGAATGAACCATCGAATCCATGAAATAAATGCACCTGAAACAATGGGTGTAACCAAATACTTTTAATAAAATTGTGGAAGGATTTTATAATAAAATAATATAATGAATTATATATATTAATATAGTTTTTTAATATATTAATAACAATATTTAAACCATTATACCTGAGGGATGAACATGTTATAGGAATGAGGAACCTGAGGTAAGTGGATTTTCTTTGAAAATCCTTTTATAAATTGATAATTATACCAAATTCAAAAAGTATTTATTTGTGATTCAAGTATTCTTGTTTTATGATTATTTTACCTTTTTTTATTCTTATTTTTGAAGAAGTTTGTGCCATATATCTCCCTATAATACATTGGGAATGTTTATGTTGGAGGTTGAACGCATGATTACTTCAAATGTAACTACAATGATCGAACCATAACGTAGCTATGTGGGTTATATCATAATGTATCCATGAGGGTTATATTATAAGGTATCCTTGAGGTTTATATATCATATGGTAGCTACAAGAGTTAAAATTATGAGTAAGTAATTTATGAATATATATATATATGGTTTTATTTATTGTTTCTATGTTTTATAAAAATATATTATTTTAACAAAGTAAATATATTTTAATTTATTTTTGAGAGGTATGTTTTTATATAAATTATTTCATTTGATTATAATTATTCATGGGCTAATAGTTTCTTCCCTTTTATGTCATGTACTATGTTTTTGTGATTATCCCATGTCTTAAAAAAATCACAAGATTTATGGATTGGTAAGAGAAAAAAAGGGAAAGATAAATTTCATGCAAGGTTTTCATTAAGAGAACTCTTTTATTGTTAAATAAATTGTTTCCGAAGAAACATATATTGATTTTTTGGTATTAAATTTACATAATTTTGGGATGATATGTTTTAATTATTTCATAATTCCCAATAAATATAAACTAAAAAAACATTTGGGAATGTAATAAGCGTATTCAAGTTGAATTAACATGATTTTATATTATTAATTGTTGGGTCCTTATAGTTGGTATAATATAATGTGTTATATAATTTTAGATTTTTGGACGAAGTTAAAAAAATACCCAATTTTTTTTACATTATAGATATGTAGTGATGATATATAATTAAACAATTACCATGTTTATTCTTTTATAATAGGTCTCTTCATAATGTTTTTCCATAGAGTGAAAATTGATGATAATGTAGTAAGGCACAAAGATGATGATATATTTTTTAATCCCCAATTTAGAATGGTTGCAATTAAAAATGATCATTTTATGATAGTAATGGCTCAGTTGACTCCTAATATAAATAGAATAACAATCCATACAAATGGAAAACCAGAGTTAACGACAGGGAACATAACAATAGTATGACATTTTATATGGAATCACCCTCCCTATTTTCATAGATATTCTGGCCCAATGGTAGCGTAAGGGTATAATAAATACATTGAAAATATATTTCTGGTCATGGGGTGTTCAGATAATCAAAAGGTTATTCTTTATAGTTTATATTTTAAAGGTGAAGATGACCAGTGGTGGTCAATGGTCAATAATATTAGGTATAAGAAAGAGGTTTATTCCATGGAATTTGAAGAATTTAAGAATCTTTTCATCAAAAAATATTTTTCTATGGTGTTTTGACAAAGTATAGAAAATAAATTCCTTGATTTGAAAAAATGTAAAGGCGATTTAGTGGTCGTGTATGATGATAACTTCATTGGATTGGAAAGGTATGTGCCAAATCTTATTCAGGTTCCTAATCGTAAAATCAATAAATTTTTTTGTGGATTGATGATATGACATTGAATGGAATTAGACAATGGATAGTTAATATGTTATGTGAATTATATTTGATGTGATAAGTGGGTATAAATATAGTTTACTATTAACCACTTGTACTTTTACAACAATTACATTAAATTGTCTAGATGGAAAGTAATGGGAATGAATCAATCCAATAAATATAAATTTAAGAACATCTAATGTCCAATTTATGGGATGTGTGGTAAAAATATCCCTAGGGAATGTCTTAAAAAATCCAAGATGTTTTTTTCTATGTGGTGTGTTTGGACATATGGACCTAGATTTTAATGAAATGGATGTGGTAATGGTATGTTTAATTCTAATTAGAAAACCTTAATTTGGTTAAATATAGTGAGATGGATCATTATGCAAATAGATTCTCAAATAATGATGTGAATGATAGAATGCTACCAGATTATAAGAAGAATGGTGCCGTGAAATCCATTAAAACTACAACAGAAGATGATGGTCCATCCCATGAAGTGGTATTAGGTACTTTTTCTATTACTAAGATTTTACTAATGTGGTTTTTTATATGGGGTCTACACATTTATTTATTTCATATAAATTTCCTCATAAATAGTAATGTCCACCACATAAAATGAAATTATATGTCATGGTAAAAACAATAGGGGAAATATTAATGTAAAAAGACATCATAATAATCTTATTGTTGTTGTTGGATGGAAGAAATTACATGAAACCCTTATTATTTTACTATATTACAGTTTGATGTTATATAGGTATGGATTAGATTTCTGCTTATCGTGATATGATTGATTATAGAGTCAAGGATGTTTTTTCTAGAAAGTGTTTTAGTTTTTTATTCCGGAATGAACCCATACCATTAAAACTCTTCAGGAAGCTAAAAAACTGTTAAGACATGGAAATGAAATTTATCTTGCACATATTTTCAAAAATAAGGGAATTATTCATATTAATGATGATCTAGTGGAAAATAAATACCTAGATGTTTTTTTAATGAGTTACGCAATGTTATTTTTAATTAGGACTTTGATTTTATGATTGAATTAGTTCTTAATGATAATGTAATTTCCAATCCCCATTATTCAATATATCAAGTGGAAATTTTAAAACTAAAAAATTTGTTTCAAAATATTATTGATAAATATTTAATTCACTACTTGAAAACCAGGTATTTGTGACGGGCCATTTGCGACGGGATCCCGTCGCAAATGGCCCGTTGGAGAAAACGGCGTCGCTACAACAATTATTTGCGACGGGCCCATCGCTAAAGACATTATTTGCGATGGGGATCCTTCCCGTCGCAAATATTACTCCATATATTTGTAAAAAACTATTAAAATAGTAATTGCGATGGGCCCCGTCGCAAATACTATTTTTTAAAAAAATTAAAAACTATTAATAAATTATTTTAATAAATATATTAATAATACTATTTGCGAGGTGCATAGTATTCTGTAGAAAATATTAAAAAAAATATTAATAAATTATTTTAATTAATATAATAATAATGCAATTAAAATTCAAAAATAAAAAATAATAAAATATTAATAATTATTTTAATTAATATAATAATAGAATTATAATTCACAAATAAAAATAATAAATTATTAATAAATTATTTTAATTAATATAATAATAATAGAATTATAATTCAAAAATAAAAAATAATAGAATATTAATAAATGATTTAATTAATATAATAATATTAGAATTATAATTCATAAATACAGAAAATATTAATAAGTTATTTTAATTAAAATAAAAATAGTAGAATTATTTTACATTCAAATATTAAAATAATTCAAATATTACAAAAAAATATAATTAAATTTTAATATTATAAAATTTTAATATATATATATATATATAATTTAATATTATAAAATATAAATAATATTAGTATTCATATTAATATTGTTATTTCAAAATATAATATTATTAATATTTTACAATGAGACAGAAACTACAAATAGAAAAAAAATTCATATTTTGATTTAACATACTTTATAACATAAAAAAAACTCTAATCTGAAGGAGGGGGGAGGGGGGATCTGCAGATGCTGGTGGAAAAAACTTCATCCCTAAAGCATGAGTGAGTCGGCGCATGTACTCCATCTGCTCCTGCTACTGCTGCTGCCGCCGACTCATCTGCTCCTCGTACAGCTGCTGCCGGCGTTGACGCTCCTCCACATTCTGCTGCTGACGCATCTCCTCCTGCTCCTGTCGGAGACTCTCTATCAGTGTAGTCTGAGATTGCAACTGATCCTCATACTGTGTAGCAGAAGAAGATGCACGAGCTCCTCTCGTGCTGGACGCCGACATCGCAGCACTGCCATAATAATCTCCGGGAGTCAGTCGAGAGCTGATACCAACTACCCGACCCTTCTCGAAGGCATACTGGGTGGCCTGCATCCATGCCGCCTCATCAAACTGACGGCCAGTGGTCTGATCTGATGATTCGGCCTGACTCTCTGGTCGGGTCTGTGATGTTGCAGCCTCATATGACTCATGTAGTTGCAATTTAAAATTAAAATTGTGAATATATTTTATACAGTTAATTTTTAAACTTGAAAACAAATAATACTAACCACGATGTGATGCCGGCGATCACCTCTGTGCTCCCCAGTAGCAGGATCACTATACATCCTCCGATATACGTCGTACTCTCTAATATCGGGGTTCTCGACATCCTATAAGAATAAAAAATAAACTGTTAATATTTATAGTTATATAAAATATTTATAAATAATGTATGTACCAGATGCTGTCTATGTGTACTGAAACAACGACTCCCAGCTCGATGAGTCACCTCCTATCACCCCCGATTCTGCCTCCCCACCGATGATCTCCTCTGAAAGGCACCACTCAACCAGTGCGCACATAATCCATCCCATACATGGGATGAAATGTACTATGGTCGGTGTGCTCTACATGACTCGTCAAAATCTGACACTCCGGCTTTCTTCATGGCAGCTTTTCTTAAATTGTGTAAAAACTGATGAAAGCGATCACGCATGGCCACCGCCCATGCCTCGTGGATGGCGGCATGCATGGTATCCACGATCGGATACCATAAACCCTACAAATTAATCAAAATATCAAGTTAGAAATGAAATAATTTTCAAAATAAAAATTATTTATTTACGTACGTACCAACCAATGGCCGAACATGGCCTGCTGCACAACAATGGGAATCTGCTCCCATGTCGTCCATGGATGAGAGAAATAGTTGCGCAAAATAGTGTTGCCCTGTCCGACTGCTATATGTGGAAATCTGTAAAAATAATAAACATTTATTATGTGAATAGATTAATGAAATATTAGTCAAATCCACAGCTTATCACACCTCCGTGTTCGTGCATCAAAACCAAGACGTGGAAGTCGCTCCGGAATGGGGTTAGGAATCATCAATCGTGCAAGACCGCGCCCCCTCCGCGTACTCCCTGGAGTGCCTACAGGCTGAGGGTCATCTGCCTGCAACTCATCAGCATCGAAAGGCAGGTCAGCATCCGCCAATGCACGAAATGTGTTGTTGTCCATCTGAAACAGAAAATGTTAATGTTGTTAGCAAATAATTGATAATTACTATTATATATATATATATGATTGTATATAACTAATATGGAATTCTATCAGTGTTCATCTTCATCATCATCTTCATATATGACAATGTCATCTTCATATTCCTCTTCAACATCATCGATATCCATTCGAGTTCCAATTGTTTCATCTCTTACCATTTCAAATTCATATGTGACATCATTAACATCATCGTCATCACCGACTCTTAAATGTGGGGTGTCATCATCGATACTCTTGTCTCTTTGTAAAAAAGATTTATTTTGAGTACTCTCTTGAAAAAATTCAATTCTTTTCACATCAGTGAAAGCACATTCACTTTGACTAAACTGATTGTCTCGAATTTTGATTTTTATTACACTCCACCAATCAGTCAAGTCTCTTGATGTAGCATAGTACTTTGCGTAATAAACTTGATGTGCATGTTGAGCCAATAAGAATGGTTCATTTACTGCGAGAACACTTGTACATTTAATATCGATGATTCCATGAGTCATATGAACGCGCACGCCTCTCTCTGTATCCAAACACCGACATTTGAACATGGTTATGTAATGTTGTCCAAGATAATAGAGTTCAATGATTTCATCAAGTATGCCATAAAAGTCAACTTCATTTTCTCAATGATGAGATCCTCTCAAGCTAACTCCACTGTTCATTGTTTTTTTGATTCCCCATATGAATGTGTGTGAAATCGAAATCCAATCACCACATATGCATTATAAGTTTTAACAAGTTTGGAAGATGGGTTACTCAATATACACAGCCGTTTGTCAATTTTATCAGCATTTCGAGACACCTGAAAATTTGTGAAATAATTATCAATATAGTAAACTATACATTGAAAGAGTTTCTAAAAGATAAAGAATTTATGTTACCGATTTTTGAAACCACTGAGAGAAATTTTTCTGTCGGTGTTCTTTGAGAGCAGCTGCTGTAATTTGTGGAATTCTTTTCTTGATAAGATTATCATACAACCTATAAAGTACAAAGTTACTTACTGCAACATAAATGATAGAATAAGTGATATAAACACTTACAGTAAAACTGATGTCATCTCTTCACAGTTGAGAAGAACATATGTATGATCTCTGTGATGTTCATCATCTGAAAGCCAGCGTTCATAAACTCCACCAAAACCAAGCTCTAGATGGCTGAAAATAGATAATTGATTGCCAAATTCATTAATATTCTTCTCGTTCTGTCCCATTCGGTTTTGTTTTGAAGGATACTCAGATTCAAAATAATGGGAGCAGAAAAAATATATTTCTCTTGCAAATAAGCTTCTGAAATAGACCCTTCAACAGATGCTTTGTTACGTACTTTCCTTTTCAATTTTTGCATGAATCTTTCAAATGGGTACATCCATCGAAACTGTACTACACCTCCACATTTGACTTCAGATGGAAATTGTAACATCAAATGTTCCATTGAGTCGAAGGAAGATTGCTGAAATATTTTTTCCAGTTTACATATAATTACAACAACATCTTCCTCAAGTTTGCATAGAGAATCAAAATCTGCTGTAGCCGAAAAAATTTACCCAAAAAAATGAGACATTTCTATTATGCAATCCCAAATCATAGAATTCAATAGACCTCTTAATCCAATGAGTATAAGTCTTTCCATTATAACATGACAATCATGACTTTTTAATCATGTAATATGACAATTCTTTACACATCTACCAAAATTGGAAGCACATCCATCTTGAAGTCTCAAATCTGAAATCCACTGGCAAAATAATAAACGGTTTTCATTAGAAAGTGTATAAGATGCTTTTGGTTTCAGTAACCTTTTTGTTCTGACATTCTCAAACAGTTCCAGTTCTGGACGCCTACAAATTTGGGCAAGATCTAAACGTGCATTTACATTGTCTTTGCTCTTTCCTGGCGTATCCAAAACTGTATGAAACAAATTATCAAAACAGTCCTTCTCAATATGCATGACATCCAACATATAGCGGACCAACAAATCAGACCAATATGGCTAATGCAAAAATATTCTACGTTTAATCCAATTGTCTTCTTTCCCAAAACCAGAAATTTTCTGTTGGTTTTTTGTGGGACCAAAAGTGATGGGAGGTAATTAAAATACAACTGTTTTTAACTCCGAACCTGATAGCATTTTTGGAGGTCCATCCCTTTCAATTGTTTCTTTTCTGAAATGAGAACTGTTTCTGCGAAAAGGATGATCAGCTGGAAGAAATCTGTGATGATAGTCAAAATAACAAGGTTTCTTTCCATGAATGATCATAAATTCTTTGTTCTCTCCCATACAGTAAGGACATGATTTCTGACCATGTGTACTCTAGCCAGATAAAATCCCATAAGACGGGAAGTCACTAATTGTCCACATCAATGCTGCTCTCAGTATGAAATTCTGTTTCGTAGCAACATCATATGTACTGACACCAGTACTCCACAATAAAATTAATTCATCAATCAATGGTTTCAAATAAACATAAATATTTTTCTTAGGATGTCCTAGAATTAGTAAATTAAAAAATATATATGGCTTCTTTATCAACATCCATGGAGGTAAATTGTACGGAGTTAAAAAAACAGGCCAACATGAATACTGACTACCATAAGATCCGAACGGATAGAAACCGTCAATGGAAAGGCCCAGTCGAACATTTCTAGCTTCTAAAGAAAAGGATGGATGCACTCTATCAAAATGTATCCATAAATCACCATCAGCTGGATGATTCAAGCTTTTATCGATTGAAATATTCACTTTATGCCATGAAATCATTGTTGTTGTATTCTTAGACATGAATAAACGCTGAAGTCTGGATGTAAGCAGAAAATATCTCAACTGTTTTACCAGAATAAAACCACACTTCCCATGTTACCCTTCTTTATATCTCAATTTCCCCCATTTGAGACAACTATCCAACGACTCATTTTCCCCAGAATATAAAATGCAGTCATTTGAACATGCATGAATCTTCTGACAAGTCCCAAATTTCGAACCAGCCTCTTACTCTCATAATAATTTGCAGCAAAACATTTCCTTCGGGTAACAGTGTTTTGAGCAAAGAAAATATCTGGTCAAAACAGTTGTTTGACATTCCGTTATCTGATTTGATAGCCATAAATTTTGAAACTGCTTCTAATTTGCTCATCTTGCAGCTAGGATATAATTCATCCTCAGCAGACCTCAACAACTCATTAAATTCAGACGGTGCCAACTCAGGATTTGAATCTATATCAGCCAGAGTTTCTGTATGTTGAATAGATGAACCTGCAACATCATGTACTAAATTTTAAAACCGGGATGGATCCAGAATCAAGTTGGTATCACCTACTCTGGAACTGCATTCATCATGTTGATACCCAAAAACATAATCTTGTTGAAAACCAAAACGCAAGAGATGCCCCCCCACTTTTTCAAACGTGTCAAACGTTCTCAATGCACATTTTCTACAAGGGCATTTTATTATTCCTTCTGAAACAAATTCTGGATTTGATGCCGCAAATGATAAAAAAGTCCCCACACCCTCTATATATACTGCATTTAAACCAGAATCGTTTGGATTTCTACGTTGATTTATCCATATGCGGTCATCTAATAATGACTGTTGACGACCTCATTGTTCCACATTTTTCTATAAAATATAAAAGCATTAATGTTTTTGAATAATTTGTCAGAAAAAACACTCAATCAAGGATTGAATATGTTGATAATAAAGCAAAACCTGTTACAAATATTGATAATTTTAATATTATATAGATTTTTTATTTTTTTAATAATACTAATATAATTTTTTCATAAATATTATTTATATAATAATAACATTATTACATTATTAGTATATTTTATTATTAATATTAAAATTATATAATTTTCTATGTTATATACAATTCTCCTTTCATCTGTGTGTTTGACATTCTGTCTCGACATGTAATATTTGCATTCACTTTCACATCTCCATTTGCAAGTAGGTTGATAATTTTGAAAAAGAATGCAAATATTACATGTGGAGACAGAAAACACACAGATAAAAAGAGAATAGTATATAATATAGAATATTATATTATTTTAATATTAATAATAAAATATAAAAATAATGTAATAATGTTATTATTCCTAATTATTGGTAATTATTATAAATTATTGGTAATTATTCCAAATTATTGGTAATTATTCCTAATTATTGGTAATTATTTCTAATTATTGGTAAATATTGTTAATTATTGGTAAATATTGGTAAATATTGGTAATTATTGGTAAATATTGGTAATTATTACTAAATATTACTAATTATTACTAATTACTGGTAATTATTACTAATTATTGGTAATTATTAGTAATTAATACTAATTATTACTAATTAATACTAATTATTGGTAATTATTACTAATTATTGGTAATTATTACTAATTATTAGTAATTATTACTAATTATTTGTAATTATTACAAATTATTGGTAATTATTTTGAATTATTGGTAATTATTACGAATTATTGGTAATTATTACGAATTATTAGTAATTATTACTAATTATTGGTAATTATTGGTAATTATTACTAATTATTAGTAATTATTGGTAATTATTGGTAATTTTTGGTAATTAGTCCTAATTATTGGTAATTATTGGTAATTATTACTAATTATTGGTAATTATTGGTAATTATTGGTAATTATTGGTAATTATTGGTAATTATTGGTAATTATTACTAATTATTGGTAAAAATTACTAATTATTCCTAATTATTGCTAATTATTCCTAATTATTACTAATTATTGGTAATTATTACCAATTATTGGTAATTATTACTAATTATTGGTAATTATTACTAATTATTTGTAATTATTCCTAATTATTACTAATTATTGGTAATTTTTACTAATTATTGGTAATTATTTCCAATTATTGGTAATTATTACTAATTATTGGTAATTATTACTAATTATTGGTCATTATTACCAATTATTGATAATTATTACTAATTATTACTAATTATTGGTAATTATTACTAATTATTGGTAATTATTACTAATTATTGGTAATTATTATTAATTATTCCCAATTATTACTAATTATTACTAATTATTGGTAATTATTACTAATTATTCTTAATTACTACTAATTATTGGTAATTATTACTAATTATTGGTAATTATTACTAATTATTGGTAATTATTACTAATTATTACCAATTATTGGTAATTATTACTAATTATTGGAAATTATTACGAATTATTGGTAATTATTACTAATTATTGGTAATTATTACTAATTATTTGTAATTATTACTTATTATTGGTAAAAATTACTAATTATTGGTAAAAATTACTAATTATTGGAAAAAATTACTAATTATTGGTAATTATTACTAATTATTGGTAATTATTACTAATTATTGGTAATTATAACTAATTATTGGTAATTATAACTAATTATTGGAAATTATTGGTAATTATTACTAATTATTGGTAATTATTACTAATTATTGGTAATTATTACTAATTATTTGTAATTATTACTAGTTATTGGTAATTATTACTAATTATTGTTAATTATTACTAATTATTTGTAATTATTCCTAATTATTACTAATTATTACTAATTATTACTAATTATTACTAATTATTACTAATTATTACTAATTATTGGTAATTAGTACTAATTATTGGTAATTATTACTAATTATTGGTAATTATTACTAATTATTACTAATTATTACTAATTATTACTAATTATTGGTAATTATTACTAATTATTACTAATTATTGGTAATTATTATTAATTATTACTATTTAGTGGCAATTATTGGTAATTATTTCGAATTATTACTAATTATTGGTAATTATTACTAATTATTACCAATTATTATTAATTATTGGTGATTATTGGTAATTATTGGTAATTATTACTAATTATGGATAATTATTTGTAATTATTACTAATTACGGATAATTATTGGTAATTATTACTAATTATTGGTAATTATTTGTAACTATTACTAATTATTGGTAATTATTACTAATTTTTGCTAATTATTGGTAATTATTATTAATTGTTACTAATTATTGGTAATTATTGGTAATTATTACTAATTTTTCCTAATTATTGGTAATTATTACTCATTATTACTATTTAGTCCTAAATATTGGTAATTATTACTAATTATTGGAAATTATTACTAATTATTGGTAATTATTACAAATTATTGCTAATTATTAATAATTATTACTAATTATTACTAATTATTGGTAATTATTGGAAATTATTACTAATTATTGGTAATTATTACTAATTATTAGTAATTATTACTAATTATTACTAATTATTGGTAATTATTGGTAATTATTACTAATTATTCCTAATTATTGGTATTTATTACTAATTATTAGTATTTATTCTTAATTATTGTTAATTATTACTAATTATTCCTAATTACCATTAACTATGAACAATGAATACTAATAATTTAAATTTATTAAGTAACAAAACAATCTAAACATAATAAAATTAAAACTAATTAAGAATAATTGAAACTAATAAAAAATTTAAAATAAATATTAAATTAAAATCAACATAAATAACTTTAAAATTGATCTGAGGTTGATCTCTGATCGTTGTTGAAAACATCAATATCAACTCCGGAAAAAAAATTAAACATAAGAAATGTTGAACTCTAAAAATATAGTTTTGTGAGAACTAGAAGATGGAGTTTGAGAATGAATGAAAAAACGGATGGGGGTATTTATAGGTTAGATTATTTGCGACGAGTGTATTTGCGACGGGATAACCGTTGCAAATAGTATTATTTGCAACGGTACCCGTCGCAAATACCTTATCCCGCATTAATTACGGTCAATGGTTAAATAGTTATTTGCGACGGGTCCCGTCGCAAATAATAACCTGTCAACATACTATTTGCGACGGGGGTATATTCCCGTCGCAAATATCTTTTACCGCCGCCGGTTATTTGCGACGGGGGAATTTGCCCATCGCAAATAAGTTTCTAACGGGACTATTTGCGACGGGATTTATCCCCGTCGCAAATAACCCGTCGCAAATACCCATTTTCCCGTAGTGATTAATCCTTTTACATCATAATGTGGTGGTCCTATTTTTTCATTAAAAATAATGATGGTTCTATGAAATGTGAAATTTACCATGGATATTTGAATAACATTACTATTAATAATATTTATTCACTACCTCATGTCGATGAATTGTTTGATCTATTCCAAGGAGCTCAATATTTTACCAAACTTTACAAGAGATTTGGGAAACTTTAGCTGAATTTTATTTAGGAATAAATTCATAAAATATTATTCCAAACTAAATATGGGAATTATAAGTCTATTTTCATGTTATTTGGATTAAAATATGCTCATAATTTATACATTGATCTCATGAATATAAAATTCTGCTAATATTTGGATATGTTTTTTGTTGTTTTTATTATTGATATTGTTGTGTTTTCAAAAAGTTATTAACATCATGAAAAACATAAAAGTGTTATCTTACAAACTCTAAAATAAAATAAGTTATATGGTGAATTAATAAAATGTTATTTTTGGGTGAAATAAATTTATTTTCATGGGAACATTGTAAATAATGATGGTATAATAGTTGATCCCACAAAGAAAAAAGTGGATGATGCATGGTAGAGACCTGCAAAAGTTAATAAGAATCAATGTTTTCTTGAATTATCATGATATTAAAGATTATTTTTTGAAAAGATTGAATAGTTAAGTAGCCCTCTAATTATGTTAAAAAAGGGTTAAATTTATTTGGAAATTAGAATCTGATTCTTATTTTCAAGAACTGAAAATAAAATTAGCGAACTCTCTAATTTTGTTCATGTATTCTAGAAATGGTGAATTTATCATCTACAATGATGATTCATTGAAGGTAAATGGCTTTCTTTAGAAGCTGAATGACTGGGTAATTGCTTATTATTCAATATAAAAAAAGCCCCATGGGTTAAATTATCCAACACATGATTTGGAATTAGTAGTTGCGGTTTTTATTTAGAAATTTGGAGTCATCATTTATATGGATCCAAATGGGAAGTATATGCTCACCGTAAGTGTTATAATTATATATTTACTCAGAAGGAATTGAACAAGAGGTAGAGATGATGGATTAAACTGATAAATGTTTATGATTTCATGATCAATTATAGCCCTAGAAAATAAAATAATGTGGTAGATGCCTTTAGTCAAAAAATTCATGAATAATTATCCATGTTACTTTAGGAACAAGTACCTTGGATTATTATTTGATTAATTTTTTAATATATTTTTTTTGGTGAAAGAAATTCATCTATTTTGTTTCTTGTTTTTATGTAGTCTTCTCTGTCAGGATGAATTATGCAAGAACATAAGGAATATAGTGCGTTATAAAAAACGAATATTTCGTAAAAATGGTAGGTTTCCATTATTTTATTTTGAAAAAATTTGTATTTTGAGATTTTGGAAGAGATTATGTGTGACTTTTGATTCAAAGTTAAATAAATAGTTGTTAAGTGAAGCTCATTGTTCTCTGTTTTTAGTTCATCCTTGCAGCACTAATATTTATATAGACCTTTAAGATTATTACTATTGTGGTGGAATGAAAAGAGATATTACTGATTTTATAATGAAATTTTTTACTTTTTGAACATATTAAACCATATAAATAAAAATAAAAGTGGATGGTTCAGCCTTTTATATTATAAAAGTGGAAATAAGAAAATATATCCATGGATTTTACGGTGGTACTGCCAACGAATTCTCAAGGTAAAAATGAGATTTTTGTTGTTGTTGTTTGAAAAAATAAATATGAGCATTATCATTCTCTTTGAGATAATGTGTTCTTGGAACATATTTATAAACTATATATCAATGTGATATCTAGGTTACGTGGTGTTCCTCCCTCCAATATATCTGACATCGAAACCAAGTTCACTTCTAAATTTTTTAATGGCCTTCAGAATTTGTTGGTAACTGAATTAAATTTCAACAGAACCTTTTTTAAAAAATCTATTGGAAAAATTGGGTGAAAATTTTTGACCATGGAAGACATGTTATGATATTGTTCAGTAGATTACTATAGAATTTGGGACCAACTTATTTCTTTAGTTTTTTTCATTGAATACAAATTTTCAACCTAGTATACAGATTGAAACTTTTGAGGCATTATATAGAATGTCATTCTTAACTATAGCATTATGGGATAATTTGAGTAAAATAATGTTTACGGGAAAATAATTAGTAGATGAAGTGGACAATTATTTGAAGATAATCTATTAAAATATGAGGACAGCTCAGAGCTTGTAGAAAAACTATCCAGGTAATTGGAGGAACAAATTTTATATCGAGGTAGGTGATAATGTTATTAATAAAATATATCCTAAGAAAAGTGTAATTCATTTTGTTAATAAAGGAAAGTGTAGTCCATGGTTCATTATATCTTATAAAATCCTAGAGAAAGGTGGACCAATTTCCAACCACATAGCATTGCCTCTAGGTTTATCTTGGTTTCACAATTTCTTTCATGATTTGATGTAAAGGAAAAAAATTGATGACTCATAATATGTTTTTATCCCATAAGTAGTTCATCTGGAGGATAACCTTTATCATGTGGAAAATATTATTCAGATTATTGATTGTAGAGAGAATGTACTGTGGAATAAGGTACCTGAATATGTTATCATTTTATGGGAGACCACATGGTTGAAGGAAATACATCGTAATCTGAAAATTCTATGAGGTAAAGGTATCCAAAATTTTTAATAAGAAAAAAATATTGAGGTCTCAATTTCTAGATAGTGGGGAGAATGTGACAAACCAGGTACTTATAATATAATTTCTTTCATTCTAAAATTAATTAGTAAAATTCATTATACATTTATAATAAAATAAATTATATTTATATAAATTAATAAATATATACTAATACAACTATAAACTCGCCTATAAATGTTTTAATTTTTAATTTATTTTTTTAGTTTAACTATTATATATTAATATCATGGAATAATGGAATAATTTTTTTCAATTTATAAATTAATTATTAATAATTTTTTGAAATAGAAATTGATATTTAAAATTTTATAATTAATATAATGATTTTAAAAAATATTTATCTTCATAAAATATATTCATAAATTAATGTTGTGTTTTCTTTTAATTTTAAGGTAATTCTATGTGACCTCAAATAATTATTCAATGTTTTATAAAATTAGTTATAATATAAAAAATAAACATTCTCAAATAATTGATTATAAAAAATAAAAAATCAATTTATCATATCTAAAAAATATTTTCATAAATCCAGTTCATTTTTGAATTCTACATTATGTAAAATGGTTAGGTTTAATTAATGGGATTTTTCTAAAATAGATTATTTTTAGTGAATAGTGAAATACGTCAATTTTTAGTATATAAACATTATAAGATAAATTCACTATTCCTTATGTCATCACTGATTTAAGAACTATAATCTAGACTCATACATAATATTTTAATATATTTAGTGATAATACTCAAACTATTCATAGTCATGTGACAAAATAATAAACTACTGAATAAAAAAACGCATATCTCCTCCAATATAAATACAACTCCACACCACCGCTTCTCCAAAGACCTTGAAGACTTTTAGAACATCTAATTTATACCCAATTACACTCCCAATCGTCTTCCCAAAAATTAATACATGATGGTCTCACTAAAATCGAAACCAAGGGCCTTGAGGAGGTTCACAAGGAGAAGAATTAAAGGGTTAAAATTCTCATTCATTTTCTTTTATTATTCCCTCCTACACTCCCCTAATACAAGTGACATGATAAATACAATTTCACAAATATACTATAATATTAAATATTTTAGTGGAACATCAATCATAAAACCTCTCTCATTCCTCTCATACTCTATAAAATGAATGCATCATCCGCGACGTGTTGATTCACTGCCTTCAAGGACATCATATTTTCATATCCCATTAAATACTTCAAGGTTGGTCAAAAAACCATTATTATTGTATTAAAATAATTTTTCTATGTAAATTATTGTTTTTTATTATATTGTAACAATTCTATATACATAACACGAAACAAAATGAAACTATTTTGTGATGGTCAGAAAAACATACAAAAAAATAACCAAACATTTATCATTAATGTTTTATCTAATGAATAATCCTCATATTATAAAAAAATCATATATTTTATCATTTAAAAATTTGGAAACATATTGGAAACCTTTCATTCCAGAATTTGGGTTTTTCTTACATTATTCATGAAAATAATATAATGAACCATCTATGTAAACAATTAAATAAACACACCGAATAATGATAATAACAAAATATAATTAAAAGATGGCTGTAATGATGTTATAATAAAAAAATATAAGGAATTGAAAATATTAATATGGGTGTTTAATTTATTAATAATTATCTTTAATCAATTATACAGTAGTTTTTAACATGTTTAAAGTATGATTAGCCTGAGGTAAGAGGCATTTCAATAAAATTCTTATATTAAATATCTATTTATACAAACATAGAAATGAATTTTTTTATGATACATGTATTTTAGTTTTATAATTACTTTTGGTTCTTTATAATTGTTTATAATTATTATTTTTGGGACCTATATCTCACCCAAATGCATTGAGTATATTAATGTTGTAGGTCGGTAGTATGGTTACTCCAAGTGTAACTATGATGGTTACACCATAAGTTAGCTGTGAGGGTTACATAATAAGGTGCAAATAAGGGTTAAATTGTACGGTATATTTAAGGGTTAAAAATAATTTTGTATTTTGTAGAGTTATAAAACTATGTACATAATCCACCCAGGTTACCTATATCATTTTATTTATATATTGTATAGAAATCAGTTATTTTAAAAAATTAACATTTTGATTCTTAATTTATGAGAAGTAATTATTTGTGAAAATGATTTCAATTGTTTATAAATGTTTATGTACTAATGGATCGTTTCCTTTTATGTCACTTAATATTTTTCCTTTACATCCCATGTTTTTAAAAAAAATCACCAGTTTTAATGATTAGTAAGATAAAGTAAAAAAAGCCAAGTTGAATGTTATGAAAATTGTTCATGAAGAGAACCCATGTTTTATTAAAACTATTTTAATTAAAGACATAAATTATACTTTTTAGTAGTATCCACTTTTTATTCTTGTGGGTTAGTATGTATGAATTTTGTAATAATTCTATAAAACTCTAAACCAAAAATATCTTAGGGAATGTAGTATTTGTATTCTAGATGATTTAACTAGATTATGTAATTTTAAAGGCTGGGTACTTATTTCAATTATGGATACTATGTTTTCCTAAAGGTATCACCTTATAAAGGAATATGATGATTATTACTAGTTGGAATGTTTTTTTATATTGTTTATTTTCCCATTCCAGACACAATGAAGGTTTTTTGAGGTGGCATACCTCTTGCATCTACAATTTAAGTTAGATCAGGTACACAATGTCTTCCTCTTATAACAAATAAGGATGTATGTGCATTACCAATCACATGTGATGGAAATTATTGAGATGGATATTAAGGAAGGGTTTAGCATTGGGGAGTACCTAGTAGTGAATAAATATTGTAATAAATGGAACCATTGTGATCAAATGATTCACTTGTCTCTTGGGTGATGGTAGTATAGGAACCATCAAGAGAGAACCTAGGTGTGTTAAAATTTGATACGATCTAAATAACCTCATTTGTTTGAGTATGATTTTTGATTTTTTGGATAAATAGTCATTAGTTGGGAGAATTTAACATCCTAATATATTCCTTGATTGATGTTAGAATATTATAAATAATATTTTTTGATATAAATGTTTAGATGATGTGAGTTTTTGGTGACCAGATATCATCGATGTTGACATATTAAAATATTAATATATGATTCGGGATAGTGTCTTATCCTTTTTGAATAATTGTTTTTCTTATTTTTTTAATCCGCCGATGAGAAATATGATACCAAGGTTGTTTCTAGGATTCAATATTTACCCTACGTGCAATATAATGTTGATCTGCACTGGGCACTTGGTTGAAGGAATTGACAAGAATGAGATGTAACTCATTTAATTAATTAATAAATTAAATAAAGAGAAATAAACCCCGACACTCTTATGTTTTATAAATAGAGGAGATAGTGTAGAGTTATAAGGGATGACAAAAGAACTATTCTGAAAAATAACATTCCTCTGCATAATCGCTATGTAGTCCCATACAATCCGGTGTTGCTATTAAAGTACCATGCACATCTCAACATTGAAGTTTGTAATCAGTCGTCTTCAATCAAATACCTGTTTAAGTATATTAGCAAAGGAAATGACTGGGTAACGGCAGCACTCTATGACGGAAACAACGAACAGTCCACACATAATACGGTAGATGAGATAAAAATGTATTATGACTGTCGTTACATATCTCCTTGTGAGGCATGTTGGAGGATTTTTTCATATGATATCCATTACAGATATCCACCAGTTGAAAGGTTGCATTTCCATTTTCCACAACAGAATTCTGTCACCTTCTTGGACTCCGATATCATTGAAGATGTATTGAATCATAGAAACAGCTCTCAGTCAATGTTAACCTCTTGGTTCGAAGCAAATATTAACTACCCGGAAGGAAGAGGGTTAACTTTTGCAGAGTATCCAACTAGATTTGTTTTCCACTCTCAAGATAGAAAATGGCATCCCCGGAAACAAGGATTCTGTATTGGAAGACTGTACTATGTTCCTCAAACCACAGGTGAACTCTACTACTTGAGAATACTTCTAACAAAAATCAAAGGTGAAACGTCTTTTGAGTATATCAGGACTGTAAACAGCATCACGCATGGTACATTTCGAGAGGCTTGCTCTGCTATGGGACTACTAACAGATGACAGAGAGTTTGTTGAAGCAATAAAAGAAGTGTCTGCTTGGGGAATGGGACAACATGTACGCAGACTATTCGCCAACATGTTAATCTGCAATAACATATCTCGCCCAGATATGGTCTGGGATGCAAACAAAGACATACTATCAGAAGACATTTTATATATACAGAGAAGGACCCAAGAAATTCTAGGTGCACATTTAGTCATGTTCCTGCTTCATAGTTTTCTTTTTATGTCTTCCCAATGTCTAATTATTTATGCCCTCTGATCAGCATTCTTATATTTCAATTGTCTTTATTTATTCTGCTCTGTAAAGACTCAAAAAAAAATTCAGTGCACTAATTCACATAAGTATATTGTCCACAGTTTGTGACAACAAAGATTGTAGCCTTTCTTTTCAAATACAATTACAGTAATTCTAGCATACTTAAAATCTGTACGATGCTGTGCAGATATTTGGCACTTTAATGTATAATTTAGTAACATTAGATAGCCTTCTGTACTGAAATTCTTGAATCTGTATAAGTAATCTGCATCATCAAACATTAAAAAAACATGTAATACTTCGTAGTAAATTGAATAGGCATTCATTGTAAATTAATCACTTCTATGAATTTGTTTATATTCAATATAATCCTGTACTTCAGAGTTTACAGCCCTGCTGTTCAGATATATTTTCAGTATATTTAAAACTGTACAAATCCGTACACATAATGCACATATACTTATATCGTTTCTTCACATTACATTGCCTTATGTACTGCAATATTGGATTCCGTACAGTAATTCTGCATTTATTTAAATTCAATAAACATATATGTTTTATTCAGTATAATCCAGTACATCAGAGTTTACAGCCTTGGTGTTCAAATATAATTTGAATATATATTAAACTGTACAATTCTGTACACATAATCCACATATTCATATATCATTTGTTCAGATGACAGTGCCATTTGTACTACAATATAAGAATCTGTACAAATATTCTGCAATATAATAAATTCAAAGAACCTATGTGTTTTATTCACATTACATTGCCATCCGTACTGATGTTTTCTATCAACGTTTTTCAGCTTCAACTATTTTTCTTATATTCAATTAAATGAAAGATGTTGTAATGACTTCGTTAGCGGTTACTCGTACTACTATTTAACATTAATCCTCAACATTGTAGATTTGACACTCACGGATCACCAGATACAAAATTATGCTTTGAGAGAGATAGACCGCATTTTACAGAGCTATGGAAGAGCACTTCATTTATTTCCTCCTATTCCACTTCCAGATTCAGATTCTGATGCCACTGCAAATCGTTTAATTGCAGAAGAATTGAATTACAATAGAGAAACACTTCTAGAAGAGGGAAACCGTTTACAAATATTGCTTACAGATGAACAGAAAGATGTTATGTCTACCATCCTCTCTTCACTGAATACCAACTCAGGGGGGTTCTTCTTCTTGCATGGTTATGGAGGCACAGGTAAAACGTTCGTCTGGAGAGTATTAACATCATTGCTGCGAGCACAGGGATCAATTGTACTTGCAGTTGCATTGAGTGGAATAGTTTCACTACTGTTGCCTGGTGGACGAACATCGCATTCCAAGTTCCGTATTCCAATCTCCATTACTGAACAATCAGTTTGTAATATTCAGCAGGGGAGTGACGTAGCAGAACTTCTGCAATTGACTAAACTCATCATTTGGGATGAGGCATCTATGATTCATAAATTCTGTTTTGAGGCTCTAGACCGTACTCTTAGGGACATTATGACTGTCAGAAATGATAATGCTCAGAATTTGCCATTCGGTGGATTAACAGTTGTCCCCAGAGGAGATTTTAGGCAAATACTGCCAGTTATACCGGGAGGAAACAGATGTGACATTGTCTACACAAGTGTGAAGTCATCGTTTCTTTGGCAACACTGTCGGGTGTTGTCTCTTACAAAAAACATGAGATTGCATAGTACTATTAGCACTCCTGATGCGGTTGTGTTACATGATTTTGCAAAATGGACCTTAGATATTGGTGAAGGTCGAATTAGAGAACCAAATGATGGTGAAGCACTCATTCCAATCCCGTCAATGTTTCTTCTTACAGACACTGTTAATGCCATGGCTGCAATCGTCAACCATACATACCCGGGTTTCCCTGGCAGACATGGAGACAGATCATATCTACAAGACCGTGCAATTTTAGCTCCAACCCGTGATGTCGTACAAGAAGTAAATGAATATATGTTGAGCCTCACTGGCGGTGAAAACAAATATTACTTCAGCTCAGACTCTATTTGAAATGCAAGTTTTGATACAGACAAACCAGAAAATATTTACACATCTGACATGTTGAATTGTATAAACATCTCTGGGTTACCAGCGCACAAAATTACACTTCAGCTTGGTGTTCCTATTATGTTACTCCGAAATGTGGACCAATCTGTTGGTCTGTGTAATGGAACTCGAATGATAGTAACACACTTGGGTGAACATGTTGTTGGCGCTGAATTATTAAATGGGTGCCATTCGGGAAATTCAGCATTCATTCCAAGATTAACTATGACTCACTCTGATAGTAAATGGCCATTGAAACTACAAAGAAGACAATATCCTTTGACAGTTTCTTATGCGATGACTATTAATAAAAGTCAGGGTCAATCACTATCTTTAGTTGGGCTTTATCTTCGGAAACCAGTGTTTTCTCATGGTCAATTATATGTTGCAGTGTCTAGAGTCACATCGGCTACTGGGTTGAAAATTGTGGTTGAAGGTACCAGTCCTGAGTCCAACTGTTACACAGAAAATATTGTGTACAAGGAAATCTTTCAGAATTTGTCTTAGGTATCATTTCAAATTATTTCTATGTGATTTATTCTATGCTGGAAAATTATTTTGTTTACTGTCATGGGGTTTTTACATGCTTAATATGTTTTATTTGAACACTTACTGATTATGTACAGTCAGAAATATTTCATGCTCAATAAGCTTGCTGAATGAGATCAGCCCAGACGACGATGAAACACTACGAATACAAGTTCGTGTCCTCAACATGTGGTTCAATTCGTCTTCCAAATACTCCAATGAAGTTGTTGTTGTTGATCTTGTACTCTGCGACATCCAGGTTAGTTTTCCTTGCAACGAGACATTACTATTTATTTTCACTGTTTGTCACCTACGATGAGAACATTTTTATATATATATATATATATATATAAATATATATAAATAATGTTATCGTTCCTTGCAATTTGTAATGATTCCTCATTAACCAACAGTGAAACATACTGTATGCAGGGAACCAAGATTCAATGTACCATTACGAATCGTCAACTTATCTCTAGGTACAAACAACTGTTGGTTGAGGGACTATGCTATATTGTACAGAACTTCCAAATAGCTTCCAATCTAGGAAGATACCTCGCAACAAGACACCCGTGTCGAATCATGTTCACATCGACGACGTTTGTTCGTCCGTGTGAAGTACAACTACCTCTTTTTAGTTTTCATTTTACTTTGTTTGATGACATAATTCAGGACAAAGTCCCTGAGGAACATCTAATAGGTATGTGTGGTTAATACGACCCATTTACACTACCTTTGACCAAGTTTTGTTAAATTAACATGAATAATGTATTTCCCTTCAGCCAAATGTTTTTCACAAAAACATTGTTTCTCTGTACTATAATTTAGAAATAATTGGAGTCCTACGTTACTCACATCCAATGCAATCAATGGGCACTTCGAACCACAGAATGCAGATTGTTTTAGAAGATGACCGGTACTTTTTTTTGGACTGATTTCATTTCACAACTGTATCAGAAAAAAACTACTAATTTACTCACTTTGTTTTACTTGCAGACGCTTGCAAATAACCTGCAGCTTATGGGGAAATTTTGCATTTGAAATGTTATAGTACATGGAAAACAGCTCAGACCCCACTACCATATTGATATTACAGCTTGTCCGGTTTAAGAAATTGACGAGTATGGTTTCTGTCTATAGTTCATAATCTCAATCTATCTACTTTGTGTTTTCAAAACTGTGGTTTTAATGTACAAAAATATAATCCTGACTTCATACGGCTTTTAGCCTCTGTTCTTGTCACAACAACTGCTAATGCAACCAGGATTCTCTACAACCCAAACCTTCCACCAGTTGAGGACTTCAAAAACAGGTAACTGTGTATCTTACTTTTCTTTCGAAGTACAATATTTTATTTATCTCATCGTCAAAACTGTACTACCGACATTCTTTTAGTGTTTACTTACATTATTCTTGATCGGCTTTTTCCAGGCTTGCTGTGATAATAGCATCACCAGCACATACCACATCACCAACAACTCCCATCCAAACAATGGAAATACCGTATTGGAATAACAAGACAACCATTTTAGATGTGAAAACCTGTCTACAGGCTAGCAATATTCAATTCTTTTCCGTTTTTTGATTATGAAATATTATTATGTGCTAACTATTGTCCTGTACAAAATACTATATTAACATGTAATTAATCTACTGCAGAGTACTAGGTGCTTAATTGCAGTTACAGTTCAGAAAATTCAAAGCACCCACAAGTGGTTCTATGAATCATGCCAGTTGTGCATGAAGAAAGTGCAGATTATAGATGGAAGCATTTGCAGCATGTCCTGCAAGTCCTCACCTACAAGCATTATTCCAAGGTTTTCATGTATTCAATGCTGGAAAAATATCTTTTTATCATTATGCTACTTCATTAAGCAGCACATTCAAAATGATACTAAAACTGTAGTCATAATAACAATTGCAACAAGTTTAGAGTTAAACTAATGGTTACAGACAAGACAGACTCTTTTTCTGTGGTGTTGCTTGAAAAACATGTCATGCAATACATACAAAAAACAGCAGTGCAACTGAGAGCTAATTTGTTACAGGTAAATCCATATACTTATGTCTTCTCTTTTAAAATTATTTGAAATCTTAAAAATTACACTGACAATGGGTTTTTTTATTAGGACGATGATGAGTTTGGTTTCCTTCATGAATTGAACTTCTTCAAAAGCAGAAATTTTTTGTAGGGAATTGACCCGACAGATTATAATATTAAGAATCGTCATCGCCCATCTGAGAAAAACTGTTACAAAGTCATTTATAAGAATGATAATGAGAAGTACATCAACCTCTTCAATGACGTCTTAGAACATAAACACGTCAGTCTGTATTTAATTCACGTTATATATAAACCCAACAAGTCACAATACCTTACAATTTTCGTCAATAATATGCAGGCTTATCAAAGCAGTTCTTCTTCTACAGTAAGTAGTGTAGATCATTATATGCAGGTAACTGTTTTTCAATTACATTACTATGTGTTTCTAACAATGGATTTCAGATTATTGATATATTCCTTTTACATTTCCTCGTAGGCTCATCAAACAGTGGGGTCTTCTCCTGGCACTTTAAACACTGATACATGATTACATACTTCACCCTTCAACCCGTGTTCTACTAGGGTATACATATGTTATCTTCTATTACTCCTAGATTATTTCCATTACTATAACAACAAAATGCATTACTGTTGTGCAATCTGAATTTTAAATATTTATAAGTCATAGATGTACGTAGTTATTACATCTATGTCCTGATAAAAAGCAGTCTACATATTCAGGTTGAGAAACTCTTAATTTCACTGCTTTTAATTGCTCTACTTTATAGTTTAAAGTTATTCTAACATGAAACCTCTCTGTAGAAAAATCTGTCGCGTTCATTTGATATTGATAATGGTGTGGAAGATATTGTCCAGACATTTCCATACATCGTGCCTACAACATGTCCATCTACTGATTTGCAGAGCATGCTGAAGGGATATATAAACAAGAGAACCAAAAAAACAGACTGAAAACACATCCTGGAAATAGAAGGTAAACATACATCTACACTGATGAAATACTTCCCATTAATGTGATCATAATGCTTGAGGTTTCTGCTACTAGAAGTTAATTCTGTAGGTTTCTAATGCTGCACTGTTTCTTATGTTTTTTACAGATTGCTTAGGTTGGTGATTTAATGCTGGACATTACTTCAATCTGGGCATTTTGTTGTATTCTGCATTTCCCAATATGTTGGACGGTTTTCTTCACTTCTTGATTACTAATTTATCGGATTTTCATGGACTCAATAGATTTTGGTACAACATAAGTTTACTGTCATTTTATGGTGTGCATGATCATTATATTTTATTTGAGTTGTTAGTTACATTTAGTTATACTAAATGTAACTTTACATTAATTATACCAGTGGATTGTTTTTTATAGTAGTGGATCTTACATTTTCTGAGCAGTAGATTGGAGCATGTATTTTTCTTCAGTAGTGGAACATGTTTTCCCTGTAAGCAGTGTAACATTCAGTTTATTGGGTACTGGATCATGATTTTTCCAGTAGATCATTTTTTATAGTAGTGGATCGTGTATTTTAGAGCAGGGGATCATGTAATGTATAAATTGGACATGCTAATCTCGTCATACGGCCTACAATCCAAACATCGGGGCATAACGACTTCCAGTTTACCTTTAGGGGCGACCATTGCTGATTTGAAGGTGATGTTTCTGTTGCATCTTCTTCATGTACTTCCCACCTCTAGGGTATTATTCATCAAAATTTCAATTTTTTTTGTATAAAATGTTTGATCATATGCTTTTTAGTTTTTTTTCTATGATTACTTATAGGTGGGAAACTATGGGTCATCCTTTTGACGCGCCTAACATTGGAAAACTGCAGCAACTAGGTGAGGGTTTGGAAATCTGCCCACTAACTGCCTCTGCCCTCCCCAGCCCCTCCCCTCCCCTCCCCTCCCCTCCCCTCCAGCACAGCCAGCCCCTGCCCCTCCCCTCCCCCCCAGCCCAGCAACTGCCTCCCCCCTCCCCTCCCCCCCTGGGCAACCGTTTCCCCCTACCATCACCCTCCCCTCCTCCAGCACAGCCAGCCCCTGCCCCTCCCCTCCCCCCCAGCCCAGCAACTGCCTCCCCCCTCCCCTCCCCCCCTGGGCAACTGTTTCCCCCTACCATCACCCTCCCCTCCGCGCCCCTCCAGCTTCTCCAGCCCCAGCCCCTCCCCTCCCCTCCTGCCCAACCTTTCCCCCCAGCAACCCCCTACCCCCTGCCATCACCCTCTCCTCCCCTCCCCCTGCCTCCAACCTGCCCAGCCCCTCTCTCCCTCTCCCCTCCCCTCCAGCCTGCCCCAACTGAGAACATAATTTATTTCATTCTTCATGTTCAAGAATTATTAAAATTTCTAACAATCAGATTGTTTAATGACAGGGTCATTGACACAAAATTGAGGAGAAGACACCATTATGATGGATGTACTATTAGGGGGTCCAATTATGCATCCTCACCACAGAAACAACTGATGAACAAGTTTCAATGATAGGTATATACATGGATACTACTCCTTCAACGATGTGTGAGATATATCCTGCAATCAACGACGAAGGTATGTCAACTTGGACATACTATTTCCAATAGTACACTTTTTAACTCTATATAATAATACTAAATATTCACCAGCAGCAACTAACTAGATGATTAATGATGCAGCTATGCCAATACATCATCAAACTGCTGAACATACAGGTGGTTTACATTAACTAAAATCATTAATTACTACACATATTCCTTATGGGATTTAAAGTTAAACAGAATATATATTTTTCATTTCATATTATCTATTCCAATCCTTTTAGATTTCTCATGTTTGCAACAGATTTATATAATTGATTTTTATGAATTTCTATCACTGCTTACAGTACATAGTGCTGTATACACTGTGAAGTTTTATAATTATTGAACTTATACAAATGAATACAGTACACATAGCCGGTTGTATGTGTCCTGGTAGTATATTGTACTTATAAAGTGCTGTATGGACAAAACTTTTGTAATTTTCATGTTTGAAACAGATTTATATAAATATAGCCATATATTTATATAAATACATACATTACACAGTGCTGTTAACAAGTGGTCTTTTCAGATTTTTCCTTTACATTTTCTCTATTTCTCCCCTTGAAGCTGATGTAATTGCTTGCAGTTCGGCAAGGAGTATATTACTATGTGTACTTTGATGGAGTGTGACTGGTTTTTCAAAGTTCTGACTATCTTGCATGAGGTACCATTTATTTGGAACCAATTTTATCTTCAACTTTTAGTTTGTAGGCCCTGTTAGCTGATTAACTGTCAGAAAAATGAGAATAAAGATGTCCATGATTGTGATCTGATTCTATCGTTGCATTAATTATTGTCTGCACTTTTGGCCCGTGAGGTGCATTAGGTATCACTGGCCCGTGAGGAGGATTATGTATCACTGGACTGATTTTCATCAGTTTAAGTTCTGTATGTTTTCTCATCTTATCATATTTATTTCACTCATTTTCACAGTTGTCATTTTTATTTTTATAATCATTGTCTTATGTTAGACATGTCGTTCACTTTTTAGTCAAGAATTGATTTATAAACCAGTTACTTTCTATTGACATGTTTGTTTTTTTCAGGCCCTATTTTTCAGTGTTCCAGTACAGCAACACCTCTTTCAATACAGGTAATCGGAACTGAACTTATTGACTATTTCCTTCAACATTCAACTCTTTTACTCTATTCATGCTATTACTAAATATTCATCACTAACAAATAACTTGAAGTTGAATGTTGCAGATATGTCACTTCAACTTCATACTGCTGAACAAACAAGGTAATTCCACAATATGTAATGTTCCAGCATCTGTTTTGTTCCATAATTTCTTATTCCATACTGTAATCTGTATTGTTATTCCTTATTGCAACATGTATTGTTTAGAAATTATGGTTATGCTCGACACTTTTCTCATTTACTGTTATGTACATACTATTTATTTGATGAAGCTTCTTCCAAATGCAATTTTATTAACGATTTTGGTTTTCACTTCAATTTCGGGTGGTAAACGTAGGCAACTCATCGTCAAACAGTAAGCTCCCGCATATGCAGTCATTAGGCTCTTTTGATTACTTCATTTTACCCAATATTTTTTTTCATACAACAGTTTTATGCACAATTACTGTCAAATTTTTTTTACATACAATAGTTTTTTTGTGGAAAACTGCAATGATCTGGACATTCTGCTATTTTTTTTCTGAGTTTTGTTTAAGATGTTTCTATTTGTCCCTTAATTGGTTGTACTGTTTCATGAATATTATATATATAGCTAAAGTTGGAATTCATTTTCTCTTTTTTGGTGGTTTTGATAGCATAAATACTTACTTTGAAAATTCATTTTTTAAAGAGGGAAGCCAACTAAATAATCTTGTAGATGGAAGGATGAGTCCTATTAACAAAATTCTAGGGGGAAATTGGGGATAATCAACACTGAAAAATTGTTCATAGCTTTGACTTTGAAAATTCTATTTTTCTCCTTACCGTGATTTTGTTTTTAGGATCATTTTCACATTTTCTTGGTGAAGTATCTCAATGTATTATATTGAATGCATAATGATTCAATTTTCAATTTCATCAATGTGGACTTTAATACTGCCTTAAACATGTGTTTTTTCTCTCATTATCATGTTAGTTTATTTTGCATTTATGATCAAATTAACTCTTTTCAACATTGTTTTAGGATGGACATGAAATTAATCCAGTTGCCAAGGAGTGGCTCACTAGGACCAATTCTGATCACCAAGAAGTATATTAATTCTTATATATTATTTCCCAACATTACAAATAAATGTGTATTCCTTTGATTTATATCTATGAGCATATGCAAGACAGAGTACTATTTGAGGAACTGCTTCTTATAAAGCCGTTATTTCCTTTTCCTTTTTGTGATTTTTAACTATGTAATACTGTGATCCTGGAAACATTTTTATCTCATGTATGTTTTTAGGTTTGATTGTGTTTGGTTTAATGACTGAATGTAGTTCTTTCTATCTGGGTTCATTTATGGTATTTCATGGGTGATTGCATGCCTAAAGGTAAGAATCCCTAAATTGAATCTCTTGGGATTCATTTGACAGTGAAACATGTAACCTGGTTTCTTTTTCTTCTTTTCTTATGTTTTCAATTCTATATATTTTCTCCAATTATAGTTCAATATTAAGTTTCACTATTTTTTTTCAATAAATACAGTATTGATGTTCTTTATTAATATTGAAGTATAGTTTTTTCTTCTAGAAAGTAAGAATTGAACGTATTGCCGTGCGAATGCACGGGTAAGTACTAGTTATTACTAATTATTGGTAATTATTACTAATTATTGGTAATTATTACGAATTATTACTAATTATTACTAATTATTACTAATTATTGGTAATTATTACTAATTATTACTAATTATTGGTAATTATTATTAATTATTACTAATTAGTGGAAATTATTGGTAATTATTTCGAATTATTACTAATTATTGGTAATTATTACTAATTATTACCAATTATTATTAATTATTGGTAATTATTGGTAATTATTGGTAATTATTACTAATTATGGATAATTATTGGTAATCATTACTAATTACGGATAATTATTGGTAATTACTACTAATTATTGGTAATTATTTGTAACTATTACTAATTATTGGTAATTATTACTAATTTTTGCTAATTATTGGTAATTATTATTAATTGTTACTAATTATTGGTAATTATTGGTAATTATTACTAATTATTCCTAATTATTGGTAATTATTACTCATTATTACTATTTAGTCCTAAATATTGGTAATTATTACTAATTATTGGGAATTATTACTAATTATTGGTAATTATTACAAATTATTGCTAATTATTAATAATTATTACTAATTATTACTAATTATTGGTAGTTATTGGAAATTATTACTAATTATTGGTAATTATTACTAATTATTAGTAATTATTACTAATTATTACTAATTATTGGTAATTATTGGTAATTATTACTAATTATTCCTAATTATTGGTATTTATTACTAATTATTAGTATTTATTCTTAATTATTGTTAATTATTACAACTTATTCCTAATTACCATTAACTATGAACAATGAATACTAATAATTTAAATTTATTAAGTAACAAAACAATCTAAACATAATAAAATTAAAACTAATTAAGAATAATTGAAACTAATAAAAAATTTAAAATAAATATTAAATTAAAATCAACATAAATAACTTTAAAATTGATCTGAGGTTGATCTCTGATCGTTGTTGAAAACATCAATATCAACTCCGGAAAAAAAATTAAACATAAGAAATGTCGAACTCTAAAAATATAGTTTTGTGAGAACTAGAAGATGGAGTTTGAGAATGAATGAAAAAAACGGATGGGGGTATTTATAGGTTAGATTATTTGCGACGAGTGTATTTGCGACGGGATAACCGTTGCAAATAGTATTATTTGCAACGGTACCCGTCGGAAATACCTTATCCCGCATTAATTACGGTCAACGGTTAAATAATTATTTGCGACGGGTCCCGTCGCAAATAATAACCTGTCGACATACTATTTGAGACGGGGGTATATTCCCGTCGCAAATATGTTTTACCGCCGCCGGTTATTTGCGACGGGGGAATTTGCCCATCACAAATAAGTTTCTAACGGGACTATTTGCGACGGGATTTATCCCCGTCGCAAATAACCCGTCGCAAATACCCATTTTCCCGTAGTGATTAATCCTTTTACATCATAATGTGGTGGTCCTATTTTTTCATTAAAAATAATGATGGTTCTATGAAATGTGAAATTTACCTTGGATATTTGAATAACATTACTATTAATAATATTTATTCACTACCTCATGTCGATGAATTGTTTGATCTATTCCAAGGAGCTCAATATTTTACCAAAATTTACAAGAGATTTGGGAAACTTTAGCTGAATTTTATTTAGGAATAAATTCATAAAATATTATTCCAAACTAGATATGGGAATTATAAGTCTATTTTCATGTTATTTGGATTAAAATATGCTCATAATTTATTCATTGATCTCATGAATATAAAATTCTGCTAATATTTGGATATGTTTTTTGTTGTTTTTATTATTGATATTGTTGTGTTTTCAAAAAGTTATTAACATCATGAAAAACATAAAAGTGTTATCCTACAAACTCTAAAATAAAATAAGTTATATGGTGAATTAATAAAATGTTATTTTTGGGTGAAATAAATTTATTTTCATGGGAACATTGTATATAATGATGGTATAATAGTTGATCCGACAAAGAAAAAAGTGGATGATGCATGGTAGAGACCTGAAAAAGTTAATAAGAATAAATGTTTTCTTGAATTATCATGATATTAAAGATTATTTTTTGAAAAGATTGAATAGTTAAGTAGCCCTCTAATTATGTTAAAAAAGGGTTAAATTTATTTGGAAATTAGAATCTGATTCTTATTTTCAAGAACTGAAAATAAAATTAGCGAACTCTCTAATTTTGTTCATGTCTTCTAGAAATGGTGAATTTATCATCTACAATGATGATTCATTGAAGGTAAATGGATTTCTTTAGAAGCTGAATGACTAGGTAATTGCTTATTCTTCAATATAAATAAAGCCCCATGGGTTAAATTATCCAACACATGATTTGGAATTAGTAGTTGCGGTTTTTATTTAGAAATTTGGAGTCATCATTTATATGGATCTAAATGGGAAGTATATGCTCACCGTAAGTGTTATAATTATATATTTACTCAGAAGGAATTGAACAAGAGGTAGATAAGATGGATTAAACTGATAAATGTTTATGATTTCATGATCAATTATAGCCCTAGAAAATAAAATAATGTGGTAGATGCCTTTAGTCAAAAAATTCATGAATAATTATCCATGTTACTTTAGGAACAAGTACCTTGGATTATTATTTGATTAATTTTTTAATATATTTTTTTGGTGAAAGAAATTCATCTATTTTGTTTGTTGTTTTTATGTAGTCTTCTCTGTCAGGATGAATTATGCAAGAACATAAGGAATATAGTGCGTTATAAAAAACGAATATTTCGTAAAAATGGTAGGTTTCCATTATTTTATTTTGAAAAAATTTGTATTTTGAGATTTTGGAAGAGATTATGTGTGACTTTTGATTCAAAGTTAAATAAATAGTTGTTAAGTGAAGCTTATTGTTCTCTGTTTTTAGTTCATCCTTGCAGCACTAATATTTATATAGACCTTTAAGATTATTACTATTGTGGTGGAATGAAAAGAGATATTACTGATTTTATAATGAAATTTTTTACTTTTTGAACATATTAAACCATATAAATAAAAAAAAGTGGATGGTTCAGCCTTTTATATTATCAAAGTGGAAATAAGAAAATATATCCATGGATTTTATGGTGGTACTGCCAACGAATTCTCAAGGTAAAAATGAGATTTTTGTTGTTGTTGTTTGAAAAAATAAATATGAGCATTATCATTCTCTTTGAGATAATGTGTTCTTGGATCATATTTATAAACTATATATCAATGTGATATCTAGGTTACGTGGTGTTCCTCCCTCCAATATATCTGACATCGAAACCAAGTTCACTTCTAAATTTTTTAATGGCCTTCAGAATTTGTTGGTAACTGAATTAAATTTCAACAGAACCTTTTTTAAGAAATCTATTGGAAAAATTGGGTGAAAATTTTTGACCTTGGAAGACATGTTATGATATTGTTCAGTAGATTACTATAGAATTTGGGACCAACTTATTTCTTTAGTTTTTTTCATTGAATACAAATTTTCAACCTTGTATACAGATTGAATCTTTTGAGGCATTATATAGAATGTCATTCTTAACTCTAGCATTATGGGATAATTTGAGTAAAATAACGTTTACGGGAAAATAATTAGTAGATGAAGTGGACAATTATTTGAAGATAATCTATTAAAATATGAGGACAGCTCAGAGCTTGTAGAAAAACTATCCAGGTAATTGGAGGAACAAATTTTATATCGAGGTAGGTGATAATGTTATTAATAAAATATATCCTAAGAAAAGTGTAATTCATTTTTTTAATAAAGGAAAGTTAAGTCCATGGTTCATTATATCTTATAAAATCCTAGAGAAAGGTGGACCAATTTCCAACCACATAGCATTGCCTCTAGGTTTATCTTGGTTTCACAATTTCTTTCATGATTTGATGTAAAGAAAAAAAAATTGATGACTCATAATATGTTTTTATCCCATAAGTAGTTCATCTGGAGGATAACCTTTATCATGTGGAAAATATTATACAGATTATTGATTGTAGAGAGAATGTACTGTGGAATAAGGTACCTGAATATGTTATCATTTTATGGGAGACCACATGGTTGATGGAAATACATCGTAATCTGAAAATTCTATGAGGTAAAGGTATCGAAATTTTTTAATAAGAAAAAAATATTGAGGTCTCAATTTCTAGATAGTGGGGAGAATGTGACAAACCAGGTACTTATAATATAATTTCTTTCATTCTATAATTAATTTGTAAAATTCATTATACATTTATAATAAAATAAATTATATTTATATAAATTAATAAATATATACTAATACAACTATAAACTCGCCTATAAATGTTTTAATTTTTAATTTATTTTGTTAGTTTAACTATTATATATTAATATCATGGAATAATGGAATAATTTTTTTCAATTTATAAATTAATTATTAATAATTTTTTGAAATAGAAATTGATATTTAAAATTTTATAATTAATATAATGATTTTAAAAAATATTTATCTTCATAAAATATATTCATAAATTAATGTTGTGTTTTCTTTTAATTTTAAGGTAATTCTATGTGACCTCAAATAATTATTCATTGTTTTATAAAATTAGTTATAATATAAAAAATAAACATTCTCAAATAATTGATTATAAAAAATAAAAAATCAATTTATCATATCTAAAAAATATTTTCATAAATCTAGTTCATTTTTGAATTCTACATTATGTAAAATGGTTAGGTTTAATTAATGGGATTTTTCTAAAATAGATGATTTTTAGTGAATAGTGAAATACGTCAATTTTTAGTATATAAACATTATAAGTTAAATTCACTATTCCTTATCTCATCACTGATTTAAGAACTATAATCTAGACTCATACATAAATATTTTAATATATTTAGTGATAATACTCAAACTATTCATAGTCATGTGACAAAATAATAAACTACTGAATAAAAAAAAGCATATCTCCTCCAATATAAATACAACTCCACACCACCGCTTCTCCAAAGACCTTGAAGACTTTTAGAACATCTAATTTTTACCCAATTACACTCCCAACCGTCTTCCCAAAAATTAATACATGATGGTCTCACTAAAAATCGAAACCAAGGGCCTTGAGGAGGTTCACAAGGAGAAGAATTAAAGCGTTAAAATTCTCATTCATTTTCTTTTATTATTCCCTCCTACACTCCCCTAATACAAGTGACATGATAAATACAATTTCTCAAATATACTATAATATTAATTATTTTAGTGGAACATCAATCATAAAACCTCTCTCATTCCTCTCATACTCTATAAAATGAATGCATCATCCGCGACGTGTTGATTCACTTCCTTCAAGGACATCATATTTTCATATCCCATTAAATACTTCAAGGTTGGTCAAAAAACCATTATTATTGTATTAAAATAATTTTTCTATGTAAATTATTGTTTTTTATTATATTGTAACTATTCTATATACATAACACGAAACAAAATGAAACTATTTTGTGATGGTCAGAAAAACATACAAAAAAATAACCAAACATTTATCATTAATGTTTTATCTAATGAATAATCCTCATATTATAAAAAATCATATATTTTATCATTTAAAAATTTGGAAACATATTGGAAACCTTTCATTCCAGAATTTGGGTTTTTCTTACATTATTCATGAAAATAATATAATGAACCATCTATGTAAACAATTAAATAAACACACCCGAAATAATGATAATAACAAAATATAATTAAAAGATGGCTGTAATGATGTTATAGTAAAAAAATATAAGGAATTGAAAATATTAATATGGGTGTTTAATTTATTAATAATTATCATTAATCAATTATACAATAGTTTTTAACATGTTTAAAGTATGATTAGCCTGAGGTAAGAGAAATTTCTATAAAATTCTTCTATTAAATATCTTTTTATACAAACATAGAAATGAATTTTTTTATGATACATGTATTTTAGTTTTATAATTACTTTTTGGTTCTTTATAATTGTTTATAATTATTTTTGGGACCTATATCTCACCCAAATGCATTGAGTATATTAATGTTGTAGGTCGGTAGTATGGTTACTCCAAGTGTAACTATGATGGTTACACCCTAAGTTAGCTGTGAGGGTTACATAATAAGGTGCAAATAAGGGTTAAATTGTAAGGAATATTTAAGGATTAAAAATAATTTTGTATTTTGTAGAGTTATAAAACTATGTACATAATCCACCCAGGTTACCTATATCATTTTATTTATGTATTGTATAGAAATCAGTTATTTAAAAAAATTAACATTTTGATTCTTAATTTATGAGAAGTAATTATTTGTGAAAATGATTTCAATTGTTTATAAATGTTTATGTACTAATGGATCGTTTCCTTTTATGTCACTTAATTTTTTTCCTTTACATCCCATGTTTTTAAAAAAAATCACCAGTTTTAATGATTAGTAAGATAAAGTAAAAAAAGCCAAGTTGAATGTTATGAAAATTGTTCATGAAGAGAACCCATGTTTTATTAAAACTATTTTAATTAAAGACATAAATTATACTTTTTAGTAGTATCCACTTTTTATTCTTGTGGGTTAGTATGTATGAATTTTGTAATAATTCTATAAAACTCTAAACCAAAAATATCTTAGGGAATGTAGTATTTGTATTCTAGATGATTTAACTAGATTATGTAATTTTAAAGGCTGGGTACTTATTTCAATTATGGATACTATGTTTTTGTAAAGTTATCACCTTATAAAGGAATATGATGATTATTACTAGTTGGAATGTTTTTTTATATTGTTTATTTTCCCATTCCAGACACAATGAAGGTTTTGTGAGGTGTCATACCTCTTGCATCTACAATTTAAGTTAGATCAGGTACACAATGTCTTCCTCTTATAACAAATAAGGATGTATGTGCATTACCAATCACATGTCATGGAAATTATTGAGATGGATATTAAGGAAGGGTTTAGCATTGGGGAGTACCTAGTAGTGAATAAATATTGTAATAAATGGAACCATTGTGATCAAATGATTCACTTGTCTCTTGGGTGATGGTAGTATAAGAACCATCAAGAGAGAACCTAGGTGTGTTAAAATTTGATACGATCTAAATAACCTCATTTGTTTGAGTATGATTTTTGATTTTTTGGATAAATAGTCATTAGTTGGGAGAATTTAACATCCTAATATATTCCTTCATTGATGTTAGAATATTATAAATAATATTTTTTGACATAAATGTTTAGATGATGTGAGTTTTTTGTGACCAGATATCATCGATGTTGACATATTAAAATATTAAAATATGATTCGGGATAGTGTCTTATCCTTTTTGAATAATTGTTTTTCTTATTTTTTTAATCCGCCGATGAGAAATATGATACCAAGGTTGTTTCAAGGATTCAATATTTACCCTACGTGCAATATAATGTTGATCTGCACTGGGCACTTGGTGGAAGGAATTGATAAGAATGAGATGTAACTCATTTAATTAATTAATAAATTAAATAAAGAGAAATAAACCCCGACACTCTTATGTTTTATAAATAGAGGAGATAGTGTAGAGTTATAAGGCATCGACCTTAAACATTAATTAATCATGAATTAAACGAATAATTCACATAGAGTATCTTTTCAGGTTTATAGTTTTAGAGAATTAGGTCATAACTATTACATCTCAAAATATTACATAGTAGACACTTCTAGTAAGATTCCATAAAATAAAAAAACACTTAAAAAGAAAGATGTCTAGTTCCATGTTTTAGATAGAATGTCTTTCCTTGATCCCACCCTTGACCCTATTTATCTTTAAGTCCAATGGAAAACATTTCAAAAAGTTGGGATGAGCATAAAAAGCCCAGTAAAGGATACACAAAGAAGGAAAACTGTTATTTTTTCAAAACAAAAAGTAAACCATGAATACTTTACCAAAGTAATACTTTTCACCTTTATGAAGTATTATAAAACTATTCCCTGAATAAAAGACCATTACATACCATTTTGTAACCAAAAGATTGCCATAAAACCCATATAAAGTACACATAACATAAAAAGGTAACTTGGGACATAAACATACTTAAATGGAATAACCATACGGTCAAGTTCCACACATACTTAATGGAATAGCCATACAGTCAACTTCCACACAAACTTAATGGAATAGTCATACGGCCAACTTCCATACCCAATGCATTGGAGGTTATAACGTAACCACCCATCCTAGTATTCATGGCACCACCCGTCATAATGTCCAAGTAACATTATAAAATCATAAGACATAAAACAAATATAATGGAAAGAAAACATTTCCACATTTCAATAAAAATATATCACTTAAATATATTGTCATAAAAAATCCTTTATAAAAACCATTTTCAATACCAACATACATAAAAGAGTATATGGTATTTATTTCATTTTAAAAACATTACGGCTTGTTGAGGAAGCCAAAGACCAAATAATACTCTTGGCGGCGGAAAAGTTCATTGTCACCGCGTATTTTAAAAGAAACATTCATTTTTGTCGTTTTGTAAAAGTCTTTGTAGAAAAATATTCCTTTTTTATAAAATTAAAATTCAAATGGGTTTATACACCGTATAAAATAAAGCCTTGTATTAGAACAAAATATGCCTGAATGAAAGGAGATTGAGACGAAGTCCCTTACAAAGACAGTATCATTGGATTAAGGATAAATCAATTACCTAATTATGTGTGACAAAAGAATACACCAAAGATAAGTGGATATTAAGTGTAAAAAAATCAGAGGTCATTCACACATATTCATAGAATGACATATTTCAATGAGTACAAGTTTATCCCAAAGAATCCAAATTGGGTTAAGAAGTTCCTTTGCAAAAATTCGACAGCCTAACGGCGTCACTTCAAAATTCAGAAAATTAGTTGATGAGAGAAAAAATGGTATCTCATCACTTGGACATAAAATTTACATCAATAAGTATATAGAATAAAATATCGCAACATAATAAGATGTAAATTAAAAGTCATAACAAAAGAAGTCTTTTAAAAAGAGGTGGGTGAAAGGTTCCCTTACCGATTTGGGAACATTCAAAACGTACACCCCATGAAAGAAGGGTCATAAAATGAAGATTTAAATAACCATAAATGAGATTATATTATACAAATAGTAAAATAATGGGCTGTACATACACCACACAAAAGTAAATAGTGGCAAATGTAGCATGAATCTCACGGGAATAAAAAGTGAGATGAAAATCCCCTTATGAAAATTCAGTCGCCTAACGGCACCACAAAAAACTTCCAAAAATGGATTGATGTGATCAAATAAGGTCCCTCATAATATTAACATAAAATTTATAGAAATATGAATAAAAAATATCATACCCGACATAAGAAATATGAGCCTAAAAGAAATGACATAAAAGAGAGTAATTTAAAAAAAGAGAGGTCGGATACCTTACCTCGTATCCGACTTGACTCGATCGTTCTTTAATCTCCTGAATAATAAACATGAGTTAATTTATAATTTCTTAAGAACCTTTTTCACGTTCATTATTCCTTTTATATAACTTATTACCTTATAATTAACACTATGTAATTATTTAAGTTAATAACGGTCGTTTTAATGATCATTGCTACTTGAGTAAAAAATAAACTCTTTATAATTACAAGTTTGTTCATGGTGTAAAATATCCATTATATACAAAATTATATTCATTATGTAGATGTAATATATATAATATATATCCATTATATTCACGCATTTATTATATTACATAACATTTAGAGGTAAGAAATGAAATGGACCATTCATGGAGACGGTAAGCCGTACGTACGCATGAACGCTACTTCCATTTCTATTTCATATTTAATGGAATTAAAAAATAATGATACATAATAATATTATAATTCCAGTATGGTATCATATATAATATCATTAAATATATCTTTTATACGTACCACATATGGTATTAACGAATCAAATCACTTTGAGGGGGTGGTAGTCCGCACTTCCTAAAATGAAGATATAGTGTTTACCCATAATTGGAAACCATAAAGGTATGCCATAAATGAAAAATACAGAAGATTAAGAAAACCATAAACATATTATATATTATATATAAATATTGTGACATCTTAATGTCCACTTTTGAAGGTGTTAAAAGAATATTGAACAATCATCGTTTCGTGAGGCAGAAATTCACCATCCACATAAACAGTTTGTTCTTTAACCATTAGATGTTGGTGTGTGTTAGTGTAGCTCCAATCCTTCTTATAACAACATACTAGTATATTTAAGATACTGGTGTTGTCACAAAAGAAATGAATAAAATTATTTTAGGGCGTTGGAGAAGAAAAATAAAACAAAAGAGCACAAGTGAAGACATTACCTTAAAATCGGGTTACTCCCTTTGGTTTGAACCAAAAAGATTTCTTGAAGAGCATACTGCCTAAGGTAAGGTTTCTAGGATGAGGATAGGGATTTTTAGAGACAAATTTATCATAGAATGTCTGAGGCAAAGGCTTGAGAGGTGTGGGTAAGGTGGTAGAGTTGGGGGATTTTATAAGAGGAGAGGAAGGTCACTCTTGGAAAGTCAAGAAAGGTTACATTATTTTCAAATGTGTTTTAGATTTTAAAGGTCCCACATTGATATATTTCGATGATATGTTGATAAGGTTCGAAATCCAACCATCCAATAGGTTTTTGACATGTTTAGGTCTTATATTTTACGTTATCTTTTCATTTTATTTAAATCGTTAAATATTTAGGTAATCGCTGTATCATCATGATATCATAAATAATTTAATTTATTTAATGACTAAAAATTATAAAACAAATACTATGCTGTAGGAAATCATTTTAGATTTCCAATTACTATTTATATTTAAAAATTTGACTTGTATAACCCCATGTAAAATTGTTTTAGTAAAACAATACATGTTTGTGTCATTTTTACTTTTACTTTAAATAAAAGGCATAAATGTCGTTATCTTACACAAGTGGCTCCATGGGGTCCCGAAAATTGACCCATGGGTTGTATTTGTAGTCCATGACTCATCCAATAGGGTTAGGAAAAGCTTCAAGATATTTTCTTTTTATTATAATATCATTTTTACCTTAAATCACACTGATTACCTTTAATCACGATTAATAAAACATAAAAGTTACTTTTCATAAAAAATTATTTTAATCCCATTGAACCAAATTTTACTTAATAATAAAATCCATTTAAATTGGATTTTTGAAATTCAAATCACATAAGTGGTAATGTGAATATTTAAACAAAAAATCAGTTTTTCTGACTACAACTTTGTGGTTTCACTATTCAGCAAAAAATAAGGTTTTTCAGAAAAACACCAAAAATTCATCATAAGATATATTTGATATTATGAATTCAAAAATGATGTCTATTTTACGAAATTCATAAAATAGAAGTTTCATTAATTAATTTTATTATTAAATCCAACTGTCAAATCAAATAGCGTGTTTTTAATATACAATATCTATCAAAAGATTGGCACTCGTTTATGTCCAATCTCAAAGTGATATTAATTTCAATGACCACCATTGGATTAAATGGTAAAAATATATTCTAATTTCACATTTAAACCAATTCAAAAGATAATATAATCATATAAATAAATTAGATTAAAAATAGGTTTTGAATTAAAATACAACATTTTGCACTATTCATTTAAAATGAACTTTATTGGAAAAATACCAAAAAATTACACAAAGTAAATTTTGATGTCCCGATTCTAAAGAGGAATTTTATTTTTTCAAATACAACATATAAAATTGTCAAAATTATATTTAAAAAGGGTTTTCCATCAAAAGGCGGTTAATCGACCTTCTAAAGAATATTAGAAGATTTATGCTTAAAATTGGATTTATTTGCATTTTTAATCCTCTAACATTTATTGTAAAAAGTAAAAATATTTGACAAAAATATATAATCATTTTGTAGTTAGTTCTGTTCATTCCCGTCATTACAATGGCTAGGTGCTAACTACAATTTAAAATAAAATTATTTTATTATTAGAGTGCAACGTAAGATTTCAAGGTAACTCGTTGTTGCATATTGGGTAAGCCATCAAGCACAGCGTTCCCTTTAAAGTAATATTAATATTTTATTCATAAATATGGATAAATATAAAAATTTCATATTCTTTATTTACCTGGGGTGTAAAATACTTCCCCCCTTTTGGGAATTGCGTCCTCAAAATTTTAAAATTGGGCTCAGAAACATCATTGAAAGCCCCACATCGGAAAAGGATTAAATTAAACTGTTACTTTAAAAGAATGAAAGGGAAGTACAAATTTCACCCGAGATAACGCATAATAGGAATTCCATGTATGAAAACATGGATATGGAAGAAAAAACAAAGAGACATGTTCTGAGGGAGTGTGATAGAAAACATGTTTAGGAGAAAGTTAATCACCCGAAAATCACAAACTTGTGATGGGTTAAACGGTATTGGATTCCCCAGTAGTAAAAATTGAAGAACAAAATTTTTTTTAGTTACTTTTCATTGAGGAATTTATTTTTGATCTGAACTAAAACATAAGGAAACATACTTACTTGTCATGTTGACTATCATATTTTACTAGATTTCTTACACGAACTCATATTTTATCCAAAATATGAGTATTTAGGATGACTTGTTTACATTAAGAGAGCTACAATCAACTTCTAGAGAACCACCTAATCCAAAAAAGAGAACTGTATACTTCCCATGTCTTTAGACATTAACCAAAACTAAAACCAAAAAGGTTAGTATGAGATCAGATAATACCCAAAAAGGATAATCCTTTATAAAAAGGAAATCTATTCTTAATCTCCAAAATTTGTCCAACAAGACCCAAAGTTCAACTAAGACCAAAAGCAAACCAATCTAAGATTGAAACCCAAATATTTGAAGCATTTAATCACATAGTCTTCCAAGTTAAATCGTAACATTTATCTCCAAACAACATCAGTTTCCCTTAAAGTCTTGTACTGAAATGTAATTAACCTAATCACATATCCGCCATGATAGATTAATAATTTCCCTAGATAACCCAAAATCAACTTACTCTTAATTCATAAAATCATATAACTAAAAATAATTAGCCAAATTAACCAGGCACTTCACGTAGTCCAGTGGTAGGTGATAAATACCAGTCGCACATTGGTTGTGGGTTCGATTCCCACAATTTTGTCTGACGCGACAGGTTTTCACACGATATGCGTGTTGTTCTTTTTTCAAAACTCTATAATTCTCAAATAATTCCTGAAAAAGATATAAAATAATAAAAAATAACTATAACATAATTTAACATCAATTTTATCTCATGTCTTTCACCTTCCATCATAACATATAGTAACCCATAATTACCTAAAAAGTAAGGATCATATATACCCAAATGGTTCTTTATAACAATGTCCACAAAAGTACAGATAACTATTCCTTGAATAATATTTTCATATATCAAACATCAGGGTTACACATACTATAAAAAATTCTTCTAATGTAACCCCATCATTAAAAGAGACTTAATACTCTTAATAATTTCACCATAACTCTTGAAGCCCTTATATGTTGACTTCATACTCATTCAACATTCTTCATGATCCATTAACCATTACTTTCAAACTTATTCTGAAATACTTCTTTCCTACAAACAAAATCATGAATCATATCCTAAGATTCCAAAAATAGGAAAACAAAAGTTAAGAACTAATCCATACATTTGATTGGTCATTGTCAGATTCTTCATCCTCAATTGGAATGGCATTAGGTATTGGTAAATGAATATTTGTACGATCTTGTTGATCCCATTCCCAAAACTTCTTCATAGGACATGTGTTTGCATAATGACCAAGCACACCACATTTAAAACATTCAATTGATCCCTCAGAAAGAACTTATTTCCCTTTCCTCGAGTCAACTGGATGCTTCCTTTTTCCATGGTAGGTTCTTGATTTATGACCTTCATTTCCACATCTATAGGATATTTCTGTCCCTTTCAAACATTTTCCTAGGTGTTTCTTTCCACATCTTTGACACATAGGTTTTTTAACACACTTACCTTTATGGTTATTACCTGTAGTTCCGTAGGGATTTGTTTCTTGCATCTATGATGCCTTATAGAAATCACCAAGGTTTTGGTGGTCAATAATGACTCCAGATAGTTAGTTGAGGAAAAAACAAGAGTTCTCATTGCATCTCCCATATCATTCAGTTGCTTGCTCAGATAACTGTCACAGTTTCCTTCACATCCACTGTTACTTTGGTGCCTACTAGATCCAGCCATTTACTAAAACCAAAAAGGTCAGTGTGAGTATATAAACAAAACTATCATGTACTAATGAGGAATATAAACACTAAGATATACTTACTCAATCACTTTATCTAAAACTATGACTCTTTCTGAAATCCTAACCAGTAGGGTTGTGTCACTAATGCTTAGAGAATACCCTAACCTCTAATGTTATCTAAACCGACCTCTGATACCAACTATATGGCCCCGACCTTAAACATTACTTAATCATGAATTAAACTAATAATTCACATAGAGGATCTTTTCAGGATTAGAGTTTTAGAGAATTAGGTCATAACTATTACATCTCAAAATATTACATAGTAGACACTTCTACAAAGATTCCATAAAATAAAAAAAACACTTAAAAAAACATGTCTAGTTCCATGTTTTAGATAGAATGTCTTTCCTTGATCCCATCCTTGACCCTATTCATCTTTAAGTCCTTTGGAAAACATTTCAAAAACTTGGGATGAGCATTAAAAGCCCTGTAAAGGATACAAAAATAAGGAAAACTGTTAGTTTTTTAAAACAACAAGTAAACCATGAATACTTTACCAAAGTAATAATTTTCACCTTTATGAAGTAGTAAAAAACACATCACTGAATAAAAGACCATTACTTACCCTTTTGTAACCAAAATATTACCATAAAACCCATATAAAGAACACATAACATAAAAAGGTAACTTGGGACATAAACATACTTAAATGGAATAACCATACGGTTGACTTCCACACATACTTAATAGAATAGCCATACAGTCGAATTCCACACATACCTAATGGAATAGCCATACGACCGACTTCCATACCCAATGAATTGGAGGTTATAACGTACCCACCTATCCTGGTCTTCATGGCACCACCCGTCATAATGTCCAAGTACCATTATAAAATCAAAATACATAAAACAAATATAATGGAAAGATAACATTTCCACATTTTGATCACAATATATCACTTAAATATATTGACATAACAAATCCTTTATAAAAACCATTGTCATGACCCGTCCTTGGGGCCCGTGCCCTGACTACCCCAAGCCCGCCTTCCATAGGCCAGGTGCTGGCGACTAGCACCAAGGCGTAAATCCCATTAAAGGGAAGGCATTGCCTTTGTAAAGTAAACAAGCACCACAAAGTAAGAAAGCGAAAAAAGTAAACACTAATTAATTACTAGTACAACATTAAGTGCAGAAAAGTAAGTGGGCTAGTATACAAACCCAAACTGAAAGTAAAGTACAACTCGAAAGGGAAATAACAACTGAAAAGTAAAAGCCGCTACGCCGAGCTGTCCACTGGGAATCCCACCTGAAGGGTGGGTACAGATAGCTCCACTCCTCCTCGGGTTCCGCCGTCCGCTCTGAGTACGTCCGACCCAATGTTCCACCTCCAGGTACCGTCTTGCTCCACAAGCCCCACCACGATCAGTGTTGTCCGTCGTCAGCAACCAACACAGCGTAGTGCGGGCATAGCCCGTGCAGGGGTGAGTATAAGCTACTCAGTAGGGACCCCGAGACCCCCGAAGGTCTCCCAAAATCCACAAAGGATAAACCAAAAAAGAAAGATACAATCATTAAGTAACAATCGACACTGCTTAGGTACATGCCCATACATATACCTAAGTCATCAATTCCAGTACGCTCAAACCTCCGAGCCCAAGTACAACCCAGTCCACACAAGAATGTATATATATTCCACACAGAAAATAAAAACGTAATCCACAAAAGGAAAGAAAACATGATTCAGGTCACACAGGTATACTTCTTCGAAGACAATAGAGATGATCACTGATCCATCTAAGTCATCAGACCCACAAAGGATCGATAGGTACTAACCCCCACAATGACCCACACAGGATCGATAGAAACTAACCCCCGCAAAGACCCACACAGGATTGGACCCACAAAGGATCTGTAGGAGCTGGCTTACATAGAACCGCTGAGAGCTGACCCAGATAGGATCAGACCCACATAGGATTGGGAGCACTGATCCACATAGGATCACTGAGTGTTGTAGTCTTCATCGTCGAATCCACTGAGGATCTCTGTACAGTCGCCGTCGCAGTCACAGTAGCAGTTGTAGCCAGCACTAGGGTTCCCGCACACAACAAGCTCGTTCGGGAGGGTCCGCTCCATGAGCTGAGAGGCTGATACATCAACTGACACATAGTCCAGAGTTGATGTATCCAAAAGTTCTGTATTTTCAACAGGAATTCAACGTCGTAGATGGCGCGTCGATCAGACGCCCGGTCTGAGAGTTATTGGCTTTTTCGTCCCAGGGGCCCGGTTGGGTTTTAAGGCAAAACCAACCCGACCGTACTCCTCCTGTGTCCAAACCTCGGTCGGAGTATGCCAAAATATCCATCTCACTTAGAGGAATTCAACGAAGTCGACGGTATGTCGATCGTACGTCCGAAGCTCAAGATATGAGGGTTTCCGCTCCGAGGGCCCGGTTGGTTTTTTGTACGAAACCAACCCGTCCAAACTCAAAGTATTCCGAATCCTTGAGTGTGATATACCAAAACAACAGACTCGTTCCAAGGATCGCTACGCAACTGACGGTGCGTCGATCGGAGGTCCGTAGCCCAATATATGGGCATTTGACCAAAATTAGTCCGAAAAATAGGGGGTCTGGACCCGGCCCGGCCTGACCCAGTACCCCCGGGGTCGGCCGAACTGGGTCGACCCGGCCCGGGCGGCGACCCGACCCGACGACCCTGCCCGGCCCGGAAGCCCGGCCCTACCGGCGGCGTGGCCAGCGCGGTTAGCGCGCCGCGCGAGCGCACCCGAGGGAGGGGCTACGCCCCTCCTTTATTTCAAAATGGTGGCCCCCTTTAAGGGGCCGCACTTGGTGTGCAACCCGGGGGGTGTAACCCCCCAGCATTTACCCTGTAACGGCCGGCCAGCGTAGGGCCAGCCGGTTTCTCACTGTGGGACCCCGCGGTCCCGCGCCTTCCGGCGCCGGCAGCCGGAGTTCCGGCCGCCTTCTTTGAATTCTCTGGTGGGTGGTTTCTCCGGCCGCTACTTCCAGGATGGCTGAAAATCCGTCCAGCATGGCGTGACGGTGCTGTACCCTTTCGCCGCAGTCCGACTCTGGCCACGGCCTTGTTCGTAATCCTCAGCGCGGCGCGACGACATCTCGTTTCTTCGTCGTGGCCCTCATCGTTCACGTCTCCTTTCGCTCAAGCGTGGTGAAACGATGCATTACCATCTTCGCTAATCAAAATGAAGAATAGAAAAGGGGGGAGGGGTATCGGCCATGTTTGTGCGGACCAATCCCCTCCCATTATATCGATATCAGTTGGCCAAAACGTAAAACGTTTAACCTTCACATGTTTTAATTTAAATAAAAATTAGAACATGGCCGTCAGATTTATCTTTCATATTCAAAGGAAAGAATCACCAACTTAAAATAGTCGAACCCCTACCTCAGTTCAGGAATGGTGCATGTCAATCGAGCTGCGGAAGACGAGCGTCGCAGAGGTCGGGCGTTGCGAGAAACGATCGCCGATTCTGTTGTCGTCGGGATGCATTCGAAGAGGAAACGTCGTTGGAAGAAGATGTCGCGTTCTTCGGCGGAGATGTTCTTCGTTGAAGAATGGTGTTCTTCGTCGGAGTCCAAGGTGTTCTTCACGTTCTTCGTCGAGGTTTAAGAAGAATAATACTTCACACTTCCCAAACCTCTCAATGTGGAAAAAACTCTAACAATAATAAAACAAGACAAAGTCTTAATTTAATTAACACAACATAAACATTTGAAATTCAAGAGTTTGAAATTAAGTAACTCAACTTATTAATTATAACATGTTGTCAAAAAAAATTAATGAAAGTGAGTTAATGGGGAGTTAGGAAGGTGAGGGGTTAAGAAGTTTAAAGGGGGAAGGTGAAAGGTTGGGGCTCGTGTGGTCCCCACCCTTTCAATTATCCACACATGGGAAGTTGGGTGGATGTGGGCCCCACCAACATCTTCCCATGGGAGAAATTAACCACCTTGATATAAAATAAAATTGATCCAACAATTTTATTTACTTCTTAATTAAACCCCATTAATTAACTTCTTCTCCCGCACAAATGCAACTACTGTAAAGGTTCCCTTAAGCAATTACCTGCGTTGCGAGTTCATTAGTGCCATCAGATTTCAATTCTGAGCACCGGTTCAAAAGATAGGAAATCCCGCTCGTTCGTTCAATGAACGTACTCGAGCCAAACTTCGGAAATTGATTCCGGGCACTTCAGGCCTCAGAATCAAGTGCCGTCAGAAACCAAGTTCTTGTAAAATTCCATATAAAATTAAGAAAAAATTTTCTTTGAATTTTACGGGTCTTTACATTACTCCTACCTTAGGGCTTTACATTCCTGTAAATATACATCAAAACTAGAGAAACAAATGAAGGTACTGAGCACGCATCTGAGCCTCCCGCTCCCATGTGCTCTCCTGGAGGTTCCCGTGCTACCATCTGATGCGCACTAGAGGGATCGACCGTCCACGTTGGACCCACTCCTGTCGATCCTCGATCTCAAATGGAACCTCCATAAAAGTCACCCCATCGTCAACGTCAAGCTCCCCATGGTCAATGATGTGTGTCGGGTCATGCATGTATCTCCTCAGCTGAGATACGTGGAAGACGTCGTGCACCCAGTGCAACTGAGGTGGTAGATCCAGACGATAATCCACCTCGCCAATCCTACTGAGGACCTCGAATGGTCCGATGAAGGTTTGAGACAACTTGACGCCTTGGCCAAATCTCCATAATCCTCGTCGAGGTGAGACACACAAGAAGACGTGGTCGCCATCCTCGAACACTAGTGGCCTCCGCCTCCTGTCAGCATAACACTTCTACCGGCTCTGAGCTGTCCTCATCTGCTCATGGATGACCTGGACCTTCTCTGTCGTGGCCTGGACCATCTCCAGCCCCACAAGTGCTGACTCCCCAGGGTCTTTCCAGCACAAAGGAGATCTACAAGGTCGGCCGTAAAATGCCTTGTACGGTGCCATCCTGGTTGTGGAGTGGTAGCTGTTGTTGTACGCAAACTCCACCAAGGGTAGGTGGTCCTCCCAGCTACGACCATAGTTGAGGACACATGCGCGGAGCATGTCCTCGAGAGTCTGAATGGTCCTCTCCGTCTGACCATCCGTCTAAGGGTGAAAGTTGGTGCTCAGACGTAGGTGCATCCTGAATGCCTCCTGCAACCACTTCCAAATCTGAGAAGTAAAGCAAGCATCTCGATCGGAGACGATAGATGATGGCACACCGTGAAGCCGTACAATCTCCTGAATGTAGAGACTCCCCAGGATCTCCACTGAGCCCTGCTCTCGGATGGGTAAGAAGTGTGCCGACTTGGTGAGTCAGTCAACAATCACCCAAATGGAGTCGTGACCTCTGGAAGTGTGTGGAATTCCAGTCACGAAGTCCATAGATATCTCGTCCCACTTCCACTTCGGGACCTCCAAGGGCTGTACCAAGCCTGCTGGTACCTGATGCTCTGCCTTCACCTGCTGGCAGGTGAGGCATTGAGAAACGAACTCTTCCATAGCCTTCTTAATTCCTGGACACCAGTGCTATCATCTGAGATCCTGGTACATCTTTTCCACTCCTGGATGTACCTCCAAAGGATAAGTCTGAAACTCTCTCAGCACCTCCTCCCGTAAAGCAACTGGTACCAAGGTACATCCTCTGTAAATGACGTCGTGCTCTGATCCAATTGAGAAACCATCTGGTGCCTGTCATGGGGATATCTGTGCATGTCGCGTCTCACAGTCAGCATCCCCTCGTTGTGCCTCTCTGACCCGCTGCAGTAGTGGAGGAGTGACTGTGAGAGACTGAAGGAAGGCTAATCCATCTCTATCCACAACGGATATCTGCAAAGCGGCTAGCTGCTCCATCGCCTCCTCATGTAGCTGAATGCCCTTCCTCCTACTCAGAGCATCAGCTACCACGTTCCCCTTCCCATGAGTACAGACTATCTCATAGTCATAGTCCTGGTGGAACTCGATCCATAACCACTGTCTCAGGTTCAGGTCCCTCTGCGAGAATATGTATCTGAGACTCTGGTGGTCATAAAAGACTATAAATCACTTGCCCATCAGATAGTGTCTCCACGTCTTCAAGGAGAAGACCACTGCTGCTAACTCCAGGTCATGGGTAGCGTTGTTCTGCTCATGCGGCCTCAACTGACATGATCCATAGGCGATCACTGCCCGCTCCTCCATCAGGACACATCCGAGTCCGGTCCCTGATGCATCGCAGTAGACTACGTACCCTACTCCCTCCTCAGGCAACCTCAAGATAGGTGTGCTGGTCAATCACTGTATCAGCTCCTGGAAGCTCTGCTGACATTTGTCTAACCACCCGAAGGGTTTCCCCTTCCTCCTTAACGTTCTGCAGAGCTGAAAAGATTTCTCCTTTGACGAAAAGGGAAATCCGGTCTCATCCCATGAATGAACCACATTCCTTTCCTAATACAGTAAATCCCATCATGATTGTTTAATTCATGTCATGGATGACGTCGTAAGGCCTCGATGCTTCTACCAAAAGATCCAACCGTTACTCTCGCCTCCAAGGGTTGAGTCACACTGTCGGCATCAGTGTGTTGTCACTGGGTCTCTTCCAGTAATAATCTCGCAAGTGAGGGTCATGTCAACAGTTTTTTTTAAAACCGGCACCTCTTAGTAATAACAAACAAAAGACAAGAAAGAAAACGTCACCAAAGCAAGTGTCTTTTATTACATCAACTCAAAGTACAAGGACACAAGGCAACAAAAACTAAGAATCTAGAGGCATTATTGGCAATGGCTTATATGCCTGGAGCTAGTCCCGCACTTGTCCACCCACTTCCGGAGCTCCATGATCGTAAGCTTCAGTTTCCTGAAGCTATGCTCTCCCCTGAGGTCGGGGTGGACCTCCTAGTGGTGGTGGTGGTAGAGCCTCAAAACATCGTCCACCACCTACTGCTCGGCCAGCTCCTCTGCCTCGTCCGCCTGCCCCTTGCGGACCTCCACAGTTGAACCTCTGCCTCTGCCTAGGTGGTTCCTCAACCGTATGCTACTCCTCTGCATGGCGGGTTGGGTAGTCACGAGCCATGTGGCCATGTCTGCCACATGAGTAGTACTACCTACCTCTCGAAAGACTGGCCCTGTGCTGTGTGTCCCGCCCTGCTGAGCCATTGTCCTGAGGTCATCTGCCTCAGGGTCTGGTCTGCCTGGACCCATGAGTCATCCGTCGACTGCCTGCTGCAGAAGACTTTGCTACGTGCTGCCCTGCAGTGGGTCTCGGCGCTGGTGTAGACTCAGCAAGAAAGCTCTCGATCAAAAGGGCTCGCTCCAGTACTCCTGTCTGAGTCGGAATGCTGAGGGAGATCAGCGATGCCCTGATCTCGTGTCTCAATCCCTTATCAAAGGTCTGGGCCCAGAAGAATGGGTCTCATACCATGTCGGTCGAGTAGCGCGAGAGATCGGTAAATCTCGCCGAGTACTGGGCGACTGTCATGCCGCCCTGCCGCAGCTGAAGAAGCTCCTGAATGCGCACCGCACGGAGGGTGGCTGGGACAAACTCTGAGCGGAAGAGGATCTCAAAGTCTGTCCAGAGTAGAGATGCCTCATCGTGCACCTAGAGCATCAAGATCCACCATCGGCCCACTGTCGTGTGCAGTAGGCTTGCTACGAGGATCACCATGAGGTCTGATGGTGTCCTCACTAGCCGAAAAACTCTCACCACTTCCTCTAGTCATTCCTCTGCTGCCTAGAGGTCCGTCTCCCCGCGGAACCTAGGCGGTCGCTGGCGCTGGAACTCCTGCAGTGCACTGAGGAAACGTGCATCGTCAGAGGCTGGTGTTGGAAGCATCGGTGGCTCAGCGGGTAGAGCTACCACCGGTGCCACTACTAACAAAGGGCCCTGCACCGAGGCCTCATCGCTTGGTGTGCTGTCGTCACGCTCAACTCTCGAAACCCTAGCTAGATGCCATCGCGGGGCCATCCTGAAAAGGAACAGGTGTGCCACGGTCAAACAGTATACCTGGTGAGCTGACACAAAGTAATCACAAAGAAAACATGAAACACACACGCAATTAATGTTTTCATGCATTATGCCGAAAATCCGAAGTCATGGTCCTGGTGTACGGATACGTCGGCCGCCGCACCAACACTGGACTCCCTGGACTGATAACCACACCCAATATGCTAAACACTATTGCTTGAAATATTAGAAAGATCAGAGATCTATGATCCGTGGTAGAACTGAACTTCTCTAATACCAATTTGTCACGACCCGCCCTCGGGGCCCATGTCGTGACTACCCCAATCCCGCCTTCCATAGGCCAGGGTCTGGCGGCTAGCACCAAGGTGTAAATCCCGGTAAAGGGAAGGCATTGCCATTGTAAAGTAAACAAGCACCACAGAGTAAGCAAGAAGAAAAAGTAAACACTAAGTAAAAATGGGTACATCAGTATGTGCCGAAAAGTAAGTGGGCCAGTATACAAACCCAAACTGAAAGTAAAGTACAACTCAAAAGGGAAAATAGAAACTGAAAAGTAAAAGCCGCTATGCTGAGCTGTCCACTAGGAATCCCACCTGAATGGTGGGTACAGATAGCTCCACTACTCCTCGGGTTCCGCCGTCCGCTCCGAGAATGTCCCGCCCAGTGGTCCACCTCAAGGTACCGTCCTGCTCCACAAGCCCCCACCACGATTAGCGTTGTCTGTCGTCTTCAACCAACACAATGTAGTGCGGGCATAGCCCGTGTAGGGGTGATTATAAGCTACTCATTAGGGACCCCGAGACCCCCGAAGGTCTCCCAAAATCCACAAAGGATAAACCACAAAAGAAAGATACAATCACGAAGTAACAATCGACACTGCATAGGTATATGCCCATACATATACCTAAGTCATCAATTCCAGTACGCTTCAACCTCTGAGCCCAAGTACAACCCAGTCCACATAGGAAAGTATACGCATTCCACATATGAAAGCAAAACGTAATCCACACAGGATAGCACAACACAATCCACACCGGAAAGAAAACAGGATTCACCTCACACAGGTATACTTCTTCGAAGGCGATAGAGATGATCAATGATCCATCTAAGTCGTCAGACCCACAAAGGATCGATATGTACTAACCCCCGCAAAGACCCACATAAAATCGGTAGGAAACTAACCCCCGCAAAGACCCACACAAGATCGGACCCACACAGGATCTGTAGGCGCTGTCTCACACAGAACCACTGAGCGCTGACCCACACAGGATCGGACCCACACAGGATCGTTAGCACTAATCCACATAGGATCTCTGAGTGCTGTAGTCGTCACCGTCGAATCCACTAAGGATCTCTGTACAGTCGTCGTCGCAGTCACAATAGCAGTCGCAGCCAGCACTAGGGTTCCCGCACACAGCAAGCTCGTTCGGGAGGGTCCGCTCCACGATCCGAGAGGCTGATACTTAAACATACACGTAGTCCAGAGTTGATGTATCCAAAAGTTCTGTATCATCAACAGGAACTCAAAATCGCAGACGGTGCATCGATCGGACGCCCGGTCTGATAGTTATTGGCTTTTTTGTCCCAGGGGCCTGGTTGGTTTTTAAGGAAAAACCAGCCTGACCGTACTCCACCTGCGTCCAAACCTTGGGCGGAGTATGCCAAAATATCTGTCTCACTTAGTGGAATTCAACGAAGTCAACGGTACGTCGATCAGACATCCGAAGATCAAGATATGAGCGTTTCTGCTCCGAGGGCCCGGTTGGTTTCGTGTACGAACCAACCCGGTCGAACTCAATGTATTCTGAAACATTGAGTGCGATATACCTAAACGACCGACTCGTTCAATGAATCTCTATGCAACTGACGGTGCGTCGATCAGAGGTCTGTATCCCAAGATATGGGCGTTTGACCGAAAGTAGTCCGAATAATAGGGGGTCTGGGCCCGGCCCAGCCCAACCCAGTACCCCCTGGGTCGGCCGAACCGGGTCGACCCGGCCCGGGCGGCGACCCGGCCTGACGACCCGGCCCGGCCGGCGACGTGGCTGCGTGGCCAGCGCTGTCAGCGCGCCGCGCGAGCGCGCCCAAGGTAGGGGCTCCACCCCTCCTTTAATTCAAAACGGGGCCCCATTTAAGGGGTCACGCCAGGTGTGCAACCCAGGGGGTGTAACCCCCCGACTTTTCTCCTGTAACAGCCGGCCATCACAGGGCTGGCGGGTTTCTCGCCGCGGGACCCCGCGGTCCCGTGCCTTCCGGCGCCGGCGGCCGGAGTTCCTGCCGCCTTCTTCGAATTCTCCGGTGGGTGGTTTTTCCGGCCGCAACTTCTAGGATGGCTAAAAATCCGCCCGGCATAGCGTCACGGCGCCGTGCCCTTCCGCTGCGGTCCGACTCCGGCCACGACCTTGTTCGTAATCCTTGGCGCGGCGCAACGGCGTCACATTTCTTCATTGTGGCCTGCAACGTTCACGTCTCCTTTCGCTCAAGCGCGGTGCAACGATGCATTACCGTCTTCGCTAATCAAAACGAAGAATAGCAAAGGGGGGAGGGTTATCGGCCATATTTGTGCGGACCGATCCCCTCCTGTTATATCGATAATAGTTGGTCGAAACGTAAAATGTTTAACCTTCACAATTTTTAATTTACATAAAAATTTGAACATGGCCATCAGATTTATCTTTCATATTCGAAGGAAAGAATCACCAACTTAAAATAGTCGAACCCCTACCTCGATTCAGGAACGGTGCACGTCAATTGAGCCGTGGAAGACGAGCACCGTGGAGGTCAGGCGTCGCGGGAAACGATCATCGATTCTGTTGTTGTCAAGGTGCGTTTGAAGTGGAAACGTCGTTGGAAGAAGACGTCGCGTTCTTCGGCGGAGATGTTCTTCGTTGAATAACAGTGTTCTTTTTCGGAGTCCGAGGTGTTCTTCACGTTCTTCGTCGAGGATGAAGAAGAAGAAGACTTCATGCTTCCCAAACCTCTCAATGTGGCAAAAACTATAACAATAATAAAATAAGACCAAGTCTTAATTTTATTAAAACAACTTAACCATTTGAAATTCAAGATTTTGAAATTATGTAACTCACCTTATTAATTATAACAAGTTGTCAAAAAAAATTAATGAATGTGAGTTAATGGGGAGTTAGGAAGGTGAGGGGTTAAAAATTTTAAAGGGGGAAGTACATACACCACATAAAATGAAATAGTAGAAAATGTAGCATGAATCTTACCGTAATAAAAAGTGAGATGAAAATCCCCTTATGAAAATTCGGCAGCCAAATGACGCCACATAAAACTTCCAAAAATGGATTGATGAGATCAAATAGAGTATCTCATCATATTAACATAAAATTTACAGAAATATTAATATAAAATAACATCCCCATACATAAGAAATATGAGCCTAAAATAAATGACATAAAAGAGAGTACTTTAAAAAAAAGAGGTCGGATCCCATACCTCGTATCCAACTTGACTCGGTCGTTCTTTAATCTCCAGAATAATAAATGTGAGTTAATTTCTACTTTCTTAAGAACATTTTTTAAGTTAATTATTCCTTTTATATCACTTATTACCTTGTCATGAACACTATGTAATTATTTAACTTAATAACGGTTGTTTTAACGATCATTGCTACTTGAGTCAAAAATAAACTCTTTATAATTAAAAGTTTGTTCATGGGGTAAAATATCCATTATATCCAGAATTATATTCATTATGTAGATATAATAGATATAATAAATATCCATTATATACATTCATTTATAATATTACATAACATTTAGAGGTAATAAATGAAATGCACCGTTCATGGAGACGGTATGCAGTACGTCCGCATGAACGCTACTTCCATTTATATTTCATATTTAATGTAATTAAAACATAATGATACATAATAGTATTATAATTATAGTATGGTATCATATATAATATCATTAAATATATCTTTTATATGTACCACATATGGTATTAACGAATCAAATCACTTTGAGGGGGGCTAGTACGCACTTCCTAAAATGAAGATATCGTGTTTACCCATAATTGGAAACCGTAAAGGTATGACATAAATGAAATATACAGAAGCTTAAGGAAAACATAAACATATTATATATCATATATAAATATAGTGACATCTTAATGGACACCTTTTAATGTGTTAAAAGAATATTGAACAATCATCGTTTCGTGAGCCAGAAATTCACCATCCACAGAAACAGTATGTTCTTTAACCATTAGATATAGGTGTGTGTAAATTTAGCTTGAATAATTCTTATAAAAACATCATATTATATGGAATATACTGGTTTTGTTACAAAATAAATGAATAAAAAGATATTAGGGGGTCGGTGAAGAAAAATAAACCAAAAGAGAACAAGTGAAGACGTTACCTTAAAATCAGGTAACTCCCTTTGGTTTGAACCAAAAGGGTTTCTTGAAGAGCTTCCTGCCTAAGGTAAGGCTTCTAATCTAAGGATAGGGATGTGGAGAGAAAAACTGATTATATCCTGGCTGAGCCAAAGGCTTTAGAGGTGTGGGTAAGGTGGTAGAGGTGGGGGCTCGAGAGGAGGGGCACTCTTGGAAAGTCAAGAAAGGTTACATTATTTTCAAATGATTTTCGGATTTTAAAGGTCCCACATTGATATATTTCAAGGATAAGGTGATCAGGATTAGAAATCCACCCATACAATATGTTTTCGACATGTTTAGGTCTTATATTTTACATTATCTTTTCATTTTTTTAAATCGTTAAATAATGAGTTAATCATGCATCATCATGATGTCATAAATAATTTAATTTATTTAATGACTAAAAATTTTAAAAAAATACTATGATGTAGGAAATATTTTTATATTTCCAATGACTTTTTATAGCAAAAAATATGACTTGTATAACCCCATTTAAATATTGTTTTAGTAAAACAATACATGTTTGTGTCATTTTTACTTTTACTTTAAATAAATGGCATACATGTCATTATCTTACCCAAGTGGCTCCATGGGGTCCCAACAATAGACCCATGGGTTTTCTTGGTCGGACATGACTCATCCAATAGGGTTAGGACAAGTGTCAAGATATTTTCATTTTATTATAATATCATTTTTACCTTAAATAACACTGATTACCTTTAATTACGATTAATAAAACATAAAAGTTACTTTTCATCAAAAATTATTTTCATCTCATTGAACCACATTTTACATAATAATAAAAATCATTTAAATTTTATTTTTGAAATTCTAATAACAGAAGTGGTAAAGTTCCATTTAAACGAAAAATCAGTTTTTGTAACTACCACTTTGTGGTTTCACTATTCATCAAAAATTAAGGTTTTTCAGATAAATAACAAAAATTCACCCTAAGCTATATTTGATATTCCGAATACATAAATGATTTCTATTTTACCAAATTCATAACATAGAAGTTGAATTAAATAATTTCATAATTAAATCCCGCTGTCAAATCATATAGCATGTTTTTAAGAAACAATATCTATCAAAAGATTGACAGTCGTTTATGTCCAATCTCAAAGTTATATTAATTTAAATGACCACCATTGGATTAAGTGGTAAAAATATATTCTAGTTTCACTTTAAAACCAATTCAAAAAATAATCTAATCATATAAATAAATTTGTTTAAAAAAATATTTTGAATTAAAATACAACATTTTTCACTATTCATTAAAAATGATCTTTTTTGGAAAAATACCAAAACTTTACACAAAGTAAATTATGATATCCAGATTCTAAAGAAGAATTTTATTTTTTCAAATAAAACATATCAAATTTTCAAAAGTATATTTATAAAGGGTTTTCCATCAAAAGGCTAGTAATCGACCTTTTAAAGAATATTAGAAGATTTATGCTTAAAATTGGATTCATTTGCATTTTTAATCCTCTGAATTTTATTGAAAAAAAGTAAAAATATTTGAAAAACATATATAATAATTTTTTAGTTAGTTCTATTCATTCCTGTCATTACAACGACTAGGTGTTAACTACCATTTAAAATAAAATTATTTTATTATTAGAGTGCAACGTAAGATTTCAAAGGAACTCGTTGTTACGTATTGGGTAAGCCATCATGAATAGCATTCCGTATAAAGTAATATTAATATTTTATTCAAAAATATGGATAAATATAAAAATGTAATATTCTTTATTTACCTGGGGTGTTACAAGAGTAATCCTATCTTAATTGACAATGTAACCAAGGGAAGGAGAGGAACCACCAAACATCATCCTTGATTGTGATCATCACAAGATCGTGGTGTAGTGGCTTCCCGATATTGCTTTAAACGTAATGCTGAGGTGTTTTCACAATGTGGTAGGGTGATTCTTTTTTAATTCTAAATCTAGGTATATATTTCAATTCAATGTTTTGAATACTTTTCATGCCATTACGAACAAATTTTTAGTTGATTTGGAAAAAATGGTTGTTAAACAGGGTTTCTAGGATGGTCATAGGTATTTACCTTTACAAAATAATTAACTCACAACTTTCTATTATAAATAATGTGTCATCTATTTATGTTCTTGGAAAATTGATATTTGGGACTACACATTATTTACTTGAAGTATATTCCTTTTATTAGGGCACGTATATGCGGCCTGGAACATGGTAGTAGATACCGCATTTTTATGAAATTGTTGTTTACTTGAGCATGAGAATTAGAATAAATCAGATGAGTTTACATGTTCACATACATGTTCAGGTACATTATCTTGTGTAGTTTACATGGTAACATGATGTGGAACATGGGAACATACATGAGTAGGTCTAGGTTTGTATTATTCTTCATGTACATTATATACTCTCCATATACTACCTCTGAGGAGGATTAGAGCCTTCATTCTTATTGGTTCAGTTGAATCTCATATGGGTGTGTTCCCTAATTCAGATTAATTTTGTTTGATTCATATTATGGATAGATGTGGGTGAGTTAAGTTTATTATAAAATGATATTTCTTAGTCCTTCGCCATTAGGGATAAGTGTGGCATCTTGATTTGAGCACATATTAGGGCCCCCTCGGAGTATTTGAATAATATTTCTCTATGAGTTCTAGAGTTGTAACTGTTTCCTATCCTTTTTCCCCTGTTTATTATTATTTTTATCATCATGACAAAAATATTTAATAATATTATACCATACATATCAAGATATTCTTGTTTGGATTTTAGGAATTTAGTAGAGGGATCATGTGATATCCATTATATGTGTATCAAGATTTTTTAACATCTAGTGTATGTCTTCATCATGGTTATTTCAGATGATAATGAACTATCATAAGATAGACATCAGTGTTAGTAGGATCATGGAGTGGGTTCCTTATATGATAATTACATTATGTCCTTGATCAGAATCCTAGGCAATAAATAGGTTAGTGATTTACAATATACATAGTGTCCATTTTGAGTATATCTGATATCAGGATTTCTTATCACCCATGTGATATGTTTTGTGCTAATGGATTCCTTTCTGTTGCTCCTTTTTTGTTTTTTATGATTCTTATTGGGTGTTTTTATACTCACTCTTACAAGGTTTAATCCCACGAAATGTTTACCTTATGTATACAACATTCCATTTGATGGAGTCATGGGAGGACCAGGTTCATGTTTAGTACAATAACCTATAGGGATTTTGGTTTATACTGGCTTGTTAATTTTTCAATAGTCCCATTCTTCATAGTATGTTAGCCTTATTTACATATTTTATTCTATTTTATTTATATTTTTATTGTTTCTAATTCTTTTATCATATGATTTTTTTGGAATTCATATGTATACAAACATTTTTTTATCAATATTATAATTACATATCAGAATTGTATGGGTATTTGGAGATGAGTGTTTGTGTAAATTTATCATAGGGAAAGGACCCTCATGTGTTTATTATGCCTACTCAACATATTTACATATCCCATGACCTATTGGAGGTGGGATTTCGTTGTTACTCATTATTGTTTTTCTAGCCAGTTCGGATTTGGTGGTTTGGGTCATTATAATAGGCAACTCAACCTAGGTTTAAAATTCGGAAAATAATAACACTCAAAAAAATATTGATACTCTAATAGAATGAAACATGAAAAATAAAAACAATATTTTTTATGGGAAATCAGTACACATCATGGAAAACAATATTTTGGCCATGGAAATCACAATTAGAGGAATAATTTTTAAGTAACAAAATTTTAAACCAATTTAAGAGAAAAATAGAAATTAATAATGTATTAAAGGTCACAGTTAATGAACCTAGTGGAACCATAAATTATTTTGTGCTTATTCAGAATGATATACTAGTAATTCTGAAAATATATTTGGAAATTAAAAGAAAATCAGAATAAGAAAAAAATAAAATCCTATGATAATGGGAACAAATTATTCCACATGATGAAATAAAATTTAATGATGGGAAGTCAAAGAATGATTACCAAAGATTATCTAAATTACTATGTGGAAGGAATAAAATGGTTGTATATATATGTGATGATTGTTTGTTCATGGAACCATCTCAAGAGGAAACACTAATGAAAAATCTGAATGAACCTTCAAATGAATGGTCCTGCTAGCCAGTTTGGAAAAAAAAATTATATAAAATGTTATCACAAAAGAATGTAAATACACCATGTTTTCCATAACACATTATAATTAGAGAAAAGTTAGAATGAATATTTCACCTTCAAATGTGTTTTAAAATAGTATAGTGTCATGGTTGAGAAGAAAATATCACCCCTATACCTCTCATTGAAAATAAAACGAGATCCCCCATATTCCAATAGATATAGTTTGTTCCATACATGTATATAATTTACGTTTATTAAAATACTATTAGGGAGAACTTAGTTTACTGAATTATAATATTATATCCAGAAGTAGGAATATTAATTCAAATATTAATTAATATCAGCAACCAAGCTCAACCGATCTGGTGATATATTTAATATTTTATTTTGTAAAAGTGTTGAGGACAACCTCAATGAAGATGATCAAGGTTCCATCAATGAAAAAAATTTATGATGTCACCATCATAGATGAGATAATAATAATTGGTATTCAGAACGAAAACTAATGAGTTGATCTATATTGATAAAGTCAATATATAGATCATATTTTAAGGGGTGTATACTACGTAGTTACAAGAGTATTATATTTCAAAAAAATTGTCATATAAGGAATGTACTTCTTTAAAATATCACTGATAAGGTATATGTGATTACTCTGTCATCACTATTTAAAATACTGAAAGAATGATCTGATCATAAGGAATTCAAATTTAATAAAACACTGAAATTAAAAATAGTATAACTATTTAAAATATTATTTGATGAATATAAATAATATTTCATTCAAAGTATACTTTAGTGTTATTGATCATTGTGATGATATCAGTGAAAGAATTTCTGGTTGAATATTTCTTGAGAATAATTTTTAAAACAAGTGGTATCAGATAATTTATTTAATATTTCATCAATTGGTATTATTCTATCATTATCTACATTAAAATAGTTGAATAGTATATGAAAGAATATGAATGTTAAGTTATATATATTATTATCATATTCTATATTGTGAATGAACAACATTAATGTCAAAATTATATGATCATATTTTATACATTAGATTGTCCCATATTGATAATGATTTGAAAAATTTATGACACATTTTTTGAGAAAAAAATGATACATTCCTCTATTAGGTACATTTTTTTATTATGAAAATAAAAAAGGAAAGAAGAAGTAATGAAAACATATTGACTTACGATTTTCAATATTTGTATAGAAAATAATTAGAAATGGATATATTTTGGATCCTAATTTGTGTTTTTTTGTTAATGGTCATCATTTTTTTAAGAAATTAATGTAAATATAAATTTTAAAATATTACTATACAGGAATTGTGTTTTTGTGTCCCCGAGATTTTTTGTGTCTGAATATTATAGTTCCCAGGAAACTAAATTCATTTCAATATGACTATTTTTAATAGGATTATTGTTTCACCCAGAATATTTGATAGTATATTGTTTTATGGATATCCATGCATAATATTTTAATATGACATATCTTATATTTTGGATGAAGATAATTTTATGTAGAGTGATTGGGGGATTGAACTTCATTAATTTAACAAGAATTCACTGTTGCACATTATTTACAACATTATATAAGGAGGAAGGTCAATGAAATATAAAATTTAATGATGAAATATTCTGGTGAAGGAACTAAATATAATTATTATTTATTGAAAAAATTAGAAATGTTGTAATACAATGGCCATGAAAAATATATTTATATTTTTTTCTAAAGAAAATTTTTAAGAATCCAATTGGTTGGATTGTAATTTTTCATATATATAGCTAAAATGAATATTTTAGGGTGAATCAAAGAAAATTCCAAACAAAATTGACATTTGGGATAGAATAGTCTCACATATATGGGAGGAGTCTCAAATTTTTTTGAGAGGAATCCTATAATGCCTCTGCTAGCATAGAGTGAATCATATATACAATAAAAAGGATATCTGGGAATCGATGCTCTGCGGGATTATAGTTCATGAAAGGTGTGTTAATGGGTCACAAAACATGATATTGAGGGAATGTTCATGGGCATGGAATATCTCAGTGATTTCCATTTGTACAATGGTGTTTCATGTGATGACACCTACATGGAAATGAAATGTGGATAACCATAAATTACAATTTAAGTATCATAGAACAGATTGAATGACTAATGTATGTCTAGTGAGTAAACATTATTTTTAATTATACAGAACGACACATATTCTAGGAAATATGTCCACAAAGTAAGGAATCATATTAAATATTTATGAAGGTTACCCATGCGTTATTATATCATTGATATCCTTATGCATTAGAAAACATAGTTCAATGTCGGGGATTATATTTATAATAAAATTGTATGATCAATATAGATAACTGACATATTGCATATCCTCCAGACCTGTGATCATAATGAGAAAACAAAAAAATTCATCTATTATATGAACACGATGCTATCATGGATAAAATGATGTTTCATGGTGTTTTTCAGGGTTTCAAAAGAATTCCTCTATCCAAACTCACAATGGAAGATGTCTATGATGAAAAGATTCCAATTTTTCGTCATCATGATAGCCATGTGAGAAGAAATAAATCCCCATTCAAAAAATGAAATCATATTAATGAGTTTAATAAAACATGCTCAAAAGTTTCAAAAAAATTTGAAACCTTTCATAGTTTATGAATATAGTCTTGAAGCAGAATGAATTGCAGATTCAATGCGGTGAAAGGAATTTTGTATAGTAGATTTCCCTATTATATGAACTAAAAGACTCCTTGTCAATATATACTGCTGATTAATATAGTGCACTTAATTTTTACATCATAAAAATAGACAATTTTCAATCCTCTCAGCTTGGAAAAGAAGGAAATATGCGAACTCATTTATTTTATTGAATGTTTCAGGATACACAAAGATTTTTTCAAATAAAATAGATTATGAAAATAACATTGTATCACATTATATATCATTCATGATGAATAAAGGTTTAATGTACTAATTGTTACATAGTGTTTCCTATTGAATCATGTACTTTGTATTATGATGTAGAAGAAGATTCATCAAAGAGCACTTTCTTGTGGAAAGAAGGTTTTTTCACACTATCTTAAAGTTTAATGGGGGAAGTAGCCTACAATTGTATTCTCTTGCATGAGGAAGAAATGGGAAAAACCCTGAGGTTGTGAGTTCTGGATTACATAATAAATATATATTGGAACAAGTTGACCAGAGTTGAATAGTACGTTTAAGATCTATTCATTCATGTACATTTACTGATATATATAAGATATTTACAAGAAATGAATTCATATTTATACATGTTTGGATCATGAAGGGCAATAATTAACTATAATCGAAAACATATATAAGTATAATGATAACATATGATTATATGATATTGTCTACATGAATTATAGTGGTCATAACATACATCCATGAATTGAATTTGAGTTTTTTATATTAAGAATTTATACACATGATTCCTTGATATTTTGAAATAATATTCTTTCATAAAAAATAAAAAAAATATAGTGTGATTCAATTGAAAAAAAATATTTATTGTACTAGGTATACTATAGATGATATGATACAATTGATATAATTGATATTGTATATTGAGTAATTTTGGGTTATTTCAACTACATTATATTCATGTCATTCTGAATAAAGGAAAATAGCAGGCATCCCATTATTACTATATTTTTTATGCATCCCACTAATTGTTGAAGTTGAGGAACCCCTTGTGAATGTTTTAATTTGAAGAAGTTGATTAGATATCATTGGTTAATGTTAAAAGATTACTTGTTATAAATTTTTTATCACTTCTGAATTCACATGATGATATCCTATATTCTAATTCTTCAATGATAAATATTTCATTATACCTAGTCGGTTCTAGGAGACTAGGTTCATGGTCATACCCATTTTTTTTCTTTTCATGATAATGAGAGGAACACTATGTTCAAGTTGGATAATGACCACCATACCCTAGGGAAATTTTAATCCATATATTTGTTTAACTTTGTATAAAATTGTGTATTTCACTTGTGATTTATTATATTATGTCCATTCTTGATGGCTACAATTGAGGAAGAAAACATTTCCAACCATTGAATAAGTGATAGATATATAAAATGGTATAATGTTATAATATAACAAACTCTCATCAATGCTAATTCACCTTGCTCTCTATGTGGTAATACCAAAGTGATCCCAATAAATTATTATACTAATATGTTTTCATATTAATGGTAAAACCATTTTTATTTATTTCCAACCACCTTTAAAATCAGAAGAACATCATTAGTGTGTTGAACAAACTACTGCTTCCTCGAAGTAGAGCTATTTTACTATCATCACAACCATTTAAGAATAATCAATTTGATGTAATATAATTATAAATAATATACATATAATATAATTATTATTCTGAAATTCCAATTTAATGTCAACAGTTACCCCTCAAAAAGTGTTGACAATTGAATTGTTAATCATGTGTACATGCATATTATCCCCTTTCATGAAGAATCAATTTTTCCATTTTTCATCTGAAATTTAATTTTATATCAAAAAATATTTAAATCAGGACCACCATTATAGAAAAAACAAAATAATATTATTTTTTTATTATAATGATTCTATTTTCAAATAAATACATCATTAACCATACTCACTCATCATGTTAATTCGTATTCATGTTTGGGTTAGTTTAACAATATACTTGAATAGTGAAATAAAATAAAATTATGAATAACTATGGAAAAAATAAAAGTAATATTATTATCATAAAATAATAATTAAATGATTTTTATATGGTGAGGAAAATATAATATTATTTATTTAACATTTTATTAAGGTGAATTTGTTTCATTCATTAAAATCATCAAAATAATCAATAATCGATTCCATTTTTAATTTCCATAACTAAAACACATACATAATTGTATAAGATATTTTTAAATCAATATAATATATATAATAATTTATTATAAATTATATAATAATGATGAAATCATTATCAATAGATGTGTTAATACCTCAACATTAGAAATCATGTGAACATAGTTAATATTATAAGCACCCAATGAGTGACATAAGCTATAATAATATGATATTCCCATAATAAATATTTATAAATAATGTGTAAAAGGGTAAAACATATTAATAATTTTATTAAATAGATAAATATGGTAGATATGTTTTTTACATGAAATTAGGGTTTTATCTACAATTCAAGGGGAAAAGGTATGGGTTTTATCTCAATCTAATATTCTTTGTGACACACGTTATTTTTTTAAACCAAATTTATATTAAAATGACTACATAAATTAAATTTGACATTTTATATAGTTTATTTTTTAAATACATATAATTTAAACTTGAACCTAAATATATTTATCCTTTATCAAGTTTTTCTAAGAATTTTTCATTAACATGTAAGGGTTTATTTGTCTCAAATACAAATCCATTGAGTTATTTCTAGGTCACACACCATATTTTCTTTTCAAAAGTGTAAATACTTATCTATTTTTATATAATGATCTTATTGTACATAAATATATTAAATTTTCTATTAAAATTTTATTCTTCTCATGGGGTTTTGATTTAAAAGTTACAATGTAAGTATTGTGTTTTTGTGACTCATATCTTCTCTTTGGGTCATAATTAAATATATTTTATTTTTTTCACTAATGATTGATCTATTATGGCCTATGAATATTTTTTTATGTATTAACTTTAATTTTAGTTTAAATCATGTTTCAAAAAAAAATTTCTTCTAATATTATTTTAATTTTTTCTTAAAATTAATTTTTTGTGAATAATTCATATTACATATATTGGATTTTTCATCCATGTATATATTTTTAATTCTAACCAACTTTCTCTTTCTCATAGTATAGAATCAAATTTTTATTATCTCTAGTGATGTTATTATTCCATAAATATAATTTAATCGTAATTTTTTTATCTTATATTATCAATGTCTGTTTTAATTATTGCCCTTCCAAAATTCTCAAATTGTTTTTCCTTTCTTTTCAAATTAATGTTTTGTCATCCACTCGAAATTTTATTTTGAAGAATTTATGCCCAGTTTCGGTTTCCATTACAACAAATTATATTGATAATTAATGAATTTTAATGCATTTCAACTTTCCTTTTTTAAAGCAATGGGTATTTTTCAATGTCGCATTTTTTTAAAAAAATAGTGTTTTAAAAATATTTTCACTTCCCTTTTTAATGAATTTAAGTCCTTTTCAATTATCATTTGGTAAATAATGTTATAAATGTAATGGTTTCAATATATTTTAACATATCATTTTTATAACCATTATTTCCGAACATGGATCATATAATTTAAACTCTTTATAATATGTTTCCAAAATTGTTTTATATCCCATCAAAACAATTTTTCTTCAAATTAATTTCTATATTAATGATTTAAATGCATTTTTTTAAGAAAATTTATATTCCATTATATATAGCCTCCATTTTTTATATTTCTTGATGAAATATTTTTTCCTGGATTTATAAATTATAATAATATGATTTTTTTAAATGTGGGTTTTTATATCTTATTAATTTTTTAAGTTAATGATATGTGATATTTTTGAAATCTCATAGAAACGCGTTAATAATTAAATTGATATTTATGATATGATGAATGTTATATTTTCATTTGGCTAAAAAATATAAGGATTATATAATGGGTCGTACTCGTATCTACAATAAATGCATTGGGTAATGAATCATGTCTTAGAAGATATAAAATTTAACTGAATGCATTAACAATTATCTCGGTTAAAAAAGGGTGAGTGTGATGGTATTTTTATCTACTCAAATTTTACAAGTATACAAGTTGATGGGTAGCTAGGTTCATAATAAAATGGAACCATATGTTTATGTTTATCCCATATGTTCTTGTTTTTTATTAATAGATTCCATGTTTTCTTGATTATGATATATTTCTAATATATATCACACCTTTATGTCATTCTAACAGTTTTCCTGTTATTTAAATTTATTTTGAGAAAGGCATATATTTTATAATTCATTAAAAATATTATTATGATTTTAAATTTCATTAAATGTTCTATGATTTTCATATATGGTATTATGATCCCTTATTAAGATATTTATGTCTTTCTCATTTTCCCTCACATTTTTATGATCTAACAATATTTTATTTGTTCCCTTAATAAGAGTATTAGAGAACCCCATTATATTATTTCATTCCTAGTGTTGTGTAGATTATGATATTATATGTGATATATATTAAATGTTCCATAGGATCATGATTGAAAATAATTTCTCAAAAGTGTATAAAATATGATTTTAAAATATCTAGTCTCTAATAAAATAAACCTTTCTCACATTAGGATGTGTGATTATACTTTTATAGAAAAATTTATCCACATAATTAATATACTATATATATTAAGTTAAGTTTGGGTCACCTAAATGTTTATTTTTGTAGGGTGTATTTTTTTATATTAGTTTTTTAATTTGTGGAGATTAGTTTAGTAACATTTATTATTGGGTTTATAGAACCTTAGAATTGAAACGAGACTTGTGTCAAGGTATAGGATTATTTACTAAAGTATTATTAATTTCATGAGTATATGGGTTACTATATAAATAAATCCAAATAAGTATATTATAAGAGGACATAGGCTATATAATAGTTGTACATATGTTAATAACCCTTAAGAGATAATATTCGGTATTTTTTCAACCAAGAACTATTTTATGACAAAAAGGACAATCCAAAAGTAAAATATGACACTCATAAGGGATATTATTTGGTTTAAATGATGGTATTTATAATCCACTATCATGTATTGATTCCCTAGTTTCTTTTAGGAGTAAAATATAATCCTACATAATGTAATGATGGGAACAAATTATTCCACATGATGAAATAAAATTTAATGATGGGAAGTCAAAGAATGATTACCAAAGATTATCTAAATTACTATGTGGAAGGAATAAAATGGTTGTATATATATGTGATGATTGTTTGTTCATGGAACCATCTCAAGAGGAAACACTAATGAAAAATCTGAATGAACCTTCAAATGAATGGTCCTGCTAGCCAGTTTGGAAAAAAAAAATTATATAAAATGTTATCACAAAAGAATGTAAATACACCATGTTTTCCATAACACATTATAATTAGAGAAAAGTTAGAATGAATATTTCACCTTCAAATGTGTTTTAAAATAGTATAGTGTCATGGTTGAGAAGAAAATATCACCCCTATACCTCTCATTGAAAATAAAACGAGATCCCCCATATTCCAATAGATATAGTTTGTTCCATACATGTATATAATTTACGTTTATTAAAATACTATTAGGGAGAACTTAGTTTACTGAATTATATTATTATATCCAGAAGTAGGAATATTAATTCAAATATTAATTAATATCAGCAACCAAGCTCAACCGATCTGGTGATATATTTAATATTTTATTTTGTAAAAGTGTTGAGGACAACCTCAATGAAGATGATCAAGGTTCCATCAATGAAAAAAATTTATGATGTCACCATCATAGATGAGATAATAATAATTGGTATTCAGAACGAAAACTAATGAGTTGATCTATATTGATAAAGTCAATATATAGATCATATTTTAAGGGGTGTATACTACGTAGTTACAAGAGTATTATATTTCAAAAAAATTGTCATATAAGGAATGTACTTCTTTAAAATATCACTGATAAGGTATATGTGATTACTCTGTCATCACTATTTAAAATACTGAAAGAATGATCTGATCATAAGGTATTCAAATTTAATAAAACACTGAAATTAAAAATAGTATAACTATTTAAAATATTATTTGATGAATATAAATAATATTTCATTCAAAGTATACTTTAGTGTTATTGATCATTGTGATGATATCAGTGAAAGAATTTCTGGTTGAATATTTCTTGAGAATAATTTTTAAAACAAGTGGTATCAGATAATTTATTTAATATTTCATCAATTGGTATTATTCTATCATTATCTACATTAAAATAGTTGAATAGTATATGAAAGAATATGAATGTTAAGTTATATATATTATTATCATATTCTATATTGTGAATGAACAACATTAATGTCAAAATTATATGATCATATTTTATACATTAGATTGTCCCATATTGATAATGATTTGAAAAATTTATGACACATTTTTTGAGAAAAAAATGATACATTCCTCTATTAGGTACATTTTTTTATTATGAAAATAAAAAAGGAAAGAAGAAGTAATGAAAACATATTGACTTACGATTTTCAATATTTGTATAGAAAATAATTAGAAATGGATATATTTTGGATCCTAATTTGTGTTTTTTTGTTAATGGTCATCATTTTTTTAAGAAATTAATGTAAATATAAATTTTAAAATATTACTATACAGGAATTGTGTTTTTGTGTCCCCGAGATTTTTTGTGTCTGAATATTATAGTTCCCAGGAAACTAAATTCATTTCAATATGACTATTTTTAATAGGATTATTGTTTCACCCAGAATATTTGATAGTATATTGTTTTATAGATATCCATGCATAATATTTTAATATGACATATCTTATATTTTGGATGAAGATAATTTTATGTAGAGTGATTGGGGGATTGAACTTCATTAATTTAACAAGAATTCACTGTTGCACATTATTTACAACATTATATAAGGAGGAAGGTCAATGAAATATAAAATTTAATGATGAAATATTCTGGTGAAGGCACTAAATATAATTATTATTTATTGAAAAAATTAGAAATGTTGTAATACAATGGCCATGAAAAATATATTTATATTTTTTTCTAAAGAAAATTTTTAAGAATCCAATTGGTTGGATTGTAATTTTTCATATATATAGCTAAAATGAATATTTTAGGGTGAATCAAAGAAAATTCCAAACAAAATTGACATTTGGGATAGAATAGTCTCACATATATGGGAGGAGTCTCAAATTTTTTTGAGAGGAATCCTATAATGCCTCTGCTAGCATAGAGTGAATCATATATACAATAAAAAGGATATCTGGGAATCGATGCTCTGCGGGTTTATAGTTCATGAAAGGTGTGTTAATGGGTCACAAAACATGATATTGAGGGAATGTTCATGGGCATGGAATATCTCAGTGATTTCCATTTGTACAATGGTGTTTCATGTGATGACACCTACATGGAAATGAAATGTGGATAACCATAAATTACAATTTAAGTATCATAGAACAGATTGAATGACTAATGTATGTCTAGTGAGTAAACATTATTTTTAATTATACAGAACGACACATATTCAAGGAAATATGTCCAAAAAGTAAGGAATCATATTAAATATTTATGAAGGTTACCCATACGTTATTATATCATTGATATCCTTATGCATTAGAAAACATAGTTCAATGTCGGGGATTATATTTATAATAAAATTGTATGATCAATATAGATAACTGACATATTGCATATCCTCCAGACCTGTGATCATAATGAGAAAACAAAAAAATTCATCTATTATATGAACACGATGCTATCATGGATAAAATGATGTTTCATGGTGTTTTTCAGGGTTTCAAAAGAATTCCTCTATCCAAACTCACAATGGAAGATGTCTATGATGAAAAGATTCCAATTTTTCGTCATCATGATAGCCATGTGAGAAGAAATAAATCCCCATTCAAAAAATGAAATCATATTAATGAGTTTAATAAAACATGCTCAAAAGTTTCAGAAAAATTTGAAACCTTTCATAGTTTATGAATATAGTCTTGAACCAGAATGAATTGCAGATTCAATGCGGTGAAAGGAATTTTGTATAGTAGATTTCCCTATTATATGAACTAAAAGACTCCTTGTCAATATATACTGCTGATTAATATAGTGCACTTAATTTTTACATTATAAAAATAGACAATTTTCAATCCTCTCAGCTTTGAAAAGAAGGAAATATGCGAACTCATTTATTTTATTGAATGTTTCAGGATACACAAAGATTTTTTCAAATAAAATAGATTATGAAAATAACATTGTATCACATTATATATCATTCATGATGAAAAAAGGTTTAATGTACTAATTGTTACATAGTGTTTCCTATTGAATCATGTACTTTGTATTATGATGTAGAAGAAGATTCATCAAAGAGCACTTTCTTGTGGAAAGAAGGTTTTTTCACACTATCTTAAAGTTTAATGGGGGAAGTAGCCTACAATTGTATTCACTTGTTCTCTTTTGGTTTATTTTTCTTCACCGACCCCCTAATATCTTTTTATTCATTTATTTTGTAACAAAACCAGTATATTCCATATAATATGATGTTTTTATAAGAATTAGTCAAGCTAAATTTACACACACCTATATCTAATGGTTAAAGAACATACTGTTTCACATGATGAAATAAAATTTAATTATGGGAAGTCAAAGAATGATTACCAAAG